>CAJVOY010000164.1:0-642601 GCA_911197225.1 Penicillium salamii | reverse complement strand
GGGGGCGAGGGTGGCCCCTGTCGGGCGCGCCGGGCCGGGCCCGCCCCCCCGTGGGTGAGGTTTATTTTTTTTTCTCCCCCCTCGTTTGCTCCGCCGGTCCGCTTGCCGTTTTTTTTTTTTTTTTTTTTCTTTTCCTAATCTGTTTTATCTTTTATCTTTTATCTTTTGTTTTTCCCTGGACTACATCGACTATTTTAGTAGCTGGCTAATCCTCTTCTCTTTCTAATTTTCTCCAAATTTCACTCTTTCACCTTTTTAGGTTCCTCTGACACTCTTCTGCACCATATGCAGATCAATCAAGCACACTAATCATCTGTTACTGTTGCCATGGCCCCTGATAACGGGCTCCGTCGCCCCTCGGGGTTGTCGGTTGAGCAGGGCGTGGCTACCACCAATGCCGATCAGACTCTGGAGGATATGGGATACAAGCCTGAATTAGCCCGCAATCGATCCGTCTGGCAGGTCACATTCATGTGTTTCATTCTCTCCTCGGTGCCCTACGGTCTCTCTACCACCTTGTACTACCCCCTCGTCGCCGGAGGACCCGCCAATGTCATCTGGGGATGGGTGATTATCTCGTTCCTCATTCTCTGCGTGGCCATCTCCCTGGCTGAAATCACCTCGGTGTATCCGACTGCTGGCGGGGTATACTACCAAACTTTTGTTCTCTCGCCGCTGTGGTGCCGTCGCGTCGCCTCTTGGATCTGCGGGTGGTCGTACGTAGCGGGAAACATCACCATCACACTGGCCGTCAATTTTGGAACCACGTTACTCTTTGTAGCCTGTCTGAACGTGTTTGAGACATCTACTGGTGCAGGCATCATGGATGATTTTGCGACCTATCAGACGTTCCTGCTCTTCTTGGCTATTACCCTGCTGACCCACGCGATCTCGGCATTTGGAAACAAATGGCTGCCCTGGTTGGAGGTAAATTTTTATCTTTGCAATTGAACGTGAGAGTACAAGACTAACGATCGCTTCCTAGACATTCGCGATTTTCTGGACTATGGCCGGGTTACTCGCTATTATTGTCTGTTTACTCTCGATTGCGAAACAAGGGCGTCACAACGCAGCTTGGGTCTTTGGACACTTTGAACCCCAAGCTGGATGGCCTGCAGGATGGTCATTTTTCATCGGTCTTTTACAGGCAGCCTACGCCACCTCGGCAACTGGCATGATTATCTCGTGAGTCTGGATTCCGCGAATGAGGATTGGCCCGTCACTAACCGGCATAGTCTCTGCGAGGAGGTCCGAGAGCCGGCTATCATGGTCCCCAAGGCCATGGTCGGAACAATCGTTATCAACTTCGTCGCCGGTCTGCTCTTCTTGGTCCCCGTCTGCTTTGTGCTGCCGGATCTGGGTGAGCTTGTCGCTTTGGTCTCCGGCCAACCAACCCCCACCATTTTCAAGGTCGCAATCGGGAACAACACGGGAGCATTCTGCCTTTTGATCCCGCTTCTCGTTCTGGGAATTATCTGTGGTGTGGGGTGCGTTACAGCCACATCGCGCTGCACCTGGGCATTCGCGCGCGATGGCGGCATTCCAGGATCCGGCTGGTGGAGCAAGGTACACCCCAAATTGGACATCCCCTTCAACGCCCTGGTTTTGGGAATGGTTGTGGAGATCATCCTCGGCGTGATTTACTTCGGTTCGACCGCGGCATACAACGCATTCTCCGGCGTGGGTGTCATCTTCTTGACCACCAGCTATGCTTGTCCCATCGCCGTCTCTCTTATCTTCCGCCGTCGCGAAGATATCAAAAACGGCAAATTCAACTTCGGCGTATTTGGCTTAATCGCCAATGTCCTTGCTCTGGCTTGGAGTCTTCTTGCCATCCCTCTCTTCTGCATGCCAACCCTCAAGGAGGTCACCCTGGAAAGTATGAATTACGCTTCTGTTGTGTTTGCCGGGTTCATCGCAATTGCTGCAGTCTGGTATGGTGTATGGGGATATCACAATTACCGTGGACCCCCAACAGACGCCGTGGAGCATGATGAGCCATCATCCCCCGTCCATCCTACTTACAATGAGGTTATGCCAAAGAAGCTTTGAGGGTTACATGCCGAGACTATGATCACATCACCAAAAAAGAGCCTATGATTGACATTTAATACCTGAGTGTTTCACAAGCTGTCTAGGTACTCTGAAATACCGCACTCTCATGTGCAGCAAACTATATACCCAATAAAAAATTTAATACCTCGAAAACAAACAGACCGTGTGCATATGACTTTCAAACCACTCATGAGAACCTCTGGGTATAGCGTTCCCGGCAGATGCCTCAGCGAAAAAAAGAGAGGCCTAGGAATTGATGGCGGCAACATGATCGGTTACCAAGCAAGTGAACTCACTGGAGCCATAGTAGAAGGTATTTCCATCGTCGGGTGATAGCCCAGAGCTCAGCGTGTCGCCGTATTGCCAGTATAGATCAGCCGCGACGCCGACGGTGCTCAGGGCTGTCTTCTGCCATGGCGCCTCGATCGCGCAATGATCAGCAGTTACCCCATATTCTTCGAACAAGCAAGGTTTTCCTGCAGCCACACAAGCGGCACCGTGGGATGTGGCCCACCCATTGCCCCAATCATTTGTGGTTCCCCCTGCATACACACATTAGTAAGGTTCAAGGCCTGTCACGACATGGAGGCAGACATACAACTTGAAGGGTAGAGATGGAATGTCGCAAAATCGATGTCATCGATGGCTAGGTTCATCGTAAAGTTGAGGCCTTCTCCGTAACTGTATGGATAGGAGCCATCGGACCCAGTGTCAAGTCCAAAGCCCTCTAGGAGGCAATGTTAGCTAAGAAATCATTGAAAAGCGGGAGAGGGAACGATTCATACCATCGCCAATAGCGACCATATGCTTGGAGTCCAGGGACTTGATATAGGCACTTGTAGTCTTGATCCAGTTGTAAAGAATGGAGACGTCACACCCCTTGCAACGTGGTTCATTTGCCAACTCCCAGGCAAAGACCGCAGGCGAGTCCTTGTATCGGGACACAACCGCCTTGATGTAAGCCTGATAGGCCGTTTGAGCTGCAGTGTTTGTGTACCAACTTGTTTGGCTACCCCCAAACGCCGTGACATAGGCAGCCATGCCACCGTAGTCCGACCAGTTGTTCACAAAGTTGATGATAAGCTTGACGTTGCGGGCTTCAGCAGAAGCAACCACATAGTCCAGGCGTTGCAGGCCGTCCGCTCCAGTGTTGATCGTGGCAGTTCCATCCTTGAGCAGCTGATAGTAGACAGTCCCCGCAGATGGTACGGTGTTCACGTCATTGAATCCCCAAACCCGGAGGATTCGCAGTCCAGTTTCATCCATGTGATCAAAGACCAGATCTACATCATCGTTGTTGGTAAGGAAGCCAATCCAGTATGAATTTGACCCGGCGAAGTAGCTTGTCTTGCCATCAATCTCAAACTGTAGTCCATTGGTGGTAGCAAAGCTCGTCGCACCGGGATTGGCGGCAGTTGTGGTTGCCTTTGTTGTCGTGGCAGTGGATTCGGCGGTAGTCGTTGATGTCGATGGTTTTGTTGTCAAAGTGGTACCCCCGGCAGCAGCTGGAGCGAGAGTTAGCAACTCTATACATTGACACGGGAGTGAGCGATCTAAGGAACTGACATTGTACACATTGACTATACCACTCGTTTTGGTACTGACAGGTCCAGCCTGAGGCACATGTGGTGGGGCCGGAGTAGCCACTTCCCCCACACTGGCTGTAACCGGCGGCTTGAGCAGAGACCAGACCGGACAATGCCAGGAATGTGAGTTGCTTCATTGTCTCCAAGGCTCGACACGAAAGTTAAACGTTTCAAGGTTGAACACTTGTGGTGTTGTTGACTGTACTCAGAGAAAGAAGAATATTTATATTCTAAAGTTCCTCTGTCGAGTACACAAAACTGAAGCCGAGAACGGCAGCGGTCCGCCTTGGATTAGGAAGTGAAATTCTTCCATCGAGTGAGGGCCACCAGACCATTGCGTATCCTGGGCAGCCACCTGGGCAGGACTTTACCCTCCGTGATGCATGGGGAATGATTGAGGAGGCTGGCCTCACCCCAGGTACCCCACGATTCGGAAAGGAAGGAGCCGGTGAGGGTTAACATGAGATTTGGCAGTTACGTGTGGACGTTAACCAAAAGCCAGAGCTGCATGATTAGATTGCGGTCGCGGGGAAGCCCCCCGCTAGGAACACAGGGGAATTAAGAGCCACGCTTGTCTCGATTCGTCAAGGCGTTGCGGCCGCGTACCTGAAGAATCCATTTGGAACGCGGTCAGGATATCATCACCGCCACCAGGACGTTGAATGGCTCTTCCGGCTCATGCAGGTGCTCTCATATACCGTTAGGTATGTGCTGAACTCGAATCGTTCTTTATAAAAAAGTCGAGACACGCATGTGTGTGTGTGTGTGTGTGTGTGTGTGTGTGTGTGTGTGTGTGAAAGTTGATGGATGATAGGACGGCGTATTGCCTGACAGGGTATCTGCTGATGTTTCATCCAGCCAATGGAAAAACTGAGCCCCATCACTTACACCCATGATTTCTTCCCCATTGTGGGCCGGGATACCACCAAATGCCGGCGAGCCACCTACGATACCAGTCGTGTGTACGGCTTGACGGGGTCGACAGAGCACTTCGCTTAGCGAACAAGCTTTCGGAGGTAACCATCCTCGGTATCTCACGGGCTCCGTTAATTTCAAACATCTCGGATGTTGAGGGTCTAGATGGAGGCGACTTCGCGTCGTGTACGGAGTACGCTGTACCGCATATCGTAGCTCGCTACCTGATTCTGAATTGTCGGGACACGTCCGGAACCAGTGCACCATTTCACCCCTCGTTTTCGCGGTTCAGTCAATCAACTGAGCGGGTTCTCCAGCCGAGATTCACCCCGACTTGGCACGGGGATTATCTCAGAACAGTGGCCCAATAGGGTGGAGAAGCCGGAGTAGTGCTATTCCGAGAGGGCAGACACATACTGATACTCGTAACTATGGAGTGCTCCGTACGAGTATACGAGTATGGAGGAGAACCTCATCGTCTATCATTCTTGGCCCCTGGATAAACTCTGGGTAAATTGAGACGTGGAAGACCAAGGGCGGGATGGAAACTACGGGGACTTGCTCTGGTGGAGTGCAAGGAACCCGAGTATGTACTCCGCAGCTTGCAATTACCTAAGGAATATTGACTATTCCGCAAGTGCCTATTGGACATTATCTCTCAATAGTGAGCGAATCTGTCGTCTTGGACCTGCCTAGAAAGGTTACATCAAGGGGGTTGCGGTATACCCCCCTTACAAGTATACTCGTACATAACCTGCAACATGAGATCACCGTTGTACAAAAATTACTCGAAACATTTCCTCGTAAAATCTAGAAGTAAAATCATCAGTAAAATCAACGAACAAAAGACAAACTCTGCAATGACGTATGGGCGCCGGGTGTGGCGCGGGACGAAAACTCGGCATCGGCTTCGGAATGCAACTACACACTACGCATTTCGGAGCACACCGTACGGAGTAAACGCTACGTGACTGGTGCCAACGTGCGGGATTATATCGGAATCCTGGGGCTGAAGGGCCTGCATTAGTGCATATGCCTCTTCCAATGCAACCAGCATGTGGGATTAGAAATCTCAGGGGGTCACCCCCAGACTCCGCATTTCCCCTCCTGCCCGGCTCTGGAGATGACATGGCCTCCGGGGATGTTTTCACCGGGACACCGATCGGGTATGAGTTGGGTTTGAGTCCGGAGAGAAACCGGAGAAGGGGCCTGGGGTCGGAATACTCGGGATTTCGCTGACACACGGCCCACCGCGTTTTCTCCAGACTTCCAGAAGGATTTATCCGACTGCGCACCCAAGCCCAGCAGCAAAGAATGCAGCGTGAAATGCGAACCACACGGGGAAGTCCAATAAGTCTCTCGGCTCCGAAACGGTTGAGCCTTCCATCGTGAACCTTACCAACTTCTGATGGCGATCAACGTGCTCTCGTGTACGAGTACTGGGCTGCAACGCGGGTCGGATTTGCCACTGCCCGACCTCGACCTCTCCGGGCAATCGGCTATCCGCTTGAATGGCGAACCACAGCCGATGACCACATGGAACCTGCCCTGTATGGTCGTTTCGCCTGCGTGTGGAGTGGCTCCGGGCCGTGCGAGTGTCGGCTTCGGCCGGCTTGTTGCCTGTTGGTTGGCTGTCATCCTCGTTGAAGCGCACAGCATACGGCGGACATCGTCATCTCGCACGACTCGTCTCTCCATCGTCCCCTCTCCACTTCGTCTGGAGTGGATTGGTTCACCTTTGGAAATTATTATTATTATTTTTTTCTTCGAATTTTTTTCGAAAATTTCCAGGATTCTTTCTCACTTGGTATCCCAGCTGCCGATCTACAAAAGGGCCCCTATTCCCCCATGTTCCCCAATGTTTGTTCCCCATGGGCTTGTTTCCCTCTATCTTTTCTATTCTTGACCTATTCCATCATTTCTTTTGAGCTGGTCCTCAAATCTCCCTTCCTGTCTATATGAACCTTGAACGTGAGAACACGCATCTATAACTTTTCATCACACAACATGGGTATCGAAACTTCTGCCCATCATGGGGAGTCAATCACCCCGGCCCAACAGCCAAACATTGAGTCCCCTTACCAAAGCAGCCTGGAGCAGAAGCCGATGCGACCTGCTGGCCTTGAGACCCCAATTCCTCGAATTACCATGCGGTCCCTCTTCATGGCCCTCTTCGTGTCCATGGGAGGTCTGCTCTTCGGTTATGACACTGGCCAGATCTCCGGATTCCAAGAGATGAGCAACTACCTGCAACGTTACGGTGAACCCGACTCGAGTGGAGATTACAAATTCAGCACCGTGCGTTCTGGTCTCATCGTCGGATTGCTTTCCATCGGTACTATGATCGGTGCCCTGGCTGGTGCCCCCATCGCAGATAAATTGGGCCGCAAGTGGTCCATTACCCTCTGGTGCATGATTCTCAATGTGGGCTTGATCGTGCAGATCTCTTCCCCCGATGGTCACTGGTATCAGATGGTCGTTGGCCGTTGGGTCACTGGTCTCGGTGTCGGTGGCTGCTCGCTCGTCGTCCCCATGTACCAGGGTGAGAGTGCTCCTCGTCACATCCGTGGTGCTATGATCAGTTGTTACCAGCTGTTCGTCACCCTTGGTATCTTCTTGGCTTATATTATCAACTTGGGTACTCATCACATGGATGGTACCGGTCAATGGCGCATCACCCTGGGACTGACCTTCCTCTTCGCTCTTATCCTCGGTGGCGGTATGCTATTCTTCCCGGAGAGTCCTCGTTTCGAGTTCCGCCATGGAAAGGCCGAGAGTGCCCAACGCACTTTGTCCAAGCTCTATGGTATCCCTGAAAACCATGTTCGCATCTTGGAGGAGATGGATGAGATTCGCGAGCAATTTGAGGCTGAGTCTGATGACCAGAAGTGGCACGAATTCCTCACTGCCCCTCGCATGTTCTACCGAATTGTCCTGGGAATGGCTCTGCAGTCACTTCAGCAGCTCTCCGGCGCCAACTACTTCTTCTACTATGTAAGTTTTGACAATCACCTTGGCTTTAACCTTTTGGTTGAAATATATGGATGGCTAACCAAACTTCGTTCAACAGGGAACTACTATCTTCGAAGGCGCCGGTATCTCCGACAGCTTCATCACTCAGGTTATTCTCGGTGCCGTGAACTTTGGTACCACATTTGGTGGATTGTACGTCGTGGAGAACTTTGGTCGTCGCAAGTCTTTGATCTTCGGAGCTATTTGGATGTTTGTCATGTTCATGATTTTCGCTTCCATTGGTCACTTCGTCCTCGACGTTAAGAACCCCACAAACACCCCGAACGCAGGAAAGGGCATGATCGTTGTGGCATGCTTGTTCATTGCCGCTTATGCTATGACATGGGGCCCTATGGTTTGGGCCATTGTCGCAGAGCTCTTCCCCTCCAAGTACCGTGCCAAGGGTATGGCTATTGCGACCGCAACCAACTGGCTCTGGAACTTCTTGATCAGTTTCTTCACCACCTTCATCACCAACGAAATTGACTTCGCCTATGGATACGTGTTCGCTGGTTGCCTCTTCGTCGGTGTCGGAATTGTCTACTTCTTCGTCATTGAAGGCAAGGGTCGTACCTTGGAAGAACTTGACTGGATGTACGTCAACAAGGTCGTTCCCTGGAAGAGCAGCGACTACGAAATCCCCGAGCGCCACCAAGACTGGATCGCGGATGAAAACCCGTACGGTCGCAAGGAAGAGCGTGCCATGCACACTGAGAACGCATAAGCGCTCAATGATTCTAATTCAACTCACCTTTCCTTCTCTTTTTACGGTCGGAACTTCGGTCTCCTTGCATGTCTGCACAACGTGAGACTACCTCGGGCCTGGCGTACTGGGTGGCATTTTTGTGCGGATCGTTTTTTGTACATTTACTGAACTTTCATATACCTCTTTGCCTTCATATAGAATATAGATCAAACTATCAGCTTTTATTTTCATCTGAACTTCACTGGTGCTTAGTTAAGAAGGTAGGACGGTGGCAGAAAAGTGGCTCAATCTTGAAGATAGGACTTTTCAATGTACACTTGTGGGCACGGTATAAAATGTTGATGACACGTCTAGAGTATGTTGGCGCCCCCATAATTTCGATCTCCATCACTCCAACTTTTCTGATTGGACATCTTCGCGCTGCCAAACCAGGTAAGAAGCCCTTTCAAACACCGAGGAATGGGTAATTCTCACCTCAGAATTGTTTACTCTCATTCACAAATCATATGTTGACCCCAATTTCCCCGAAACTGCATTTCCCATACGCCGATTATGGGCGCGAAAGAGGATGATCTGTAGCACCACAAGCAGTAACCCCGACAAAACCAAAGCGATCATTATGATCAATCCCCGGGGATAACTAGTAGAGTATACATTAGTACTCGATAGGACCCAAAATGAGAACAATGACATACAGCGAGCTGGATTCGTCACCTCGGAAGATTTGAGTGCCTGCCATCAATCCAGCCGTAGCCGACATGACAACTACACCGAATCAGCAAAGGAGCGTTGAACGGAAGAAAAAACACCTACACATGCTGGTGATCGCCCAGAAAAATTAGTATATCTATGCAGAATGGATACAGGACTGGAGACTCACGCAACACTTATACTTCTCTCTTCGGCGGACTTGCAATTGATTTGAATCCAAGCATTGTGAATCGGGTGATATCCCACAGCGAAAGCATTGACGGTAGTCCATAACCCAAACTTGCCCCATTTATCGACATGCGTCTGCAAGACCCTGAGGAGCACCAAAGCAACCAAGTATACTGAGATAGCGATCAGGACAACTAGGCCTCTCTTCTTTAGTACATCACTCATCCAGGCAAAGCAAAAAATGACGGGAAGAGTAAGAAGGCTGCCTATTGCAGCCAGGGCATTCGCTTCAATGGGTCTGAATCCAAGCTCCATGATGATACTTGGAGTGTATGTAGTAAGTGGGCTCCATGTTGAGAACACACATGCGGTGGCGATGAAATGGGGCCATTTTTGTACATTCGTCAATGTCTCCCATATCAACCGGGGGGATATGTGAGGTCGGTGACGATCTGGTGAAGGTAGATCTAGGGATCCCGACTCTTGGTCCTTCGGAATGGGGTAATTTTCCCTCTTTTCAGGAAGGCCGTAAAACAGAATAATAGACATGACAATAGCAAATAGACCCTCCACTGGTTCTGATCAGCGAACTTTCATACATCCAGGGGATTGTTTGAAAAAAGAGAAGAGAGGGGGTGAAAAATATCAGACTTACCTAGGAAGATCCATTGCCAACCGAAAAGGCCACCCTTCCCCTCTAGTTTTAAGAGGGCAGCTCCAAGTAATGGGGAAATGGCAGTACCACCAAACATCCCGAAAAAGAATATGGCAATTCTTTTCGTTAATTGATTTGCATCGTACCACGTAGAAAGCGTATACATCGCGCCTGGAATGTACCCTGCTTCAGCGAGGCCTAGTATCGATCTCGTCACGAGAAAGCCCACTTTGTTTCGCAGAAAAACCTGTAAACAGGCTACGAGACCAAAGATAAAAACCTGCCCGCCTATCCATCGGCGAGCACCTATCTAATTCGGTCAGTAAGACCAGTAGTATAGGCCGATAGATACGAAGTACCTTGTGTAATACCATGTTCGATGGAATCTCCAATATAATAACACCCAAAAACATCAGTTGATTTCCCAAATTGATGGTGTTCTTATCCACCGAGATAATCCTCGCAAAGTCACCCGTAAGAACACTCCCAATATTCGTCCGATCAAGCTGATAGACGGCGAAACCGACTAGCAGAAGAGGCAAAACTCTGCGATCGGCTCTAGACGTTTGTCAACCGTGTTAGATGAACAGCATATCGATGGAGCTTGAAATTTGGGACTTTACATTTTTTGATTGTGTTCAGGATTTATATGGCCACAATTGTCGGTTTTTGCCTGGCCATGGATCTCAACATCGGTGTTGTCATCCATTGTGATGTCCCGATCAGTGTCAAATATTTCATCCAACAGAAGAAGTTTAAAGTTTAAATCTTAGTGACTTTTCGAGAAGCGAGTTAAGATATCGAAACAAATATTTTGGCTTTCTTTTAAATCTCCTGGGGACCTTGGAGGCTGTTGCAAAAGTTGAAGACCTTGGTGGTGATAAGAACATCTAAATGAAAATCCGGGGATGTTAGTCCCCTCATACAGTAGATCTACAGAGTTTACCCGTCATATTTAAATCTGCCATTGTAAATCTACCATTTACTGTTTGCGCACAGGGATAGTTCAAAGTTCTCAAGAGGCATCACATTATCAAATTATCGTTATGGAGCAGTTCATATTCATCCATCACATTATGCCACAGGCCAAAATTTCATCCATTCATCTCCTTCATCAATTATATCGGGGTCGCAGTTGATGCGAGTCTACCTTGGTATCCCCGAGTCCGATCTCGACTATGACTCGGGCATAGACGGGCGTGGGGCATCTAGACGTGGCATCGAATGATGGCGCCGTTGAGGTTGACCGGAGTAGCCTGGCCGGCATTTCCATCGAGGTCCGCAAAGGACTTGTCATTTGTCAAGGTGGCAATGGTGACTCCGTTGTTGATAATCACGCAGTTGATGTTCACCGGGGCGACATTGAAAAAGGCAGAGCTCGCCTTCACTGTGCCACCTGCCCCAACAGGGGTGCTGCCATAAAGAGCGAAGATGCTCCTGTCGGTGTTGTCAGGCTGGAAGGTCGCAGTACCAGTTGCACCGGACTGGTCGTTGGAAAGAACCACAGAGACTGTGCTTGCCTGGCGAGCCTCGAGGGGTGCGGCAGAGACGGCGACTGCCAGCAAAGAGACAATAGCGGAGATGGTGAACTTCATGGTGAAAGTATAAGTTAGGATTCTTGAGTTGAATCTAGAAAGTTGAGTATAGAACTTCGGAGTCTTCGGAGGATATTGAGAGGGAATTGAGTGTCTTGTGTTGAGTGAGTAAAGCATTCGAAGAGGGCCCCGGGGATGCTCTTTTATATTCATTCTAAGTCTTCCAAGGTTCCCCAGGGCTTTGCCTGAATCGTCACCCAGGGTCGTATCGTCTGCCTAGCCTACCTATTCTTAGAAGATCAGGCTGCGAAGCATCCAAGAGATCCTGTTAGACTTGCTGGCTAGAACCCCAGATTCCCAAAACCGAGGCACTGCAGGCGCAGTTCGTATAGAGGTCAGGTGAAGTGTTCACTTCACCCAGGCCCCTCTCCTAATAAGCTAACGGTTTTTTATGTAAATTAAGATATTATTGTAATTGTTTCTATGATCCGCTCTTACTGCCCTGCCATGAAGATTAAGGATAACCTTGGAAGATACGAAATATTCTAAAGTTCTATCATGAACCTTCAAGGCGCGGCGAAGCGATCATGGATTCCCCCCCGGGCCGGCGGTTGAAAGCATGGTCTCGCGGTTTACATCCTACAGGGCTATTATGATCTACTCCAGTGAATTAGAATCAATTTGCCGGAGTACTTGTACATTGTCAGACATCAGGCATCCCATGGCTTTCACTTGAGCATGAAATTGATGTCGCATCGACTGGAAGTAACACACGACGCATTCCTCTTTTTTTTCATGTAGGCTCATGCACTGAGATGATTATCTGTTTCTACAGTTACCGACTTTTTGGTGGCTTTCAATCAACTTACAAATCACTTCATGCTGTATTATCATGTACTCCACAAACATATTCTCCAAAACAGGCTGGAGATTGCCTAGCCATAAGCCTCGCATAGATGGTTTTCACCTGAAGCAGGACATTTATCCATGGATGGAATATGATATCACAAGTATACATGAGAATCCAAATTAAGTTGACATGGGGATCAGGCACGTCTGGTACTCGATCTTGGGGTTCTCAATGGGGGTCTTGGCGAGGACTGACCCCAGGGCTGAAATCTTGGAAGTAGAAAAACCGGGGGCGATGATAAAATTGGAACACGAAGCTGGGGCTAACGTCATGTTAACGAATACGAAGAGGCGTTTTAGGGATGTAGGTGTAGTCGTAATACGCGGGGCTCATTGTTGCGCCCGTATTTCATCGCCCGATGTCTCACCATGTCATACAGAGTACGAAGTAGCTCAGTACATGTTGTTTTTGGGGAACCGTAAGTTTGGAAAGCCTTGAGGTCATTCCGACACAAAAAGCCGCATTTAAATCGATCAGGGCCATCGAGATCATCAGGTTCATTGTTTTCTCTCGTTCATTCTATGCAGCATCAAGATCAAGGTACCCCGTATCCGGTCGCTTTTTGTGCAACTTTGTCTGACTACTCCGTACAGCAGTCAAAAAAATCGAGCTTTGGAAGCGAAAATTGTGGAGACTTGAATTCAATATTGAAGGTCTATTGAAAGCTTCGTACGAGTAGCTCTTTGATCGCCGCTTGTACGGATCTGGCGGCCACAGCCGCGCCATCTCATCTCACATGCACGATATACTCTAATGAGCCTATAATGCGATGGAGTCTGCGCCCTGGAGCCCATAATTGCTTTTTACCCCAGAGCTCAACTGATGTCCTAAATCTAGCACCTGCTTGGTATTTGGGCTCGAATCACCTTCCAAGTTGGAATTTAACCACAGGGGTTTACGGTCTGTTTCGGTCGGTATTGGGCTATAGCGCATCGAAGTCAATGCGTCGTCTGGTAGTCCCGATGCGAACTTAATGTCAGTGCATCTACAAGGTTGCTGGGTCGCCTTTACGGTCAAGGCAAAGAACAATGCCTTGACTTTTCCATACGACCGGTAACAAGTAGACACAAACTCAAACGGAGATATAATGAATTGACAAAAACATTCACTGCGCACGATGAAAATCTTGGAACAGAAGGGAGGAAGGGGCAAATAATGGGAGAGAGATTTAGCGGTAGTCTTGGACAATCTGGGCTACTGAGGTGATGATGATCCCATCGGACTCTCTCTCCCGTCAACTTTTGCTTCTCTTTTCTCTCCCGGTTGACTCATTAAGCTCTGATAGATACACTTCAAATGAAGTTACCACTGCCCGAGCAGCGAGAAAGAGGGAACTCTTTCTTTGAGCACATTGTGATCGCACCAGATACCCATTTCACACCTGCGTAGGATCCATCTTCAAATGAATCAGCGGAGAAAGTACCAGTTTGCGTCTGCGAGCCAAGACAGCCCTTCATGACTCGGCCACTCTTGCGTGTCTTGATGGGCTTGGTAATCATGACACCGGAGTATCCATTGGGGACAGTTGCCTTCACAGTCACCGCAGTTTGAGTAGTCCATGTGCGAGTGTAGGTGATTCCAGTAGAAGCACCCAACTTGTCCTTGATCAAGGTGAGGTCGGCACCGGCGCTAACAGCAACAGAATTGCTGACAGTGTATCCGGACATGACAGATACATCAATGCCGCTTCCAGTGCCAATCACAACGGGAGACATCTGGACATCCCAGTCAACAAATGTCTGGGTTTTGTCGACAATGACTGCGGTGGTCAAATCGCAAGAGTCACGTTGTTGAATGTCGGAAGTATTACGGGGAATAGTCTGGCCGTCAGCAAGTGAGTCAACGACCTCTGGTGCGGAGTCGGACAGTCCTTGCGAGGATAGTATATCATGATAGACGCTTTCATGTACAACCTCCACTGGAAGATGGTGGTCAGTATTATTTCCCGTTATTGAAGTCATTCAACTCATGTAACCTACTGCGCCCCTCGCCGTAAAGAATAACTTCATCCGGTTGAAGAACATGGTCCGGAGTCCACTTAATGCTGTCGCGAATTTGCTTTGCCACAGGTGTGGCAGTGACAGCTGTGGTCATCAAAAGACCCAAGAAATTGACCAGAAGCATCTTCGAGAAATGAGAAATGAATTAGATGAGCGGGAGAGGTGAGATGGTTGCGGATAGCAGGAAGCTACAGGGCAAAGCCCCATCTAAATACACAACGAGACAACAGATTAGGCAAACCGCAGGATTCAGACCATTGGCATGACCCACGAACCTGCATGAATCCCTTGAAGAGAATTGTGGATATCGCCCACGGGTACGGGGTGATACCTTGCGGGCAAGATGTGTATAGACGCTGCTCCGACGTGGAGCGAGATAAGAATTACCCTCAAGTCGTTCGTAGATCTGTTCCTGAATTTAATTTACCGGCGAATAGGATGCAAGCGTGGTGTTCGATTTTGCTTTATCCTCAATTCCCATGGATGCTACGCCCTACACACCCTAAAAATACCCAAACGCGCCACTCATCGGCTTCTGTGTATCCAATGAATTCAGCACGACCGTTAGGCTTTACTCAGTGATCTTCGGCTTTACAAAAGCTAATTATATAGGGCAATTTCCGAGGTTTGGGGGGTAGTGACAGTGTATGGCTGTAGCCGAGATGCCCCATCAGGATTGGGACTCGAGAGGATTTAGTTTGATACAATGTCTCAACTTCGCCCCCTTAACCCCAGCAAAAATCCCCGGATAGATTGTTCACCTGACCATCATTTCCATGGTTGGATGATTGAGTTGGTTGGATATTCAGCTTTCTTTCTGATTTTCCCGAGGTTTCCCCTGATCTACGGCGTGGCACCCCTGATGCGGCAGCCGTTAGCACCAATGTTAAAGTTTGAGACAATCAGGATCAAACATGACCCATTGGTGCATGCAACATGTGCGCTAGGAAGCCAATTTACCCAGAAGTACGAGTAGATTTCGCGCAGAGTCGACCTTCTATATCAAGTGCTATAGGCATCCATTTGATATCAGATAGACCAAATTCACCAAACGATTCAGACTTAAGTACAGAGTTGTGACTGATTCTTTTAGTTTCACATCTCTCTCGCGACCAAGTTTCTCAACTTCAGCTGGAATATTTTCTTGTCGACTTTTCAAATACCCGCAGTACAGACAGCTTGATCATGTTGTTCTCTGCTGTGTCTTTCGTTCTCTTGCTTGCTGGAGGGTAATGACAACATCCTAGTTCCTGGAATGAGTCTTGATCGATGACTGATATCATTCTTTGTTACTTTACAGAGCAGTAGCAGATCTGCACAATGTTGCAGTCTGCGTGACCGGTAGAAAATACTCGGAGGTGGGCGGCACGCCATTCAGCGTTAGCTACACCTGGTCCAAAGATTACGAGATTCTCCCAGATGCTACCAAGTGTGCATGTGATCTGTACAAGCAGCGCAACACGGGCGACAAGCAATGGGATCAGTGCCCTGACTGTACCTTCGTGAGTGATTATCTTTCCAAGTGCCTTATTGATCTAAAGCTTACTTGACCTAGGATGGTAACTACTGCAACTCTGCGGCTTGGCACATTGGAGGTGACGAGGTAAGTTGGGAGGCAAGAATGAACATTGTGATTGGATATTAACTCAGGTTATAGATGACATACTACTGCGAGAAGATGTGTCATGCTCAAGGAGCAGAGGGCAACTAGCCAACGCTCGGCGAATTGAGTCCATGAGCCATGGAAGTTGCCCATTTTACCATATGTCTCTATGGAATGTCCAGCACCATCTTTCGGGCGAAGTTTCAAGCAGAAATCGAATCGCACTCGCTTGATGTTTCCATCATGCTGACAGTTTGATGACATTTGAAATTGACGGGCAATGTTTGATGCCTCATCTTTAGAATCGAAGACATACTAGAACATTAAGGCAAGCCAGCGGTATTGAATTCAGATCGGAATATCTCGTCCATCGTGGTTAGCAATTGAAGCCGGCTAGTATTTTTGACTCACTTCGTGAAAGGCTCCCTGTGCATAGAACGATGAAGTGATGTATGATATTTTGTAGTCGATTTCCAAGCAGCATACATAAAGAAAGGGTGTTGTGAACTGAGAAGAGTGAGTCTTCACAGAAGGAACGATCGCTTGGTACCTGAGGCAGCAATCCATCAGACATCCACCAACGCTGGCACTTCTAGTCTCTCTCCCCCTTCTTCCACTTTCACTCCCCAGTTTAGTCTTTTGAGACAGAGCCACACAAAATGCAGATCTTGCAGTTTACCAGCCTCACAGAAAGGAGTTCGAAACGAACAGAAAGACAGAAAATACATCGAAAAACGAAGAGCTCCAGGCCAGAAGTTAATGCGGGGATCATCCCCAGAGTGGCTGTAGTGGGTTTTGCTCAAAATGTTGTAGAAGTGATCATGTGCGGTTCCGCACCGCTCGGGTTACTTCGTGGCATTGACGTAGATATCAGTTTTAGCGTCTTGGCACAAAGAAAAAGACAAGTGTTCGGTTGAACTTCACTCCTCAAGGGACCAAGAAACGCGTACATTGTACAAATTCACGCCCTGCCTCAGCAAACCAAAGTCGCAATCATGCAGGAAAAATGGAACAATGCAGACAACGGATTGCAAATTGAACTGATTACCGAAGCCGACGATATCACACAAAGCTTGGATTGCGTGTGCGAGGCATTTGGTCGCCAGGCAAAGGATGGTGTTTGGATTGCCATGAATCCTGGCTGGGATACCCCCGAAGGCAAGATGCGCGGGGCCTCTCGTATGGTTGATCGCTGGCGCAGCACAAGCAAAGATACCGCGGGCAACCCAAACACAATGTTTCTGAAGGCTACCCTGCCAAGCCTGCAGGACGCAGGAAAGCGAGATGCTGTCGGCTTTGCGATTTGGGTCCAGGCCTCCAGCGTTGAGGGGCATGGCGAGCCCCAAATAGAGGAATCTGAAACCTCGGCGGACCTCACAGACATCTATCCCGAGGATCAGTCGGAACGCCTTTATCTTTCTCAGGTCATGTCCTCACTGCATCGCCGCCGCAGAGAAGTGGTTGAGGAAGCGAAAAGCGCGGTGCCTCCGGCACTATTTGTTTTGGACCTTTGCGCCGTGGATCCTGCGCACCAGCGGAAAGGAATCGCCAAACAGTTGGTTCAGTGGGGTCTCGATGAATCTTTGCGACGCGGAAATCTCGAGGCTATCACGGAAGCATCTAGCATGGGACGCCATGTTTACGAAAAGATGGGATTCAAACCCGAAGGTGCAGACATTGTGTATTCTGTAGATAACGAGTTTGCTTCGCGGACGAGACCAGCCAATGTATTCATGCGGACGCGTGGGACTGTTTAGAAAACTCCAAGCTTCAAGTCTTGGCGCGATCTGAACCCAAAAGGTCAGACTGCTTCTTGTTTGGCCAATTCAATACTATTGTATGCGCAAAAAGTCCGCAGAGACAGATGTCTCCGGGACAAAATCATTGGTGATCAACCGGCCTACGGCACCATTTAAGTACCTGCAAGGCCCAGTTCATCTGCTGGAGCCAAATACGTGAGACAATCATCAATGATGGCTTGGTGATTCATATTGCGAGATTTTCTGGGCGAGCATCCTAAATGAGCATAAAATGAATGTCGAATAAAATAGGAAACATCGGGATTTTCATGTCATCATTGAAGTTTGCCAAAAGTGGTCCTCTCGAATGCAACATACTCGCCTATCCACTCACTCAGTCATTAGCTCGGCAGAAGGCATTCGGCAATCAAGTTCTGAAAGGCGAGGGCTCTGGATCATAAATTGTCGAAACATGCCAGCGGGATGGGTATGTTTGCCGAGAAAACTTCGAACGATCGTCAGATGGGTGTAGGATCAATAACTTTCATCATCGTTGAAATCATGAGGACAGTATTTCGCATCACCTGACAACGGGGATGAATTTTAGCATGAGCTTTCTTCCGCGCGGCAGTGAGATAAAGGCATAATCCTGCTCTATGCCTTCATCATCTATGATGACCGTCGTGTAATTCGAGTACACAGCTGCCATGACCAGTTTGATTTCTATTCCATTAGCCTTGATTTGGACATTCATCAAGAGGGGATCATACCTTGCAATGCAAAATTACTTCCCAAGCACATGCGACCACCGCTCCCAAAGGGCCAAAATAGACGCCTCATATTATGAATTCTATCACCGGCCTCTAACCACCGTCGAGGAAGCCACTCCAGCGGGCGAGGGAAAACCTCGCCAATGCGGTGCAAAGAGTAGGCGGTTGAACTGACCTTCACGCCCCCTGGGATACTGTCATGTCCATGTAGGGAGGTGCCTTCTTTCGTGTCCGGTGTCACTCGAGGAAGTTGGGCCGGGGCTGGTGAGTGAATGCGAAGCGTTTCGCGGACCACAGCGTCTAACAGCGGAAGGGCATCAATGGCGGAAGGCGAGGGGAGCGACTGGGCTCTGTCTTTATCGAAGCTTTCCAGAGACGGCGATAAGCCAAGCAGCTCGCTTCGAAGCTCTGATTGAAGCTCCGGGTTTTGGGACAATTCCCACATCATATACGTAACAGTGATGCCCGTAGTTTCGTGGCCTGCAACAAGGTGATCGAGCAGTTCAGAGGCAATTGCCAATTTCAACGGACGGTGGTCGTGATCCTTTTGGACAATGAGGCTCTGGCGGAGCTGTTCGAAGACGACTGCATTCGTAGATAGCGATTCCCCACCGTCTCCCAAATTGGTCTTATCTCTGGAGACCTCCGCCTGCTCACAGAGCCCAATGCACCATCGCTCGATGAAGCCCATATACCGGTCCCCACGGCTCATATACTTGAAGCGCTCATACTCCTCAAGCCATACCTTCCATTCCGGAATGCTCAACGAATACTTTGTCCCGTGGCGCAGGCCGAAAAGGAAGGAGGAAGTGAAATCCATCCCAACAGCTTGGAACAGCGGCAGTACATTCAGTACCTCTTGATTATCACCAGCCTCCTTGAGTATTGGCATCAGGCGCGCATGCAATATCTCTTTGGAGATCAAGTGTAGATCATCGGACTGCTGGAGAGACGATTTCGAGTAGGTCTTGCTCAGCATGCGCTTTTGGTGCGCGTGTGGCGCATTGTGCAGCATTCCGACCATATTTTCGGCATTGAAATTGACGAATACATCGTTATAAAAGGCATGTTTCTCAAACGCGCCCGTATATATAATTTTCAGGCCATGAAGTGAATTCACACTTATCTCATGGGGGCCGAGACGAACGATGGGGCCGTGTTTTTGATGTTGGGAGTAGATGGCTAGAACTTCCGTGCCTGTGCTGCGTTTGTGGTCGATCCACCTGCTGGAGAGGGGCGATGTTAAATGCGCATTGGGAATTGAGGATAGCGGGGAAAGGAAGTAGGGGGTTATGATGCGATGGTATGTGAGGTAAAAGAGGTAAAAGACAAGGGCAGCGAGGAGAAGAATGAGAGAAATCATCGTGCGTGACAGACTTCAGGAAGAGAAACTCAGTCCCAATCAAACATTGCGCATTTCAACTGTTGACAGGTCTCTTGTCATCCCTGGCGTGGCAATACCGACGGATGGTGGAGCCGCAATCAACACGAGGCCTTAGTCCACGCCAAACTGTAGGGTCCGCTCTTGACGGCCGAGGAGACAAGCACAGTGGTGACAAAAGTTTCATGCATGCAGCTAACATGCAAACTCTGAGATGTGGTCCACTTGATGCGGCTGGCTTGCGATTTTTATGACAGCACCCTTCACTCTGTAAACTTAGATTGAGGCATAATCTTTCGTTGTATTTGCCATCCACCTGGCGCTATGCCTGCCAGCAAACAAAATTCAACAGTCACAATGTCGATGGGTGTGGAAAATCTGCATGAAGGGCATGTTGCCCCGAAATAGCGCGGTACACTCGCCGACCAGGCCGATATGAGCGTGTTGGGAAGAGATCAAGTCCTGCGGGTACGTCGCTTGATAGAAATTTGCAGCCTCGCTAACTTCCCAGCGAAACTTCCGATATGTTTCGATTGTAGAGTTTGGCTGCACACTTATCGCGACGTGGGAGGTTATTTTGACGTGGGATTCCCTCCAGCCCCTTTGGGTCAATGGCTGATCGTCTAGTTTGCTGGAGCAAGGCCTGACAGATGGAGGAACTGCCGGGCTGATTTGGGGGTTCCTGGTGGTTGCTGCTGGATTTCTATTGGTCTTTCTGAGTCTGGCTGAGATGGCATCCATGTAAGTTGATTCGAGTAAACGTGCACTTCAGGTCTAATGTCGAAGGGCTCCCACATCCGGCGGCCAGTACCACTGGGTATCGGAATTTGCCCCTCCTAGCTGTCAGAAGTTTCTCAGCTATATCACTGGTAAGCATGTCTCCTCCTCGCAGGCTAGACTAACAGTGTAGGCTGGCTGTGTGCCATGGGTTGGCAATGCGCTATTGTTTCAATTGCCTATCTGGCAGGGACCATAATCCAGGGTCTCATCGTGCTGAACCACCCAGACTACAACTTCCAGCGGTGGCACGGTACCCTGTTGGTGATCGCCATTACCTTGTTTTCCATTATCTTCAACACATTCCTGGCCAAGCGATTGCCGTTCGTCGAAGTCTTGATTCTCATTTTGCATGTTTGTGGCCTGTTTGCTATCATTATCCCATTATGGGTTCTTGGTCCTCAACGTAGTGCGAAGCAAGTGTTCACCGAGTTCAACAACGGTGGAGCCTGGAACAGTGCCGGGACTGCCACGCTCGTTGGGTTTTCGACAACCATCACGGCACTGATCGGGTATGATTGTGCGGTGCATATGTGTATGTGTCTTCATCCCTGTGGTTAGGTTTCTCTGACGGTGTGCAGCGGAGGAAATCAAGGATGCATCGGAAACCCTGCCAAAGGCGATGATCACCTCGGTCTGTGTGAACGCTGCTTCTGGATTCCTGATGCTGGTGACGGTATGCTTCACGCTAGGCGACATTGACGATATCTTGGCCACTCCGACCGGTTACCCTTTCATGCAGGTCTTCTTCAACGCAATGAAGAGCCTACCGGGCACCAATGCCATGACTGCCATCCTGGTTCTGACCCTCACAGCGAGCACAATTACCGAAGTCGCCACCGCATCCCGCCAACTGTGGTCATTCGCGCGTGATCGTGGCCTGCCCTTTTCTGACTTCTTCGGATATGTATGTCGTTATCCGTCCAGGCTCGAACACACTACTAACCGTATCAGGTAAACCCCGGGTGGAACATTCCCTTGAATGCTGTGATGGTCTCTTTGGCAGTGACAGTCCTCCTGTCGTTGATTAACATCGGGTCGACAACCGCGCTTCTCGCGATCGTGACCCTGACAATCGGCGCTATGATGTCTTCATACATCATCACAATCTCCTGCCTGCTACTGCGACGTCTGAGAAAGGAACCTCTCCCGCCACATCGATGGACACTCGGCCGCTTCGGCATGGCAATCAACATTGGGGCGCTTTCCTTCTTATTGCCCGTGTTTGTGTTCGCTTTCTTCCCACTGACATCGACTGTGGAGCCGGATAGCATGAACTGGTGCGCCGCAATGTACGGGGGGATATTGATCATCGCGGTGGTGTACTATGTTGTGCGAGGACGACACCACTATATCCCGCCAGTAGCGCTAGTCAGGCGTGATATATAACCTCCCATCTGAATGGAAAGCGGTTGATGAAGCTCGACGCGATGATCAAAGCAGTCCCATTTGGATCAAAATATTTACGGAATATGGAGAGTGGTACGGAGTGCTTGACAAACTAGACTGTATTGGGACAGAACTGGAACATCGAAATTGTGAGAAGTGCAAGATTCTGGCCAATCAGGAACGACGCAGGGGTCCGCCAAGTATGATGCAAACTATGCAAACTAAAGCACATGAGAACAGGTCACGTGCTAGCTCCCCTCCACTTTTGGAAATGCCTCCTCTCTCTGCGCAACAGGAAAGTTGTGGTCGTACTTAATCCCTTATTTTCGATCTTTACATCGATGGATATCTCCTGAAGTCTTCAAGACCAATATCAAAACCTCACTCTGTTGTTGTCAGCCATTTCAAACATGTTCCTACGTCAGAGCCGACATTAAATCCATGTTGTGGTGGCGCAATCCCACAGCAGATGGCAACATGCGACTACGAGTAGTGCGAGCATGACATTTGGCGATAAAAAAATGCATATCTTGGCATTCGCCATTCGATTATTCTTTCTACTTCAATAATCAATGTTCTTTTCATTTGTTTATACAAATTCCAGATGGGTTTCAGCGACAAATTTTCGGGCCTCAATACCTAAGTATAGGAGCTTGTCCACTTGCCATCCATTGCTGTGGTTCCAGAGACAGCATTTGTTAGAACTAGAATATGCACGACAGGTAAATTCCAAGGTTTCTTTGCCGATTGCCAAGCCTTGTTTACCCCTGCTCATTTCTCCGCGGCATGGCCTCGAGATGGCTTATCACCTTGGCTTGATACTGTCTTAATGCTGGCTGGCCAAATTGCGCCATTCTAGGCGTAAGGCACGTTGTGGAAAGATGGAAGAATATAAGCTTGGAGGAGGGGTCACAATATCCAAGTCGCAGGCTCGACTCCATTTTGAAGATGTCCGAGAAAATCTCGTCGTCGCTTGACTCGAAGGAGGCATCTGTCTCTATCGTCCAAGAGTTGCCCAAACCTCAAAAGATCAATGGGTCTTCTGGTGTCCTCGCCGGTGGTGGCTCGGTCGAGCTGTACGCCCCAATCGCAGAGTACGAAGGGAAACATCGATATGATCCAACGGCAGAATGGACAGAGAAGGAAGAGAAAGTCCTTGTCAGAAGAGTAAATTGCCCGTCTCATTCTTCATTACCTCAGATCTGACATCGCAACAGCTCGACTACAGAATTTGCTCCTGGGTGTGCCTGATGTTTTTTGCACTTCAGCTGGACCGTGGCAATATTTCTCAAGCACTGTCTGACGGTATGCTTGATGACCTCGGCCTGTCAACCAACCAGTACAACTATGGTATGACGATCTTTTACCTCTGCTTCCTGTGTGCAGAGGTACCCTCCCAGATGATCTCGAAAAAGCTCGGCCCCGATAGATGGATCCCTATACAGATGGTTCTTTGGAGTGTTATCGGTATTTGCCAGGGCTTTGTCAGTGGCGAGCAGAGCTTCTATGCTACAAGAGCGCTGCTGGGACTGGTAGAAGGTGGCTTCATCCCTGATGCACTTCTCTACCTCTCATACTTTTACACAAACGCTGAACTTCCGATGCGGGTCGCCTTCTTCTACTGTGCATCCAACGGCACTGCCATCGTTGCCGCGTTCTTGGCTTTTGGCATCCTACACATGCGGACAGTGGGTGGCTGGGCAGGCTGGAGATGGTTGTTCGTGCTCGAAGGTGCTTTGACTTTGTTGATCGGCATTGTATCCTGGTTTTATCTTCCTCCAAGCCCAACTGAAACCAAGAGCTGGTTCCGCGGCAAAGATGGATGGTTTACAGAAAGGGAGGAAGTCATCATGGTCAACCGAGTGCTTCGTGATGACCCCGCTAAGGTAAGAAAGATCACAAGATTAAAGCCTCGCTGCGAAATATACTGACAGACTTTAGGGTGGCATGCACAACCGCCAAGGCTTGACTTTGAAGCTTCTCTGGGATGCGCTCATGGACTATGATCTGTGGCCGATGTACCTGATCAGCTGGACCATGCTGATTCCCACCAATCCCCCCACAGCCTACTTGACCCTCTTTTTGAAGTCGCTTGGATTCGATACATTCCAAGTCAATCTTTTGACCATTCCCGGATATGTGCTGTTTTTGATTCAGCTGGTCTTCTGGTCTTGGATATCTGAAAAGATCAACAACCGCATGGCGATTGTCTTGTTCTACTCCTTGTGGTGTTTCCCTCTTTTGCTATCACTGGAACTTCTTCCTTCCACTGCAAGTGCATGGAGTTGGTATGCTCTTACTGTGCTGATCATTGGTTACCCCTATATCCATTCTATCAACGGTAAGCTCCCTTGTGTCTTTCACTTTTCACAATTTCTGACATTACTTCTCCTTTCAGTCAGTTTGATTTCGCGCAATGCAGGCTCTGTGCGCACACGCACCGTGGGCAGTGCAGTATATAACATGATCTGCCAAGCAGGATCCATCATTTCTTCCAACGTGAGTCGCGATTATCCCATGCGTCGAAATCTGCTAGTTATCTTCCTGGGTTATGGCTGACTTATTGATAGATCTATCGAGAGGATGACAAGCCCTACTACCGAAAGGGTAACAAGATTCTTCTTGCGCTTGTTGCGTGGAATGTTGTTATGACCATCTTCATCAAATGGTACTATATTCGGAGAAACAAGAAGCGTGAACAAATTTGGGATAGCATGACTCCCGAGCAAAAGGACGACTACTTAACAACAACAAAAGATGAGGGCAACAAGAGACTGGACTTCCGGTTTGCACATTAAATGAGAAGGATGAGATCTTGTGTCTTATCCGCCTTTAGAGGTTGATCTTGAAATAGAATAGTAAATATACCACTTAAGTGAGACATGACGATAAATGGAATCATGATTTGATCTTTTTGTGCTTAAATTGTCCCAATATGTATACCTTAATTTAACCCGTGGACATCAGATTCCGTCCGGGTAATTTGTTTAGGACGACTCTTGGATCCGCTGCCACTCTCCTTGCACAATTGCGGGTAGTTCCTCCTCAATACTGGGTCGCGAAGGCTTCCAACCCAAGATATTGCGTGCTCGACGCGCCTGGCCACGGGAATTCATACCCCAGCTGAGAGATTCAAAGCCTGCGTACTTCTTAGCGCTTTCCAGATCAATCGGCTCGGCCTTTGCCTCCGGAATGTATCCCAGATCTGCCGCCGCCTTTGCTGTTGCGCTAGCCAACTCTCCCCAGTAATGCTCTCCATTCTCGGTCAGATAGTACGCATCTGCACCCCACAGTCCGTTGTCGGTTCGTCGGGAAATTGCAGCCTCGACGAGTAGTAAATACACATCGCTCAGATCATGCACGTGTACGTTATTCCAGATTGACTGGCCGGCACCAATGATTGGTCCTTTCTTTAGACGGAGGGTAACGCTTGCTAATTCGTAAGCCTGCCGTCCGCGTTGAGAAACTGGTCCCCGACCCTGGCCTGTTTCGAAGTGAGTAAGAAACGTTTGCATTCAATATGGAAGAGCAAGAGAAGGCTTACCGTAAATTGTTGGCGGACAAACCAGCGCTGTCTTGAGCACATCGGCATACTTGGTCCCAGCCTCCAATACGAGCTGGTCCACATTCCGATGGAATGCGTGGTCAGGCAGGTTCAACAATTCATCTACCCCCTCCCAGTCGTTGTAGACATGCTCACTCTTGTTGCCATATTCGTTGCTGTCGCTGTCTCTCCATGTGAGAATACCGGTTCCTCCTGTGTGCAACAAGTAACCTGGGTTTTCCTTGCTGTGGCCGGAAACCAGACCTGCAATGATTGCCTTTGCAGCGCCTACATGATCAGAGGCATCTGCTGTGTCTGTTTGAATGGAATTAGCATTGTTCGGCAAAGTTATGGTTTCCGGACTGGCTCCATGTGATTATTGAAACTCACGCAACACAATATCTGCTGCCGCACTTTCCTCCTCCAGCAAGCTAGAATCATCAAGGTCTCCGATGACTACGCGAATGGAAGGATATTGGACTTTGACCTGCTCAGCTTTCTGCTGACTGCGGACAAGGACCGAGTAAGAGAACTCGGGGTATTTGGCGACAAGCGTGGCCAGGGAGTCACCTCCAATATACCCCGTCGCACCAGTTCTGTAGCAACGTTAAAAGCCTGGCATTTCCTTGTTTGTTCAGAACTTACAGAAAGATTTTCGTCATGTTGATATGTTGAGCTAGGTAGTGCGATCGGTGATCTCCCAAAACCCGATTTCGGGTGATGCTTTAAGGCGAGAAGAACGAAGATAGAAGAACCTCACTTGATGCAGTTTACCTAGATGGTGTTGAAAAAAAAAGTCGACTTCAGCTCATCTCGATCTCCTTTTGTGAACCCCGCAGCACTGGACCCATAAGTTGCATTTATAAGCAGCTGTGTCATTGGCCTTTTATAAGCATTTGGTACGACCTCATGAACCGATCAAATCAGGAGCTGGTTTCTTCTATTCATCCAATATAATGGTCTCTCCTCTATGGCCAATATTTACTAGCTAGCGATTGATTTGGAACTGAACATTGCGACCGGCCGGTCGGCGATTCTTGTACTAGTGCATTTTAGTCGAAGTGAATCCGAGTATATTTTGATTCTTGGCACAATGTGAATTGTGACCAACACAGCGCTTGAATTCTATCCTGGAACTCATACATCTCACTGGCGTTGCTGGCAGGAATGTATGAGTAACGAACATGGTGAAGGTGATAGTGTATCAGGACAACACGAGAGCAAACTGTAGTAGGTCATCTCAGTCCTCATTGAACGGTCACTGGACGAATCATTGCTTCTTGGACGTAGTCAGGGAAGGGTGAAAATGATTCAACGGTCCGGAATCCGTATTTCTCATACATGGGTTTCCCCTCGGGTGATGCTGACAGGTATACCTCCAATCCCTCAGCATCAGCACGAGTGAGACCCCATCTGAGAAGCTTTGATGCAAGGCCACGACCTTGCTGGGAAGGGTGGACTCCCAGCATATTCAAATCTACTCCGTATCATGAGTCAGTTCTCTGCAACCTGGGAACGATCGGGGGTCTATCAAGATGCTCAAAAGCAATTAGGAAAGGGTATAAAGGGGTTAAACTTACAGTAGTGAGGCCTTTTCTCCATCCAATTGTGATGTTGTGCATCCATCCCAGAGAAGAATCGCTCACAGAGGTCCTTATCGCTACTCGGCGCCCAGGCCGCGGGTTCCTCTTCCTGCAGATCGCTACCTGCATGAACAGGTTGTCCCCATTTTGCGAATGCGGCAATCGCACCCTCGTTGTCCATTATCTTGAGAAGAACTTCATTTCCTTCTTTCGCTAGCGTTTGACGAGCCTGGCTTTCGAAATTACGCTCCCACCAGGCGGTAACGTCGGGTGTCTGCGGGAACATGGTGCGATTGAAGTCCCCGCCGAATGTGGCGAAGAAAATCTGGGTGAGCTCCCCCGCGTCCGCAGGAACGGCCTCTTGAATTTCGAAAGACATGAGTGCTTTAAGCTTTGGAGAAATAGCTGTTTCGGGGCTCAGTACAGATGATCAATTTTGGTTTGGGACAGAGTTGTGGATTTTCGGGATTCCCTCATGCCCTGTCGTAAGTGGAGCTCTGTCACTTGTTTTTTGAGACATTTCTCTTTCCGTGTTGATTTGGGACGAGTTTTTCGTATGAGATCGTATTGCGATTAGGGAACAATGTATAGAAAAAATCATAGAAAATTAGAATTGAAATAATTTCAAGGATTTCCATCTCTGTGCCGTGGGGATATGACTCGGGGTATTCCGTAGTAATAGCTAGCATTGACATTTTAAACATTAAAAAATTGCGAATACATAAAAAAGACGCAACCAGGATCATATATGGCCATACGTATGGCTAAGCCACATTTGTTTGTCGGGCGTCTATTGATCGCCAAAGAAGCATAAGATGTCGCGCAGACCATCATGGGAAAACGGCCTTGCTCGACGGGTATTAGATTATTGCTTCTCCTTATTCAACGCGCTCTCTGGAATAGTTATGGGGCTGACCGGCTCGGACTCTCGTCCGGGATGTGCAACTCCGGAGGGCATGTCTGCGCGCCCAGGGCCGACAGGTCCTTTGTATGCCGAGTCGTGCGAGGGTGGAAGCACAGAGCGGCGAATGCGGGGGTCATCCGGTTGTTGACCTTTGCTGTCGGTGCTTTTTGTTGTCTCCATCTCGGCTTTCACGCTCTGGTACATGCTCTCAACGATGAACACTTCTTCCTGTACATCGAGGTCGCATCCGACTAAGCAGAACTCGCGTTCGCGCTGCTCTATGTACTCTCTGATGTTCTTCCACTGATTCTGATAGTGTTTCAAACGATCGGGGAGCCCTGATCCACGGAGGTAGGTCAAGACACCAGCCATTATGGTGTTGATAGCGCCGAACGCAGTGACTGCGGAGTGTGGCCCGCTGGCTGCGCCAAGGGCTGTCACGGCCGCGGCAACCACGACTTGGACTCCAAGGCAGGTATTGATCAGGAAGTTGAAGATCTTGTATGCGCGTTGTGCTTTGGTTTCATTGTCAATAACCCGTGTATAGATTCCGACGTTGGGCGCACTGCGAGCCAGATGACCTGCTTGGGTGAGCGCAGGGACACTGTCGATTCCGGTCAAGGCGCGGAACACGAGAAGCTTGTCGTTGATGGGGATAAGAGATTCCATTTGTGTAGTCGTGACTCGCTTTGGGCCTGACGGCATGTCCGGTGCATACCCATTTTGCGCGCCCTGGGCTGCTGCGGCAGCATGTGCGGCCATTGGTGGATAGCCCTGTTCTTCACGATCCAGCGCGGCCTCGATAATCCGGTGGAGGAGTCTTCGGTTGGGCTTTCGTTGCGACATTGTTTCTATTGAGTGGCTTGGACAATGAGGAGGGAGGTGTGTGCACTGCACACACGGCAGGAGGATGGTCTATATTTGTAGTCAATGTTCAAGTGGAACCGGCATTCCTATCCGATTGCTTTTTCTTTTCTTTTTGCGCATGAACCCACGTCGTAGATGGGCTCGAAAATCGAATCGTGGTCTTGTCCGTGCGCTAAAGCAAGGCTAAATTAGTACTCAGCTCACATCGCTGTGAGATAGGCACGATAATGTTCTCCAAAGGGAAAGGTTGTAATACCAAATCTGCAGGGTTTAGTGAGTAGTGGGCTTTTTTGGACGGATCCCGTTTATGACAGGTTGAGAGACAGCGACGGGTGCTGGCCCGCGCACGCGGCGCAAAGTTAGGGTGAGCAGGAGCCGACGATTCCTCTGAGAATGTGTGTTTGACTGAACCTTGGGCTTTTTGTGGCTTAAATTTGGTGGAGATCGGGACGGCGCACTCACAAGAAGTGGTCAAGAACGGTGGGGTCATCTTCAAGATCCAGGGAATCATAGATCTTGATCACGATCCAATTCCGCGTCGAGTGACGATCCCTCGGTCGACCTCTTTGAAGTTTCCCCCTTCGAGCAGGCGAAATTCTCCGAATGACACTAATAGCGGGCTATCAATGGAGCATCTGCACGCTCAGAAAATAGGGTCTGGGCCTGTAAGCCCCATCATTTGTCACTTGTGCATGACAGGCGCAGAACCCTGGATTTAGTGAAGAGAATTCAGAAAGAACCCGCAGATCAACCATTCTTTGAGCGAGCTCGGTGGACCTTAATGTATGGGCGTAAGACTCCACCAGCACTTATTTAAGTGCCAGGAGTTATGCGAGCTGCAGATGACTCCATGGTATGTATTTTGACGGCAACTATTTGGGAACCCCCGGGCTTGTTGATTACCATACCTACTACGGAGTACGGAGTCCCTGGTCAATGGACGTGTCAGGTGTATCCATGAAGTCGTGGACTAGTCAACCCGGCGTGTTCGATTTTTTTTGTTCGCGTCACACAGTTGCAGACCATTGGTGGGTCGAACCCCTGAAGTTCAGTTTGTGATGAACTGGGGCTTAAGCCTTGCGGGCACTGCAAGAGGGTTCGCTATGATTGGCTTCCTCGGCGCGCTACACTTGGAGTCGCGTGGCGAGCTGAAAGCCGAGCAAAGAGTACAAGAATGATTGGTAGGACGGCGAAGGCTTAACTCCATCTCAAAGGGTCAATTTCCGGTCAATTTTGCCGGTTGAATCTCGACAGTTCCACACGGATACAACCGCACGGCTCCAGATTTCCACTCATTTCCCCCCTTCACGGCTGTTCAAGTATTCATTGCATGGAGTATGGTGTAGGCATTTGGGAGACCAGTCTCGGGTAATGAATGATGGGACATTGAGCATTGGCTGAGTGCAGGAACAATCTGCCGTGTTTGGCTTCCCGGGTCAACGTACCGAGCAATTGATTCAGGCACTCAGGCACTCAGGCACTCAGGCACTCAGGCACTCAGGCACCAACGTTTCAGACTGCAGATCAACAGAGTAAACAGCACGAATTTATCTTCACCTGCAACGCTCATGCAGTTTATGCAGATTCCCCAACTCCCACATGGAATCACATCAAAAACTACGGAGTACGATACCTAGGATTATGCACATCTAAAAGCACACAACTCGGTCTAGTCATGGTCGCTTCAGTACTGAGCTCATATTCAAGCAAAGTGTCGCAATACCACGCCATTCGGTCTAAGAGCTATGTTACCCCCAATGGAGATTTGTGCCAATGAGAGACGTTCGTTCGACTCCGACTCCAGCCAGACTTCGCACTGCTTGTTAAGCCAAAGAGGGGAAGCTGGACAATCGGGGGATTGATAAGGAAAAGCCGTTGCCCGCTCCCAGAAAACCACCTTTTCAATACCTACTCCGTACTTCCAGACCTACACCAACTCAGCTTCCCACGTTATCGGCGCAGAATGGGAGGCGAAAGATCTCCAGAGCGGGTGCTCATTGTTCTACATCGGCCAATTCCTGAACCTGTCCAGGCGGTTATTCGGCACAAGTTCTCCGATGCCGAGGTCACCTTCTACAAGTCCCAGCAGGGTGTCCCGGTGCCTCCTGGTGCGTGAGCTGAATCCAAAGAAAAATCGCGTTGATGCCCTGGAAATCTATTTCAAACTAATATTGAAGGTAGAGTTGTTTCACAGAGCCACTGTCCTCGTCACCTTCGCGAGTCTTCCGGATCTGAAGGACGCCCATAAGTACGACATATTGGCCCCGCGATAAAGAGACAGCTACTGATTATAATCACTTTGCAGCATCAAGTTGATTCACACGTTCTCCGCGGGATTAGATCATCTCTCGCAGCACCCGATCTTGCGTGAAAGCGATATTCACATCACTACAAGTTCCGGGATCCACGGCCCTCCTATCGCGGAATGGACTGTGATGAACTGGCTAGTCTCGTCACGCAAATATGTGCAAACTTACGAAGCACAGAAGGCGCATGACTGGCAGGATAAGACCGGGAAAATTGGCGAGATGCATGACCAAGTTGGCAAGAAAGTGGGCATTTTGGGATATGGGAGTATCGGACGTCAAAGTATGTCACGGTCTTTAAATGGCAGACTGTTGAAATATCGAATACACGGGTATTGATCTAACAATCTACAGTTGGCCGTGTCTCGCAAGCATTGGGTATGACTGTCCACGCTTACACAGCCTCTCCACGACCCACGCCAGAGTCGCGCCATGACAATGGCTACATTGTGCCTGGGACTGGAGATCCAGACGGCTCAATCCCAGCCTCGTGGCACCACGGAACCGATCGCGAATCTATCCGCGAGTTTTTGGCCATCGGATTGGATCATCTTGTCATATCACTTCCGCTGACTCCGCAAACGACCCATCTTCTTTCAGCTGATGAAATTGACATCCTTTCCGATAATTGCCACCACCATGCCAGCAAACCCTATGTGACCAACATCTCGCGGGGAAAGGTTATCGACCAAAAGGCCCTCATTGATGCACTGCGCTCGGGTACCTTGGGCGGTGCTGCACTCGACGTTACGGACCCCGAGCCTCTCCCCAAAGATGATCCTCTTTGGGACGCACCAAATGTGCAGATCAGTCCACACCTCAGTTCTCATGGGAAAGAGTATTTCCCGAGGTCCCTTGATATTCTCAAGGTTAACCTGGGCCGACTTGCCAAGGGCGAGGCCTTAATCAATGATTATAAAAGAGATAAAGGATATTAGATGAGTCCTCATGAATAAATCAAGGAATTTGTAGAACAGCTCCTGCAGTATGGCTTCCAAGTTCTTACTGACATGATGACCCCAGGGTGGTAGTTTCTCTCACCTTTAGTCGGAGAGTATAATTCTCCGGCGAGTAAAATTCTTGACCTATAAAGAACCCTAATCACTCATTTCAGCCTCGGCAAAAGAACTACTTCTGTTCGCACTTGGGATGGGAATATTCGCGAGTGTTTTCTGCCAATGTGAGCATGAGGACAGTTCTGGCATTCGAATTCGAATCAAACTCCCTGGGATTCAAGATGCCTGCAAGAATTTCGACAGTGACGATTGGTGGGTCATTTATTGTACTTTCTTTGGTCACAGCTGTGACTACTGTCAATTAACATGGATCCCCGCTGTTACAATTCAAAGGAGCCTCTCAACCCTTCCTCAACCACCACACTGATGAAACCACAACCAAGAACAGTAAATGCCCAGGGACTCGCAAGCTCACGCAGTGCAGGCCAGAAACTGTTGTTTTCTTTTCGCCACTGTACAAGTTGGTTGTACTTGAGAGGGTCCCCGGACTTATATCGCTCCAGCTGGCTGGCCTCGGTCTGCTTATCACCACCGACAAGCCGAAGGAAAATGTAGTTCATGATAGGCCCAAGAAGCACAGTTGGATTCCACATCCCAGCCATATTGAGCACTGTGAAAGAAAAATGAACCAACGTGTCTCCCAGATAGCTGCCAGCCGGTTAGCTCGTTTCCAATACGGAAAAGCAAATTGTGAATCATGAAACCTACTTTGGATGTCGCACCAAACTCCAAACGCCATGCCGACACAAGTGAGTTCGCTCTCGGCGATGAAGCTCCAGCTGTGTGTCTGCTAGCACTTCCAACCCAAATCCAATGCCAAATAGGCCAACACCAAGCGCCCGAATTGCATTCAGCGCATCCTCGCCAAGGGCCAGAGTGGTGTTGCCAATTGTGAGAGGTGCAGTAAATGGCAAGGAAATAATGGTCAGCACGAGTGCTTCGGGTAAAAAGATTGTCCCGAAAGCACGTTTCCAAAATCCGGGCTCTTTCTTGACAGCGTCATATCGCGAATCATCTTTCCCGCGAGTCAAAGATCGCGCCGCGATCCGGAAAAAGAGCCTGGTACCCCAGATAGTAACGCAGCTCAGAAGTACCTTTTCGGTCCATGATTGGGCACCCCAGACGGTGCTGAAGGGCAAATCATGCATATGCATCGGTCGGCCGACGGCGATCCACCACGCATTGAGGACTTGAGCGGATGGCCAAAGCCAATCCTTCAGCTCAACTCGGTCGGTTGCCTCAGCCGCGAGGTACGTTCCAAGTGAAAGAGAAGCATATATTCCAAATGAAGGGAGAAGAGTTGATTTTAAAATTCCCACGTCCCCTGATGTCATTCTGTTCTGCAGGGGTGGGGAGTGCAGGGGACTGAAGGGTTGGCTTTCTAAAGTTGAGGGAGGAATTAGGAATGCCATAATGTTTATTGATAGGTGTAAAGTGGTTTCATTTATAGGAAAACCCCCTACGCTAGGGGAAATGGGTATCATATAGAGGTTTCTTTCGCCAGGGTTGACATCAATATGATGTCAGGTAAGTGATAATCGACAGTGCCAAGTTTGGAATGAAGCCCACGCAAAAGCAAATTAACTCGCAGCTTTGATTCTCACTTGGAACATAGTGTGCGCATGATTGCTGAGATGAATTGAAGAGGTGCAAATATAGGCGAAGAAAAGAACATCGAGAACGCGGGTGTGTCTGTCAAGTTCAATCGGTATCAAAGGAGTTCAGATGTTGAGCAATCGCCGAAGATAGATCGATCTTATCGCATGTTAGTCGCAAATCATCTTTTGATTGATATTTCTCCTTCATGATCTGCTCTAAACGTGTATTCCAGAGCGGCAAGCAATCCTTCACCTCGGATGGTGAGAAAGCAATGGCCTCTTCGCCAGTTCGAGTGTACTCGTCTTCAGGTGAGCCCTTTTTGAGAGGATCAGACTCGGGAGACCGAGCAACACAGCATGAAACACCCAGGTTGTACAGTTTAATGCCATCGGGTATCCGTTCAAAGGGTAGTCGGCTGGTCAGTAGCCTTCGGGCGCTGGTGTCATTCTCCGGGGCTTCTTTTGCGGCGGAGACTTCTTGCTGGCGCATAAGATAAGCTCGCGGGTCATTGGGAGAAAGCTTTGTGGCAGAGACAGGCCCTCCGATTGAGGTATGTGATGAGGTCAACGCGGCTTTGGCGGCAAGGTACCGACTGTTTTGAGAGGATGGTGGCACTGGCGCTTGCTGTGAAGCTGGGATCGTTTCACGATTTTTGTTTTGGAGACGTTTGTTTTGATTCGCTTCTTTCTTGCGTTTTTCGAAATCCATTGCTTTCTCCAGATCAATTGGTCCCGGATAAGCGCCATCCCCGTGAAGCTGGGCAGCCCATCTTTCGAGGACGGGAAACCCTCGGCCGCTGTCCATTGAGGCACAAGCGGGATCATCTTGTCCATCGGGCGATATGAGCGTGCTTTGGTCAAACTGGAGAGTGGGTGATTCTCCGGAAGAAGGTTCCAAGCGAGCGTCATCTTGTTCACTCTCACTTTCATCATCTCGTAAAGCTTTGGATCCAAACCTTTGTTCTGCGAGTGAAGATAGCGGCAACTCTGTAGGATCTTGCAAAGGCGCTGCCTCTTCTGCGGCTCTCTCTAGAGAATCTTGGGTGATTCTCTGGAACCACGTGTCGATGGCTCCGTTGCCGTATCGCTCACGATCACGCTCTCGTTCTGCCCGGCGGAAACTTGACGCGCGATCAAATTCCGGGGAGGAGCTCAGCAATGCACGGGCATGGGGTTGACGGATTCTGACCGGCGACCTAGAGGAAATTCGAGAGATAGGGGGGCTCGGTAAATCTGAGGTGACTGGCGAACACTGGAAATCTTCTGGTCCGTTCTGCCTTCCCGTTGACCTTTGAATGCTGTCGGTCGACTGATTACCAGAGCTCGGGCTGGTAAAAGGGTCCTGGTCGCGCCTTGGTGTTTGAAAGGAAGCGTTGACTCTTGAAACTGAGTCTGGGTTGGCAATTCTAGGTTTTCTTGCTCCATTGTTGACTGAGCCATCAGGTTCACTGTCACAGTTTTTGGCCAGCTGGCTGCCTTTTCTAACACGAGACTGATTTTCCGAAGGCCTGGCATTTGCGATACTAGCAATGGATGAATTGTCTGGGTGCGAAAAATTTGGGTGAACTTCTGAAGTCGGTTTCCTCGCCATGAGAACATCGAATCCATTGGAGATAGGGGATCCTTTGGAGGAACTATCCTTGATCTGCTTGATACCGGCCTTCTCCCCACTTTTCAGCTCTCCATAGTGCTGTCGGAATAACCCAGCCACCAAGGCCAAAATCAATTCCCGGTCTTCGAACATGACATCGTCCTTAGCTGGCTCGATGTTCACATCGTATATTCCACGAGGACACAGAATTTGCAGTCCTAGGAAGGGATCACTGACTTGCTTTGAAGGCTCGGTCTTGAGTAGGGCGGAACGAATGTAGGATTTGAAGATTTTGGCAATTTCTTGGCCAATGCCCCTGCTGTTTGAAAGAGGCCGACCATCCACACTGATGAACTGACCAGTATTGTTGATTTTAGGAATATCTGCCGCAATTAGAGATTTCACAGCAAAAGAATGGCAAAATTGCTCACCAGGGTTTATATCGGGAAGAAAGGCTACGACTTCACATACGCTCTGCTGCGGCGATTCTGCTATTCCAGTCTCATCGGCAGGCCGAGAAGAAAGCCGCCTCAAGACACAGGAAGAGGAAAGTTCAGTGCCAGCTACTTTGAGGGCTGCATCCTGGAGTGAAGAATCCGCGCTTGGTGCATATGACCAATTGTTGTTTTCGTTCTTGGCCTTGAGTACTTTCAGTGACAGCCTTTTGGATGGCTGAGATAGAGCATATGACTGTAGAAGCCTTTTGATCCTTATCAAGGTCTTTGTTGCACTCTTCAGTGCAGTTTGCCTGCGTACGGGGATATGCTTCAAAAAGTCTGTGATGCGCACAGTGGTCCCCACTGGGTGAGACGTCCGCTGTGTCCTTTTCGAAGGCGTGAGAAATGGCCATGGAATTAATGAATTGGCTCTTTTTTACTCACCCGGTCAATTCTCCATCTCTTCCATATTTCGCACACGTCCCAACAACCTCGGATTCAACTCGCGTGGTGACACTGATGGCCCCAGACATCTCGGCAACACTAGCCAGAGCTTCACCCCTAAAGCCCAGGGATGAACCGCCGACATTTCTTAGATCATCCAGAGACTGGATTTTGCTGGTAAAGGCGCGTTTGCAAACCAGTTTGTGGTCTTCGGGGGCAATTCCATCACCGTTATCCTTGAGCTGTATGACATCCACGGTGTTCTGGGAGATCTCGATCTGCAGAGACGACGCAGATGCATCCAGTGCATTGTCCACGAGCTCTTTGACCACGGAGTATGTATCGGAAATGACTGATGTGGAACCAATTGCCCTGATTGTGTTCTGGGGAAGGGCCTCAATCGGCATCCTGCGCGCCCGGAATCAAACACTCATGGTTGTTCGTGCCGACAAACTTCCACTCGGGGGTTCAATCAGGCAACACAGATCCGCTGTCGTCTGATTGATGGGGTTCGGATGTCAGTGTTGATGAAAGTGGGTTGGAAGTCAACTAATTTCCACGCACTGGTCGAGCTCGAGCTCGAGCCTCATTAGTCAGCACAGTCGCGACAAACATCGCGTCCAACTTGACACCTCTCAAACCAACAGCATCGCTCATCCACACGGCTGGAGATACTGGAATGCTGAGCGAAGACTTCTCAATCACGCAGCTGGCGGTTCCCGCAGTCAGTGTACTGATTGCCTTTTTGGCTTATACGTCACAGTACTTTTTTCTCCACTTTGAATCTGTGCCTCTCACAACAGAGGAGACTTGGAAAATCAACATCTTCGCCGTATGCATCTGGATATGTTATTATCGAACTTGCTTTGTAGACCCAGGACGACTCCCAAAGTCGGAACAACGTCCAAAACCCAAGGAGCAAGAGAGTGACGAGGTCACTGGCCGCCAACGATGGTGTCGTAAATGTGAAGCTTACAAGCCGCCGCGAGCTCATCACTGCAAAACTTGCAAGAGGTCAGAAGAGAGACTATGTAGTTGAACTTTCTCGTGCTGATGATGTTTCAGGTGCATTCCGAAGATGGATCATCATTGCCCCTGGACCTCGAACTGCGTTTCTCATTTTACCCTTCCTCACTTCATACGCTTTTTGTTCTATGCAACTGTTGGAATGTCTTATCTTGAGACTCTGCTTTGGCAGCGGGGCTCATTTGTATGGAAGAATAGCCATTTGCCAAGCGTGAGAGAACCAACACATTCACCACTTCAAGTCGCTAACGGTACAAAGTACATGGGACCTACAGTAGGTCAGCTCATTCACCTTTTCATACTTTTGGTGGTCAACGGCTTTACAGCGTTTGCTCTGGGTATCCTCCTCCTTCGGAGTCTTTGGACAATCGGGTCAAATACAACAACCATCGAGACTTGGGAAATCGAGAGGCATGCTACTCTCGTCCGCCGTGCTCGTGCGCTTGGGGGGTATCTTGAAGGTCCTGGTGGAATCCGGGTCTATATCAAAAAGCAGGAATATCCCTATGACATTGGGATTTGGGCCAACATCAAGCAGGCCATGGGCGGAAGTGCCAATGTAGGTTGACCAGACCCATTTTAGGTCCCGGGCATGCACTTGGGCAATTGCATTAATGCGTCTCTAGGTGATAAGTTGGTTCTGGCCACTCGCCGCAAGCCCGGATCGTCGCACTGGCTGGGAGTTTGAAACAAATGACTTTGAAGGCGAGTCGATTTCCTCTTCAAGTGTCCGTGCTTGCTAACAATCTGTTTAGATCCTGGTCTTTCGTGGCCACCTCCTGATCCAGACAGAATCCCGATACCGGCAAGTGCAAAGCTACCGAACAATTTCCGCATGCCCCAGTACGATACCATACAAGATGAGATCGACGCCTTCAATCGCCGCAAAGAAGAAGACCTAAAGCGATTCCAACAAGTTTCAGGGCTACAGCGTCGCAGACCTTTCCACGACAGGCAACACGGAACCGAGTATGCAGAATATGAAAGCGACGAATCTGACACTGGTTCTCGCAATAACTCCCGTGAGGGCGAGGAGTCATGGCGCAATGCGGAGGGGGAGCGCTTACGCGACTTTGGAGTTGATGAAGAAGTGGAGTTCTACGATGAAGAGGACATCCCTCTTGCCGTTTTGATCCAACGGCGGAAGCAGCAGGAATATCGCGATTGAACATTGCACCGTTTCAACATTAACAAAGTCGTTAAATCTTCTTCGCAACACCTCTGAGTCGTACATATCCCAGCCATTGGCTCCCATCCTCGATGCGGGTCACCACAGTTTGAAGGATATCACCAATCTGTTTCACAGCAGCATCCCGCTTTTCTTCAGGGAGCGCCTCCAGGAATTGTGCGCCCATGAGTCTCACCCAGCCCTCCAAACCGCCCTTGGCATCGCTAGTGAGTTTTGTCGGGCGATACTCGAGTTCGACATTCTCGACTTGAAATCCTACTTCTTCCAGAGCGCTTCGCATCCAGGTGTCGGACGGGAAAAACCATGGACTTGTCTCTCTGGCCTGTTCCACGGGTACACCTTGCTGAACAAGAGCATACAGCAGAGCCGTTTTGACCTCTGCGACGTTCCCATGTCCACCCATCTCAAACACGTAAGTGCCACCTGGTTTCAAACATCCATGGATCCCGCGAAGTGTGGACATGCGAGTAGATTCATCGCGCAGGATCCAGTGGAGGGCTGCGTTGGAGATTCTGTGAGATCGTCAACAAATGAACCGCGAGAAAAGATCGATAGAATGGAGAAAAATACACTTTATCCCAGGATCCATCAACAATAGAGGTTTCCTTCTCCAAATATCGGCAGTCCACAACACGGAAGCTGGCCTCGGGGCTTGCGTAGTCTTTGTTGGCAGACTTGATCATCGACTCTGATGAGTCAATACCCAGCACGGAACCGATGGCTGGAAGGAAGTTCGCTGTAAACTTTCCATCTCCACAACCCACATCTAGGACTTTGTCTGTTGGCTTGGGGGTGAGAGAGTTTAAGAGTTTACCGGTAATCTTTGCCGAGTATACGAAAGATGCAGAAGCGGCGTACGCCTAGATGTGTCAGGATGAAAAGCTCTTAAAGGTACGACGGGTCACACACCTCTTCGGACCAGTTGTCTTTTTTCTCTTGGGTGTTTGCTGACATGGTTTCTGTAGTAGAACGAAGTATAGAAGGGCGATGAGCAAAAGGGGGTTTCGAAATTGGGAATAGTGACAATATGTTTTCTAGAGTCTTCCTGGCAGTTTGCCTTATCCCTCGAGCGTTCTATAGATTTTCAAACCACCCAGGGGGCAATCAAGCTCTTTTATATAGGTGTTTGTTAGCAGAACGGCGAGGGTGGTGTTGGTGACATAGGCGGGGCCGATATCGGACCGGATCTACCAGACACCCGTTTTACGTCGGATGGCTGATGACACTCCCTGCGACGTCGCAGTCATTGCTACAAGTCATCTGCTGTTGAAGCGAAACTCTAGATCTGCATGTTGGATACACAGTGCCTGACGTTGAGCTGGAATGTGCGATATCGGAGGTCCTGGTTCTAAAGTTATGGTAGCGGTTCCATCATTCCAAATATTGACATACAGATTCATCCACTGAAGACTCACGCGCCCTAGAGAATAATTGACCTTCATTATGGATGCAATGACTGATGTAAATAAGGATAGAATCGATGAACAAGGGGGATTGGTTTTCACGGCATTGGAACTGGCTTGTGGAACTTTAGAACTGGATGCTTGAGCACAGTCCAAATGTTACTAGACAACGATCCCAATCTGGGTATTTCACCTGTCTGGACGGCCGTCCATCTACCTGAAGATTGCCTTCTGTGAAGGTCATTACGAAATCGTCAAGTTCCTTCTGACAAAACACATCGATATTGAAGGCACGAACAAGGACGCGATGACACAACTCTGTTGCGCAGCTTCCAAGGGACATGTCTGTATTTTTCGGCTACTTCTCGATCATGGTGCTAATGTGGAGGCCCGAGGTGCTGATGGCTTCACTCTAATCCACATAGCCGTCGAAGAGGGCCATATTGAGCTGGTGAAGATGCTTATCCGGAGAGGTTCTAACATCATGACGACTAGCGACGAGGGAATGATGCCATTTTGTACTGCTAGTCTCAATGACTTTATTGACATGGTTCTAAGTTTGACTTTTACGCGATGTTGGTGTTGATATTGATGTTTCTACACAAGAGAGGCTCCTCCATTCCAGAGGCGTAGAATAAGCCAGACGAATACGATGCCACACCACTTTGGGTTGCTGTCAAGAACGTACATAGAGAGGTTGTGGAGTACCTGCTCTCACTTCCGGGAACCCTCCAGACTCCTCAATATGACGCATGGAATCGAAGCCTTCTCTGGTGGGCTTTTGGCTGCGGTTCAAAAATGATATTGTGGAGCTTGTTCGGGGCATTATTGACGCACCCGAAAGTATAGGAGTAGATACCGTCGAAAATGCTCGGTGGTCAAGTTCAATTCGGATCTTCGGCGGTGTAATGTATGTACGCGATGCATCTTGCAGAGTGAGACCTACCAATCTTGCGGTAAATGCAGTGTGTTATTCTATTTTCATGTTTGGTTAAATTGTGTCGGCTTCAAGGTTCATTGCGGTGACCAGTCTCATATTTGGGACAAGAGAAATTCTGCGCCTGCGCCCGAGAAGTCCAAGGATGAGCATAGGGAGGTATAGAAGTCATAGTCATGGAGATGTGTTTGATGTAGCCCCTTGGGTACTCATGAACTGGCCAATCCCAAGTTGGTTCCAATGAAATTTTGTTATCCAGCCTTGTCAACTTGAGAACTATTCCATCAAGGGAAAAAAAACAAAAAACAAAAAACAAAACAGTTTAATGCGTTTCACAGTCGCGATCCGATATTTTTACTCCGTGGCCTCTGAACTGCCTTTTGACGTCAGCGGGGCAATGGAGCGGAACGCAAATCCTTCGATTTCCGCTCAATTTCACGGGGTAAAATCCCCTCCTCCCACCATTAAAACTCATTGGAGTGTAAATTATACTTGATTCTCACAAGGTTGTCTCCTGCAGCCTATCACAGCACTATGTTGTATCAAGGCTACTGCAATTGCGAAAGCATTCGCATCACTCTTCCGCAGCAGCCCGCGAACACAATCATTTGCCATTGGTAGGCAGTTTCATGAAATTCAAAGGTTGTGAAGTGATGGCTACTTACATTTCTAGCGATTGTTGCAAACGAGCTGGTGGCAGCGGTTCGATTTCCCATGCTGACCTCTCAATTAACATGCTAATATTACTCCAAGCCTTTTCTTTGAACTACTTTATCGACGAGGACACAATGACCGTTGAGGATACGAAATCTACGCTCAAAATTTATGAAGACAAGAAGTCTAGCAGTGGAAACGTTGTGAAGGTATGCTCTTAACCACACTCACCTGGGCTCCAAATTTATATCCAAATTGTGAACTAATCAATATGTGGGGAAAACAGCGTCATTTCTGCATGAGCTGCGGGAGGTATGGTTCTAGAATTCCCCTTGCCAGTGCTGAAGGGCCATATAGCTGACGCTCTGCTTTAGCCCCGTTTTTACAACGACCCCCAAGGCTTTGGGAAAGGCGTTTTTGAAAGCGAGCCTGTTTGACCAGGTCTCTCCTCCGTCGACTGAAGTGTTTGCAAACAAGCAGCATAAGTGGGTTGACCTGGGGCCAACTGAGAAGAATGCTTAAGTGGACTGTTATACACGCAGATGGTGTCATTTACGCTAATGCGCGACAAATTCGATTGGTTGAAATTATAGATATTTTCTAGAAACATGTAAACTTATCCACTGATCACCTTGTTGTATTGAGGTCTAGTTCCATTTCTATTCACATACATTCTCAGTCCAACATGGGACTTCAAATGCTGAGATCAAATTGCGGGGGCAGAATGATGTCGATCCGCGGAGAACCCAACAAACCTGCTTCTCCTCCCCGGACAGATTCTTGAAAGTACGGAGCACTTCGTAACATGCGGCGAGTTGATATCCCCCGAAAATGGCACTATCCAGTGAGATTCCAGACCCAGCGGAACCTTCAGGCGCTGTGCTACGGAATGTCGGATCGCGCGATCGCGGAGTGAGCGAAGATCCCCGCGAGGCTCTGGAGCTGCAAGAAATTCAGACACGCGAAGACAATGAGCTCAACGAGTCCACGGCCTCTGCCTCGTCTGGTGATGAGTATCGCGTCGTGACGCGTCGAACCACATCACGCATCGCGGCGCGTGCGGAAGCCCGCAGGCAGGCTCGGAAGGGTGCTTGGGGCAAGCTCACTCGGTTCTGGACGCACCATGTTACCTTGACGGTTCCGCACAAGAGTAACAGGGACTATTTCGGTGGGTATTCTCTTAAGTGTGATTTTTCCCCAGCTTCACGCCGCCATACTGACACCTTCCAAGCTCTGGAGAGGACGTTCCTCGCCTATATCCGCACGTCGGTTGTCATCGCACAACAAGGGGTGCTCATCGCACAGCTATTTCGCCTGCAGACAGCCGAGGCCTTGGCGGATAAATTGGGGTTTCATCAAGTGGGTGTTCCGCTGTCAGTGACCTGTCACGGTGTGGCTATTCTGGTGGCTTTGGTTGGTGCTTTTCGATTTTGGCGACAACAAGGTGCGATCGCTAGGAATAAGATTCATGCTGGTGGGTGGGAACTGAACTCTGTGGGAATTCTCCTGGGCTGTGTAAGCTCCGTGCCATTCGCAAGCGTCACGGACTTTACTAACGGTGTCTAGATTATTCTAACGACATTGGTCATATCGATTGCGATTATTGTCGAGATCGATATAGATCCGTCCAATGTCATCAATCGAATACTGGTTCGATGAGTGAGATTTCCCAGTAACGGCAAATGAGAGTGAATAATTTTCGTTTTGATGATTCGAGCTAGAGGGCCTTCATGATCAAAGACTACACCAAGTCTACAGAATAGCAATGACCAATGACTGCATTCTTGTGCCTCCGTCTTTGTATCTTCATCTCTATTAGGGGCGCAATGACGACTGTGCCGATACCCGACCGAGCCCACCGAGGGAGCTGGCCCCCACCATGGCAGGTATACACTCGCCGATCCCAGTGCCAATAAGAAAATGAGTGGCAGTGAGACTATCCACCCTGCCCTGCGCCCGATTGTCCACAAAAACAAGGCAGCCCCACTGGGGCCAAATCTATCACGCTTTCTTCTGGTGTTCATGACCCCCTTGGGAACAAATTATCGACAAGGCGCAAACCGTTCTTAGCGATAAATGTGACCATATAGCCCAAAGCACTGCGACCGCCGGCTTCTAAAAGTCCAACAACGACGACGAAATCACCATAGGTCTCCGCGAACCACACAAAATCTTCACAAACATGTCGAACCTCGACACGGCACTTTCGCAAAGACATAGGCTTTCCATATGGCATGTATATCGCAGCGGCCTTGAAAACCTCTCCATCACGCCATTTCTTGTCCCAGAAAAAGAATATGGAAACAGCAGTAATCGGAACCGGACACGTGAAGACGGCACGTCTGGAAATCACTCTGCGAAACCAAGTGGCTACTTCGTGCAACATCCCTCTCTCTTGTTTCATAACACGCCTCGGATTCTTCGGCGCGGACACGAAAAGGGAGGTGATCCGATTTGCATCATCAAGCTTGGGGCCTTTTGGCGAAGCTGGCTGGTCCAGTTCAGTGACGACCTGAAGAATGTCCTTGATCCAAGAGGCTTGGTCAGATGGGAATGTCGCAGTAATTCAGACAACTCCATTTCCAACGACCGAGAGTGGAAGGGGTACAAGGTTCGCTCATGGAGAGTATGGGGAGAATCTGGGGGTGAATATCATCGAATGGTGAATGCCAGACGGAAGGCTTTAAAAGAGGAGGAAGAGGCTGAAGGTCTGATGGGGAGGAGCAAGGGCAAAACCAAAGCACATGACCTGGAAATGGGTGTTGTTAAAGGTGGAAGTGATTTGGTGAGTGCGTCACAGAACAGGGAGGATTCGGATGACGAAAATGCACAACATTCTTCTTCCACACCATCGCTGCCTACCGAGACATCTCAAAGATACCTTGCCGATGAAGCACTCCGTCTCCAGTGGAGGTCCCCATTCTCAATCAACACCCGAAATTATTGTTTTGAATACGCTGGCATCCAGTTTTTTTGGGAGGGCACTCGGGATATACACTCTGATCATGGTTGGAGCAGAAATCTTTTGCCTTTCAACCACTTGAACCTGGTTGCCAGGATTCCTGGCCCTGTCGAAGAAGAGATACTTGTTGCTCAGTACATCTCAAGCTTTTCCAACGACAAGCATGGCCAGTTGTGGGTTTTTGATTCTGCAGTTACAAGATTGCTTGAGAAAACCGGACACCCTTCAAAGTGGATCAAAATAACCGAAAACAACGAGCGATTTTCACTAGATATTTACTGGGATGTTCAACAGACTCGATTGTACGATATTGTTATGGCGACGTCGATGTGTATGATAATTGGCGAGTGGCAGAAGCGGGCGATTCTTTGGATGTTCATTTCCACATTATACTCGGCTGCTGTGCTTGGCATCTTATGAGCGATGGGGATCCTTGAAATGGATACGAGATGCCACGACTACTATCATCTCGGGTTAACTCTCAGCGAGAGTATAGTTTAGGCTAAGATACAATTCAAGCTTACGCCGACAACTCAGCCACAATTTTTCTGACCTCTGATCCAAAAACCTGATACTCCAAGGAGGTATTAAATGTTTTTTTCTGTTTGGATTGAAGATTAAGCGCTGGATAACGGAGATAATTCCAGCCGTGGGATTTCGGGGATGGTCAGCCCTCTGAATCCATGGACATTGGAAGGCCAGGGGTAAAACTGGGGCATTATCCTTGGTACGAAAATACTAGTTCTAACCGCACGATCTAGTAGAACTTAGATACATAGCACAAAACCGCTCTTTTTGTCCCGAGGTCACTCAGTCGACAAGTAGAGTATGATACGAACATTGTCATGAGTATTCAACACCTGTTGGAGCGGGGTACAGGTCCCGGGAGAAAAGCACACATACCTGGGCGCATACCACTGGCCTATCGGGAAAATAATTTTCAGCCAATTGAACGGTACCATGAACTGGAATGGTTTTGAGGAGCAAGGGCCCTTGGGTTTGGGGGTATCATGGAGATCTGAGGGGAAGAACAATGAACTTTCAAGTGTTTCCACTCAGTCTTATAAATAGATTGGGGTAAATCGTTGGAAAGCTTGGGGCAAGCAGCTCAACTGGCTTTTGGCATACATCTTCTGCTTTGCATCTTTCTTTTCATTTGCTTCAGTTCAAATCCCATTCTCACCGACAACCAACCCACAATCCAGCACTAGTTTTCAAGGTCGGCTCATCAACTGAATATTTTGTCATCATGAGTACATCTGCGTTATCCGCGAAGAAGCGCTATGCGCTGGTAGGTACTGGCGGGAGAGCTGGTCTCTTCTACACGAGTATCGCACGAGACTTCAGCGAGACGAGTATCTTGGTTGCCATCTGTGATACGAATCAGACTCGACTCGATTACGCTAAATCCAAGATTGATCCTTTGACCGGTGGTCAAATTCCAACCTATCTCGCCAAAGACTTCGACAGGATGATCGAAGAAACAAAGCCAGATGAAGTGATCGTCACTACCATTGACCGGACCCACCACACATACATCGTGCGCGCTCTAGAACTTGGCTGCAATGTCATTACCGAGAAACCAATGACCATCGACGTGCCACAGTGTAACGAAATTTTCTCAGCGGTCGACCGAACCGACAAGCGAGTGAGAGTCACTTTCAATTATCGATACGCACCTCACAATACGAAGATATTCGAGCTTATCCGATCCGGTGCAATCGGAACTGTGACAAGCATCCATTTTGAATGGATGCTCAATACTTCTCACGGGGCCGACTACTTCCGACGCTGGCATCGTGATGCGCGAAACAGTGGCGGTCTGTTGGTTCACAAATCAACTCATCATTTTGATCTAATCAACTTTTGGCTTCAGTCCAGACCAAAGACTGTATATGCCCAGGGAGACCTCAAGTTCTACGGCAAGAAAAATGCAGAAGATCGCGGTATCACCAGTTTCTACTCGAGGGCTTATGGCAGTGAAGCTGCCAAGGATGATCTCTTCGCTCTCCATCTGGACCAGAACCCACAGCTTAAATCTCTCTACCTTGATGCCGAGCATGAAGATGGATACTATCGTGATCAGAGCGTATTTGGCGACGGAATCAGCATCGAAGACACCATGAATGTGCTAGTCCGGTACGAGAACGAGACTGTCCTGACCTACTCGCTTACAGCATACGCCCCTTGGGAGGGCTTCCGTGTCAGTTTCAACGGGACAGGCGGAAGGTTGGAAGCCGAAATTGTTGAAAGCAGTTATGTCAACTCTGGTGGAGAGCAGTCACTGGAAGGTGCAGCTGAGGATATCACACTCATGCTGCGGCCTTTGTTCCAAGAGCCACGGAAGGTCGAGGTTGTGCAAGCAAAGGGAGGCCATGGAGGAGGTGATGAAGTGATGCTACGTGATCTTTTTGGTGATGTGGAACCAGATGAACATATGAGAGCTGCCAGTCACGTTGATGGGGCAGCTTCCATTCTCACCGGTGTTGCTGCCAATCGGTCTATTCGCACAGGTCAAGTTGTGAAAGTTAGCGATATCTTGACACTTCCATAGATAGTCACAGAGCAGCTTGGATTTTGCGCACAAGAAAGTTATCTGGGGGCTGTCCTAGAGTAAGAAAATATAATAGTGCAGAGCAAGCGACTCGCCACACAGCCCAATTTTCAATATGATGAGTAGGCCATTTAAACCTAACTACAATCCTGAAGTCACCATAATGGTTAGGCTTTGGGTCTTATTGGGTATAATATGAACATAACGCGAGTACTAGGAGCATTGGCTGAAGTCATTGGCGTTTCGGAATAATTGGTGTCAAAGCCAAATGGGAGATGTGTCCAAGCGTTTAGCGTGGGGGGTATCGCAAATCTGGGGAAGTCAAGTCTATCATCAAAGAGTTTGGCGCTACTCGGGAGATCTTTACCCCAGAGTGCTTGCTACCGAGGCAAGGGAGACTTCCAAGATTGGCTTCTTTATCTCCCCAAACCAATCACTCCGGCTGCTTTGCGCCACCACATTTATCCCCGCATTCCAGTTCTACTGCGCGGGAGAATGGCCTCATATGACCAGCTATCTGGTTTTGAACTACACTCCATTCAGACTTTATTGGTGCAAAATTTGACCTGGGCCTTGGTATTGGGCTAACAGAGCTTCAGCACGGTGCGAGTAACCATTGTGGTATCTTGACCAAAGAGAATCATGTTCAGCCTAATATTGATGTGTACATGGGTGAGATTCTCAGAGGGAACTTTCAGAATTCCTCAAAAGCAGGATCTTTCCCGGTGATTCTTAAATACGCACCAGAATCCTAAGCGTCGGACCTCCCCCCTGTTTGAAAAGAAGAGCACCTACACCCACCATTGTTTCGAAGTGTTTGCCCTTTATGAAGCCCCACAAGAGCGATGATATTCAAATTGCCCATGACGAGAATATTGGGCAAGATCATAGCGGTTCGCAAGCAACGCGTTCAAAAGCTGTTGAATTCTTAGCCGATAATTCGAGTGAACAACCCAGTTTCACTTATGAAGAAGAGAAAGCTGTTCTTCGTCGGATCGACTCACGAGTCCTCGTTCTGGTATTGTGGGCTTATTTCTTCCAGCAACTGGACAAGAGTACACTGAGGTACCTAATTTCCAACCCGTATCGGTCTGCTCAAGACTTAGCACTGACCTGAATGAACTTTAGCTATGTTTCTATCTTCGGAATTTCAGAAGATGCCAATTTGGTCGGTCTTCAATATTCCTGGCTTGGGTCCATCCTTTACCTTGCACAACTGGTAATGCAACCATTGGCGGCCTTGATCCTTGTAAAGCTTCCAACGGGAAAGGTTTTGGCTTCAGCCATATTTCTTTGGGGCTCCTCCCTCACAATCATGACAGCTTGCACCAATTTTCCATCGCTGCTTGGTTTACGATTTGTTCTCGGGTCCTTTGAATCTCTTATTGCTCCTTGCTGCGTTGCTATTACACAGATGTGGTGGCGTCGGAGTGAGCAAACTCTACGTGTCAGCTACTGGAGTGCGATGAATGGCGTCACAGCAATAATCGGTAGTCTACTGACTTATGGCCTGGGCCATATTCATAGCACCGTGTTGTTCCGCTATCAGACAATTTTTCTGTTTTGTGGGCTTCTGACAGTGGCTTACTCTCTCGTGGTTTTCTGGCTCATGCCGGATTCGCCAATGGACGCTCGATATCTCAACCAACGAGAGAAATTCATTGCTACAGAGAGACTCCGAGCAAACCAAATGGGCATCGTTACCCAGAAGTGGCGCTGGGACCATGTCTTAGAAGTGGCACTGGATCTCAAAACATATTGCTGGTTCTTCACCATCGTTGCTATCTCGTGAGTTGCTTCTATATTTGTTTTCGACGCTCGTATCAATCTAATACATGACTTTTTCAGCATCGCGAGTGGCGGAATTTCGTCATTTGGCTCTTTGATTGTCAAGTCCTTTGGGTTCAACAGCTTCCAGACAATCTTGTTCAACATTCCTTTCGGTGTTGTTCAAGTCATCGCCATTGTGGGTGCCGGTTGGATCGCCACTCGCACCCAACGCAAAGGTCTCGTTATCTCTGGGATGAGCATAATGCCAGCAGTTGGTGCTATTCTTATGTTAACGGTCCCACGAAAGCAAAAAGGAGTTCTTCTCTTTGGTTACTATCTGGCAAGTCTTGAGTCGAGTATCTTATCTCGTGGGGATTTGCTAACCACATGGTCACAGGTTTCAACTCTTGCGGGAATAACTCCCATGCTTTATGCATGGCAAGCGCAAAACACTGCAGGAGATACCAAGAAGAAATGCACGTCTGGCATTGTCTTTGTTGGCATGTGTGCTGGAAACGTAATTGGTCCACTTCTCTTCTCTACTGATGACGCGCCTTTGTATCGGACAGGGCTGATAGCCGATCTTGCTATGTTTGTCACGGTTGGAATACTCGCTGGGTAGGTCGGATCACTCGCGTCCAAGTGCCATTAAAGCTAATACATGCTCACGCTTCTAGCCTTATCCCAATCTATCTCGCGTTCCTGAACAAAAAGCACGAACAGATGCGTATCCAGCTTGGGAAGTCCGGCCATGTGGCTGATATGTCTATGCTCCGGAAGGATCAGATCAAAGCCAATGAAGTTGTTGGTCTCGAGAATGTTCAGAATCAGAAAAACTCTGTTGATCAAGATAAGGGACTGTTGGATGTGACTGACTTGAGAAACGAAGACTTTATCTATGTTTACTAAATATCAGGTCTTAGAGAATTGAAATTCTTGAAGGTCTCCCAACCTTCGGATACATGCACTTGAATTCTTTGATCATTTCCCCCAAAATTGCAGTAAGATAATTGTGTCAGGATTATCACAAGGTAGTTTAAGCTCCCACCATCCATAATTAAGATTTAAGTTCTGGTAATATACACGTTATGTTCAATATGGCCATATCTGCGTGAGTTTCGCCGGAAAAATCGCATGGAACGTTGGAAAAATGTGAAGCGAATATTTGGATGACCCCCTTCCAAGGTTGCGAACGGCGTTCAATATGAAACACGGATTTCCTCTTCTAGAATCCGCCATTTCTGTGCAACTTCTGCCCGCTCTTCAGCGGAAGATGGATGCATTTCTTCAAGACCCTGGGCTATTCGAGATGCCACGACAGCACCCTCCTGCTTTTTGCCCAAGGATATTTGTAATCTTCTGCGCAGTCCGACCAGAGGATAACCGGCCAGTCCCCAGAGACCTGTGTTTCCTCTATATTAGCTTTCATTTACACATCACGATGTTTGGGTGACATACCTGCGGGTGGCTTGAAGAAGACGCCGCCTAGACCTTTACCAATTCCCTTGGCCATTCCTTTCGCACCTTGATGTTTCAATCCGTATCTTGGCTGAGTGATCACTCCTGTGATTCCATAGTAGAAGCCATCTCGCAGCTCCTAATTTACACCCGGGATCAGCTCATATTCTTAGTTTCTGAAAAGATCATATGTCTTTCAATATATAACGTACCTTGCCAGCAGCTCTGACCCCACTTCGGAAGCCAATGACCTTGGGGGTAGATTTGACCATGCGATCATGATACAGCTTGGGCGCATTGTGAAATCCCTTCGATAAACTGAGAGTCAGATCTGTTGGAAGCCAAATTATGGTTTTCAATAGTTTCTTTGACATCCGACTGCCATGGCTGCGCATTTCAGTGAAAGCTGTGTTGTGTTTCGGAGATCCTATACAGTCCATAGTCCGAGACTTCTCCAGTTGCAGGCTGCGTCTCCTTTCAGGGCTTGTTGCTGATAGTACTTCGCTCTCGTCATCGGTATCTTCGAGGTTCGCTTCGTCGTCATCGTTTGGTTCGTCGGATTGGTGATACTCGTTCGAATCATGATATTCCTCTTCCTCGCTTTGTTCACTTGACTCTTGGCTTCTTCGCTCACGTTTCCATGCACTAGCAGCTTCCACGGGGTCATAGTGATCTCCTGGGTTTCCGATGGCTCGACCAGCGGAGATAAGATCCGTCGCCATTTCATAAGGTAGCTCACCGATTCCGGTGATAAAGTTTGCGATGGCGCCGACAAGGACTTGTGCTCCTGCACTAAGCGGACCTGCGGGGTCCCGCCAGGTATCATATTCCGACGCCCGATTCCTAGGAAGCAGGTTAGTTTGAGAGACGACATCATGATTGGTGATCTTACAGCACGAGATCGCGGGGCTTGATTCTTTCCATTTCAACCAGTACAGTGGCAGCGAAAGCGCTCAAGCCAATCTCAGTGTGCTTAAGGTGCCAGACAGCAGGACGAGATGGGCATATGGCGCATCGGATTGATTTCAGGTCGAGGTGGCGATGAAAACTGCGTACACCATCCCGCACGCCGGACTCTTTCTGCATCTTTTCGGCAATCGCTTGAGCCTTCTCTTTGGTTGTGGATTCCAGTGCAATCGTAATTGCACTACTCAATTTCTCGACTGTTAGTTGTTTGTAGGGGATTGGGCCTGGGCCTGCTCCAGCGGCGGCAACTATTCCTCCCCAGAATTGTTGGTCCCCAAAGAAAGGGACAATGATTGTCGGACGGCCAAGAGAAAGTCCCGCGGCGGTTGTACCAGCACCGCCATGATGAATGACGCACGAGACATGGCGAAATAGCCAATCGTGCGGGATACTTCCAACAATGAGAACATTATCAGGAACTTCCACATTGTCAACTCCGAGATTTCCCCATCCCTTCGAGACGATTGCTCGCTGTCCAGCATTCTCGAGCGCTTCAAACACAATCCTTGTCAGCCTTATCGGGTCATCTACAACGATTGATCCGAATCCAACATAAATTGGAGTTGACCCAGCTTTCAAAAATTCGTCGATCTCCTTTGGGGGTTTGTAGTCGGATTTGGATGGAAGAACGCTGAATCCGCATATATCAATGTCATCGCTCCAATCGCGTGGCTTTGGGAGCAATGCGGGTGACCTTTGTTGGCTGGTTATCGAATGCGCCTCGATAACTTGATCATCAGGCAAAACTTACCATAGATAGGAGTACGGAACTTGAAGGCGATGGATCAGACTCGGCGCTGTAATTGAATCTAATGGATCTAGCGCCAGTACTTTTTTTCGCCATGAATTGACGAGATCTCCTAAGCCCTCCCAGATCATCATGTCCACGACAGCGTAGGAAACAAAATTAGCAACCGTTGGCTTGCAGTCTTGTTGGTGAAGGACAGCCAAAGGATGTGGAAATGATTGGGTGGGCGACCAGGGCATACTAGCAGCTTTGGATCAGCACCTCAAGATGAATCCTCACGGCAGAGGTACTCACGTAAACATCATATGTAGTGGGATCCCTAGCCGTTGGGCACAATGAATGTGAGCCAAACTTGGAGGATTGGCAATGATAGCGTCAGCAATGAAAGGGCGCCGTCGGTAATCCACACCGTCATTCCAAAGGTCTTCTTTGATTTGATGGAGATCAGTACCATCACCAGTCTCAATGCACGATCTCCAACACCCGTGTATTATCTCTTTCATTTCTCTTCGTCGTTTCTGAATCGCCCCACTTCGAATCGTACTAAAGGCCGGCATGAGGGAAGGATTTTTCACCATGAAGGCCATCAGTTCTGCGGGGTCTCCTCCAATGCTGAAGAATTCCAAGCCAGCCTCCAGCACAACATCCCGAAAAGCCAAATGGGTTGCCAACCGTACCCGGTGTCCATGTGCCTTGAGTTCTTTGCCCAATGCGATGAAAGGCTGGATGTCGCCCCGCGACCCAATTACCTGTATGACAAGGTTCATTTTCAATGGGAAGTCCTTCCCTACATTTCCCGGCATTCCTTCTTGGGCCTCCTTAGTCTCGACGTCCTCCAGGTCTGATTGCAATGGTGTATTCTGGATGCGGTTCAACAAGCCTGCAATGCTCGGCTTCCGCTCATTGATATTGATGTCAAGCCGTCCGTCGCCTATACGAGAAAGACTGTTAGTGTCATTTCCTGATTCACCCACTAAGCACGCACTCAAGACTCGGACTCCGGTGCTTAGTCCATCGCCGCTAAATTGCATTCCTTCCGCGCCCTGCGAGTGCGCATTATTGACCTCCTCGGGCCAGTCCTCTGGTTTTATTGCTCCATGCCGGTATGAGCTGGTCCGCCTAGCAGTCGGTGCTGCAGAGGCCATAATTCTCGGGAGATCGACGGGTCAAAGCGGGTCGTTTCGCGATCTGCGATGATCGACCTGCGCGACCGGAAGAATACTGTGGGATTTTTTCTGAAAGAAAACGTTGAGATGTGTGCGACAAACAGAACACTTTCCTCTAATCGATGATGTCAGAGGAGTTCCCAAGCTTCCGGCTTCCCGGTTCTGTGCTTGTTCAGCGGGTCTCGGCAGCCCTGCGCCGATCGGACCCTTTCTCATTTGACTCCGCAAGCTTCACCCTTTGAGGCTTGGTCAATACTCACTGTGAGTCTTTGAGGGTCATTCGCTACCTCTCACTACCTCGGTAGGAAGAGGCCTCGGTGCATCTGCATTCTGGGATCCCAGCCCTTGAGATCAAGGTGCTTCGTTCTGCATTCTTCACCGAAAGGGAATTTCCAGGTGACTTATTCCGCGGTCCGCATTTCAGCCACCCAAAATATGTGTTTACCAGTCCGCAGAATACAGCTCCTCGGGAACGATGTGTACCCAGATGGCCTTTGTTGAGCTGCACATACCTGTTGATCCATCACCATTCACACTTATATTGATGAAAAGCTGGTGCATGAATATGGAACTTGATCCCTTCCATGCAATGGCGTCCTGGAAAACAACGGGGTTACTTCCAAAGATGGCGAAAAGGCAATGGAGGAAGACTGAATTGTTACAACCAAGTGGAAAGACAGGAGATGCTGGTGCGTTGGCCTGAGGTGTCTATCTCGATTCCGACTACATCCAGGCATCATCCCTCATTCCTCATTCCCTCATCCTAAAACCCCCGGAACCCGCCTTTTGCAAAGTGGAAACTCCGGAATCATCAGCATCACCCCAGGCTATCGATATTTACTTAGACAGGCAACACGCGCCGATGATATCCGCTCGTTACAAGGAGTTCATATCGACCAATGAGAACCGCATGCATAACGAGAGTGCAGCGCGATGCGGCCTCTGGCGGATCGCAAGTTCCGAGGAGTGGGTTCCTCCACTTGAAAATATCGGGAGGGGGACTCGAATTGATGCCTGTTCGTACTACTCCATACGTGGGTCGATATCGCTCAGGTTAAGCTATTCCAATGACAGTGTGCTTACCCAAGCTTCTAATCAAGAGTAGGCATTGAGATCCATGCGCCCCCCGAAATTGCGGGTTTGGACGCAGGCTCTTCCTAGTCATTGTCAATCATATTCACGTTTTGAGCCAAAGACCGCAAAATCGCGCATCCTGCGGAGTACATGCTAAGACGTTTTTTTTTTTCGACAAAGAAATGCGCTATGGATACATGACGCACTTTTACATGCAGGTTGGAGGGGTGCGGAGGCGCAAGTCTCTGGTCGGGACATTGTTCAGCCGAAGACCACCCGAATTGGCGATGTTCAACATATCCAGTTATAGGGTGTTTCAATTCAAACCACCCGACTGAAGATCTCGGGCTGGGCAGGAAGTGCGGGCTGCTATCTAGCCTCTTAGGTTGTGATGCCGAAGCGCTCCTCGCCCCGAGCTGTTTCATCGGCTGATTCTCGCCCAGCCGTTGATCTCGGGATTGAAAAATTCAGTCAGCATTCCCTTTCTGGTCACTTGTGAAGCCTGTCTTTTTCTTCGGCGACGGAGATGAGATGGGGCCTCTGATGTGTGGAATATGGTATCCGAAGCGGGAAATGGTGTCCGAGTCGTGACATCCCGGGGCCCCGCGGTCAATTGGCGCATTGTTCCCCGCGTATCCCACGCTCGTGGGGCCCGATGGCGTCAAGCCCGAAGATCATCGTCTTCCACTTTGTGGAGGGGGCGCAAACCGGTTGCGAAATAGTTGCATTAAGATTGGTGCAAGGCAACACTATCTAGGCCATCTAGGCGAAGATGTCTATTTGCCAATTTATATTCAAAGCATATCGAGCGTATACTTAAGTAGGTTGGCCTATGATTTTTCACCCATTGGATGCTTAGCTCTCTCTTGACAAAATCCCATTGCCTTTTTTTTTCTTTTCTTATACTTTGTTTGTCTTGCGCCGCCATCCACAGCTTTCCGAGATTGTCAGATAAATTTGTACCATGGGGGAAAAGAAATCATCACCAGAAAGCGAACATCTAGAGTCCAATTTAAAGGAAGACCCTTCGACTATCATCCCAGATCCAGGACAAGAGCGTCAACCATACGGTGCATCTGGTACGCAACTCATATCATCATACCCAGACAACAACCAGAGTGTGGACTTACAACTAATGAATTGAGCAGGGTTGAAAGGTGTGATCACGAATAAATATGTGGCAACATGTGCTGCCTTCGCAACATTGGGAGGAGCAATGTTCGGCTACGACCAGGGTGTCGTCTCCGTAACCCTTACCATGGACCAATTCCTCGAAACATTCCCTGAGGTTGGGGCAGAAGCAGCCGGAGCCGGTTTCCAAAAGGGCATTCTCACAGCAATGATCGAGTTGGGGGCGTTCCTTGGAGCCATGAATCAGGGATGGCTTGCAGATAAGATTTCACGGAAGTGGTCGATCTTCGTTGCGGTGTGGATCTTTGTCTTTGGCTCCGCGTTGCAGACCGGGGCAATGAATTTCCAAATGCTCGTGGGTGCTCGGTTTGTGGGTGGAATCGGTGTGGGCATGCTGGCCATGGTTGCGCCGTTGTACATTTCGGAGATTGCGCCTCCTGAGATCCGTGGTACTTTGCTTGTATTGCAAGAGCTCTCGATCGTCGCTGCTATTGTGGTTGCATTTTACATCACCTATGCAACTCGCTTCATCCCTAATGAGTGGGCATGGCGACTCCCCTTCCTCATCCAGGTACAAACCCCTTACCAATCATGATATAACTCATCGCTGAACGTCAATCTAGATAATACCTGCTTTGTTCCTCGGTGCCGGTATACCCTTTCTGCCATATTCACCCCGTTGGCTCGCTGGCCGGGGACGGGATGAAGAAGCGCTCCAGGTTCTTTGCAAGCTGCGAAGAGTGGATGCTACCGACCCACGCGTAATGCAGGAATGGGTTGATATTCGATCGGAGGCCGCCTACTGCACGGAAGTGAGCATTTTGCGACATCCCAATTGCCAGGATGGAAGTTACTCTAGTCGGGCTATGCTTCATGTGTGGAGCTATTTGGACTGTTTCCGTAAAGGATGCTGGAAGCGCACTCATGTCGGCATTGGACTGTTATTTTTCCAACGTAAGTATTCCCCGTGCCTAAGTATTTTTTTCATTTGGATTTTGAGGCTCACTGGTGATATATACAGAATTCGGTGGTGTCAATGCTCTGATTTATTACTCGCCCAGCCTCTTCGAAGGAATGGGTCTCGACTACGAAATGCAACTGAACATGTCTGGTGTCGTGAACATCTGCCAACTAGTCGCATGTCTATGGGCTTTGTGGGGAATGGACAAATTTGGCCGCCGGCCTTTGCTCTTCGGAGGTGCGGCATGCATGGCAATCGCTCATCTCATTATCGCCGTGCTCATGAGCCAATACCAATCAGACTGGCCTTCTCATCCAGCCCAGGCTTGGGTCTGTGTCGCATTCCTGTTGGTTTTTATGCTAACCTACGGAGGCACTTGGGGTCCAATCCCCTGGGCGATGCCGGCTGAAATCTTCCCATCTGCCCTTCGTGCTAAAGGTATGGCTTACTCAACAATGTCTGCTTGGCTCAACAACTTCATCATCGGGCTTATTACACCACCGCTGATACAAAACACCGGGTATGGTACCTACGTGTTCTTTTGTCTTTTCTGTGCCTTCTCGTTCGTGTGGTGCTGGTTCTTTGTCCCAGAGACAAAGGGGCGCACGTTAGAGGAAATGGATGAAGTCTTCAAGGACAACAGCTCCAGTGAAGAGAAGAGACAACGAGCCCGTATTGAGGCTTCCATTTGGGCTCTCGCAGATAATAGGCCCAATGGTGGATTTGAGGGTGCACACAAGATGATCTGAATAGACTTCAATTTTCAGGAAAATACACTGTCTTGTGTTGGGACTCCTTTTTCCACCTGAAGGGTCAAGAAAATGAGCAACATCTATCTCAACTTTAGAGTGATTACAATACAAAGTAAAGTAGCGAGAATTCATGAGAAAGGATAAGATATTTAAATGTTCTAAAAGTTTTCAAAGATAAAACATGACCATCACAAAAGATTATACAGAAAACAGATATGCCAAAGCCACGCTCAAACAAACAAGACATGCAAATATAGAGGATATAAAATCATTAAGCGTTCCGAGGTATCAAATCACATATTAAACATCAGCCTTAGCACCAATGCTCTCGTGGTGTGTGGCACCCTCGGCGCGCTTCTCACCGGCATCGATCTCGAGCTGGGCGAGGTCACCAGACTTTCCGTTAGAGACATCGCGAACATCGGCGTAGTTGACGGAAGGAACCCAGCCAACGGACTTCCAGGCACAGGAGACCTTGGAGTAAAGCTCATCGACCTGCTCAAGGGAGAGACCCTTGGTCTCGTAAATACAGGTGTAGACGAAGACGGCGCAGATCATGCAGAAACCACCCCAGATGAAGAACACCTTGGACTTGAGGTTGGCGTTGCCAGGACCGCTGTTCACCATGTAGGGAGTGGCGTAGGCAATGGCCCAGTTGAGCAGCCAGTTGGTGGCGGTGGTGATGGAGAGACACTTGGCGCGGGCCTTCAGAGGGAACAGCTCACCAGTGACGACCCAGGCGACGGGACCCCAGGAGCAAGCGAAGAAGAAGATGTAGATGCAGACGAAGGCAATGAGGACCTTGTTGGAGACATCCGAGTCGACGGCGGTGCCGACGATGGCGACAATCAGCTGAGAGACACACATGCCGACAGCACCGAACAACAGGAGAGGGCGACGACCCCACTTCTCGACCATGTAGAGACCGGGGAAGGTGGAGACAACGTTGATGATGTTGGTGATCAGGGTGATGACGAAGGAGTTCTGGATTCCAGAGTTCTGGAAGAAGGTGGTGCCGTAGTAGAAGATGAAGTTGACACCAGCAAGCTGTTGCAGACCCTGGACGGCACATCCGGTAGCAAGACGCTTGCCAAGGGTGCCACGGAAGATCTCAAGGTAAGTAGCAGCTCCGAGGCGCATTTCAAACTCGTGGTTGGCCTGGATCTCGGCAAGCTCCTCAACGACAGCAGGGTCGTTCACGTCCATGCGGCGAAGGCGAGCGAGAGCCTTGGTGGCCTCCTCGTAGCGATCCTGCTTGATAAGGAAACGAGGAGTCTCGGGGAGAACAATCATGCCGACGACAAGGATGATGGCCCAGGCAAACTGGACAGCGACAGGGATACGGTAGGAACCGGTGTCATTGCGGTCCTTGGTCGCATTGTTGACGATGGCAGCGAGGAGCAGACCGAAGGTGATAGCCAGCTGGTAAGCACCGACAATTGTACCACGAATCCACTTGGGGGAGGTCTCAGACTGGTAAAGGGGGATGGTTGCAGAGAGCAAACCGACACCGAGACCAGCGAAGAAACGACCAGCAACGAAGAGAGGAATGGAGGTGGCAATGGTCTGGAGAATGACACCGAAGACAAAGACACCGGATTCCATGATCATTCCCAGTCGACGACCAAACTTATCGGCGATGGGGGCAGCGAAGAGAGCACCGAAGAAGGTACCGGCAGAGAGGAGAGACACGATCATAGAGGATTGAGAAGAGGTGACATCCTTCATGCCATCTTCCTTGTTGATGTAGCCGGTGGAGAAAGTCTCGCGCCAGTACTTCATGGCGAGGATACCACTAATGGTACCGGTGTCATATCTGAGATTTTGTTAGAACTAGAGCCGACGAAGGTATGGAATGGAAGTGGTACATACCCGAAGAGAACACCACCGAATGCAACAAAGAGACCGATCAAGATGGCCGGGGTAGCAGAACCCACGGCATCATCGGGCCTTTTCAAAGCGAAACCCATTGCAGTAGGGTGGGCTAGTTTAATCGATGCGGGTTCTTGTATAGGTTTGGGTATAGGTGGTTGTGTGTGTGTGTGTGTGTGTGTGTGTGTGTGTGTGTGTGTGTATAGAAGACAGAAGAGTAGATCCGCTCAGCAGAGAATATAGAAAGTAGGTCGAAGTGAGTTGATGTGATTGATGTGTGTAGAAAAGGTAGATGCAGACCAAAAACGTCGAGGACGATCCTCCTATTTGTAGTTTTTTCTCCCCCAGAAAAACTCAACCACATGGCCACCCACACACAGGCCGGGCCGGGGTAGACAGCGCAGAACCCGAAAGCAGCGAGACCGCGGGGGCCAAGGCCGAAGTCTGCATCATGTCCAATCCCAGGAGGTTATTCGCTGACTAGCGTGATTCTACTAAGAATCCTGTAGTATTATTTGGGTAATTTGATTTGGATGTTTCGAGCCTGGGGATAGGGTTTAGGCCGGCCGTGGGGGAGCCAATACGGTCTGGATGCGCTGTGGGGCCACTCAGCCCCCGGCGAAATCCGAAAGAGCCATTGGTCACCTGCGCAAATTGGCTCAACGCTGAGCCGAGGATTCGAGAAGAGTTTGCCCTGGACCTTGCTTGGGGCGTCTTGGCTAGGCCCTCTCATTGGTATTTTACCAACCCCAATTGAATTGGTGCATGGCCGTGGAATGTTGCATACCTTCGAGGGATGGCTCTTTCGATAGAAGCCGGTAGTTCTGAGATCTGATTTTAGTGCGATCGGGACGGAAATAGCCATGTGTATGCACATGACAGGAAATTCGGGGGATGCCGAAAACGGATCCGATCGGCGTCGGCCTGCCGCTTCGGGGAACTGGACAACGGGCTGGAATTTCCTAAGGCCGTCCTAAGGGTCTCGGTACTTCTGGGATATTCTCTGCTTAGGAAGTATAGAAGGCATTAGGAATCAAATTTCTAAGTATACTCCCCAGATCTCCATAGATCATTTTCTACAATTTCTACAAGACTTTTATGTACGTTGGGGAAGAGTAGAGAAACGTATTGAAATCATGAAACTCAAACCTCACCCCCAACCAACTGTTCATCTCCAGATTTCCCCCCTCACTTCAGTGCGTATTTCCCCAGGTCTGTAGGGGCCCGAGTGATCCGGGGAGACCAATAATCAATTCTAACAAGCCGTGATCCGCAGTAAATGTCGTCAATCCCTGGCTACTCACTCCTAACCCCATGTTAGAGTTGCTCACCGGAGGCCAAATGAGCAAAAGACGGCCAGATTAAAACAGGCCCCGCATTCTCGCGTGTCATGAACAATCCGGGCATAGGAAGGTTTAGGCCTATTAATATTCCCCGTTTGGGTTTTCCTCGCACGAGTACGCTCCACTCTCGCACCGCTTCTAAATCCCCCTACTTCAAACATCTCCAGTGATTTCGGCCATACCCATCCTTCTAAAGTCTCTTACTAAACAGTTCTACACAATCCACGCTCACCTGGGCAGGAGCAGGGGGGAAAAACGAACTGTGGAAAGTGCAAACAAGATCCTACGGCCCGCGCCAGTGTCTTGGCAAAACACAAAACAAGGTGCGCTATTTTCCCGTTCCTCGGATTGGGCCATCAGACCGAGGCTTTCCCGACAATTGTCCCGCCGGGAAATCGTCGGAGACAAGGTCAAGTCCGGGGGTCACGACCGGGGTCGGGATCTCGGGGAATAAAAATATCCCGGTCAGCTGTGAGGAAAAAAAAGTGGCGCAGCTCGGGAACTAAGAGCAAGTCTTGTTTTTTGAGGCTGAGAATAGACATCAGATGATCAATGGGATTCTTCAGAATTAGGCCGATTCGGCTCGGTCCGATGAAATGCGTGTCTATGGTCTATGCTTGCCTGGGGTAAAAAAAGAAAAAAAACCGGAAGGTGAGACCCACCCGGACTAGCTACCAGCGCCAGATGAGGATGAAATACACGATGAGTACCACTTGGGCCACGTATCGGATGGATGAGCCTAAGTCTCTCACGATGAGAGAAAAGCGAGACCGGGGTTGTGACGATGCTGGACGCCATCCTCCTTTTTCTTTGGGAAAAGGGTCCCTTTCATCGTCTGTGCGGTATGTGTCCTGGGGAGATTTGGTGCCGGGGTAGCGCGCGGACGGTGGAATCCCACCACGGCTAGCCAGGCCGCCCATGGACATGGTAGAGCTGGACGCACCAGATGTGTGGAATTGGTGGGAGGGACGTCGCTGTTCGGCGAGGGGAAGGATGCTATCCGTGGAAGGCTGTGGCGAGTAGATGGCCTGATATACAGAGCGGAAGGCAAGGAGGGAGATGCTTAGACCCAGAATGGTGAGGTAGTAAATGAAGATTCCCAACTGGTCGGGGAGAAGGCAGAGGTGATTTTGAATGGTAGAGGTCCCTTCGTGGAGCGCTTGGCCCGTCTTAGGGTCGATTGGGTGCCACAAACTGGTGAGGACAAACCCGGGGCGGCGGACTCCCATCGCCCAGGATATACTCTTCACTGTGATTTCGTTCGGTGAGCCGTTAAACTCCCGGTGGGAGACCTGACAATAATCATGGTCATCGCCAGAGTAGACCTGTACAACATTCGGTCCAGCTTTGGATATCACTTCGGTCGAGACGGTCTGCGTCAAGACGTTCTGGTACTGATAACCAGCCGATATACTGAGGGCGTTTCGCTCATCTTCTTGTAAGTCCTCTTCCGAGGAAGATGGTGGATAGTGCTCACGTAGAGGGCCACAGGGGGTTCCTGCTTTCCTGTAGAGAGGAACGTGGGTGAGCAGAATGGTCGGGAAGCCGACGCTCACTTGTTCTGGCTTGTGGTGAATTGTCGGCTCGATGGCATCGACAACACGGTAATCAAACATATGCCCCTCGCTCTGGTTTCTTAGCATCCGTAGCTCATCAGTTTCCGCCTTGGCCTTGTGGATAGCCATTTTATCCAAAAAGTCATCTGCGTCTTTCCAAATCGGGCGAATGGCTTGGTTCGCATCATTCGATGTTGGTGAACTACCTGTCAACGGATCAGGTTGGTCCATCGCGCTCAGAGAAACCGAGTCGACTGAAACAAAAGTGTGGTTGCCTATCACGTTGACCTGGTTGGTCTTCCCAAAGAAGCTCTCAAATCGGTCCCGGACAGGCTCCTGGACTCCGTTGCCGAACCCTAGGTCATGGTTTCCGGGTAGATTTGCAAGCAACCTCCGACCCCGTCCACCAACAGTCGGTTTATTTGCTTTTTCCCATGGATCGAGGAAGACCTTGACAAATCTCCGGAACTCCTTTTTCCAATATGAGTCTTTATAGCCCTTCCAGCGAGCTTCGGGGCTGCTAGTTGTCGCGGTCGCCCATTCTCTGCCGCCATCGAAGAGATCACCGAGGAACAGCACCGAGTCTGGCTCAAGATGGTCCTGGATCAATGAGAAGGATCGACGCATATACTGGTCGGTATATCGCATCGTCAATGTCGACAGAGGCCATGGTCGGCCGGGGTAGGTGTGGGGATCAACGAGCTGAGGGTCGGCAATAAAGGCAATATGGTGCGGAGTAGCGTCTTGGGGCTAATTTCAGCGTCAATTGTTAGTTTGATTCACCAAAATTGTATCAGTTGTGACAACGCGCCGCTGGGTGCTCACCCAGTCTTCCCAGCTGTCCCAGAGACACTGGTTTATGTGATCTTCGAACACTGTGCGCTCTCCCCACCGGATTGATAACATCCACAATAGAATAATTGCATTGGGAATCGTGAAGATATTTTTGACAACATTCACAGCTGTGACCTTGAGCCCCGCCTCTTTAGTTCTCCTCCATCTCCGCTGAACACTTCTGGGAGAGAGCCATTGCTTCGCCACTGGGGGTATATATTGGGCGACCTGGTTCAGAATTTCTGGTGACCTTTGACGCTTTGGGTTGTAGAAAGGGAGCGAGGATGGCGAGGAAGCACCTGTGTTACGCGGGTAGGCGAATGTCATGTTTGGCACAGCTCAAGATGACAGGGTGGCTTAACCCCAAACAAGAGAGGGCAATTTAGCAGAATGAACGACAGGTCATGCTCTGTGAACGCGACAAAATGATATTAAAGGAATGAATGAGTGAGAGCTGAAGGTGATCCATGGATATCTTTGGGGAACAGGGGGATTACTGTTTAAGCTTCGGGTCGAGATGTGTCGGTGGGTCAAGTCACGTGTGGTATAAAGATAGAACTCCCGAGCTCATTTCATATTTACTTGCTACCTTCATCGACACACAGTACATTTAGGTATATGAAAAGTCCACAAGCATTCTTGATTAGGAATAAGTAGAAATACATGCAGAGTACCGCGTGAAAGAAACCAACGTGAATCTAGCCTGAAGCAGAAGATTATTGCATGCCATGCTGTGTGTCATGCTGTGCCCCAAAGGCATGATCTCTCCAAAACACTTCTAGGGTAGCTGGAAATAAGAAATAGGTATGAAGGATCTAAATGAGCCTCCTAAGTGTAATGATGAGAGGACTTGGGATCAAGGGGTATCTGAATAGGGAAAACCGATGGGGATGATGGTGTTTTAGGGAATGTGAGTAATGACTGAATGAGGCTGGGTTTGTGGTCAATCACCACATGAAATAATCAGATTCACTTTTTGGGGCAACACTGGCCTCCGCGAGCACAGTTCTCGTCACACTCCAGAAGGCACGCTTGAGAGTCACCGTCCCGGACACTGGCAGCACGACTGGGGAGTGCATCCTCGGTACCACGAGAGGAGGCGGCCTGGCCATTATCTTCAACGTCACTCTCGGGAGCAAACTCGGGTTGAATGGTAGAAGAGTGGATACCGTAGGCATGGAGACAACGTCGCACCTGTCTGGCGAGACGCATGTACCTCTCCGAACCTTCGCCCTTGATCTCGGTGTCTACCTGGAGATGGATAGATGCCACAATCTTAGTGTCGCTCAATTGCCAAACGTGCAGGTGGTGGGATCCAATGACACCGGGCAGTCGCTCAATGTCCTCCTTGATATGATCGATGCTCATTCCGGGGGGAACGGCCTGGAGCAGGATGCGGGATGCGGCCTTGCACAACGGAATAGCAGAAGCAAGAATGATAAGGGTGATCACAAGGGAAATGCCGGGGTCGACGTAGTAGCGCCATTCATAGTCGGTCAGCCAGATAATCAGCGCTGAAACGATCACACCAATGTTTCCGAGGGCGTCACCCATGACGTGGAGGAAGACACCACGCATGTTGAGGTCATGGCTGTGGCCCTTCTTCTGATCCTTCGACTTGGGTTGCGCGTGGTTGTGCGATTTGTGAACATCCTCATCCCGGTGGTCATGAACTCTTACTGGCGCTCCCTCCTCGTCGGTGTAGTTTGTGGCGTGGTCCCGGTGGCGCAAAAGGCCCGATCGTTCAGATGGAATCTCTTCGTCATCGCGACCCTCTGAATCCGAGGTTTCTTCACTGCGGTACTGGCTGGCTGCAATAATTCCTTGTCGGAGTCGCTCTGGAAGCACTGGAATATCCTCGGCGCTGACGAAGCCACGTCCATTGGGGGCGCTGTAGCCCCTGGAACTACGGGTTTGGGTGTCTCGGCGTTTGCGGGAGATCGGGGAGCCGGGCTCTGTAGTAGAGTGGGTAAGGGTGGTCTCGGATTCTGGTAGAGCGACTGGGGTATGATCGTGGTCATGGTCATGGTCGTGGTCGTGATCAGTGTATCCTCCCTCGATGGCGTGCTCTTCATCGTGGTCGTGGTCATGGCCGTGATCATGACCCCCGCCATGTCCGTGGGAGTGGTCATGGAAAAGCACCAATCCAATGAGATTGGAGGCCAACCCGAAGCAACCAACAATGCAAACAAACCGGGGGTTTTGGACTTCCTGCGGTTCCACCAATCGCTGAGTCGCCTCCAGGAAAATCGACATGCACAATGCGACGAGGAAGACGCCATTTACCAGAGCACCAAGAGTTTCGGCTCGTTGCCACTGTTGATAGAGATCCCACGGTCAGACAATTCTTCGCCCTTTGTTCCGGATGCACTTACGCCGTATGTGTAGGTGTTGGAGGTAGTCTCGCGGTTTGCGACCTTCACGGCCCATAATCCGACGCAGAGAGATAAAACATCGTTCAACTGGTGGTTTGGTTAGGATTGAATTCTTTTTCTTTCGTGTTGGCTGGACAGGCGTACCATGTGGAAGGAGTCGGCAACAAGGGCAAGTGAGTGAACGGCGTAACCTAGGTAGCAACAGTCAGGAATTGCTCGCATGCAATTCAACTGGTGCGCACGAACCAGTTATCAATTCAAGTAGGAAGAAAGCTGTATCAATGACCAGCAGGATCAAGATCCTATTCGTCTTAGAGAGACCCATGATCGCGTCGGGTTTGCGCTCGATGGCGCAGAGACTCTGAGGGAATCAAGTAATGAGCTGCAGGTAGTAAGAATCTGAATTCTAGAGCAAAGTCAAGATCGCGAAAGGTGGAAAGAAAGGAGGGGTTTATGTAGGAGGACAAAAAATGGGTTCAGTCGATAGCGCCGGAGAGAGATGAACCCGCTGACGCAGTGGACCTCGAAACGGCCAGGCGGAAACCCCTCCGATATGGTCCGTTGTGGCGAGACTTTCTTTTTGATTGTTTTCCTTAACTACTTTGGGCTACGTTGAATTCAGTTTTACGAAGAACAAACTAAAATACTGAAATGAACATAAAATCAAATGGAGCAGAAGTACTAGCAGAGTTTTCGAAGGGCCGATATCGTACCTCACGGGTGATCTCCACTCTGGGGCATCGGTCCACAAGGGGGAAACCTCCCATTGGGACACCCTTGGGCTTGGGCCTTCGATTTATACATCCAAGACATATCGAGTTCTTGTTTGGTGTCTCCAGGGCTGGAATGAGATCTCTTTCAAAGCACGTCCCCGATCGATATGCCCTTGATATACCCAACTATACTTGAACTCACAAATATGTGCGAAAACATATACACCTACTTGGTCTTACATTCACATTGTAAATCGGTCAGCTCAACATGGGTCAAGGACAACCCAAGGTAGTTTTAAACACAGCCAAACTCTGTGGAACAAGCCACAAATTCTCCGTACTGCAGCTGCACTACTGTAGGTACTATGCGAGTAGTATCATTCATTTCCCGACGCCATATCCACTTGAACTCCTAACTCCTAAGGTCCTCACTTCGCTAACCGCTTATCGCCAACCGCTTAAATAACCTCGCTGTCAGAATATCGCACAAAAAAATAAGCCCTAGATCCTAGTCCTTTTTGTCTCGGCATTTCTAGCGCCACGGCGCGGATGGCTGTTTCTTCTCATCCAAGCAGGGCTAGGGCTGGAGATGTGCATTTCCCTGCTTGGTGGCATCATGATCAAAGTTAATAGACGCTGGTCTCAGTTGTCGCGTGCTAGTAAACTCAGGTTGGCCCCCAATTACATGCCCCACGCCTAGCTAGACGAGCAATCGGACATTTGCCGACGTGTCACCCAAGTCTCCCGTTGATGCCTCTATTCCCACGCCGCTGATAATTAGATACTTGGTCATTGGATACTGTGGGAGTCTGCCCCATCTAATACCCATCTACTTTAATATCGCTTGCAAGCAACAACTCTAGAAGGTGGTTCCTGTGGATCGATTTAGAGCGTACTCGTACAAGCTGCGAGATATTTACTTCTGTTGGCAACAACTTGAGAACAGGAGTCTCCACAAACCCCCCCGGTGTACCAGTATCCTTCACCGATTTTCACATGAGATTCCAAGTTCTTCTTTTCTCTCATGCTCAATTCCACAAACTTTCGCGAGCAAATCGAGATAAACCGTAGCCCACATGCTTTCAAGTGGCGACCTGTGCAACACTCCGTCATACAAAGTACGAGCTAGAACTGCCGATAAAAGCTACCCGTAGACATGATACAATCGATGCTGTTTTTTTGATCACAAGACATCCCTAGACCCAAATGAAATACATAAGAAACCAGATAGGGACCAAACTCTACACATTCTGAACCCAATGAAGGTTGATTGTCTTGACCTTGGGAAGCTGTCAGTGCCGGCTGAGCTATGTAGGCAAATAGAGCGAATTTATTCATCGAAGCTCATGTGGCCTAGCGGTTCAAAGTTTCAGCAGCCGAGTGGTTCCACACCAGTGATCCACTTTTCAGGCCGGCTGGCCCAATGGCAAGGCGCTTGACTACGAATCAAGAGATTGCAGGTTCGATCCCTGCGTCGGTCAACTTTTTTTTGCATCATTCTGAATTGAATCGTGTAATCTGCGCAAGGACGGCGTGGCTTATTCCATTTGGTACTGTAGGTCTGGAGGCCGGAAATCAGCGTTGAACTACTTCGCGGGCACTAGCGTCCTCTTGATCGTCGATCCCGTACTTAAGTAGTCTACAGGTTCTTGGCGCCGGTTTTCGTTTGGCTGGCTATGTCTGGTAAGGTCGTTCCTGTGATCCATGGGAGTACCAGATGTGAGTGAAACCCCTGCCCTGCTCGGCCTTGTGAGGAGGCAGAAACAGTCGGTGTTGCGAGGTTGTTGCCGTGCAGCAGTAAAGTAAGCTCTAGTATCAACATCTAAACCAACAGTATAGATGAGAGCTTTTGAAAGTGAAGACTTTGCGCAGTGCAGCGAGGCTGCCTGTGCAGGGTCCAGTTGAAAATCGACATCAACTCATGCGCAAGTGCTCGTAAAATACAGATACATAGCTCAAGCAGGACAACTTTATATACCCTAAATGCACAGACCCACCGAGGGCATGTTCTCCTCAAGGTTTCTTTCTTGAAACTTGAGCACTCTTAAGATAGAACCCATGCTGGTCTATTGGCAGTGCATCATTTATGTGAGACCTTGGCACAGGGCAGTCAACGGCCCCATTCCTTTTAGGGGGCTGTCTAAGCCCCATGGGTCGCTCGCACGGTGCACAACTTGATCTCACCAATAGTGCAAGGCTGAAATGATGTATGTATCTACATAGTACTAAAACAAGCAATCGTCCGTGGGTCTGAATTCCACAGTGATCTTGATTTGTTTGTTTACTTTTGCGGAGTTGTTCGTACGTCATTTGAGCCGAGCCTCACATTTACTCGTACTATTTCTATGTACGAGTAGCACAGCCCTCGGCCCAGATAACAGTATACCAAATAAATTCTTACTTTTGGACCAACTTTATGCTTTGATCCATTTCATTATCTGCACTTGGAAACATCGGACTTTGATCTCTGGCAAACCATGGCTGGTCGTTTTGTGTCTCTCGTTGGAGGTGACAGACTGCTTCTTCGGATAATATGTTTCGCCATTGGCACTATCGCAATAATTTGCCTCAATTTTACTAATGATTATGTTGGCATTGGATTGGTACGAGACTCCAGCAGATCCCCATCAAATCCCCGTTTCTGATCTGGGTTTCAGACCATGGCTGCCGTGGGCTGGTCATTGGTTCATATCTTATTTCTTGAGATCAAGAAGGAGCTTCATCCTGCACTTTCAATCATATTTGACTTCACCTCAACAGTCATCACCATATCTTACGCGATCGTTGGTCTCACAGCAACAATGGGAGTTGATAATCCCCTTTGTATGACCACCACCGTGATTCGCATGATCCTGGGTCTTACAAAGCTGGCTAAATTCAAGTCAATTGAACTTGATGATTCCCATATGGGCTCTTTGGAGATTGGAAGTGAAGCCTTAATGGGCCTCACGGGGTATGTTTGTTGGAATGACATGAATTTCAAATGCACTAATCGTCTTCTATTAGCATCACTCACTTCCTATTCTTTGTTATTGCCTGTCGTGATGTTCAAAATCGACGTCGCCGCCCATGGGATCTCACAGAGAAGTAGATGGCTGTTCTTACAAACAACCCATGCACATCAGTCTTGCATAACTAGAAAACGACTACCCAGAGAGACATCTGGCGATGGAACATGATACCAGAGTATAAGAGCATAATGAAATGGACGACGGTTATGAACAAAGAAGCAGAATACCAATCCTATATCACACCTATCTGCATTTACGGGAAGATTTACGAGGCATCCATTCTTGACATATCTCATAATCTGCTGTAACAATTTCTGACTGTCTATCATGTACGGAGTACGAATGGTGGCTGATGTATGTGAACTACTAGCCTATGGTAGCTGTTGGGGAGCCAGCATCTTGCTTCCAGTAGCGTCCTTTAAAAGTAGGTCTTTGTATTCTAGATGCACGGCCAGTTCTCAATTGACCAACGGCGGAGCATTCACTCTCCATAAGTCGAATGGAAGATGTTCCCTCAAGCCCCGCCGGAAATCGCGTGGCCACGAGACGGAACCTTGGGCCCCACTCCCGACAACTTCCGAAAATGGAAGCTCAAAGTCGAACGCTTGGCACTGTTCTCTTTTTCGGATAGAAATCTGCCATATCCAGTTCATCCACAAATCATGGCCGTTTTCTCCATAAAAGTCCGTGTGTATCGTCCGAAAATGGGCACTATTCTTCAACTAACACTGCAACGGGGCTTCACTGGGTCGTTGCCCCCCTCTGGCTACGGGGGGGCGTCATTGCTTAGAAATTTCGCTACTAGTGCACCCTTTGAATATAAAACATGTTCTTTTCTTCTTAATCCCTTGATATTTACTTTGCTAAAGCTTGTTTATCTCGATATCGAAAATATTTGATCTAGCCCGATGGGCGCACTCGAGAAGGATGGGGCCTTGCCACACGACCCGGAGCAGGCCAGGATAGACCACGAACTTGCTGACTTGGAAAGACTGGGGAGGGAGAGACCAAAATGCTTCCGTGGAGCTTGGTCAGAGATCTCCTTTTGTCTTTCAATCTTCATGTCTCAAATTCTGGCTGTAAGTTATCACCCACTGGAATGGGTAGATTTGGTGGCGGATAGCCTAACCTTCCTCCAGGAATATTACATCTCAGGCTCAAATGTGCTCCTTCCTACTCTCGTTAAAGAGCTCGATCTGCCCGAAGCCTCCGCAATTTGGCCTTCAACAGCACTGTCGTTGGTAGTCACATCGACACTCCTCATCTTCGGCCGGTTGACCGATATGTTCGGCGGGTATGCGATTTACAATGCGGGAGCTATCTGGCTCACGATATCATCCATATTATGCGGTGTTTCCCAGACATGGTTGATGCTAGTCATTTGCCGAGCTCTGCAGGGCTTTGCTCTGGCCGCATTTCTTCCCTCTGGAATTATGATTCTCGGCAGCACCTACAGACCAGGTCCTCGAAAAAATATTGTGTTCAGTATTTATGGTGCGTGTGCAGCACTGGGATTCTTTGTGGGGATTTTCTTCTCCGGTCTCGCCGGCGAATATCTTACCTGGAGGTGGTATTTCTTCTTCGGCGCAATCTTCTCGGCCATCACTGCAGCCCTTGCCCTCTTCTCCATCCCAAGAGACTACGCCGAGAAACGAAATTCCGGAGTCAAGATGGACTGGCCAGGGGCATGCCTTTCCGTTCCCGCGGCGGTACTCATCGTCTTTGCTATTGCCGACAGTGCCCACGCACCGCAGGGTTGGAAAACGCCATACATCCCTCTATTCCTTGTGCTCGGGTTGATTATCCTTGGAGTGATGGTTTACGTCGAAGGGTGGGTTGTCACGAACCCCCTTCTTCCTGGCGATATCTTCAAAGTGAGATACATGCTGCCGCTGGTTGTATCGTTGCTCCTTTTATACGGAACATTGGGTATATTCCTGCTCTACGCAGTTTTATAGTAAGTAACCGGCTTTCTAACCCATCCTTGACTTATCATGGCTGACAACGATTTGCAGTATGTCCGACATTATGGGAGCTTCCCCCATGCAAATTGTCGCATGGACCGCGCCCATGGGAGTAGGCGGCCTGATTCTCTCGGTTGGAGGCGGAATGATATTCCACAAAGTGCCCGGAACTATATTGATGTTGATTTCGTGCTTGGGATATGTGGGATCTGGGCTTTTGTTTGCTGTGATTCCCGTTGGGGGCAATTACTGGGCATACGTGTTCCCGTCGATGATCTGTGGCACGATCGGTATCGACATCAGCTTCAACCTCGCGAATGTTTTCATCACAACCAATCTCCCCAAAGCAAGACAAGGTCTTGCGGGCGCCTTGATCAACTGTACGCTGCACATGGGAATTGCAGTGATGCTTGGCTTTGCAGATATAGTCCAAACCCAAACCGTCGACCTAGGGACTCGCCGAAGCTACAAAGCGGTCTTTTGGTACGAAACCGGACTGGCAATCCTGGGACTTATCATTGTCGCCTTGTTTGTGAGAATTCGTGAAGCAAAGAGTGAACTGACTCTTGACGAGAGAGAGGTAATGGCGGCCACTGCAAATAATGAAAGGTCTGGTGAAGTTTAGCATCTTTGATACCCTACGTCGCGCCAAGATCCATACTTAAGTAATTTATGGGACTTTGGGAATAGAAAAAGTCGATTGTTTTTCTTTCTAGCGAGTCATTGTTTATCTCCAATTGCCTAGTTGCACGGGTCAGTCCTTAACTGAAAATGTAGATATTCTCCGAGGACCCCGTAGGCTGATTACTTACACTCGAATCATAGCAAGTACATCAAAAACGAGTAGACCGATTTAAAGTAGTTTAGGGTTATTGTAACACCTGAGCAACGGGGTTATGTTAGTGTGATCACCCCCAGGGTGGAGGACTATTTATAGTTTGGACAAGAGATCGTATCTCATTGGTTGACAGACCCACTATCACATGAAGTCCCTGAAAGCATCACGTGATTCCGATCCGACCGGGCTTGGCGTGCACAACCCCGGTAACACAACAGGTGCTTGATTGATCTGATTGTCCCTAGTCTTCCGTCAACATTGCTTGCTACTTGGAATCGGCTTCAAAATGATCCTTTTGGACCCGGGCTGATGATTGAGATCCACGACCATGTCAGCCACAACTATACCTCTCCAACCCCTCGTGTCGAGGGCACGTGCGGAGACAAATGACCGTTCCCCCCATGCCGGCGCAGTCGGAGACTTTGATTCTATCATAGTACACCCCGAAGAGGGGAAAGAATGCGCTGGCATGGAGATAAGCGATCGCGATACTCCCCATGCCGAGAACCGTGCTGGAAGGGATCGGGTCTCACTTGCGGAGAAGCAACATCCGCCAGATCTGAGCTTTTTGACGGCCAAACACCCGCTCTTTCCACCCATGCCTTCCTACGGTCCTCCCTCTGCCATCCGCCGGATCCAGGACTGTCTGTTCATCGCCATATCGTTCGTCCTCTCGCTGTGCTTTTTGACGGCTGTCTTCCTCGGTGCCCTCGTGCGGACGGCCGCTGTCGCCATTACGAACGCTCGACTACGAATGAGCGGTCATAATCCAGATACCCAGAGAACGTTCTATGAAGAAGAGCGTGCTCGACGGAAAGCGCGTGCTGAGGCCGACCGCAGATGGCATCTACGTCAGCAGAAAAGGGATGCCGACGAGGAACAAGCTCTGGATGAATGCCCGTCGTTGGAAGGCGGCAAGGATCCTATTGTCTGTGATGTTGCATACTATGCCCGTCGGGTTGGCCTTGATGTTGAGACATTCCGCGTGCAGACCGAAGATGGATTTATCATTACCCTGTGGCACGTCTATAATCCCCAAGAGTACACTGCATTATCACCTGAAGCAAGGCGTGAACGTGGACCCCAGGTCTTTAGTGGGCCAAAGATCTCAAACCTGACTGGCCAACAGTCTCAGCGGCGATATCCCGTTCTCTTGGTCCATGGGTTGCTTCAAAGTGCCGGTGCATTCTGCACCAACGACGAAGACAGCCTGGCATTCTACCTCTGTAAATCCGGCTATGATGTGTGGTTAGGCAATAACCGATGCGGCTCAAACCCCGAACATACCACCCTGTCGCCCGATGACCCACGTATGTGGTCTTGGGATATCCGTCACCTTGGGACATTGGACCTTGCAGCCCTTACTTCGCGTGTTCTCTATGAGACTGGATTCGAGAAGCTGGGTCTTGTCTGCCATTCGCAAGGCACCACACAGACCTTTGTGGCTTTGTCGAAAGAACAACGCCCTGAGCTGAGCGAGCATATTTCTGTTTTCTGCGCTCTTGCGCCTGCTGTATATGCTGGGCCCCTTGTACACAGACCTTACTTCCGATTCATGAGCATTTTATCTCCAGCCATGTTTAGACTCGTCTTTGGCATTCACTCATTCATCCCTTTCATGATGACCGCCCGCCGTCTGCTTCCACCTAGGATATATGGAACCCTGGCATATTGGGTATTCTCTTTTTTGTTTGATTGGTCCGATGATCGCTGGGAGCGTGATCTGCGCCACCGCATGTTCCAGTTTGCTCCAGTATACGTGAGTGCCGAGACCATGCGTTGGTGGCTCGGCAGTGATAGTTTCGCCAAACATAAATGCATTCTGTCCACGGAGGACGAGTTGCGACGTGAGCTTGCCCCGAACAGTACCTTACCTGACGAGACTGTCACCGAACACGGGGATGACCCTCGCGACGCTTGCTTGGGTAGCTCATCCCCTAGCCCCTGGTTTGGCCCAGGGACGCCCCCATTTGCATTTTGGATCGGCGGGTCCGATGCTCTTGTCGATGGTCGTCGGCTGGTGGATCGCTTCCATAGCGGCCGTGAGCCCCATGCACGTCTCGTACATTCGAAGATTATTGAGGAGTATGAACACCTCGATGTGCTTTGGGCTATGGACGCTATTGAGCAGGTTGGCATGGAGGTCAGAGATGTCATTTGGAAAACCATGCCAGACGATGCACGTAACATCTGCCGTGCCCCTCGCGGTGTAGATTTTGACCAGACATAACACCTCATAATATTCTGGTGTTACTGATATGCTTTTAATCTTCTCATGTACATACCGGTTGTTGAAGTTTGGATGCCACTATAGATTAGTACCTCGCGTGTCAAGCGTAATGAGCGATGTTTGCCGATTGCCTAATATATGCCCATAGGGCCTTGACGCCCGTATGAATGTACCCTCGGAGAAATACGCCGCCGGGGGCTGTGTTGATCGCCCCCACGTCAGCACCGCCCTCCAGCTTATCCCCCAAACCTCTTGACATGGATGATATTCTACCTGCTTACCTCTCTCACTACTACTATCCGAGCACCAACAGTCTCTGACACAAACTTCTTTTTTACCAGCTTCTTTCCTCTAGGCTCACATTCAAGCGCCATTGATTCATATTCTTAGCACTGTTATCATGAACAAAAGCGGGGCCTCGTCTGGCTCCAGTGCTATCGATGGAGCCGGGAACACCATCTCCCGCTCCTCTTTGAAGAACTGCAATACCAATAACTCTAATTTGAGACGCTGCGATTTTACCAACTGTGTTCTATCCAATGTGGAGAATGCCTCCCGAAGTAGCGCCAAAGATTCCCAACTGCATGATGTGATTCTCGCTGAGCGCAGCGATATCAGAGAAAGCGCCATTCGAAGCGGAAGCTCTGTTCACAGATCTGACTTGAGAAAAAGCGTTGTCCAAGAGAAAACTTCAATCGAGAGAAGTGTATTGAATGGAGCTGTTGTGTCGCAGAGTCAAGTCCAGAGAACTTCACTGGTCGATTGCGATGTGACAGAATGTGTGATTTCACGATCGAGTTTCACCGGCATGGTTCTCAAGTATGGTATTTGGAAAAAAGGGGTCTTGGTTGGGAAGACCGGGGACATGGAACCGATCCAAATCAAGAGGAATGTTGGTCCAGAGGAAATGGTAAGACTCATCGCTCACTTGAACATTAGATGGAACAACTGTTGACCGTGAGATTCAGTCAAATAAGCATATGCCTTCTCTCACCCAGGAATTATCTACCCCGGATAATGTCCCTGAGTTGGATTCTACGCCAGTTGCTCCATTTTCAAATGCTGTTGAATTGGACAGCAAGACCCAGCCACGCTCCTTTGACCATCTTCATAATCGGGATGATGATTCAGATGTCACCATTGATAGTGAGGACACTGGCGATGACCTACCACCGTCCTACGAGAGTGCTATTAGGGATGAGATAGAGGAAAAAGATGCCAAGCGGCCTCAAATCTAATTGGCATATATTCGATTCTCACATCCATCTACATGATGGCTGATTACATTCGTGTACAAAATCACTCTATCATCATGCATCTCTTCCGTTTCACAACCAGAAGAGGGAGACTTCCGAGCCCGTCCTGTTGCCGGATTCCAGATAGGTCCACCTTATCTCAACTCTATCATCAATATTGTGCATCCGAAGTTCACAGGCAGTAGCCTCTGAGCCTCAGATCTTGCATGCTCAAGTATCCTTACCAGCAACCACATATTGCTTTTCTGAACTCAATTTACTGAGAGTTTCTTCACTCAGGTTTAACGTGTCTGCAATGATTTGCTTGGGAGTGGACCCGATCCATTGACCAAGAGCCATATCTGCGGATTGTCAGTAAAGTGTGGCTCAAGTTTGCAGAATGAAAGACCCTACCTGTGAATAATGGGGCTTGAAGAACTTCGACAAAAACCAAGTCTTCATCGCCAGTGTTCTCAATATAGTGACTGTTTGACTTCGGGAAGTAGCCCACATCACCCCCGCGGTAATCGAAGGTAGTGGCGGCATTTGGTGCAGTAAACAGGGTCGCGCGACCCTGGCCCGAAATGAAGAATGTCCACTCATCACTAGTGGGATGCCAATGGATCTCACGCATGCCGCCTGGACAGACGGTCACGACAGCAGCAGAGAAGTTGGCGGCGATGGGGAAAGTCACTGGGTCGACAATTTTGACCGAACCACCTGCAACTTCGTGGGCTGGTTGCTCGGAAAAGTGGTAGGAGTAACTTTTGGCTCGCGGAATAAATCCAGATGAGGTTGTTACATTTTGCTTCTCAATGTCCGCGGGTGCTGGGGTGCCCTTGAAGATGTACAGTTCGTCTTCCGGGATCTTGTCAAAGGCTGATACATCCAGACCGAAGTTTTTAGACAGGACCTCTTTCTGTTCAATTTGTTAGCGGAGAAATCCCCCCAAAGACATATTGATAGCACCGGATACTCACCGGAGTGTGAAGGAACACTTCACTGGCCAGGAACGTGTTGTCCTCGCTAAAGCCGCCATCATCGAAGACCAGCAGGAACTCAACTCCATCATCAAGAGCTTGAATTGAATGAGGAACACCCCTAGAAATGGTCAGTATGATCTGGAAGTTCGAAGCCGAAACAAAACTCACGGTGGGAAAAACCACACATCCCCGGCAGTCACGTCATCGATGAATGTCTCTCCATTCTCATCAACAGCCTAAGACTATCAGTAACCCCCCGAATCAAATTATCGCAACAGAACATACCTGGATCCTACAAGACCCATTGAGCACAAGAGACCACTCGGACGCAACATGCCAATGAAGCTCGCGATACCCGGCGGGCTCCAGGCGCATATCCACTCCCGCCATCAGCGTCGCATCCGGCATCACGTTTATGTTTTCTTGGCGAGCCCAGCCAGCTCCGTCCTGTCCAAGTCTTTCGCCACATCAGCCTTGTCATCGATATGACCGGGAAACAATAGTTACCTGTTATGACTCAATCCTGCGAAATCGTTAACTTTGTCCTTTAACCCGCAAGACTAGTGAACTTACCCATCGGCCATTGTGCATTAATTGTCTGCCCATGATCAGTTCCTGGTGGTGCAAGCTTATCACTATTGATCCTATCATAGTTATAATTTCCTGAAATGGTCAGCATCGAAGATATCCTTCAAGCTCGGGATTTTGATGCAAACGTACTCGGGCCGGGGTCATCGGAACCCAAGGAACCACGGATCGGCTGGGGATTGTCGGCTTTTTCGAAATCGAGATACGACCCAATTTTGGGATCCTCATTCTGCCCCGGGAGCAATGTATACTTAATATCTGGTGGAGAGTCGCCACCCCCCTTGTTTGATGACGAATATCCGAGGAGCGCGTCGCTACCTCGGAGCCCTGGGTTTCCTGTGTGCCTAGGAGCAGGTGCGGCATTCACCGAAGGTAATAGAGCCGGAATCAGAGCCGTGAGAATTTGGAGCTTCATAATGAGGAGCCAGAGCAAAGAAAAGCAGAAATGATTGCGTTGAACTGGTGCGATGTGAATTGAGAGCCGTGTCCCAGAGCCCTATTTATACGTTTGTCCGCCAACCTTGACTAACCAATTAGGCCTTCCTTGATTCAATCGACATTTGGGTCATCCTTTCCCCCTCATCCGATATCATTTGCCCGAGGACTTTGCATGGTGGGTTTCCATACTTCCCCTCATGGGGAAGCCTAAAGAGGCAAGGGCAGAGTCATCGGCCTTACAACGCCACAATGACGGGCTACGCCCTGCCGAGGCGGAGCAAATAATAAATCAGGAATAGCTCTAGAAGGAGGCCTTGTTCTCCCGCCCACCCCTCACCGGCACAAGCGGAACTACGCTACAGCGGAGTTGCTTGAGATGAAGCCGAAATACCCATCGGGATATTCCCCAAAGACACCAGGCTGCCAAGGTTGGAGATCGACCTATAGATAGAGCCGATTCTTATGCATTTCTCTCTATAAATACTTACAAAAGTAGGTAATGTGACTGACAAAACTAATGCACAAGATGTGCATTGAAGCAAGGTACACCCACCGTCATGTCCGCGGATACCTTGGAACGCACGCTCATCCTGGCCGAGGAAGAGGACTCAGAACCTCAGTCTCAGCCAGGCTGCAACAAACCTTTTGCGCTATCCATTATAGGGCGAGGGTACCCACATCAAACAAGTATACGAGGCCCACTATGAACAAGCAAGGAAAGCCTTTTGGAAGGGCGAGGCTCTCAGAAGCACACTGTATGTAAGACTTCGCCTAACCGCTTTGAGTAATTCGTTTGTAGCGGGATCAATTATATTGAGGGGTCATCTTTGGTCGAACAAGGATGGAGTATGAAAGGCTTATTCCCACGCGTCACGAGAGTGATAATTGGAGATAAATTGGCCACCAAAACCGTAGCGGAAGCGTTGAGAACAAGCTAAGCTTCTTTAGCCAAGAAATCCGAAACGCGTCAATCAAAGACTAGCACTGTGAAATCTCCCATTTGCTCGGGTGACGTGTGGACACACTACGACGGTCCCCAATATGTGGACCCCAGATTCCCCACTTGGCATAGGGCAGCATGTCCTTCCCGTGAAGGGAGCTATACAATTAGTTTCATTCAGCAAATTGAACTCTAATGCGGGTTGGAGAATCACAGCCCCCTATTCAAACAAGGTCCTTCGTTTCTCAAGTTGAAGGAGTCGACACAGCGAGAGTACATGAATCTGAATCTAACCCTTTCGGGCTTTAAGACTTCATTGACCGGGCAATTATTTCCGTCAGATCTCAACCCGGCTGTTACAACTTTAGAAGCAAGGCAGGCCTAGCAGGGATGTAAAGGGGGGTTTGGAGGTTTGGACAGGGAGGCGCGTGCGCCTGCGGGCGCTGGCCTGAATTAGAAACCAAGACGGTAGGGCTGGACTCGGTGACCCCGCACCATAGATGCATGCCTCGAGCCGAGATGGATGCTATCCATATGCTCAAGTGAGAGATTGATGCAGTCGTAATGAGACTGTAGCCTATAGCTGCCCATGTATACATCCACTACTACTGTCAGTTGAGATATGCAGGACACAGAGGCCAGATGACCGAATATGAAAATGCCATGGCCCTTGGCCCTGCAATACGAGATTTACGAACTCAGTTGCATTATTTGTGTCCGCCTATTCTCCCCACTATACGATCACTAAGAAACCAGTGGTTGACTTGTCAAAAGCTTGTTCAGGTGGCCAGATCGAGCTTGGCAAAGTCAATATTAGTAGATGTTTCTTAGTAGACACTTGGTCAGGCAATCGACATGAGCATTATTAACGATGCCTCGATAGATGCTCACTCCTGTAATCAAAACAGGGTATAGTATTGATATCCGGACTGCAGTACAGACATTTCGAGGTACATCTCTATTGCCGGACGTTCCGATCTGCACCCCTGTGACAAGCGGGTGATCCCGCGCCGGCAAGGACCCCCAGGGTACGAAGTCGTATAGCGGCCAGTATCAGACGCAATGCAATTTCGGTATTTTCGACCAAATTGGAAATTGACGCCTGAAAATTAAGACCGCCTTTTTTACCGCCCCATACTATATACTGGAACTCAGCCTCTTGTTCCCTTTTAGGGTCATCACATAGTAAGCAGGCAAGCCGGCGTAGGGTTGATAGTAAGACGTAATTGTATGTGTAAGCGAATGAAGAGAGGAATAAACGAAGAAGAAGGGAGCCTTGGAAGATATATACGAGGGTGGGGGCCTGAGGCCTCCGAGATCTTGACCTTTGGAATAGCTTCACGTCAACGAGATGGAAGCAGATATTTAGATTTTCTGCCGGGATAAAACCAGGCCAATTAAGGCATCAATGACTCAGTGCATGGCATCCGCCATTGGCCGCTATATGACTTCGCACCTTGGGGCGCAGGGCCAATCTTACGTGTGAAGCCACATAAGGCGTAGTACGTCAAGTGTTTGACCGATATTTCAACTCGAGCTCGTGACTAACTATTCAATACCCATAATATGAGACATTGGAACGATAGAAAAAAAGGAAGCCTAATGCGCAAGGGGTGTCCTCTGAAGACGCCGGTGTCAAACTACCCCTCGACAGCCCTATGAAGCAAGGAACGGTGACGTGGAGCCTTGCTTGCATAGGAACTAGTTTTTGTCGGCAAATTTAAGCCGAAAGACCAATGATGTGGGAGAGGCAGTCCAGCTCATTTGGGCCAAAACAAGGTCTTATGCCAGGGCGTGGGCGTCACGGGGTCGGTTTTTCCTGGAATGACAAAGGGTTTCCACCGACTGGAATAGCTCAACTGGCCAACATTTAACGGCTCAGCGGCAAATGAGAATGGGAGCTAGGAGATCTCACTAAATAAACACTTAAGAGAGTGCTCTGTTTGGCGTGACTTCAAAATATTCCGTGTTCGTTTCTCAAATCAAGAACAGAATAAGAATTTTCTGGATTCCCGATCTGATCCACAATCGCGAGAAACTCGGCTGAAGAAATCCCGATGTCATCAAGTAGCTCAGTACTCGGCATTGGGAAATCTGCAGTGCATGGCGAGGGAGGATACTCAGGGTGAAGAAGATCACCTGATAGTAACTCATCCACAGACTTCTGATTCATAATTTTCTCTCCTTCAATGGCTGACCTGATATTATGAGCGGGCCCGGACTCTTCATCAACCGCAGTGGACAGGGAAAGTGGCTGGAGACCGTTTGACTCTGCTCGAGCTGCTACCTCCAAGAATAAATTTTCAACATAGGCCAGTTCGTCTTTCCGAACCATGGCTATCTTGTTGCCGTTGGCGATCATCTGATCTAAAATAGCATGGGCTTCGTTGACTGAAGCCTGGCCATTGAGAGCCTCCGGAAATAATGCATTTGCCATTGCAAGATGAATCGCGGCTGCATAAGTAAACTCAAGGTTGTAGAGCAGAAAGACCTCTGGATTGTCGTCAATTTATTTCATAATCAGTTAAAATTGAAACCGTGAAAACATACCGAGGAGACTGTCGCTATGGGACAAAATTCGAAGTGTTTTCGAGGCGGACTTGATTCCTGTGGTTATCAAAGTTTTTGTGAGATCCAAGGTATCCCCAACATCCCAACTGTTGCCGCTTAGTTTAAGCAGTCGCTCCATGAGAGCTGAGAGGAGAAGAGGGCGCGTGGCAACAATTACACACTGTTTCAGAAATTATTTTGAGAATTAAGGCCAAACCATAGGAAAGAGTGCTGGTAATCACGAACCTGATGGTATAGTAACGTAATATGTCTCGTGCCTCGAGGCATTGAATCGACTGAATTACGGAATGTTGCATGTATGATCCCCTCGACTTCTTGGGCGTGTCCAGCCAGTCTCTGCAAAATTGATCTTGTCGCGTCCAGGAAAACATTTACCTGTGTTTTCTCTGCCTTGTAAACGGCTGCCTCAACAGTAAGCGGGTTGGTTGCATGTGAATAGATACTCAGGCAGGACTCACTTGTGAGAATGGTTGACAATAAGTGTGATAACTTCACTTGAAGACTCAGAGCCACATCTCGATGGGAAGTAGTACAAGGCTCGATAGGAGTGGTAATGTCGCTGTCTTGTGCAGACATCGGAAGTCCTACAGAGTATGAAAAATGGCGGTCCATGATATAAAGGGTCCACCAGAGATTGCGACACCGGGCTACGACATCAGTGCCGAGCTGCTCTTCTGAAAGTTGGGTATGAAGTCCCTCATACTGCGCTATACGCATCGCCTGACCAAGCTGTCAAATGCGTCAGTGAAGATAATCTATGGGTTGAGAAAGATCGGAATACTCACGTAAATGTATGCGGACTCCCTTTGATCGATCGAGTAAAGATACAGGGCAGCCAAAGCAAGTACTTCGATCGCTAGCAGACTATTCTTCCATAGGGATGCATGATCGGGCATCAGGGACATAGCCCGAACGAAGAAGTATGAGCCTGGTGGATCGTCACTCTTCGTGCGGCATAAAAAAGCCGATCCGAACGAGAGGACTAATAGATACTGTATAAACCAAAGTCGCTGCTCACTCGCCATGCTTAAAGGATCTCCATGGTAAAACTCATGGACATTTTGGAGAAATTTCTCTTCGTCAAAAAACCGATAGCTTTGACCGAGATGAAACTTGACAGTGTCGAAAAGATACAAGGCGTAGTCGAGAGACGGTAGGCCAGTTATGTCAGGGCGGTCTTTAGTTGCACAATGATCCCATCGGAGGGGGTATACTTCCTTCTCCACCAGAGTCGGAGCACTCTCCGGATACTTATAGTGTAGCGTCTCGGACATCAAGATTGATAAACGAGTCGTGAAGGACCACATGGAAGACGGGGCAAGCCAAACTAGACGCATGTTCAGTCTCCAAAATCAAAGATACAGGCCGGATGACCCACTCCAACTGCGGCTGTTTTTCTTTGTATTCTTGATTGTTGTCGAGGGTAAACTAAAAGGACTTGTCCAAATGCTGGCCGTATCACTCATCGAAGGCGCGGGCGAGGGTGTTGCGCTGGATGCATTGGGAAGTTCTGGAATCTCGACGGCTGCGGCCACCACTTCTTCGGTGCTTCCATGTCGAGTTTGGGAATGATAGTGAATTGAAGGGCTTGTAGAGCTTTCGGATGCGGCATGGATTCGCTGGTTTCGCACCTGTGTCTCCAACTGTCGGAGATACCTGCAGCAAAGTTCAGCACTGGAAATTTGAGACCCAGTAGAGCCACAATGACAAACCTTTCTGACACCACCACCCGATTGATCCCTTCGGTAAATTCACATCGTATCTGTCGCCGCTGGCAGTTGTTACAGGGATCGTTCCCCGAGCACTTGATTTTGCTATGCCGACAGGCGATACAACTGACTTGTTAGTGTCACTCCCAAGCATTGCGGACGGATGCTTACGCGTTTGCAGTCCTTCTGACTCTACGAGTGTGGTCTTGCATCCCTGTAAATTGGACAAAACATTCACCAAAAGACAAAGTGCGGACGAGACGGGAGCCGGACTTGGGTTCCCCGCACTCCACAGCGGGGAAGCCATACGCGTCGGCAATGCGCTCTTGAAGCGTCTTCGATGGGAATCTGGTCCTATGTTGGGACGCAGAGAAACAGAGACAGGCATATGAAAATAAATGACAATCAGGCGAAGACTTTCAAGGCTAGCATGAGTCTTTTGTTTGTTTGTTTGAATTTTGTTTGCCCTCGCGCTCTCGGAAGCAACACCCGAGACGAACGTAGAGACTCTCTGGCGACAGCGAGCTGGGGAGGTAAGACTTCATTTTTTCATCTATTTTGCCCAAGGCGTCTCACACAAAATACTCGATTTCTATTACACTTACATACATGTTGTATTGAGGCCTAGGGGACTCGCTAGGTGGGATAATACAAAGCAGGAAATGGTCCTTATGCTTATTTTCTCGCTACATTGCACCTCCTGGCCTAGGTGAGTGTGCGCCAAAACCGAGATTGGATGACTTGCGACTCTAGACGTTGAGCCGAGAACCCGAGGAAGCCGAAGCCACTGACCTAGACACGCAGTGGATCCCTTACAGGACCGATGTCCCTGTCTACCGAAAGAATTTCACTGGACCGGGTTGGATTTGGTGCCATTTTTGGAGCAGAAAACGTGAAACCCATCACGAATTCTTTACTCGAGAGCTCCATCCGAGGTGCCCTTTTGCCTCCAAGTCCAGCGGCATGGTTTCATTCGAGAGGGGGCTTCTACCTCTGTTGGTAACAACCCTGAAACTATGCCCATTTTGAGTAGCAGGAACGGAAAATATATAACAACCCGTGAAGCCTCTTATTTGCGAAACAAGCCTGCTTAAACCTCGCAACCAACCTTCGAGCTCAACATATCTAAAGTATCTCTCGACCTACCTGTCAACAGAATGTCTGCTACCCAAATCATGACCCCAGTGGCAGCGCCAAAGGTGCACCATACTGGAATCACTGCGCAGCGAGCAACTCGCCCCAAAGATCCAATTCCTCAATTCCTTATCGATGGCGCCAAGGTCGAAGTGAAGCAGACCTTTGACGCTGAAAGACACATGAGTTACCAGCCCCCAAGCAAGATCTACACCATGAGGGAGATTGGTCTTGAAGGCCAAGGGATCTCTCCCAATGCGGTGACTGCGCCGTTCCAATTGTTCACCGAGGAGGCCATCAAGCAGATGAGAGCCGAAATATTCAGCCAGGATGTGATGGACAACTGCCAGTATATGTCTGCCTTCGTGAAAAGTACCATTAGGGGAATGGGCTCTGCGTACGTATTCTAGATTCACTGTCGATGAGATTGACCATACTAACTCCCCAAATTAGGCGTGCTCCATTCACCTGTGATGCCTGGAATAGCCCCGAAGTTCTTGCCAAAGTTTCAGAGGTGGCTGGTATTGAACTGACACCTGCTATGGACTATGAGATCGCGGCTATCAACATCTCAGTCAACGACCAGACCGTACCGATATTCAATGCCCCCAAGCCCGATGAAGATAACCTCCCTGCCTTCGCATGGCACCGGGACAGTTACCCCTTCGTATGCGTGACAATGCTCTCTGATTGCGTCGGTATGACAGGGGGTGAGACTGCACTGAAGACTGCGTCTGGGGAAATCATGAAAGTTCGTGGTCCGGCTATGGTATGTTCTCACTCACATTCCGTTTCTGTTTTTGCTTCTTTGCTAAGGCCAGCTATAGGGAACTGCCGTCGTTATGCAGGGGAGATATATCGAGCACCAGGCCCTCAAAGCCTACGGAGGTCGTGAACGAATTAGCATGGTCACTTCCTTCCGGGCCAAATCCCCTCTTGTGAGGGACGAGAGCGTTCTTACTGGTGTACGCCCGATCAGTAATTTGTCAGAGCTGTACACCCAGTACACAAAATACAGACTCGAGGTACTCGAAGAGAAAATTCGCGACCGTTTGAAGAAGGAGCAATATCGGGAATTCGCAAAGCGTGATTTCGATCTCGTGGGTGTTCGAACCTTTTTGACTGAACAAAAGGATTTCCTCGATTCGATGCTTGAGGAGTTGATTGAGTAGAAATAGTTTTTCAGTTTCGTTCTCTAGGATTATTGGAGGAAGAAAGATATTAGGCTATAGAAAGATTCTGGACTATATTCAATCAACCAGTTTTGTCTTCATATTCATTGTTTATCAACAGTCATCGGCAGTTTGGGACTCTACTAATCTTGGAACCTTGGAAGTTGAACAAAATTATCTAGTCTCCGCACGATTATGTGATAAATCCCACCTCCAGGTGGGCATCCTCGCAGAAGGGAGTGTTTTGATACAGTGGAAATGTAGCTACGTTGAGTCTGCCCTAGATTTTACTCAAATTCAGATCTTTACACAAGGGATCAGTGTATGGAACAGGGTCCATAGATTTTCGAAAACAAGCCAAATCAAGCTGTTTAGGGTGCGATAGTGGCGATTCTGAGAGCCTACCAGGAACTTTAGAAGAGAGTAGTGGAAGGAAACGATCAATTCCCTGGGCTCCTGGAGAGAGAGAGAGAGAGAGGGCGAGAAGCGCGGCTTTAGGAGCTATCTCCAGCGCTAGGGCGAATCACCCCTACTACAGCTTTAGAAAAGCAAGTCCTCGAGTATGTTCCCTAAGACCATAACCATAAGGAAAGATGTATGCCTCGGCCGACTTAGCCGAGCCACAGCTCTAGTATATGCCTTTGAACCGAGGCTAGCATACATATGTTCAAGCATTTTACAAGGCCTTGCACGGTAAAAACATCCGATTAATGCCAAGTCGGCTTCCTCGGGGGTTTGCAATGATGCGAGGTTCTCGAGGTAACAATGTCGATGATAATGCGGCGGGAAAAACTCAAATATTAATCAACAACAGCCTGCATGTCTGTTGATGGAATTTGAATTATAATCACTTGACAGTATTGCGCGTCTACCCTCATACCTTCCCTGTGACCACTTGAGAGCCCCTACTTCCTTACGTTTTCATAAGAGGTATACCGTCAGAAGAGCACACTTTCAAACATGCAAGCAGCCAATCGCCTTCAGAAATCCCTCAAAGCAGGCAATCCTGCTTATGGAGGATGGCAAATGCTACCGGGAACAAACCTCACCCGAGTCCTATGTCGAGCAGCAAGCAACATGGATTGGCTGCTAGTCGATATGGAGCACGGAAATATATCAGATGATTCAATGCACGAGATTGTGGCAGCTGCAGCGGCCTGTGCAGTTTCCCCAATTGTTCGTGTTGTCGATGGGCAACCCTGGATGATCAAACGCGCGTTGGACTCTGGTGCGCACGGGATTCTAGTCCCTGTCTTGGAAACCGTCAAGGACGCGGAAGATGTGGTGCGATCTTCCAAGTTTCCTCCCATGGGGAACAGAGGCTTTGAGCCTCTCCTCGCGGTGGAGAAGTTTGTCGAGCAACACGCTCATGGCGGTAATGTCAAGGAACTCTCCGGGAGAGAATACCTGGAGCAAGCCAACAATTCACTTGTTATCGCTGTTCAGATCGAAACGCAATCTGCTCTAGAACATGTGAAGGAGATAGCAATGGTGCCGGGCATCGATGTCTTGTTTGTCGGGCCTTTCGATCTTGGTGTCAGCATCGGCCATCCAATTGTTGGAGGAAAAATAGATAAAACACTTGAGCTTGCCATTCAATCAGTTCAAGAGGCAGCACAGGCTGCAGGCATAAAGGCGGGTATCTACTGCGACAGTGGTGAAGATGCGAAGGAGTGGGCCGCCAAAGGGTTCCTTATGAACAGCGTGGTGACAGACATGATCGGGCTCCGAGAGATGGTTAGCCAGTCATTCAGTTCCACCAGATAGCCCAAACACCCTCTCAACGCGCTTCTTATGAGAAGTCACTCATGTACACAAATCCTGAACATGTTAGATCGAGGCTAAATAGAGCAGATGGTACAAATGCCATAGCAGTGGTCCCGAGCTATATTTGCGATCGGCTCAGCTTGGAAATTTAATTTAGTAATTTTCTCTTAGATTCGATTTTCCCAACATCCTGTGTGTGAACCCAAGACCCGTATGTTGTGAAGTGACTTGAGTCTCGAATAACTTAGGCTGCAAGGCACCAAGGCGCTAAGGCATCAAGGCAAGAACTGTTTTATTTCCCTCTTCACTTCCTCACTTCCTGCCCCTTGCATCTTCAGCATCTCCACATTCCCAGATCCCTTCTCATTCTTCTCATATAATGATCTACACAGAGCTCTTCTCAAGAGACATCTCACACTTGTACGATTTATGAAGGAGCCCAAGTTCGATTTCTATGCGCTCGAAGTCGCCTCCGATGTTCATTCTTAGTCTAAAGCCCTTTAAACAACATCAAATTCAATGGTGCCCCAGCCTTCAAACTCGCAAGACCACCGCCCAGCCTTCTCCATCGGAACGGCTTCCAAACAACTGCCAGGCAAGATGATCTGACCGGGCTGGAATTCAATATCATACTCAGCCAGTCGATTCGCCAACCAAGCAACTCCAGCAAGGGGATTCCCGAGAACATTCCGAGTGTTTCCAGACATAACCTCTTGGCCATTGAAACGCAAGACACCCCTGGTGTTACTGAGGTTGAGATCATACACCCTTTTGGGTGTACCGCCAAGAATCACACCGCCGTTTGAACCATTATCAGCCAAGGTATCCGGCAGGTCGATGGCCCAATTCTTGACACGAGAGTCAATGATCTCAATTGCGGGGACGACGTAATCGACCGCACTGATAACGTCGGCAACAGTCACATTGGGGCCCTTCAGAGCGCTGCGCAGGACGAAAGCCGGTTCAAGCTCAACATATGGCTTGATGAACTGATCGAGATGAAGGGGGGTTCCTTCATATGAGAAGGTACTTGCATGCAGAAAGCCGTAGTCTGGGTGGTCAAGCCCAAAAGCAACTTGCATGACTTTTGCGATGTTACCAAGCTTGTAACCCACGAGACGGTCCCCGTTGTTGATGGCAAAATCGGAATTGATTTTTTGAATCTGGAATCCGCCCTCGGCATCGAGAGAGGTCCACGTTTTTGTCGGTGCATCCATAGGCTTTCGCTCATCGCGCGCCGTGCGAAGCGCGATTGCGATATCGCTCAAGTTGAGGGCCGACATTTTACACTTTTGTCAAGTCGCGAGTTCAGATGAAATATATCGGAATCGAATTGTTGGGGTAGCGGAGATGGGAGATGGAAGTTGAGGCAAGCACTGATTTGGGAACCTCTACCCAACTTTCTTCGCCTTTATAGTACTGGACTGCTGCAAACCCGAGGGAAAATCGGACATCGTGTTCCAGAGGATGGATGTCACCAATCCAGTTCCCCTCCTCGGCTACAATGCGTGACGAAAAACCCGAGTCTCCCGACGCTGTTGTCTACTGCCATTTCGGATGAGGAACCCGACCGGCCCACCCCCAAACTCGCCTTCGTCGGGAAGTGACATGGATGGATTTACACTTGGCAAGGCGGACCCCTCATCGGACCTATAATATATCGAGCATGTCAAACGAGCGCAGAGAGAGGCTGGTCGGCAAACTCAATCCCCCGCAATGTTTTTTCTGGGGAATAACAATCCGGGGTTTGTCGGCAGGCGGGTATCCTAAACTCATAGTTTGAAAAGCCTGGGGAAGCCAAGAGATGTACATAAATACCAGCCTAATTCTGCATTGCGATTATCTCTTATCGACTCCTACAAGCTCACTTAACTTTATGTGGCTGGCCCATTGAACTTGCGTGTGAACCCATCGGTCGAAAGACCCCCCCCCCTCCCCCCCAAGAATGTCCGCCCTGGCCCAACTTGCTGAGGGCAAACGCCTCTCGTCTGAAGAAGTTATGAAAATTGGGAATGACGACCCTTCTCGCAAGGATGATGAGTTCTATGAAGGCCATTCCTCAGAGAGGATCGGAGGGCTACGCCGCCGACTTGGAAATCGCCATATCCAGCTTGTTGCCATAGGTGGCTCTATTGGCACCGGCCTCTTCATTGCCATCGGTACTGGGCTTCACAAAGGTGGACCCGCTAGTCTATTGATTGCTTTCGCCATTGAAGCTATCATAGTAGGCATGCTCAACAACTGCCTGGCTGAAATGACCACATACATGCCGGTGAGCGGCGGCTTTATCAGACTGGCAGGCCAATGGGTGGATGAAGCCTGGGGCTTTATGGCTGGATGGAACTTCTTTATTTACATGGCTCTCACCGTACCGTTCGAGATATGCGCTGTCAACTTACTCCTACAATATTGGCGAGATGACATCCCGGTCGTTGCCGTGATTGTGGCATGCATGGTGGTCTACTCGTAAGACCCCTTTTAAAAACGGCAATTTTGCTTGGACATCGGCTAACAAGGATTGCTTATCGCAGACTGATAAATCTCCTTGCTGTTGGTACCTACGGTGAGGCCGAGTTCTGGCTTAGCGGAGGCAAGGTCATATTAATCTTGATTTTGTTTGCGTTTACCTTCGTTACCATGGTCGGTGGTAATCCAAAGCGGGACGCTTATGGATTCAGACATTGGCAAACCCCTGGCCCTTTTGCTGAATACGCCACCGAGGGAACTCTCGGTCGTTTTGAGGGTTTCCTAGGTGCTTTGTGGATTGCACTCTTCACTGTGGTCGGTCCAGAATATATATCCATGGTTGCCGCAGAAGCAAAACACCCTCGAATCTACATCAAAAGCGCTTTCAAAACGGTGTACTGGCGGTTTGGCGTGTTCTTTGTCGGAGGTGCACTCTGTGTCGGCGTGCTCGTCGCCTACAATGATACCACCCTTGCGAACGCTATCGAGAGCGGGGAGTCTTCTTCTGCTTCATCTCCATACGTTATTGCCATGCAAAACCTCGGAGTCGATGTTCTCCCTCATATTGTAACTGCCCTGATGATTACTTCCGTTTTCTCTGCCGGCAACACCTACACATACGCCGCTACTCGTGCGTTACACGGCCTGGCAGTTGGAGGGCATGCACCAGGAATATTTGCTAAGACCACCCGCAAAGGTGTGCCTATCTACAGCTTTATTGTTGTGATGGCCTTTGCGTGTTTATCGTTCCTTCAATTATCTGGCAGCGCGATGAAGGTACTGGAATGGTTGATTAGCCTAACGACGGCGAATATTCTCATCGACTACATCATTATCACCACCACATACCTCAAATTCTATCATGCTTGCAAGGCGCAGGGCTTTGACCGTTCAAGGCTTCCATATGTGGGATGGTTTCAACCATATTGTGGCTACATTGCCCTCACCTGGATGGTCATCATGGCTGGTTGCTTTGGTTACGAAAGCTTTGCACCTTGGTCTACTTCCACCTTCTTCCTCAATTACACCATGATACTACTAGCACCAATCGTGTTCATTTCCTGGAAGGCCTTCAAGAGAACCAGTTGGCTGAAACCTCGCGAGTTGGATTTGACATGGGAGGCTGAGCTGGTTGCAGCCTATGAGGAAGCCGAGGAAGAGCAGCCCACTGGATTTTGGAGAGAAATGGCACGCACGGTTGACATTCGAGGACTCTACCACAAGAGCACTACAGAAGCCTGAAATGAACGTCGATCAAAGATTCAGTCGCTGATGGGACTTCAATCAGGGGAAATATTGAGATTGAGGTTCTTCGGCTTGATAATGTGACTTGTTACTAATTTCCAACATCCAACTGCCTTCAGGTACCGAGTCCTCTAGTTGTGGATTTGCCCGCTGGGCCAATTCCGATGACAGTGGCAATGAGTACCTGACCACTTAGGCAGAGGGGGAGCTACGTCTCCCATTTTCACGTCTTCAGTAGCCTTGAACTACTCTACAAATCATTGTGTTACCATCCATAGATATTATATTCCGACAAGGTTGTCTAACCCTGACACAGTATACACTCTTATTTCTAGAACCATCGAAATGATTTAACTCAAAAATACGCCGTCGTTACTTGGTAATGAAAGCGACCGGGCGATACTGTGTTAAGGCCAATCAGAATCTGCCAGTTTCCATCTGGAAGTACTGTAGGTGTTGGCTGTGGACTCGGGTTCGTCGGGTTCGTCGGGGTTGCTATTCCCTTTTGAGTGCAGATCTGGAGTGTTGCACCCCGCATTGATACCCCGTTGATACATTTTATTCCTCCTCGATTCTGGCCAAGAAATTACGCAGGGAAGTTCAAACTTCGCCTCGGCTTGAAATACTGAACTGTGAAATAGGAACGCGTGGTGTCAACCGAAGTGAAGAGGATTGGTCGTGGATTTCCCTGCCCACAGCACACATGAAGCGACAGATCCACAGGACAAAAAAGCGAACGACGACAGCGTGAGACAATTCATTAAAAAGTCAGAGAGGACAACGAGTTCTACTAACTTTGAGATAGTTGTGTTGCCTGTCGCCGGAGCAAAATCAAATGCAATGGAGAAAAGCCGTGCTGGAATTGTCACCGTCGCGGTACTGACTGCTATCTTTCAGACTCGTCTACAAAGGTCCTCATCTCTGAAAGGTACGTGTGTGTTGGAAGAAGTCCACCATACTATCCTTGCTAAAAGTCGGTAGATATCTCCGGGACCTTCAGAATCAAGCAAGAGGAAAAATAGCAGGGGACAATGAGAGCTCTAGGAGCTCTTCAAGTACCGGTGAACAGACACTACAAACTCCGTGTTTTTCTGACGAGGTACCTGTATTTGAGCGTGACCAGTCTACGCCAAAAGACACATCTCATGCAAGTGAACTGGCACCCAGTATATGGGCAAGCCCCTTCACGCTACCTTCAAGCGTCATCAAAGATGCTGGGACGACTAAACGCAATTGGCGTAAGTTTTACATAACCTAATTCCCTTTCCAACCTCTGATTTGACATAGTTTGGCTGGCGCCAACGTCTCCCTGGTCCTTTGTTGCAAGGCTTGCTGTTATGATGAGCGAGAAACTTGAGTTAGAAGGTCAAGCGACTCTACGTTTTAACCTTGATGGGGACATCTACCCACTCGACTGGGGAAACGAAAAAGTAATTCCCGATTCGCTGATCAGCATTCCTCTGCCTTCAGTTGATCAGGCTCTTCACGCTTTCAACGCTGTTCACTTCTACCTGGGTCAGATATACCGCCTATTTGACGAGAATTTTGGTGCACAGATACAGCACTTCTACAAGCGCCGTGCGTCTGGTGAAATGGCATATTCTCGCATGTGGTTCATTCAGCTACTTTTGATTCTTGCTTTTGGAAAAGCCTTCTCCTCGAGAACCAGAACGGATGAGAGCCCGCCCGGATCCAAGATATTTGTGCACGCTATGTCTTTAATGCCAAACCAGACTTTTACCGGCAAAGACAGCTTGGCTGTGATAGAGACACTGGCTCTCACATCACTGTATCTTTATGCGATTGATCACAGAGAAGGGGCTCATTCACATGTAAGAACCAGGTATTCCGCGCGTTGACCACAATTTAACAGTGCATACACTGACAATATTATATTTGAGCAGATCGGCCAGGCCATACGACTCGCGCAACTAGAGGGGCTTCATACTCAGCTCCCAGAGGATGAGCTGGGAACCTTGAAAGTTACGCGATGTCGGAACATATGGTGGACACTGTACATCATAGATCGCCAAATATCATCCGCACTTGGGCTCCCAATGACAGTTCAGGATTTTGACATATCCGCCCTAGTTGATGTACCAGGCACAGGAACTCATGACCTCACTCTTGGTCTTCAAGTGAGACTGTCGCAAATGATGTCATCTATCTTGAGAAGTAAGTAGGGTCAGGTTCCAAGGTTTTACCTCAAGCCGGAGAATACTAATGACTGCGCGAAAGAGATATTCAAGACGGAAAAAACACATCTTGGGCGTTTCTTGGATCTCACGAGTGAAATCCTTCAAGCAATGGCTGGGCTTGCTGAGGAAATTGAAAATATATTCCCAGCTGGCTTTCAGGCTACAAACGACACGATGCCCCATGCAATGAGGCATGTAATCTTACTTTATCATCAGGTGCGTGATGCAACGTTGATTTTGAGCTTGAAAGTCAAGTGGATTTTTTCAAAAAGCTTCGGCATATCTGATTTCCCTGAACAAAGTGCGTGATTATTGCAACACGACCGCTTCTTCTTTCTGTTCTGAAGGAAAGAATGGAAAATATCGACAGACCGGAAGAGGAATGGGATACCTTTCTCATGCTCCCGAGAAACCTTGTTTCCATCGGCATCAAATCTGCTGTGAAGTCTTTGGAAATTCTCTCGGATGAGAACATAATTCTTGGTACGAAATTTGCTTCGATGGTTGCTCAAGCGCTGCGTCTGCAAGTCCACAAGCTGATAGAAGATTCCAGAGACGTTTCTACCATTCGATCTCGAATTTACCTTTTCGGCGGCTCTTCATTTGACAATAGCATATACACTATTTTATTCCGAGCCAGCAGAGCACCCTCATACAAAAACTACTCAGCGCATCTTCGAAAAGCTCGTTTCAGGGGGAAATCAAGTCGCGAAGGCGCGAAGAGCCGACTTGACACATATTCAGTATCTGCTTCAGGAATTCTCTAATCGGACTGAGAACCAGAAGATGAAAGGTCTCAGATTGTCTGCTGAGTTAGGAGGTGACTCTAGCCCCAAGATCGGGGCTGACGGAGAGGAGGGAACACCATCGCGTATGGATTTTACGACATTGGAATGGCCCTTGGAACCGGAAGATGACCCCAGCTCATTTGTACTTGCAGAAGAGCCCGGGTCACAAGGATTGGATTGCCTTGAGGCGATCGGGATTTCATCAAATGAATTTCTCTCGATTGTGGATCAAATAGGGGCCCACGATCTTCCCCATGAGCTTCATGATCCACCACCGACGTGGATGTTCAGGGGTATTTAATGCGGTCGGTCAAGGAGGCTTCAGTTTCCAAATAATAATTCTACTCGTATTCATGTGAATCTCGTTCACTCCGTATATCTGATACGAAAAATGCTCTGTGACACCAGTTCCTCAATGCGCAATGGCGTCCTCACCCATCTGTCACAAATCCGAAGCACAAATTGATCGCAAAATGTAACCCGGGCATTCAGCAAATAAGCAAGGTGTTACTGGAGTGGTAGATCTATGTACCCACCAGAAAAATAGATTGGGCCAACGTGCTATCGATTGCCTGGCCACCAGTTGACCTTTCAAGGCCCATTGAGGACAAACTCGCATGAGGTGGTACGTTATGAACATACGCACCGGAGAAGGAGAACAAGCTTCCATCACTTTCCACGTCAAGCGCAGCAAGAAAAAAAAAAAAGATGCATCGCGGACTGTTGAGCTTGGTAGCCCACCCGAGATCCCGATGCTGGAAATTTCCTGATCGGAGATTCGGGAAGTGACTCGAACACAAGGTCATTGAGACAACGCCCGGGGATATGCTAGCTCAATTGAGACAGAAAACCCTGTGAAACCCCCGCCAAAAAAATCATTGGGATATCGGATTGGAAGGGATTCCACAAAGTCATCGGCTTTCGCGGGAATTCGGGTGGCACCAAAATGACTTGAAAGACCACAGCAAGAGCCAGCACAAGGCATAAAAGCGAGAAAATCCCTCGACTTGGGATATCATCACTCGCCTCAGCACTGAATATCGAATTTCAAGTGACCTCCTTACCCACCCCTGATTTCAAACACCCAAGATGCCCTCGATCGCCGAACTACGCCCTATCCCGCCCACTGTGGTAGGTCCGACAACCAAGAAGGCAACACGCCCAACCAACAAACTACCCCAGTCACTCATCGATGGTGCTCGAGTGACAGAAAAGGAGCTCTTCGATCCTCAGAAGCACCTGGACTTTCACCCGCCCAGTAGTATCACCACTATGAAGGATATTGGTCTTCAAGGCCATGGAATATCGCCAGTTGCAGCCTCTGAGCCGTTCCCGCTATTCACTACAGCTGCCATCAAGCAAATCAGAGCCGAGATCTTTAGTGAGCCGGTACTGCGGGATTGTCAATATTCGTCAAGCTTTGCCAAGAACATGGTGAGAGGCATGGGAAGAGAGTATGTGTTATTCAGTTGTGAATTGCCCTAGTTTCGTGGATTGACATCGCATGATAGACGTGCCCCATTTACCTGTGACGCATGGAGCTCACCAGAGCTCCTTGCCAGAGTATCAGAGGTAGCCGGTATTGATCTTGTGGTAGCATGGGACTACGAGATTGCCAATATCAACATCTCAGCTGGTGAGGAGTCATCAGCTAATCTGCCTACCGAGGCCAAGCGCGATACCTCAGCCTTCGCATGGCACTACGATAGCTTCCCTTTCGTTTGTGTCACCATGCTATCCGACTGTACCAACATGACAGGAGGAGAAACGGCGATTAGGACTCCTTCTGGGGATATCAAGAAGATTCGGGGACCTGCAATGGTTGGTTTCCAAACTGAAGGCTCGATGACTATACTTATCTCATAACTAGGGCACTGCTGTAATCATGCAAGGTCGTTACATTGAGCACCAAGCATTGAAGGCCCTTGGTGGCTGTGAACGTATCAGCATGGTGACTCCATTTCGGCCACGGGATCCATCTATCCGTGACGAGATTGTGTTGACGGGATCTAGGGCCATCAGCAACTGGTCGGAGCTCTACCATGGATTCACCGAGTATCGGTTGGAGCTTCTGGAAGAGCGGATCCGCTTGAAATTGAAGGAAGAACAAAAAAGGGTCGACACAAAACGTCCCTTCAATATCCGCAACATGACCGAGTTCCTGGCGGAGCAGAGGAACTTTTTGGATGCTACAATCAATGAACTTATCGAGGTCGAGGAAATGGATTAGATGAACCGAGTGATATTTTGCGCTCGATGTATATCTCAATTTTATGGGCATTTTTGGTTTTCATTTTCAAGATTGCCTCAGCAGCCCCCGTGGCCAGGAATGGTTGCGAAGGGGTAGAGTTAAACAGTACGCATGAACCTTCCAAGGTCGGTAGCAAACCAAGACCATACTCGTAGGTATCGCTCGAGTGCGAGTTAACGAAAAAATTCTATGGAAAAACTTACCTTTAGCAATGAAAACATCTCAACTTATCTTTTTTCAAGGTTCTTCCAAGGCTATAGGTTATTTCCAAATCTCGCTTAAGCTAGAGGTGGCTATCACAACTACTGCAACCAACCACCCACTTTCTTTCATTGGCTCCTCTCATCAAATATTGCCACTGAATTTGATTGAGGTCCAAGCCAGATAGTGGCGCACCAGTGGAAATTTCCGCCTGGCAGTCGTTGAATATGGGCAGACAATTATAGCGACTTCAGGAAGTCTTAAGCGTATGCCAATGTGAGCAGGCACTCACATTCTCATACCACCACACTTGCAGTATTTGTACTCTATACAATATTGAGGCACTTGTCAGGCCACCCGAAGAGGAAACCGTCCCACACGAAACACAAATGCGGGGTTGCCAAGCCTCCTAACGGGCTAGCGCATGCAATTTTGATCAATGGGATTCGGATTACAGGTTGCATGAAGTATAGTGACGACTACTGAGTAAGAAGGGACGTATGATAGGTCATCTAGTAGTATGTTTACAACTCATCTGCGGGAGCTCCGTACGGAGTATAGTATACGGAAACGGGGCTGAGCTGACTCCTGGTTCTCTGGGGAACGGATTCTTCACCCGAGCAGATCTGTCAATCTTTGAATTTCTACTTTTACAGATTTGTTTGCTTGTACCAGTACCTCGTTATAGAGCTGTGGTCAATGCGCTATATTGAGTCCTTATACATCGTGTTTGCAGCATGTTTGTATCGTGACATGTGCAGTACTATGTACTTGCCCCTTTTATTACGCATCCCATTCTGTCAATGGGCGTATCGCACGTTGATCGTTTCTGCTTATGCCTCCTGATTATGGACTTCTGGTCTAGCCTGGCCCTCTTCATGCCTAAAATAGGGTTAAAGCCCTGGGTGTTTGCCCAGGTATCAAGAACATTGATCATCATGACCTTATGCGCTCACAAATATCCCACTGTGCAGGCATAATAGGCACACATGTTGGTACAGCCGACCCAACAATTCGACCCCTACCAATTTTTATCTATGACAATACTTCACTGAATAACATGGCTCCAGGAGTTATGAGGAAATTACTATGTAAAGATGACATGGATCAAATATTTAGAGAATTTGTTGATAGTATGGGTACAGTAGCCCTAATTGAGAACAAAAACGCCGACTCCGTCGTGCCATCTCCTGACGGCGAGAAGAAATACCGAGTGAACAAAGGAAAGAATGACAAAGACATAAGAAGCATCAGACACAAGTACGGCATGGCTCTTTATAACTACCGATCGAACACAGCAAGTTCAGTAAACTCATGTCGAGGGGGTGCCGGGCGGATGCGTGTGGGAAGAATATTGGATGCTCGGAGGCGGAGGATAAAGTCGCTCTACCGCACCACGCGTTTCATGTAGCGAAGTGTGAGATAAACTGCGGCCATGCTGGTGTACATGCCGCCACCAGCGGTTACCCAGACTGGACGGTGAACATTGAGGGAAGTTCGCAGGAGGTTGGCTTCCTTGGGCTGTCTCTCTCCTTTGGAAGAAGTTAGTGATACCGAACTTTAGAGTGACCAAAAGGACTGTAAACAAAACGGTCGGGGGGTATGGGAGAAGAACATACCCTGCTGGAACAGTCGCTGACGCAAGTTACTCAGACCCTGCCTCGAGCGGGCAGGGAGAGTTGCGATCTGTTGAAGGATAGGGCCCATAGGTGCCGACATCTTGAATATTGGGGGTATGCGAGATAGAGAGAAAGAGGCAAGTTGATGAAAGTAGAGTCACAGTTGGAGGGGAGAGTTTCTTGAGTAACACATCAGTGTGAGTACTGAAAGAGGTTATATAGGAAGGAATCAGATGACAGAATGCGGGGTTGGGAGTCAGTGAAGACTGAAAGGTGACATCTGGGACAATCCCTGTATGGTGGCAAGCCAGTGGTTGCGATGTGGCATTACCAGAGGTTTCAGGGGCATGTACCTCATGGCCATGGTCTAGACTGGATGGATGTCGTAGTGATGAGCTGGAGGGCTCGTCTGTTCCATGGAATAGAATCTATATCCTTCCAGGTACCCGGGCTCACCCACACATACTAGCAGTCTATACAGTGATGTTTATAGACATAATATGAGCTTGAGAAGATAGTGGAGGCAGTCAAGGCGATCGTGAGCTCACTAGGCCAGTCTAATTCTCGACGGGGTGGTCTTGGTTGGCCTTATGCCAACCATTGGTCGAGTTCGGCGTCACAGATGTGCCAAAAGTACGTGGCACACAAGTAGACTTAGGTAGTAGACCTTGGGTAGGAGGGTGTCTAGGTACAGAGGCGACAGGTACATTCTACTCCGTACCCGCGTCTGTGTAATTTAATGTGACACACGGACATCTGGTGGGACGATCACTTCTCGGTGGTTTCCTGGCATTTTGTGATGACCAAATGTCTTTTTATTAACTGCTCTTGCTCTACATATACTCTTGGGGTGCACACATGAGTGCACATGGATGTCAATTGAAACAAAGCGGTGGAGTCGACGGGACCCGCAAAATCCGGGGATTGCGGGGGAGTGGAACCGATCCACTTTGACATTTGCATTCAAGGGTTGTCTCCTGAAGTCATCACCACTGACGATGCTGATACAATATCTCTCTTCTGTCAAGCAAAAACTAACTAGTCCCTGACTAACTTGTTGAGTTTATGCAGATCCTCGAGTCCTAGTCAAGCCGAACTCGATCCAACATCCATTTTTCATCTTGGTCACAGTCAGCCTCCATGACGCATTCATAACCTCTTGGCACCATTTAATACCATTCAGAGCGTTTCAACAGTATACCTCATCCTTGTGCGAATTCATAGCAGCCTTGAGGCAAACTTTCTTCATCATTACACGGAGCATAAGTCCTTCCGACCGGTGTGGAATGAGCCAAAACTTCGAGATCAAAATACAGCCCCTGACAATCGACGAGCGAGGGTATCGATCAATGATTGCTACCCGTGGAATGATTCACGAAGCCGGGCTCATTAAAATTTTGTTCGACCCAACCCATCCTTCCGTGCCCCAAGAAGTTTGAATCGCAGTCGGTGTCAAGTAAATAGTGGTAGGGCCGCTGTGGTCTGTCATATGGAGTAGGCAGGGGCGCACTGCCTGAGAGAAACCTCGGGATTCTTCCGCATCAGGTCTAGTGGTCCTCCTCCCCTGCCTCTCTGCCCATACTGACAGAGCCCCGTTCATTGCCCTGTGCTGTGATTCCGAAGAATAACTTGATTGTTGATCGCGAAGACGGCAAGACAATATCCTATCATAATGACCAGGGGGATGCCTCGGACCTTCAATCTCGAGCTGCCCTGCAGCTGACAGCCTTAGGATCTGGAAAGCCCTGGAGAAGAGGTCCACTGTCCATTTTCTTCGAGTCTGGCCGGGGTTGTCTATTCGTTCATCGATTATTCGTCACCGTCGATTCCGATGCCCATCCCGAACTTTAACCGGCCCGTATAGGAGATAATAACATTAGAAATGGGCCTACTTCTTTCACCACCGCTGGAAGGTGGTCTGCTGTTCAAACAAACTTATTATACCTACTAGCTGGCTTTGGACAAATAATTATAGAATATCTTAGACGATGGCTTGATCCCCTATCTCACCTGGTTATCCTGGGCTAACAAGCGCCAGGGCAAGCACCGGTCATGTCCACGAGTAGCGACTTAATGAAAGTTATTACATTGCTATTATATAAGATAAGGAAGGACAGCACTCCAGGGTTTTATCGACATATTCACACTGGCACATCGCACTGAATCAAATGGATAAACCCGGTCTAATCACCCAAATGTACCAGTGACAAGCTCTGATGAGCTTGACTCACTTCTTCAGAGCCGCGCAACCAAGAGCCACGGTACCACCCTAAAGAGCAGTTAGTACGTTGCCCGAGAGAAATTTTAAAATGCTTTAACTTACCAAAAGGTTGGCCTCGGTGCAGCACTGGGGCGCAGAGTCACAGCTAGAGTCGTATCCATGGCCTGTAGAAGTGTTAGCAAACCTTGAAGGGTTAGAGCTAGGCGAGTGGTAGACATACAAAGAAGACCAATGGATCCGACGATGTTGGCGGCATTGACGCCGAGGGCCAACAGGAGAGGATCGACAACAGGGTCGAGAGGGGTGGTCAGAGAACCGCAGCACAGCAGGGGGCCAACACAGTCCGAAGTCTCAGATTCATTCTCGAGCTTCTTGCCGGCCAAAGCGGCAGCGGCAGCGTTGACCTTGTCCTCGGTGGTCTCTCCGCGCTTGACGGCAAAGCTCTCACTGGGTCGTGCAGATACCATGCCGGCACCGACGAGGGAAATGACAGAGAGGGCGAGGAATCTCATTTTGAAGTTAGGTTGCTAGTGGTGAAGATGAAAGTGAATTGAAATTTGGAAGAAGATGATTGGGATGATGAATGAAACACAAGACTTGAGGAAATCGTCGTGCTTAAATAAATTTCATGGTGATACCTAGAGCACCGATAGCTTCTGAGCAATTTCTATGCACAACCGCTGTACCCTCTTATCATTGATTTCTAAATGTCAGCGAAATTCGTTTGTGAGCTATCAACCGTGGTGCTTCTGAGTAGTATTCCATGGCAATGATCCAAGGGATCTACAAAACTCTAGATAGCATTGGTCCCCCAGGAGGGCTTCGACCTTGAACCGAGGCAGAGACATGCAGGAACAGCAGTTCTTGGTGCTGGGGGCATCAAGCGGATCCACAGGCTGAGAGCACCGACATTTTCCGTTCGGTCAAGGTCCAGGTGGACTCCAAGCGAGCTGTCTTGGCAGTCGATCAGTCTTGGTTTACCATATTCCCATTATCGCCCACAGGGTTGCAGTGACAGGCTCTACGGAGTAAGTCACTTTGGGTCAATGAGGAATGGGACAGTCTCCAGTTCATCTTCGCCTGTTCCCCAGATGAGAAGCACCTTATCTGTGGAGCATACCCGGGCGATCCGTTCAGTGGCTCTCGAATTGGGGCTGTTGAAAGGCAGGTCCACCGCAAGGTACGGAGCACTAGCCCAATGCGCCCCAGCGATCAAGCAGTAAAACTCAATTGACCATGGGCCAACTGCAAACGGAGGCTGTTATCCGAATTTCATTGCTATGCAAAGATTTGTCACTGGTCACATTATTGTGCATTGCAGTGGAACCGGGGACAATATCTTCCCGAGGGTCGAGATAAGGCTCGCACTGGTGATTGCACAGTACCGAACCGACAGACGAAAATAGTCTTGCCCACAATCCCACAGCCTTGGTAGCCTTCGATCTGGGCGGTAGTTAATCGGGATCGACTGCATCTCTCCCAGACCGGTCTGTAATCAAGGGACGGGTCTTGGCTTCCCCTGATTGTCGTGGTTCGCGTTGATCTTGATAACATTGGAGATGATAAAATTATGTGATTGAATTGGAGGAAGATATCGCTGGCCAACAGAATCTGAATATATCCAATCGCTCATGGCCGCATATACATCCCTTAAGTTCAATAGTTGACAATAGTCAGCCAGATGCAATCCACGTGAAGGAGCATGGTCAGGATAAGACAGTGTCCTGGATGTTAATGAAGCTGAGTCTAGTCCATGGTTACTCAGTCCTCGGTGTATTTGTGACAGTCGTAGTAGCTGGGAAAAAAATCCCTCTTTGGCTGTTTGGCAAAGACAGAATAAACGCTCGAGAGCAAGAGCATTCGATGCCAAGTAGGACTGGCGGTGGCGGTGTGGCGGTGCGCTTTGTTACGCACCGCCACAGGCTCGCGACACAAAAAACTTCCGTCAATTAATCCACACCACATTCCACGGGGTTATCGATCAACCAACCCCTCTAATTTTTTGATTTTTGAGCAGTTGCCCAGCGCGAATTGCCCTTAGATCATCACAATGCCTTCCACTTCTCTTGCAGACCTGGTGGCCGCCCTCCCAGCGGAGGACAGCTGGGGCCCCTCCACCACCGCTGACAGCATGCTGTCTGGTGTGCCTTACGCTCCTTTCTCCAAGGGCGATAAGCTGGGCCGTATGGCCGATTGGACTGCCGAGTCCAAGGAGCGCCAGAACCAGCGTCCCCAGTACAACCGTGGCTTCAGAGGTATGTGTTTCGTTTTTTCTTCCATGCCCCTCCACCGCTTTTCAGGTGAGCCCCATCGCTAACATTGGAAATAGACCAGCAGGTGTACGGTGCCGGCTCCTCCAACCTTTTCACTGTCGCAACCGCCGAGGACGAGTCCTCCTTCTCCGTCGTCGATAACACCCGCACTCAAAAGCGCACCTTCGGCCGTGGCGGTGGCACTGTCTTCCGTGGTCGTGGTGGTCAGCGCGGTGCTGCCAACCAGCGTGGCGGCCGCGGTGGCTTCCAGCGTGCCGGCCCTGGTGGCCGTGATCAGCAGAACAAGTCTGGCTACAACTATGACACCCGCGGTGGACGTGGTGGCCAGCGCGGTGGCCGTCGTTTCGGCTGGAGAGATTACGACAAGCCTCAGCGCATTCGTGAGCCCTCTGTCAACATCCGTCCTGACTGGACCATGCTTGAGGAGGTTGACTTCAGCCGTCTGTCTAAGTTGAACCTCGATGCTCCCGAGGGTGAGGACCTCGAGACCTACGGTTTCCTCCACTACTACGACAAGTCCTACGACAAGGCCCCTGTCAAGAACGCCGAGCGCAGAATCCAGGCTCTCGACCGTGCCGCCTACAACGTCACTACTTCCCAGGATCCCGTCATCAACGAGCTCTCTGAGAAGAACGCCGCCACCGTTTTCGCTACCTCCGATATCCTCTCCATGCTGATGTGCGCTACCCGCAGTGTCTACTCCTGGGACATTGTCATTGTCCACCAGGGCGACAAGATCTACTTCGACAAGCGCGACGGCGCCTCCTTCGACATGGTCTCCGTTAACGAGAACGCCATTGACGCACCCCTCGAGGCCACCGAGACCACTGGCAAGGCCGACCAGCTCAACACCCCCAACGCCCTCGCCATGGAAGCCACCATCATCAACCACAACTTCGCCCTGCAGACTCTGACTGAGTCTGACAAGTCCAAGGTCTCCTTCGCCAAGCCCAACCCCTTCTACGACGAGACCGAGGAGACCGAGCCCCTCGCCTCCAAGGGTTACAAGTACCGCCGCTTCGACATCTCCCTCGAGCGCGACGAGGAGCCCGTCTCCATGGTCGTCCGTACTGAGGTCGACGCCGTCATGAAGGGTGGCCCCACCGGTGGTGAAGACCAGCAGCTGATCATCAAGGCCCTGAACGAGTTCGACCCCAAGGCCCAGGGCTCCGGCGGTGCCCTCGACTGGCGCAGCAAGCTCAACTCCCAGCGCGGTGCTGTTCTCGCCACCGAGATGAAGAACAACTCCGCCAAGCTCGCCCGCTGGACCACCCAGGCCATCCTCGCCAAGGCCGACGGCATGAAGCTTGGATTCGTCTCCCGTGTCAACCCTCGCTCTGCTGTTGGTCACGTCGTTCTCGGCGTTGCTGGCTACAAGCCCCGCGAGTTCGCTAGCCAGATGAACCTGAACCTCGGCAACGGTTGGGGTATCGTCCGTACTATCGTTGACCGCATTCGCACTCTCGACTCCGATGAGCCTGCTGACAAGGTCAAGAAGTACGTCCTCATCAAGGACCCCAACAAGTCCGTCCTCCGTCTGTACAGCGTCCCTGCTACTACTTTCGAGGAGGATGAGGAGGCTGAGATTGAGGAGCCTTCCGATGAGAAGTCGGATGCTGAGGAGTAAACTGATGAATTATGTTCCAGATGTGCATACGTACTCTACCTAAAATTTGATGCTTTATACTCTTGATAGATTTGATCATAATTCTCTTTCTTTTTCCCCTCCTTTTTTTTTCCATTTTGATTCTGGAAGGATAGAATGACTCTTGCGTAGGACAATAGGCTTCTCCCGCAACATTGTACAACCCGTGGCAACTTTAGAAGATTTGCGTAACGGGTATGACGCCGTGGGACTTCCTTGAGAGACATCAATGCGGGCAATTTGTGGGCAGGTTTGTTATTCTCTTGCGGGAGTGTTGTATTCAAGACATGGCACCACCCAAACCCGCCCCGGGCAGGTAAACATTGGTCGTTGGTTTATACGGAGTACAGATGAAGGAATCTTTCTCCCCATGTACCACCCTTTAACAGGGTGGCGATTTCAGTTGTCTTGAGATTAAATTCAATGGTGAGTTCGGAGAATGGCGGCAAATGTGATGAATTGGTAGCCTTCATTCCAACAGAGCAAAAGGAGAGAAGAGAAGCAAAGTAAGAACCTGGGTCAAAAGCCACCTGAACCAACAGGTTTTATATACAACTAGACCAAACGCTAGAAAAGAGATAACAGATCATAATGGTTGCCGTCACAGTTAGCCATACATAGAATCGTCGGCTGTACCAGACATGCCGAGTTCCACCTCTGGACCAAGCACACTGCTCAAACAATCCATCAATTCAAAGTCTTCCACCACGGCGCCAAAGCCGTAGCAGCGCACCTTGGTGTTGAGGGTGTCAATGATGATCTTGATGTCCTCGCGGCGGAGGTTGGCGTATTGCTTTTGGTTCTTGAGGTGTTGCAGTGCCATAATGGGCGTGATTTGACCCTCTGTCACCAGCTGCCGACTGAGGTTGAGGAGGGTGCTCAGGTTGGCATGGGGCAGATTCGGCGCTTGGTGGGGATATGGTTGTTCGTGTGTCGTTTTCTCGATATAGCTGGGTGGTGGGCAAGTCGCCATCAGGGCGTGCCCGGAGAATGGCATGTCTTCATCGTCAGCCTCGGTGACGGATCGGCGACAGAGATAATCTGTGTGTTCACGACAAGGTCCTTCGAGTCTGAATGGGGTCAGTACGGTAACAATAGGTGAAAATTCGTGTCGGGTTGGGGCAACTCACGTCAAGATAAAGTCGACCTGCAGCTGTGGATCTGTCTCGAACACGCCGCGCGGTCCGGGCATGGGCATGGGTGGCATGGGTGTCATGGTATCTACTGGTGTGCATGATGAATGGTCCATGCTCATCGATTGTTCGCCAGGACTGGTTTGGTAAACTTGTTGGCCCCCGTATCCGAGCGAAGGCGAGACGTCCGAGTGATCCATTCCATTGACACGCGGGCTCAGGTCGGAGAGAGTAGTCGCCGGGGTAGTGTCATGATTGCTGACCGAGGTCGTACGGGGCACCGATTGCGATGCTGTGCTGCTACCTGCCACAGGGCTGGTATCGAAGTGTACGGGTGGACGCTCCGCCCGTCGTCGCTCTAATTCGGCTTCGTATCGTACCCCATGTGCGGCCAGAATCTCTTTCAGAATTTCATTCTCCTCCTGCGCCGCATGTATGACGCCCTTCTGTTGTTGAATTGTGATGTTGGCGTCTGTAATCTCCGTGGTGTATGCTTCCCGTAACCGCGATACCTCGGTTTCCATTGATCGGATGTATTGTTCTTTGCGCTCGCGATGCGTTCTACCGGAGTCAGTCCCACTCACGTCATCGTCATCGGAACGATCATCCTACCGTTGTGCCTGGCGATTCAATTCTTGTCGCCTGGTTAAGGCAGGCTTGCTGTCGGGTTTGGGTCCTCGGCGTTTGGGCTGCTGGCCATCTGGTGAAGGTCAGTAGTGGTCGATCGTAGACGGAAAAGCGGCCCTCACCTCGGGTGACTTTTTTCTGTGCATTCTGTGCATTCGGAGCACTGCCACTGCCTCCTCCACCAAAGATTTTGAAAATTTCGGAGCCGAAGCCTCTGGATGAGGGGGTTTGGGGTTCCTCTGCGATGGCTTGCACCGTGCACTCCGGGGCCGTGGGCCGAGCCGGAGAGACATCGGCGCGATAAAGTCAGCGATCGAGATCTTGAGATTGCGATCGAAATTGCAGTCCGTTGGTATGTGTCAGTTCTAGCCCCTTCGCATCGCTGCCGGGGGAAACCCGGGGGAAAACCCGTTGGGAGCTTCCGATCCGGGGGCTAGGGGGGTTTCCCATGTGTCGCATATGCGTCGCAACTCGCCAGAGGTTGCGACCGCGAGATGGCAATTGCAATTCGCGCAGCAGCCAGAGTCCAGTTGACAAGTACGGGATTTTCCCATCACTGTGAGACATATTGGAACTCACCATATTGGACATGGTCCATCGGGTATACCCCACCGCTAGCCATGATGCGAGAAGTGAAAGGAAGTAAGGGAGAGGAAAAGAGCGAAAATATTGGAGTAGAGTCGAGTAGAGAGAAAGAGAGTACAATGTGACGTGAAGAGGAAAAGAGAAAGTGGAGGTGATAACGTGTGCCCCTAAACAACTTCGTCTTTTTTTTCTTTTTTTTTTTCCCACGCTTTTTTACCTTCGCTTTTTTCTATTTCTTTTTTTCTTTTCTCATTTCTCTGTGTTTGGGGAGTACGAATATCATTTTCCTCTTCGGCTCCGTTTGTCTTGCATTGCTTGCAGGCTCAATGTTTCAATAGCGCTCGTTTGCTCCACCTTTCCAACGGCGTCACTTGCAGGCCCTTATTGCATATTGCTTCTTCCTTCTGATCTCACGAGTAGGTACCTTCGCCGAACAGATACCGAAGCGCCCGTGGGAATTAATTTATCATTTGATCTGAACGTGGAATTCATTTACAGAACTGACAGATCAGATACTCGATTTAGATTGCGGGTAGCAGATTCAGAAGTACAGACTACGGCTTCACAAATCTAGTATACCAGACATCAACTCTGTACGGAGTACTCCATACTCTCTGCGGAGTATGAGCACACAGTACTCGCAAGCGTGAGTACTCTGTACTCTAGACATCGTCGACTCTGCAAATTACCGGCCCGAAAATATGCTAAAATATGACCTGTCCAAAACAATAGCCAATCAAGGTGCCTTTGAAGGGCGACAGAAAATATTCACGAAAACTCCATTTGACAAATCTTCGCCGATCCGTGAATAGCGCATGATCCGCATGATTTGCGATCCCGGGATCTGGACCCCTATTGTCTTCACACTATTGCTTTCATCACATCTAGTGTACAATGGCAAAGATTCAGACTTCCGATCGCGGGTGTGATTGGCCCATCGCGGGATCAATGTACAGAGTACGAAGGGATCGATCTGACATCACCGCAGTGACGGAGTACAGTGACATCAATACATTTTCAACCAGGATTTGTCTCCTTCGATATACACCTTACGCCGCGCTACTTTGTACCTACAACGTCGTAGTCTATATGCTACGAGTATATCTCAAATCGCCGCAATGACCAAGAAGATTGCCATAATTGGCGCGGGTGCCGCAGGGATGTCATGCGCCTCCACGCTGGCGAAACATCCGGAATTTTCGGTCACCCTGATAGACACCGAGAGTTACACTGGAGGACAGGCTACCTCCATCAACTTGGACGCGACGAAACACGGCGCCGACTGGTTAAACGACGGGGTTCAAGGCGGCTCACAAATTTTCCGCCATACCTTTCAATTCTTCCGTCACTACGGCTATGAACCTCAACCGGTAAAGCTTCAAGTCGCGTTCGGCAAGGGCAAGGATTTTTGGACCAATGTGTTCCCCAGCCAATTGGTCGATGAGCACTCGGGGGAGATCAAGAAGCTATCACGGGTTTTGTCATGCATCAAATACTTGATGCCCATCCTGGGAATCATGCCCGTCAAGATCATTCTACGTCTATTCCGCTTCAGTAACGATTTTAGCAATAAAATGGTGCTACCACTGTTGGCATTGTTCCTGGGAACGGGGAACCAGACACCCAACGTGTCAAGTGTCCTGCTGGAACGACTGTTCAATGACCCCCAGATGAAACTTTGGGAGTATGATCCGGACACACTCCTGCCCAATCTTCCTATGATGTATACCTTCCCGAACCTGAGCAACTTTTATCGGGACTGGACGACGGATCTGCGCGCCAAAGGGGTGGAAATTCGGCTTGGTTGTCACCCATCCATTGTCAAACGCGACAAGAAAGGGGTCGTGTTGCAATTGCAAGATTATGATGGAGATCAAGCGAAAGGAGAACCCTCGATCGAAAAGTTCGATGACTTGGTAATGTGCTGTCCTGCCGATGAGGCAAAACGGCTCCTGGACCGACACGCTACCTGGCGCGAGAAATACGTCCTAGGGGGCGTGAAGTTTTACAACGACATCACAATTACCCATTCGGACTCTGCATACTTTCAAAAGATCTTTGAAGTGCAATATGAGCCAGAGCTGGCAGCGAAACCCACCTCACAGACACGAAAGGACCAAATTTCATTTGCAGAACAGCAGCCTCGGAGCCAAAAAGATGGATGGCTGGGATTCCGACCGATGTACTTCACGCGATCCTATCGGTCGGACCCAGGAAAGATTGAAATGGGATTCAATTGTACTCACTACCAACACCAATTCCGCGAGAATCTGGGCAAGGACCAACCACCGCTACCGGAGGATCAACAAGTGTTCCAAACAATATTCCTGGTATGTCCCTTCACTTACTGCCATCGATATTTGAGCTGACAGTGGGATTTTCAGAACGATCAAGAAAAAGATCTCTGGACATGGAACGATATTGACCCATCAAAGATCATAGCGTAAGTCTCCGAGCTGGATCTGTTCATTTCCATGCGACAGAAAACTAACATCAAAGTACAGCCGCAAATGGTGGCACCAATTTGGTCATCGTTGGCAGCATTATCTCCGGGTTGTTCCGGGCATGATGTTCATCAATGGTACCAACCGAACCCTCTATGCTGGAAGTTGGACTATGGTAGTGAGTTGATCTACCCTAGCTATAACCCATAATGCTCACATTTATTCTAGAATATGCACGAGATTGCCTGCATATCCGGTATTGCAGCGGCATACCAGCTTGGCGCCACCTATGAGCCATTCGATGACTTCGCGGAAGACTTCTTCGCCAAATACTTACTAGTATGCCATGGGACGAGATACAAGAAGGATAGAGCAAAGAGCACGTAAACAAGATATGTTTGGAGAACACTAATGAATCTAATCAAATACTAAGTACATCTCAGAGCATATATCGGAAACTTTCAATCTCGTGGTCGGTCTTGTTGGATATCTCATCCTGTAGTTCTTCACTTTCCGTCATTTCCCTTGGGGATCCATACAGCCGATCTCGGCGGCGATTTTCAAATATGTAAAAGACATAAAGGCAGATCAGGAAGAAAATACCAAATGCCAGGCCCGCCATTGAAGCTTTGATGCCAGTCTGTCAATCGTTAGTAGCTGGCCAATACCATCAAGCTTGACATGATATTACTCACCATATAGGAAGGTTCCTCGGAAGGAATGAAGAACTGCGGCCCAACAATGTTGCCAATACAGTATGCTGCAAACATGACAGCACTGACTGTACTCTTCTTTGTAAACCCAGCAACATTCGAGCTAATCAGACTGAGCGACAACGGAATGTTGGCCGCAAAGACACCCCCCAGGCAAAGTCCAGTCATCTTGCCTGCTCGATTATCATCACCAAGCTTCCAGATCAGTAGCATCCCAACCATCGAAACTGCAGTATTGAAGATCATCATGAGGATACGAGTCTTTGGAACGAACGAGGCAACACCCGAAGTAAGCAGGAGGAAGACAAGCTGTGCACCGCCAATGGGCATCTGAATGAGAAGAGCCTCGAGGTGAGGAAATCCAAAGCCTGTGATGATGATGGCAGAGAAACTGGTCAAACCACCATTGCAGAAGTTGACGCAGAGGGTATATAAGACCAAAAACCACATCTGGGGATCTTTAACGGCCATCCAGACCTGGTTCCATTTGAAATTTCCTTGATCCATGACTCCAGTCTTGTTTTTCAATGTTCTTTGCACGGCGACGGCTCGTTCGGTCGGTTTGAGGAAGATGGCTTTGGCAGGTGAGTCGGGTAGAGTGAGGAATAAGAGAATCCCATATGCTGAGGTGATGGCTCCGAGAATGAGGAACAGCAATTGCCATTGAGCAATTGCTGTCACATGAATGTTTCCAATGCCGTACGCAATCAGTCCCTATTTTCAATTTGGTCAGAACACCTGTTTTGACAGACTGCTTTGGATTTGTACTCACGCCAAGAAGGACAGCAATTGAATTGCCACAGAACCAGGCGGCTTGTCGAGCTGGCTGTTCCTCTCTGGTATAAAACATTCCAGTGATAAGCGCAAAGCCAGGGGCAATGGATGCTTCTGTTCGATGAAATAAGATCAGCTTCTGATAATCCATTGAGGTTTTTTAGAGAATAGTACCTCCAACTCCAAGGAAGAACCGAGCTGCCATGAGGCCTCCCCAGTTGATGCATGCAGCGTGCACCATAAGACACGCTCCCCATACGCATGCCGCAACACCAAGATATTTTCCTAAGGGAAGCCTGACTGGATGGAGGTTAGAGGAAGCAGCATGTCCAAAACATCAGTGCAAACATACCAACTAGATAGGAGCTAGGCCTATAATGAAGATTGATTGTTAGTATTGCTTCAAATCAGAGGGCGAAATATTTGCATACCAGCTCCACGCAAAATAGCCAAAATAGAAGATTGCCGACGCCCAATTATATTCATTCCCTTTCAGATTCTAACATCAATCAGCGAAAATTCCACGAGAATGACAGGTAAGGAGGGAAATACTAACCAAGTCTTGTCGAAGGTTGAAAAGTGTTGCCTGGCTGATTGCCAGCTTGTCAATGTATTGCAGCATGTAGCAACCCCCCATGAGAGGTATTAAAAACAAGTCCAATTTTCTGAGGACTTTTTTGTCTAGCTCCGGCGAGGTTTCAACCTGAAGTACTTCACCAAAATCAACATCACGCATGATTGACCCGTCGACCTTCAGCTTGTCAACGCCGGACTGAGCGCCCCCTGACGAGGGTTGGTTCTTTTCCATTTTGATTACAACCAAAATGAGCAGAAAGAAAAGGTTCAAAACAGTAGATTTTTGGAGAAGGAAACTCGCGACTTAGTTAAAGGATTGAGATTGATAAATGGCCATTAAGCTACGGGAACCCCAGGGGTCTATATGGCTTTCCGGACGTTGAGGCCAAGGCATAGGCACCTAAGCGCAGTGGCGTTGATGAGTACAGAATAGCATCTGATAGGGTAACACTTTTGATAATCTCGTGTCTCAAAATTCATTATTACGTTGTTTAGATGGGACTGCAACTGACAAACGCGGGGAGTTTGAGCGATAGCCTTTGGCCTTGAACACGGGCGATATCAACGGCAACGAAAGGCGACGGGGGTCAGTTCTAGATGCCGAAATATTTACCATGAGGTCGAGTTATCGTCAGCTGTTGCTGTTTGTTTAGACTTTGTAAGGAACAAAAGATTGGCATCTATACATCGGCAGTTTGGCGAATCAAACGAACGATATACTAACCTTGGAACTCGTCGGCAATCACCCTCATCGGCAACCCACTTTCCCTATCATCCCCGCAGAATCTGTCATATCGGATAGCGAGATTGAGCAGTTATCAAAACACTGCCTCTTTACCCCAGATTCCATAGGTCTGTGCAGATTGCCGAGCCCAGCATGATAGGCCAACCTCAGTATCGCGGGATTATGACCGCCATTTCCGTCCTTGCTCTCTCCAATTTGGTTATCACAACTACAAATCGCAATACCAGCGACGGGTCAAAGATACAAAGTCCATGAATCCATGACAAATTCCGCCTCACTTTGTACGCTCATCATATCGTCGGCAAACGCCACCCGAATACTACCTCGTCGGATTTCCAGCTACCACCGACTTGGCATGGCATCAGGAGTTAAATATACCTTGGACGGCTTCCAACTTTTCGGTATCAAGAAGCCTACCAAAAGCACGAACCTGAAGAAGTACAAAGAATAGAGACTGATTTTGCGACAATATGACCGTCACAAAAGTCGACATCGCAGAAGTCAAAGCATATGTAGATGCTACCCTGGAAGCACTGCACAAGGAACTGCGAGATTTAAATCATCAGGTATTTTCAGTATTGCTCTTCAGAATTCCGGTAGAGGCTAACGCGGCGATTGGCACTGTTAGATCTGGTCTAACCCTGAGCTTGCTTACCAAGAGCACCGTGCTCACGATACGATCTGCGAATTTCTCGATAGGCAAGGTTTCACGGTCACACGTCATGCCTACGGTCTTGATACCTCGTTTGAAGCCTTGAGTGGATCTGGGGGCCGGCTGATAAACTTCAATGCGGAATACGATGCTTTGCCTGATATTGGCCACGCGTGTGGGCATAATCTCATATCAACCAGCAGTGTTGCTGCATTTGTCGCTCTGTCACTTGCACTGAGGAAGTTCGGCATCCAAGGGCGAACGCAGCTACTGGGTACTCCTGCGGAAGAGAATGGAGGCGGTAAAGCGAAGCTCATTGAAGCTGGTGCTTATAAGGGTGTGGACATATCACTGATGGCGTGAGTCTTAAAATGTGCGTGTCTTAGATTAAAGTGCAGACTGACCATGTACAAGTCATCCTGGTCCCGAAAAGCTATACCCCGGACAGGAATGCTGTGGGATTGCTGGCACACTTATGAATGCCAGAAAAAACATTCATTGTAAGAAGTTCGATCACGCCTTTTACTTCCACTAATAACAATGTCTCGACACAGGCGAATTCACAGGCCGGAACGCTCATGCGGGCGGAAATCCTTGGGAGGGAATTAACGCTTTGGATGCACTGATTTCATCTTATAACAATGTGGCTGTGTTGAGGCAACAGTTGCTTCCAGACCAAAGAATTCATTGTGCCTTTTTGGACACACCAAAGGTGGCCAACGTGATCCCCGCATTCACGAAGGCTTTCTGGCAGGTGCGGAGTCCTACACTCAAGGGGTTAAATACTCTGATTGGGAAAGTACGAAACTGCATTGAGGCAGGTGCACTGGCAACGGGCTGTCAGGTCAAGATTGAGGAGTACGGTTTCCATATCATTGAGGGATTACCTTTTCGCTAACGTGGTTCGATCTAGGGATGAACTCTATACCGATGTTCGGCTGAATGACACTCTCTGCGAGCGTTATCAATCTCACATGGGACGATACCAGCGTGATGTGCTCAAGCGACATGACAAGGTCTTGACAGGATCATCTGATATAGGCATGTGGCAGCGTCTCGTTCGAGAAGACAATTCTAACTTTATCCACAGGGAATGTCAGCTACGAGACTCCAACCCTTCACACTATGTTTGGTATACCCGCCCCTGAGACATCCTATCCTCATCATCCGACATTTGCCGCTGCAGCTGGAACGGATGAGGCTCATACCGAGGCAGTCATCGTTGGGAAATCGTTGGCCTTGATTGGATGGGACATGGTCACTGAGGATGGTTTGTATGATACAGCACGGGTTCAATGGAAGGAAGAGATCGGACGGATTGACTAGATGTCTCGTCGAGTGTTGCAAGATCTATATGTAAGACTGCTACATTTCGACTGAAGTATAGCCTAGCGGAAGAATACAGAATTCAATGAACACATTGTATCTACTTGACTGAATTGGCTTGTACCAAACTACGCGTTCCAGTCCCACAATTAAGTCAAGGATCAAGAAGCTTAGGGATTATAAGGTTTAGCGTTAATTGTCTACTCCATAGTCCGAACCTGCATTGTAGAGAGCCACGATGAGTTTAAATGAGATAGCTGATATATTCGAGGGTCTACATCTCAATCTCAATAATTCTAGACCTCAAATATCAATTGATCTCAGGGCCAGCAAAAATCTCCCAAAACAGCTGTATAGGACGTCATGGAGATTAGGTCAGCGCTCTTCCCCGCGTTATCGGCAGCTTATCGGGGGTTCGGCAGTTGACCTTTTCGACACAAGACCCGCACCCACATCTTCAATTCTCCTATGCCTGATCTTTGCTAGTTCCAGAGGTGGGGGAATTGGTGCTTGATGTCCATGCAATCTGGACGCAACGGCCCCCGGTCCAAGAGCGGTACTGCAGCCCCCTAGGCCTTTTCCCACAACTGCCGGCTAATCGCTTCTCAGGCTGTAGTACGTGCCGCCGCCGCAAGGTCAAATGCGGCGAAGAAAAACCAGTCTGCAGGCGCTGCTCCGCGCTACGCCTCAATTGTGAATGGGGTGTTCCTGTCAAAAGAGGACGCAGTACTCAAATTCGCAATTTAGAACCCGCTCCAGTCGCTTCCGAGTCATATCCGATCTGCCCACTGCCGAAAGTCGAGGACCTCGTCGATTTTCAACCAGATGTGTTTTTTTCCAGCATGTCGCCAGTCTCATGGGCAGGCGATGTCATGTCGTTAGATGCGACTCCAATACCATCATTTTATCCCCCAGTGCCCATCGCGTCTCCTGTATACCCGTCGTTGAACATTGATGATCTCGCTTGCGCCAACTCATTGACTCTCAACAACCTTGATCGCCAATACTTCCAGTATTTCCCTTCCTCGTCTCTCGTCCATTACTATATGAAGGGCTGGAAATGGAGCAGCTTTTGGTGAGTGTGGTCTCGAGAGCTACGGCTGCCCTAGTCGTCCTTGGAAGATGTCACCCGCTGATCAAATAACCCAAATCGCCAGTCATCTTTACGAGGGTCCCGCCGCGTCCAACAAGGTTATAATGCGCATGATCCTGGCTATCGCAGCCTGCGACATGCATCGCAATGGAATAGTTACGCGCTCCCCGGGCCGACCAACAGCAGACGACCACGGGCGATATCACTACGGTTTGGCGGTAAAAGAATTCAGACAACTGTTGGAGACACCGCGTCAAGTGTCGCTGGATGAGGTCGAAACGGTTTTCGCTACCGTATTCCTGATGATCGCCTGGGAGTGGCAGTTTGGTCACTCAGTGCGCCATGTAGGAAGATCATAACCAATGTTTCATCAACGAATCACTGACCTGGCGTGATTTAGCTTCAACTCCATCTTCAGGGAGTCCGATCACTTTTGGAAACACATCCCCGACTGTTCCGCATCAAGGATGTGAACGACATGTTCTTGGCTCCAGATATCCCAACAACCTCCGACGAAAATTCCGCCGTTGCCAGAGTCTCGTTTATACCGGAACAATTCCTCTTGTGGATATTGTGAGTCTTTCTGCACATGCATTGAGAAACGTGATACTCATTCAATCCAGATATATCGATGCCAGCTGTCGCCCTACTGGGATCACAGAGTCACTGAATGACTGGGTCGTTCAATCAGGTAACCCTGCACTACAGCCGGATCATCTTTATCGCTGTGCTCGCCTTTGGGGCCGCTGCTTCTGGGGCGAGCAATACCCCGACGAGGAGGTTTTAGATGATATTGAGAACTACCGAGCCTTGGAGTTGCTTCATGCCGGGTTTTGTTTGCGCCATCGAACCTGGAAACTCCTTGTGGATTCAGCGGCTGGTACCGCTGAGCCCAAGGAGCCCTTTTTGCGCGAGATTGTGGCTGTTCGAGAGGTTGGTGCATCCACGCAAAAACATGGAAATGAAACTAACCCGACTAGAAATTCTCTGATCTCTTTATTACGGCAAGATTTGCGGGCAGCGTTTCCGCTCGACGTACGCTCAATACAATATACATGGGAGTTTGTACATTCTATGCGCAAGTTCTACTCTATCGCCGACTTCTCTGCGTCGGCGCTCCTCCCACGGCTCTTGACAAGCAAGCTGTTGCGGCGATTATTGACATATCACAAAAGCAATTCCTCTCTGATCCAAAGCTCCTCAGGAGGCTACATTGGCCCTTGCTCATGGCAGTGGTTGAAACAGGCGATGTCGCACATCGAGCCTGGCTCCGGCAACGATTGTGGGAACTTCGTGATTTCCACTCTGAATTTGTTTGGGCACATGATCTCGCCGAAGAAATCCTGGCTCAGCAAGATGTGACCCAGGGACGATATCTGAATCTGGCAGAATTGCTACTTCAGCGAATCAATGCCTTCTGAACGAAGCCTTCGGCTCCTGTATATCTACTTCAATTCTTATAGAACACCTTAATGTCTTATGTCTTTCATCTGCTCTCTTGCGTGTTGGCTCGCTCACTGACCAGGTGGTTGTACTGACTATTTCTATGGACTGTTTTCCAGAAAGTATGCATCGTATGCCACCTCGCCTTTTGCCCTTGTGGCTCGTCCGACAATAACGCGATTGTTCATCCACTTGTACTTCTCGTGACCAGTTTCAATCTTCACGTGAAGGTGAAACCAATACTGACTAGGATCAACAGGACCGCCCTCCATCAATGCCTGGAGAACCTCCGGAGGACCTGCCCGTGTTCCTTCAGTGCTGTTATCCAATCAGCTTATATTCATTTGCCTGCATATTCATCTAATGATACCGGATATAGAGAAAAGCGCCGTCATCGCTCTTGATCATATAGTTGGTATTCACATGCGTCGTCTGGTCTTCTTCAACCAACCTGGTCATTCGTTAAATCCGACCTCTCAAGTCCTCTAAGCAATAGTTCAATGCGGGCCATACATAAAATCCGCACCTCCTGGCACCACCTCACCATTGAGAAATTTTCCTTGTACAGATCCAGACTTGATTGGAACACAGCGCCGTCGACCATAGGGACCATGGCCGACTTCCATTGGCGCGTCTACCGCGCAGCGCAACGTGAAAAGGTGTGTGAGTTTTGGTGGCGGTGATAGAGTATCCATGACGGTTGTTTCAATACAGAAGAACACTTGAAGCACACAGTTGAAGCCAGGAGAGGGGTTGCGGGGATACGCTTTCTCCGGGATATCCGATCTTGAATCTCGGACTTTAAGAACTCCATGCGAGCTACTTTCGAGGATTCTTCCCAGCGTAGTAGGAGATTTTGGTCTGTTGTAGTCCATTTCTATTGCACTATCCGTGATTCTCGCTGAAATTCAAGTATACATTGTCACAATATTAGACATTCTCAACTGATCCTACATTCCCCATCGGCCAAAGTTTCCCAGTTCCATCACAGTCGGCTACCCACAGAGCTAAGCATTTGAGTGTCAACATTTGTACCACTGAAAAAGTTTAGTGGATATGCACATTTCTCAGTTGAGCTCCACCAAACCTACGTCTGATGGTTGAGAAAGCCGGAAAAGAAGTTGCCAATTTCCTGATAATCCCCCAATCCCATCACAGCGGAGACATCTAAAGTTCGCAGAAGATCAGTAATCGGCTATAGTTTGGTGCTGGGAGTCTCTTACATTGATCTGGTCGAACAATGATGATTGCACCTTGTACTGGGTCAATACCCAGGTGCTCATATGCATGTCCGTGGCCCATATTATAACTTTCGTCGTCGTAGTATAGTTTGTGAAGATCTGAGCGACAAGGGTCAGTAAGAGCATTTATGGATACTTCAAAAAGGGCTATACCTCTGGTTTGATTTTTTCCGGAGATTGGATAGAAGCATTTGGGGATTTCCTCCAATTCCACATCATGGCGTACTCCATGACCGATCACGATAGTCTCAATCAGACTATCAGAGTCTTGGTTTCGAGGCGTGAAACTGTGGACTGGGCCATCGGCTGCATCCAAGTAATCACCAAGCTAAAAGAAAAAAAAAATTAATTAGATATGATCTCTTGTATACCACAGCAAAACATACCTTGACTAATTTTGACTGGCTTTCTGGTGTAGCAAGGTTGCCGACAAAGGCCATTATCCGCCATCGGCCATCAGACTTGAGGGCTTGCATAAGCTGCATTGGTTTGGAGTCACAGAAACGCACGACCTGCGCACTGGGCAGACGCATACCTACAGTCACCTGAGAGGCAATCTGTTCAGATTCCAACGCGCATGTGATGGAGGAAACATCATACGTCGCTGTCAAACCAGCAGTATACTTTCCAGCTTGGATAAAGCCCTGTTGAAACTCGGCAGGGGAAGTTTGAGCACCAGATGAAAACAGTTTAGAGAAATGACGGTCGAAGTTGATTAGATCGATGGCGACCTTCTGGCGTTCCAAGACATATGTCTCAAGGAGTGACGGATTGGCCAAACCAGTCAGAACTTCGCCTAGCTTCCAGCCAATGTTATATCCATCTTGCAAGCTGACATTCATACCCTGTCCAGCTTTAGGGGAGTGGGTATGGCAAGCATCGCCGGCGAGGAACACTCGGTGATCTTTGTGGAAGAAATCGGCATGGCGCTGGCCAATTGCGTATGCAGACCACCAGACAGTTTCAACAAAATCAACTTTGTAAGGACTCAAGATCCTTTGTGCTTGTGCCTGTAAATTTTCAAGGGTGACCTCCTTCGGGTTGGTCCCAGGAGGAAGTTCAATATAGAATCTAGTTAGGTTGTCGTTTTCGCCCTCGCGGGGAATAATCAGAATGTTGCCGGATTTCGAGCGAATTGTGGACTTCTTCCGAATGTCTGGGAAATCAGTTCGGGGAACCATGTCCATGACACCCCAAACTGCATCACTGCTGTCCCCAATCATGCGGTACCCAAGGGCTTTGCGGACGATACTGTGCGCCCCATCGCAAGCCTAGACACCGAGTCAGAGAATTCATAGTATTGGATATGAGAGTTACATACCAGAGCATATTTGGCCGCAGATACCTCGGTTTTGCCATCTTTCTCTGCAGTGACCTTCACAGGATAGGCGTTGGGGTCACCAGCAGACAGGCTATCAACTTCGACGTTGGTCACATTATAACCATAGTCAATTTGCTGATTATTGGTCTTCTTCATCAAATCCAACAATAGTCCGTTGATGCGAGCTTGATTGAGAATAACATGAGGCTGGTGCGATAGACCGGGCTGGGTATCTGCCGTTCGCCCAGTGCGTTTGATGCCAGTGCTATCCTCAGCCCAGAAGTTAACTTCTAGAACATGATATGCCTCGCGAAGGAGCTCCTCTCCCACACCGAAACTTTCGAAGATCTCCACGGTGCGACATTGCACGCCGTCGGCCTGGCCCATCTGCATAGGGCCATCCCTTCGCTCCAATACCTTGCATCGCACACCGTATTTAGCAAGCCATGTAGCTGCACAGAGACCAGCAGATCCACTGCCACAAATTAAAACGTCGACTTTCTCCATTTTGTCAGAGTTGGACTCTAATGTGTTGGAATATCGCCGAGCTTTTAACGTGAATCCGGGGTGAATCCCGAAGCCTCCGGAATGAGTTCCGGGATGAGTCCCGAGAGCGGCAGTGCCTCCCTCGGTATATCCACCATACTGTACTCCGCACAAGACCCTGGAGTATGGGTGTGTGGGGGATATGACCAAGAACAAAAAGAGGATAAATAGTACTCCGTCAAAACGGCAAAGGAAATTTCGATGGCTGCCTCAGGTTGAACAACATCTTTGTATCAGGGCCTTATTGAAGAGGCCTACACTTCGGGCCCAATTCTAGACAATTTAAAGTTACTGAATTGGTACTTTTGTGCCATCGAGAGACTCGAAAACACGGTCATGGATTTTTGGTGCACTTTCATGCCCATATACGAGGCGTATGCATCATTAATTCCGGTCTAAATCATTATAAAATGTCCATCCTACCACCCCGAATCCCAACCGAACGCCAGCGCCGGTGCAAAGCTCGTAAACACATCTTACAAGAAGTACTCGCTCCGGCCCGGTCGCGAGGTTGGAACGTGTCGTTGGTCATCGCTAACTGCGCTAAACAACTTGAAGGTAGGCTTGAGGTCATCGCCAATCTCACACACCGAGGCCAAGTTACCACAGCGGTAGCAGTAGTTTGGCGCACTCCAGACGGTGACCACATTTTGGTTGTTGAAATGATATTTGTAGCCTTCGTTGACCAATTGATGAGCACGAGCAATCAAGGAAAGGTCGTTAACATGGCAGAACTCATCTGCCACTCGGTCTCCGAACAGCCATCCTAGATCTTATTAGCGCGATAAAAATTGAGATTGCCCGTGAGTTTGCTTACCTGCTCCTCGAGGACTAACAGCCCATGTCTCGACATCATCGGGGTCGGACCAGACAAGATCACAGAAAGCACCCTCGTGAGGGATCTCCTGCGCACGGGCAACCACGCGGACTTGGTCCAGCGTGCGGATCTCGGGGCTCAGACCACCGTGAACACAGAGCACTTTACCGTCAATGATCGCCCCCAATGTCATGAAATCGAAGACCTGACAGCATGCCTTCCACACTGAAGCACTGCCATATTTTTGGAAACACTCTTCGTAGAACCCATATACTTGAGTAATTTGTCGTGACTCGTGGTTGCCACGGACCAAGGTGACACGATCGGGATATCTGGACATAGCAAGATTAGAGACGCACAGCTGGTGGTGTATGTTAGCTTGAACTCACTTGGCCTTGAGACAGAGCAAGAGTGTTAATGTCTCCAAGCTGAAGTATCCGCGGTCCACGTAATCGCCAAGGAATACAAAGTTGCGGTTGATCTGAAGATCCGCAGAGGTACCACTGCCCGACCGGCTCCGTGGACCTGATTCTGCATCCTCATCCTCATCGTTGGGGTTTGTACTAGGGCCGCGAAGCTTCTTGCGAACTTTGGGGTCTGAGATGCTGGATGGGGGTTCGATATCGGCGGAGGTGATCACAGAGGGTGATGTCTTTGGGGAATCCAGCTCAGTTCCATCTGGCATGCCTCCCGAAACACGGAAAAGCTCCAAGAGATCATAGAATTGACCGTGAATATCACCACAGACCGTGACGGGCGTAGAGACGGGTTGGATATTCGATTCTGCAGAGATAGTAAGCACGCGCCAAACTAGACACAATCATCCACGCGGTTATCACTGACCTTCCATCATGTATTCCTTCACAATCTCACACAGCTGTTTCATGTGTGGCTCTGAAAGGTACTTGCAGTCTTTTGCTGCCTCCAGCCATTCGTCCGGGCCCGCATTGCGCTTGAGTTTGGCAGGACCCGGCTGGGGGATCTTGCTCTCAGGCATGTTGAAGATAGAGAACAAGAGGAAAATGTGAAAATGGTGGGAATGAGGTGAGGGAGAAGAGTGCAATGTGTTTCCCCGCAAGTGGGACTTCGTCTTCGGTCCGCCCTGGCCACCGAAGTCCTTCTGGTCTCAGCTGCGGTGCTCAACACTTCCCCATCTCCAACGAACAGATACTGCTGGACACTTCAGACTTGCGATTTGTTGCAGTGCTTGCCATACTGACCACTCATGTCTAGTTTCTTGAGGTCCATACGCTAAGTGGCCATCACCCGTCCACATGACATCCTCACGACCTCACCTCACGATCCCACCGTCATGCCTCGATTTCGTTTACACAATTTATGTGTGCTAGATCACATTGTAATTTCCCATGCACAGGCCCAGCGACGACTGTCTATATATTCAAATGATGCACTTGTGCACTGAATCACAATACCGCGACTCATCTGACGGTGCAACCTGTGAGGACACCCTTGAGTGTTACAACCCACGGTGTTACTAGCACTGCAAAAACAGAGGGACACAAAAAGAGGGAGGGATAGAAAGGGGTAGCTAAGAAACACATTCATCATTCATTTTCCTATATCTTCATGGGGATATCGAACATCTACACACATAAGCCATAGAAATGCAATCAACCATCAATTTTGCCCAGGAACTCAGTCACAACTTCAGCAAATGCCACTGGCTGCTCGACCATGGGGAGATGGCCGGCACGATCAATGATCTTGAGCTCAGCGCCGCCACGCAGATCCGCAGCCATCTTCTGCATAGTCTGTGGCAGGACGCCATCGTTGGCACCGGCAACAAACAGCCCAGGCACAGTGGCGGCAGCCATGCGCTCGCGGATATCATAAGCACAGAGCGCCTGCACGCTGTGAGCGAAACCCTTCAAGCTGTTGGTGCGCACTGCCTCCTTGACAGGCGCGAGCACCTCGGGCTGGGTTTCGTACGATTCTGGCACGAACCAGCGGCGAGTGGTGACCTCGGCCAACTCCTCTCCGACAATAGGCTCGTTGGTGTCAGGGTCAGTTGAGCCTTCCTTTTCACAAATAGCCACACGGTCGCCCCATGCTTTGCGGTTGGATTCCGGTGCAGAAGAGTTAGTGTCGCATGCGATGAAAGCTCCAACGCGCTCCGGGTGGAGTAAGGAGGTGTTCAAAACGGTGACACCACCCAGGCTGACTCCGATCAGACGGGCGGCCTTGGGTGGCACACGCAGTGCCTCGAGCAGCGTGGCAAGGTCAGAGGCCAACACGTCAATGTTGACTGGCTGCTCGCCGCTCGCAGAACGGCGACCGCGGGTCAAGTAGCGCACCACACGGTAGCGCTGGTTCTGCTTGTGGGCGAAGAATGCATCAACGAAACGATCCCAAATGTTCCAGTTGACAAGGATGGAGTTGCTGAGAACAACAACTGGCGCGTAGGGGTCAGTGCTACCCTCCAACCGGTAGGGAATCTCCACGCCATCTTTGGTGGTAATGAATGACTCGACTGCCGGTCGAGAGGCTGAGGGGAAGGTGCGAGTACGGCCATCGTTGGAGCTCCAGGGGCCAGCAACATCCGGGGCAGCGAGGGAGGTGAGCTCGCGAGGGGCAGGACCGAAAGTGTAATACCACTCATACACGCGGCGGTTCTTTGATGTCACGACCTCGCTCATGAGACGGGCTCCCCAAGGAGTGTTCATCGCGGCCTTGTGGGCCTCGCCTCCTAGGCCATTGACAGGGGCATATTCGTACAGAGTCAGAGACTCCTGCGGGGCAGCGGAATCAATTGCCGCAGTGACAAAACGACGGCTACGACGCCAGCCAGGTACACGAGAAAGCATCTCAAAGTGTTCCTCACGGTACCACTTGTCCAGGTCTGCCTGCTTGGCGGGGTCGGGGTGGGTGGCCACACGAACGGCGATGAGCACGGTTCCCCGAGTCTCGGCATCTGTATCGGCTTGGTCTTCCAAGGGGCGGAAATCGGGACTGCTGCGCTCATCGACCAAATCGTACAACAGACGACCCACGTCGATCTGCGCCATGGTTTTCTTCTCCCGCTCGGTCTTGATCAGATCGGTGCGCAGGTCGAGGTAAGTCTTGCGGGTCAACTCGTCCATGTCGGTGATATCGTACAAAGCCACGTATTCAGGCTTCTCGCCATCGGTCGCGCGGAAACGAAAGCCATTGGTGATGAAAGGCAGACGCAGACGCAGCGGTCCATGTTCGGTGTTGTACCAGTCGTGGAATTGGGTGTCCGGCAGCGAGCCCTTGGGCTGCATGGTGACGTAGAGGAGGCCGGGAGTAGGCATGGTGAATATTGAGAATCAACTCGCGAGGCTCGATTGAAGACTACAGAGTAGACGGGGTGGAGGATCGAGCGACATCCTATATGTCATGTCCCCGGCATTGCGGCGGGTGAAAGCAAAGAGCAGCCGAACTCGACTGCCGATGTTCCCCAGTTTTTGCCGTCGCGCAATCTGCCTTCCGACTTCTCTACGCATTAGTGTGACAGGACTGTTACAGAGTTTGGACTGTCTTATATGTGCATTTGATTTCTATTCTGGTATTTTGAGGTCATTTACTACTTCTTGGGGCTCATTAATCGTACCAAATGGCGTTCATTCCGAATCCTTGCTCCGGAATATCCACACGCGCCACGCGAGCCAGCTTCTCGTCGCGCCAGCGGTACATCTCGACAAATCCGAGCTGGTCATCGCACAGTGCCACCCACTTGTCAGTGAAATCGCAGGGGCTCACAGCGTTGGAGTGACCGCCGCTAGTGGATGTAGGGTTGATGAAGAGCTGGCGCTCAATCTCGCCGTTCGGGCCGAGCTTGAAGGCAGTAATGTAGCCGGTGACGTCGAAGTGGTTCGACCGAGTTGTGGCGAACAGGTACTCGCCGCTCTGGGTGCAGAATGTAACATCGCCACGGTATTTGTTGCGTGGGGGAAGACCTAGAGACCGTTAGCTGGGATCTTGACGGCCACAAGTCTGGCTACTCACCTGAAGGCAGTAGGGGATAGGTGATGTGCGTGAACACGGGCTTGTGAGTACGCTCATCAATGACGTAGACTGCCAGGCGGTTGCCCGCCTCCATCAGCGCGTACAGGTACTTGCCGCTGGGGTGCATCTCCACCCAACGAGGGTGGTCACCGGCGTCGGGAGCTTCAAGGCAGTCCACAAGGGTCAATTCGCCCGTCTTCGCGTCCTTGATGTGAGTCCAAATCTTGTTGGCCGTGAGATCAGCCGAGTAGAGGTAGGTCTCGGTTGGGTCGAACACCATGCCGTGGATACCTGTGTTGGAAACGTATTCGTAGTTCTGGATATTGCTGTCCAAGGCTCCGTCGGGCTTCACAGAGAAAACGTTGCCGTAGCCGGCGTGGTTATAGAATGGGTTGCCGTAGACATTGTACGGCGGCTTGTGAGCGGCCAACACAAAGATGGCACGAGTGTTAGTCTCGCTGCTGGGAGCCAAGGCTAGTATTTGGTCAGCGGACAATGATCTCCCTAATTGGACTCTAACATACGGTGGCCGGCCACAGGGTGTGACACTTGGTGAACGATGTCGGTGGGGCTGTTCACGGCAAAGCTGTTCCACTTCTTCATGGCGGCTCCGTAGATGGCCTTCTTGTCATGGGAGAAGGTCATCCATGAAATTGGTTCCGCCTCCGGGATGTCGGTCTTCTTGACCAGCTCGAGGGTGAGAGCTTCATCGTCGAATTGGACTGTATAGATGCGACCGGGCGCAGTCCAGGTACCAACCATCAAATGGTGCTTCATATTGGCGATTGGAGATTGAGAGAAATATCGAGATTGAGTTCTTAAGGCCGATGCCCGCGAGAAAGCAGAACGGAGCATATATGTAGCAGTTGAATGAGAAATTATTGCGGGGGACTGTCGGCATCGGAGGGCGGCACCGGCTGTGTGCTTTACTCCCGCGACCTCTTTGCCCTGTGAATCCAGTTGCCCCGGGATTGGGGCTTTCAATTATTCTTTTCCTACGATTTAATTGAATTGATACTTAAGTATAAAGAATGGCTATCAGGCTATATCCTCTGACTCTTTGTAGGTCTTGTCAATGAATTATAGTGCCTCACGCTCAACTCTATATACTTCACTTCGATGCTGCGGGCAAATTATACTTAAATACTTGCAGAGTAGCTTGAGCTAACCAAAAAATCGCAAAGCTGCAGATTACAGCCATATATTTAGATCTCAACATAGACACCCAATAGTCTGTTGGCCGCAGAACATCTGTTTCTGTATCCAATTGACCATATGTCTACACTTCGTCTGCCGGAAATGCATATCCAAGTTGAACGCCCCACACATGCACAAGACCCCTAAAGCAACTACTCGTACTCGTATGTTCAAATCAGCAGAAGCAGCATTACGAAGCTTGAAAACATCTACAGCGCGATACGATACAATCAGACCCATCATTGCCACTCCGAATTCAGTGCCAGTTGCCGGAGAAACCCTCCTCCCCGGATAAGTCCTTTCCCGTCGACGCCGGACTCGGTTGCGAACCTGCCGAAACGTGGGGTATTCACCTCATCAGTTGGAGATGCACTTGCTCCGTAGAGTTTCTTTGAAAGCAGCTCGATCAATTCCTGCAACTCAATCTCGCGCCATGCGTCTGCCATACGCCCCCTCCACTCCGCCCGCTGATGCGCCCGCCGACACAGCGGACATTTATGCCCGCATCGCAGCGCGCAGGAATCCTCGTCCCTTGATTCCGCTTGATCTTTCTCTGCTTCACAGCCCACCGGTGGCCGATGGCTGGAATAGCTTCATCGGCGCCATCCGCTCCCGCACTCTGGTCGACTCCGGGGTCATGGAGTTGGCCGTTTGCCGAGTTGCTGTGCTTAACAATGCAATCTACGAGTGGAACGCCCATGCGCCATTGGCATTGAAGGGTGGAATCAAGCCCGAGCAATTGCACGCTGCTCGGATCCTGCCATCTACTGCAGAAGGCGATGTTGCGGAACTGGAGAAGAGCGCACTCACCCCGCAACAGCGTGCTGTCCTTCGCTACACCGATCAGATGACTCGCACCATCACCGTGCAGGATGATGTTTTTGCCGAGTTGAAGACGGTGGGATATGATGACCGGGAGATTGTGGAGCTCACCACTGGTATTGCCGGATACAACTGTGTGAGCCGGTTCTTGGTTGCGCTGGACGTCGGCGAGAACAACGACCGTGAAATGAAGAGTGTCGAGGAGCTTGTCGCTGCTTTACAATAGAGAAATGAATTATCAGCGCGACTTGAAAACGAGCTAGAGAAGTTGGGAACAGCCATGCAAAGTTCTTCATTTCACAAGATACGACGGTGACTTTACGATTCTGTATATACTGTGGCTTCGCCTTGAATAATGAATGACGGTGAAATCGAGATTGTGTGAATAACTATCATATACCTAGATATCTCTGCTGAAACATTGTCCTCCTTCCACAGTCCTATAGACATTGCGAATAGAAGTCATTCTGCTTCTGGCAGGTGTACGGAGTGGCACATGTAGTAGAACCTGTCCAGCTAGACCCACCGCACTGTGCGTAATGAGGAGCTCCTGTAGATCCCGTTCCTCCGGCGGCTGTCGTGGTCGTTGTGGCGATGGTTGTGGTAGCTGTGGCCTTGGTCGTTGTGGCTATGCTTGTCGTAGTGGGACCATCGGACCCAGGAAAGTATGACTCAAGGAGACTCATGTAGTAAGTATAACCGGTGCCCGATGGAGGCTCGAAGCTATACATGTAGTCTCCCCACCATGGTCCAGCAGACCACCAGGCTGCACCTAGCCAGACATCGCTGTTTGCCGAGAGGTAATCAAGCATTCCTGTCACAGCAGTCTTGCAGACAGAGTTGGCACCCCCAGCGAATTCTCCCAAGAAGGCCCTTTTCCCATTATCTTTGAGCCATTTTGTGGCAGCCACCACACGTTCCTGGCCGATCGTCGAGCTGACACATGTCTCTGATGTACCAGAGCCATCGGAGTCCAGATACTGATGCATTTGATAGATCACCAGGTCCTGTGGATCTGTCAACGCCTTCATGTTGTCGTTCACAGTGGTCCAGGTCCATGCTCCACTCCACGAGTTTCCTTCAACGAAGATATACTGAGATTTGGCACCGGCAGCTCTAATTGCGTCGATGGCAGCCTGGTTGAGGTTCAGGACCAAGGTCTGGTCCATCGTGTGGTATTCGTTGTCTGTTATGTCAGTGCATGACCATTGAACCAAACAGGAGTAGGCTCACTTGTGTCGAAGATGACTTTTTCGTTTGATGCAAATTCGGTAGCCAGAGTCTTCCAAAATGCTGCAAAGTCACTAGTAGACGTGATTACGTTGCCGTAACTGAATGGAATTAGCTATTTGCAATGGTGTTGATGATGCTGTTCAAGCTTACTATCTCCCAAAGTTGTGGGGATCGAGGACAGCATATGCACCACTCGAGGTGATAAATTCGACCGTCTGTGAAATTTTATTGTGAGTATGATATGACTCAAGGGCCTCTATGCAAGAGTTGTCTTCACATACGCTTTTCAAATCAGCCAGATAAGTTGCATCCGGACTCGAAGTCAGGGTGCCTGGAATCAAACGTTCCATTGCAAATGGAACACGGAAAATGTTCATTCCAGCAGTGCGCAGGGTCTGCATTGCAGAATTTGATGGCCAGATATAATCTGTATTCAATGACCCGGGGATGTTCCCACTCCCGAACTCTGCACCGGCTTCATTTGTCCCGAACCCTGTTCGACGAAGGTAAGAGTTTTGACCGGTTATCATGTCAATTTATACTCACATAGGAATGGAGCTGCTCTTTTGGAGATGGATTGCCCTGGTGCCGCGAGGGCCAGGCCGGTGATACCAGTCACGGCAAACAAACAGGTGAAGCGCATCGTGGGCAAAAAGAGACTTCAGGATATTTTGGATCCTAAGACAACCTTTGGACTTGAGAACTACTTAAGTAGCGCAGCGAGAGAGATTGAGTTGCGAGAAATTTCATACAAATAAATACGGACTACCGTTCACAACCACGGCAAGGAGCCATGCTCCTTACCAAAAGGGCCACTTCAGCTTGATTGCCAACTAAAAGTCTATCTCAACACCATACAAAAGCACCAGAATCATAGTGTCCAAGATGTCAAGGTCATGTTGGAGCTCCGAATCGGTCTTCTCGGACCGTCATCCGCACTGAAATTCTTTATTCCGAATTGATTAATCATTTAGTCCAGGTGTGTAGACTACCTCAGTGTGTACAAAGTGTATAGAAGACCCCATTAGACACGGCAATCTAACCCCTGGTGGCGGCTGTACCGGAGATGAGTGTCGGGCCTTGATTCAGATACTGCAAGCCTTGGGTCGCATAGCATGAGATACAAAAATTGTAGCGTGATGGCGAACTTGGAAGCCTCAGAAGTTACGAAGTCTGTCTTTTTCTCCAATACCAACGTTGGCCATCAACCACTAAGGCCAAATTGAAACTGTTAGTCCAAGGGGAGAATACATAACCTGGGGCTTTCGGCTATGCTCAATCTCACTCGTAGTCCGAGAACTCCTTCTTCCAACGACAATTAACGCCAAGAAACAAGATCAAGGATTGTGCTGACACTGTCAGGCACCCGTCTTTTTGCTCTAATTGACAAATGGGAAATAGGGTATAGGGGCCTCCCGAGGCCCGGTCAGACAGACAATATGCCTGGGTAGTTGGGTTATAGCTAGCGTACTTCCAAGCAGAATAATCTCCAGAAGACTTTGTATATAGGCAATGCCTCTTTCTACTAGGTATGGATTCTACCACCAGCTCCGACGTCAAAATTCGCTTGTCAAGTCTCGTCCTTTAGAGTAATTTCTAAGATTGGCATCAGTTGAATGCATATTCCATACTGATAAATGCAGACTTCCCTGAGAACAAATACTCCGTGTACGTCAGTGTGCATGAAGTGTGCATGAAAGACTCGATAGGAGAAAACAGGCGCTTCAAGGTCCCCATGACCCAAGTATTGTGGCTTGACTAGTCGGAGGATTCTCCGCACGGCAGTTTCTGCTTGATTTCTTCACTGTGGAAAAAGACGCCCAAAGACCGGTTATGACATGCAGGAGGCGTTCGCCCGCACGGCTTCACATTATTAGCGCTGACCCTGCTGCAGGGGCTAGGAAGCGACGCCGGCTATTCGTGGAAAGCGGATAAAGTTCCCATTTTGGCCCCTGTAAGCATATGCTGGATGTCATGCGATCTGAAATCCCCTTTGTGTGGCTTAAGAGAAATAAATTACGCCCAGGATTGATATGTCCAAGTCTTATGTGCTAAGAGGGGGAATATCATGATGTTGGGCCGAGGGCAACGGGATGATTCTCGAGAAGCTTTCTCGAGAGCAAAAGAACTAAGCCAGCTAGTTTCCACAAAGCACGAATATCCATGGATGAATTCAAGTATAGTGAAAATGAGGTTAAATTCAAAGTGGAATAGACAGTTTGCATTTCAAGGATCTCAGAAAGACTAAACTATGCTAGCAAACAGCGCGGCGAATTTCTCCAATCACACTATTCCATGTCTTCAATCTTTGCGTCTCCACCACACTCGAGCTGCATGATCATACCACCAGTTTGATCCACGATCTATCTCTTACAGGCACTGGGAGTAGAAATCATTCTGCTTCTGGCATGTGTATGGGCTGACGCAAGTGGTAGGACCGGTCCAGCTGGATCCACCGCACTGCGCAAATTGAGCGGCGCCAGTGGTAGATCCGCCGGCGGCGGTTGTGGTGGTAGTGGCCTTGGTAGTGGTAGCAGTAGTGGCAGTAGTCCCGGAGCCGGAGCCGGAGCCAGAGTCAGCAGAGTTGAAAGTCGAACCGATGGGGCCAACCTTGATGTTCGAGTAGATGACGTAGGCATCGGGATGGTTGTTCTCGACTTCGATGGGATCACCGGAAGAGATATCACAGCTACCGCGGGCAGCACCGGGAGTAGTGGAGCTGGCAGTGGTAGGGTAGGTGCTGTCAAGCCAGAGCATGTTGGCAGCGTGGTCGTCCCAGAGACTCATCACGAGAACCATGCCTTCAGCCATACCAGCACCCATACCTGCCATGCCACCGTGCTTACTGAACACGTCGGTGTCTTTGAAGGCTGCCTTTTGAGCATCACAGAATGATTCGGTAATGGAGTTACCGCTCACGCCGCTGATGGTGGATACCGACTGAGGGATGACCTTGCCGTTCTGGACGTAGAAGCGCTTGATTTCAGAAAGAGTTCCAGTGGAGGTACCGTCGTTTGTAATGAATTGAGTTACAACAGTAAATGGAGACGTGGTATCGACGATCTTGCTCGGGCCGTAGAAGGACTGGTTACCCATGCGATACGGGTTGAAATCACAACCATCAGGATCGCAAGTGCCGCCGTAGCGCTCAGAACTGTAGGTGCCGCCACAGGAATCTCCCGTGCACATGGACTGGTTTGGATCATCACAGGGGTGCGGAGTCACCGCTGTGGAAATTGAATTGGCCTCCCAGATATCCATCTCCGCGCAACAGGAACCGTGGTTACCAGTGCCGGCATTGACATCATTGGAAGATGGTACCCATCCTTCAACATTGGCTTGGCCGTTGATGAATTTCAGATCACGAGGGCATTGTGCGTCGCAATACCCAGTACCGTACTTGGCACCGGCCTTGTTGGTGGGGTACTTCGCCATGCCTCCGTCGGCGTCCATAGTGACGAAGTAAAGGGCACCGTTCAGGCCACATGGAAGCTTCGAGACGTCGACGTCAAACGTGAACTCTTGGTTGAGCAGCTTGAACATCTCGTACTTGCTATCATCCTGCATCAGGTACAGACGTGAACCGATGTTCTTCTGGTATGCTTGGGTGACGAAGTTCAGACGCAACGAGCTACCGCTAGCTGTAACACCGTAGGTGCCAGGGTAGTCAGCGCCTTCCAGGGCGCAATTGCTCGCACAGGTTTTGTCGTCGGGGCAGAGCGAGGCATCCCACGTGTTACCGGTGTAGCAGTTGGTGGTGCCACTGGTGGAGTGGACCCAACGCCAGTTTGCATCAACGACGACCTTGCCGGATTGCGCGGTGCAGCTGCCTCCGGCAGTGCACTTTTGCCATGTCAAAGACGGATGGACCTCAGCAGTGTTTGTGCCAACTTGCTGTGCCTGAGTGACTCCCAGGAATGCAGCGAGGAGCAGCGCACTTTTGTAGAAATTGAAAGAAGCAATTGATGCCATGTTGTCCAACGTTGCCTTTGGATCAGAACTTTGGTTGCTTGGAAGATTGATGAGGATTCAGCTCATGGCCGAGGAACATGTCCTTTATATCATTCAAAGGACTCCTTCGATCTAGAAATGGCCAGATTCAGAACCGAATCACGGCGCTGCGGTCCGTACGGCCGTGGTGGACATGATGCTTTAGTTTCCTAATGGAGGTCAACCAGCCAACACTCCGGGGACACGGAGGATGCGCCCAAGCCCCGTCAAGTGGCGATGAGAAAGATTCGATGATTTCCTCAGGAAGCGCTTTCGGGCTCGGTGATACCGAAAACCGAAATGACCTGGGGTACTGTGGCTTGGGAAATTTACCTCGCCCCACGAGACCAAATCTCCGAGCAGCGTGGCGGATGCATTGCTCCAGAATTGGCGGCTAAATGAGCCAGTCTTCAACCCTAGCAGAGCAAGGGGCAGAAGCATCATCCTGTCCAGTCCCATCATCCGACCACATCGGGACATCTCGATTGGGTGAATGCTTCATAGCCGTGACGAAGTGGTCACTGCCCAGGTTCTGCAGGCAGGTGGAAACCTTGCTGATTCTCGGCAGATTGGCTGCGCACTGGCGCATGGGTGTGCAGGGGTTACACTAGCGTAGCACAGGCAGGAGAGTTAGTTGGTTAAATTGCGGGGATAGAGACCTAATGCCGAGGTCAGAAGAAGATTAGTTCGCATTTCCATCTCCACCAGCGTCGACGCGCCCAGGGTCAGAATGCGGCCATATTGAAAGGTCGCCCTGTAATACACTCGACACGAAAGGCTTCAGATGAAATATCAGGAGTAATAGGCAGAGTACGCAGTATATAGAGAGATGTGACAGAGTAAAGAAGATTAAAGGACAAGACCTAAACAAAGAGGGTTGCGGGATCTGCGGGATCTTCGCGATGACTCATCACCGAAAGCGGTAAGTGGGACACACATTTTGTGTCGAAGCGAAAGAGCGCAATTAAGACACGCCTTGAACAGCATACGGATTCAACACCGATAGAAATGGCCAGCTTCATCCTCACCCTCTCGGGCCCCGACCGCCCCGGCATTGTCCACGCCGTCACTGCCTTCCTTGTCCAGAACGACCTCAACATCATCGATTCGTCGCAATATGGCGATGCCACATCCAAGCGTTTTTTCATGCGCACCCATTTCGCGCAAGCCAATGGAACCGATGAGACACCGGAGCTCGAGAAGCTTTGCGCTGCGTTCACCTCCACCGCCGAGTCCTTCAACCTCGACTTCCAGATCCACCCCAGCGTGAAGAAGCCCCGCGTGCTGATCATGGTCTCCAAGATCGGCCACTGCCTCAACGATCTCCTGTTCCGCCAATCGACCGGTCAGCTCAGCATTGAGATCCCCCTGATTGTCTCCAACCACCCCGATTTCGCCACCCTCGCGGCCACCTATAACATTCCCTTCCACCACCTTCCCGTCACCGCGGATACCAAGGCGCAGCAGGAAGCTCAGATCCTGGAGTTGGTCAGCCAGCACAACATCGATTTGATCGTGCTCGCTCGGTACATGCAGGTTCTTTCACCAACCTTGTGCTCCGCCATGTCTGGTCGCATCATCAACATCCACCACAGCTTCTTGCCCTCTTTCAAGGGCGCCAAGCCTTACCACCAGGCCTATGATCGTGGTGTGAAGATCATTGGTGCTACTGCCCACTTCGTCACCAGCGACCTGGACGAAGGCCCAATCATTGAGCAAAACGTCGTTCGTGTCAACCACGGAATGAGCCCCAAGGAGCTGACTCACGCCGGAAGCAACGTTGAGAGCAACGTTCTTGCTACCGCCGTCAAGTACGTGACCGAGCGCCGTGTCATCTTGAACGGCCACAAGACCGTTGTCTTCAACTAGGGTACACAACTCCATTGCACCTCCAGGGCTGCAATTGTACTGCATGTCTTATGACATTATGCTTCCAACGACTCTATGATACCTTGGCGGTTATCAGTATATACCAAAAGACTGCTGGGAACAAAATGGGGGGAAAGATGTCCCGTCATATAGAGAGCTCCAGATTCCTCCTATACATATAGTATCTCAAACCCCTGCCTCCAGGGCTGGGACCGAGAAGTGGGATCTTATCATGTGAAATAAGACATATAGAAAGTTCATGCTGCTAGGTACATTGATGTTTTTCACATATACATGCGTAGCCTTGGAACTTTAGAAGCTCATGGCCACGAGAGTGTTGGAGTAAAGTGGATAGTCCTCGTATTTCTCACTTGGCGGGGAATGGATCTTACAACTTGTGTGCATCCAGTGCACACTCTCACACAATCATGAATTATACAGTTGCCCCTCATCTCCACTATTTCACCATCCCTCTTGCCGATTTCATGGCCGCCAGGCCAGAAATCGAAGGGTTTGGGGTCGGCGCGTACATTTTTTCCAGGGCCGATCCCACCCCACGGATCCTGCTCTTGCAGCGTGCAGAATCGGACTCCATGCCAGGATGCTGGGAGGGCCCGGGGGGTGCATGTGAACCCGAAACGGACCAAACGTTACTAGACTCGCTGGTACGCGAAACTCAGGAGGAAAGTGGTTTACATGTCTCTCACGTTGTTGGACTAGTCGCAGTCGACTGCTGGGAGCATCACCGTCGCAGCGGAGGCAGAATCAGAATTGCCAAATACTCGTTTATTGTTGAAGTCCATGAGAGTTCCCAACTTGGAAAGACGACAGAGCCCGTGCCAACTGTTCAAATCCCCGTCCAGCTCGACGCGACGGAGCACCAAGCATTTGACTGGGCTACAGAAGAGGATGTTCATCTCTCTGTGAAGACCTCCCGGGGCCCATACAAATTCCCATTACATCCAATGGGACATCAGGCACCCAACATTCTGAGGGCTTTTGAACTGGTCGAAGGGAAATCGGATGCGGCATGAATTATGCGCTGCGCCCAAATTCCGTCCCTTTCTACTATCCTAGAATCAACATCGAGTGGTTTGAAACCTTTGCTTAATCTTATTTGGCACCTGAGCCCACAAAAGCTCAGGAGATGTCCAGGCTCCCCTGGGTCGCTAAGTACAAGTCCATTTGTATCAAACTCGGCACCTAAATGCAATTGAATATAGGTGTGGATGTGTGAAATTATTGGTCTCTTGAATTTTTGTAAAAGACCACCCCTAATGAAGAGAGTGAAAACCAAGACAGACTGATAGTGGGTCGTAAAAGGCATCATATATACACGAAAAGGTCATCACAGGGTTAAAGATGAATGCTCAAGTCACTGGGAGCTGGACTTGAATGACCTTGGGGGAGTTTCACCAGGCATCGGCTTGCGAGCCCATACCCTGCGTCTGTAGAAAATGTCAGCTTTTGCGAACAGTCCATAGAAAGGCTGGACTTACGATGTATGATAGGCATGATAGTAAGGGTTCTTCAACTCGCTCCTGAGCTTTGCGCAATAGACATGCACTTGCTCCTTAGTCCAAGGCTCGGGCTCACCAAACTTGGTCAGCAACCACATGCACCATCCTTCCATCCCGGACATCCAGTGTTGCACATTGACCGTGCCGGCTTCTTTGAGCTTTTGATTCTTAGGCCACGGCCCCAGGGGCCATTTATAGGTTTTCTCTCGGACCTCCACGAATCCAGCTTTCCTGATGCTATCTGACATGGTTAGGATGATGTCGCACGAGCGGCCCGCCTGTTCACCACAGGCCTGCATCATTGGACCCCATTGGGACATGGCAGAGTCAGGGGGAATGGATCCGTCATCACTTTTGACGAAGGGACCGACTTCAAGCTGTTCAATCCAGCCACCGGGTGCCATTTTGCTATTTGGTCAGATTCGCCAGACAGAGATTCGAAGGAGTCACTTACTCAAAGCATTGTTGGTAAAGGCGATCCCATTCACTAGGGTCAAATGATCCTAGCATGTTACGCATATGGATCAGGTCGAACTGCTCACGCCAGGTCCACTCTTCGAGGACGTTGTCAACTTCAATGACACAATTGGGGGGCATCCAAGTGACCGGGGGTGGGAACAGGTCCACTCCCCGTACAGTGGAATTGGGGAACATATCGGCCACGTCGCTAGGGGTCATCAGATTTTGGCTAGGGTCGGACACGGATCTGGACTTACATGGCCCAGGTGCCTTGGCCGGTGCCGATATCGAGCACCTGAAGGGCTCGTTCCCGGTCGGCACCGACAGGGGAGCGAAACAATGGGTTTTCTCTATCTGATTCTAGGATCAGATCCACGAGATGTCTGCAGGAATTAGCGCTGTCTGGGATGGGTCCTGGATGATTGACGGCGTACCCAGCCTCATATGTTTCGAATTGCAGTTCATCAGATGGAATGCTGCAGATCCAGTCAGTTGGGTGAGATAGAAGAGATAATGTAATAGGAAGGCAACGAACCAGTATTCTTTGTTTGAAAGTGATTGATAGCTGGATATAGATCAGCCCATGTTTCCGGGAAGGGTCAACTGGTCAACTGTTCCTACCGCCTCCCATTATCCAACAGACCACGATATAACGATGATCCGATCGATGTAGTTTCACTAGAAAAGAATCAGTTCATGCACGGAGTACGGAGTAAATAATATTGATGGGTCACTTACGACTGCCAATCGTCGGGGGAAGCAGTCCAACCCGGCGCGTACAGATCAGGGTCCACAGCGATAGGGTCCGTCATTTCAAAGAAAAAAAATAGAGAACCTGTGGGGAGAAGAAAACCGTGGACATGAAAAGGGTAAAATATCGAGCTAAAGCTCTGCAGAAAGAGTTTAATGGGCTTTAACGGGTCCCTCGCGACATTTTCTTCTCCTTTTCCACCTTTTCCCACTCTGTCCACTCACTTCATTCTCACGGCCCTGATTGGTTACGGAGACACGATTCCGTTTCTGCGGGTGCCAATCTGGTCAGTCATGCCGGAGTCTCCACGCGGAAGAAGTATCATTCTCCCCCTGGACTGTTGATTGGTCTCCTATCAACGGTTTACGTTCGTTTGTTTTGCTGTGCGAAAGTACGAGTACGGACTACGGAAAAGACGGAGTCATCGGTGCAGCTTGATGATTCTGCGGTCCGTGCAGATTACTGTTTCGTGGCCTGATCTGTGGACTTGGAGAAACGAGAGAAAACGTCTAGTCTGCACAGAGTGCTCTGCACGGAGTATAACAAAGGCAGAGGATGCATCTTGCACTTCCCGCAGGTGGGGCACCAATATGACGGCAAGATGAGGCGAACTGCAGGTTCTTCTGCAAATGTGCAGCTAAGTCTGGGCCCGTGTTCCGTACACTCCGGACCGCCCACTAGCCACTAGGGACTTCGTAAACCGTGCTTCGTATTGCAAGTCCATGACCCCTCCCGGACAATCGAATCAAGGGGTCAATTATTCGCATATCAAAATACTCGTACAAGCCCATCTTACCAAGTCAAACAGAGGGACTCATAATACAGACCCGTCCCGCATTTGGTCCGCTTCAGTCCCGGGAAGATCATCCACTGCAAACTTTGTGAACGTTAGTTGCATTTGTCCAAAGGTTTGACCCTCTCCATGCTCAGAATCGTGGCCTTGGTACGGAACATTCCGTACACATCTTGCTTGTCGGCGGATCCTTGAACTCCCTAAGTCTGTAGTTCGTACCAGTATCGTTCGTAGGGGGCTGAGTGCCGTCTATTCCATCATTTTTTGTAATGTCTCAAGCTGAAAAACCCGTTTAAAGAACAGTCGTACATCATGCAAGAGAATTTTGAATAAACCGTACTTTGTAGGTCTCACAAGTTGCGTAATTGAACCTTAGTCAAGCACGGGTCCACTATGTACTCCGTGCTCAAACAGAGTACGGTGTGAAGTGCTAGTTAACTACTCCGTACGAGTAGTTATCGGAAAATATGAACTCCGTTCAACCGATCGAACAAGATGGTCAGTGCACAAACCAGTCAGTGCGGCGGATGGTCATCTCGATTCTGAGAGTCAATCTTGGAGCGCGAATCATTTGAGGCTGCAACTGAGTGTTTGCATTAGATCTGTGCTCAAGCGCGGGCGTTTTGTTGCGGAGCATTCCAATGGCCTGGTTGGAGAGGGGGTCACCTTGCGTTTCATTGGCTTTCTGGTTCGAACAGAATCCCTTCGACACAATATTGGAATAATTAGTGGTAATGCAGCTCAACCCATGACATGGGATTCTGGAATCTGTTCGAAATATCATACAAACAAAACCCCGAGTTCCGAGTGACCAACTTGGAGATTCAGTTCCAAAGTGGTCAGGTGATCTCAGTTGTCATCCGGGCAAAAGCGGCAAGAGCATGCACTAAAGCGGAAGGCGCTATGGAGCGCTGTTTCAAAGCCAATGACGTCCTCTCTGTAATGTTTCAATATTCAAAGTACATTATCTAGTGTATCACAGCTTAAACCACTTGCATACTTCAAATCAATTGTCTACCGCCTCCTGATTGGAAGCGTATTGTGACAATTGGAGCCGGAGACAACGAAACAAAGCAACAAGTAGAGATAAAAGCCCGATTAAATTGTATGGGAGGCGACATCGGTCCCCGATGAATGCCGTGCTCCGTGGATGATTCCAAGGTTGGAATGCAATTGATCTCCTGGTGTTTTTGGCGGAATATCCGATGATGCACGTGCCACATACAAGACTCGCGTTAAGGGATTTGGTTCCCGAATGGTAGCTGGGCATCAACAAACATTCTGTATCAAATTATATCAAAGCTCTCACAGAGCGCAAATCCAAAGTTACACAACAATCGACTCCGGACATGCCATATCGCTCCATTAAACGCTGACGGGGAATAGGTATCAGGTATCGACAAAAGAAAACTCGAAAACACAAAAGGAGCCCCAGCTAGAAGATTTCCAGGTCGTCAAACTCAACAACCAGCCCATCCGAACCAGTCGGCAGCGAATTATCAAGTGTCATGCCGTGCATCGCATCCCACATCGTTCCCCCACGCGACAGACTCGTCGGCCGGCTCGCATAGACACCAACATGCACGAACTTATCCTCAACTCCATAAAAGAACCATGTCACCTCTCGCAGCTTCTTCCACGTGCTCCCCACTGCACCAGGCGTGAGGGTATAGGGCAGAGCCGATGGAACCTGGTACCAGATCCACAGGGCGTGGCCGACCCGCTCAAGCTTAATGCGCAGTGAGTGGATCGCCATATCCGTAGACCCTAGCGGGGATAAACACCAGTCTGCGCCGTCGGCCGTAGCACTCACTGATGAGGCATTCACGGTCCCCGACGAGAATTCCATGCCGGCTTTCACCCATTTGCATGGGAATTGAGGCGCCCCACGGTAAATTGTTGGCTCGTCGAGGTCGGAGAAGGATTGCGGTGCTGCACCAGCGAAAATCACTAGTCCGCCTTGGTCCCATTCCATCTCCCAGTCTGCACTGACGGTTACCTCGGCTACGACGAATGGTCGCCGGAGTGACGTGAAGACAATTGGTGCTGTGGAAGTGTCTCCGTTTGGTGGTTTGCGCCAAAGGTCTGTGTTTGGGCCTGCCTGGAGGCTGAAATATTCCATACATTGAGGTAACTCGAATGTCGGTGGAAGATTTAGAGTCGTGAATGATGATCCATTCGGAGGCATATTTTGTAATGAGACCCACGATTATCAAGACGAATGAAATAGAGGAAAGAAGAACAGGAAGTGAAAAGGACAAGATCAGAAGGAGAAGAAACGAGGAGAATCAGAACAGCGGTGGGTCATCGACGGACTCCCAGCAATTAATACTCTTTGAACCCTCAGCAGCGAAGGGTTCACAGCATTCGTGCTAAAGTTTAAGCAAGCTCAGCAGCTAGAATTTGAAATCATGCAGGACTGAAGGACTGCAAAATAGGTACAAGTAAAAAGAAAAAAGAGCTGTTGGGCTATGATGCAGTCGAAAATTGGGATGTGCGGATGCGCCGAATGCGGGTTGCTCCAGACCTGGAAATGGGGAACACCGAAAACAATATGCACAGGGAGAAATAGAAAATGAAATCAAATGAGGAAAGAAAAGGTCATCAATTGACAGATTATGGCTAGGGATTTATATGTTTGAAGTTGTGGTCCCCCTAATCGCTTTCAGGAGACGATCATCTCAAGTCCTGCTGGGCACATCTTCGATCCAAATCCATGGGGTCCAGTACCGAGCTGCTGGTATCAGTGAGGCGCTACAGCTGCATTCCTTGTGGTCGATTTCTTTGATCGCCCCCCAGAAGCGTGCATGCATTGCTTCGGCGACAGCCCAGTTCGCAAGTGGCGGGCCATGCATTTGGTGATCACGATGTGACGAAGAACGTGGGTGGGAGATCAAAGGTCCCAGTCCCCTCCACAAACAAAGCTTCAAAGAAATACTGGGGCAATCTTCCTCGGTTCAATTGACACTTGTCAATAGGCAGCTGAACATGGTGAAGCTGAAAGGCTGAAGTGGATTCTTGTGGTGATTCTCACCTTGCCACAAAGCATACCGAGTACGTAGAGGGCATCGGGATAATGCAGGACGCATGAATTGGGAACAGAGGTTCGGGCTGAGAAATGCTCTGGGATCTTCCTTGGTCGGCTTAGACTTTTGAGAGTCCACCCCAGTGGCGTTACTTAAGTAGCTGAGCCACAGCGAGGAGATGGGGAAACCCTGGAGTGGATCATGGTCGGAGCTGCCGAAATATAAATTGCTTAAAATCTCCAGGGCTGTCCTGGGGTCTCAAATCCCCCATCTCCCCACAGTTGGATATCCAATTCCATCTATACTCATAATGATCTACGGCACATCCTCCGTCTTGGTGGTTTCACGGGCAAAGAACGGATTATCTGCAAACGGGATCTGTTATTTCTTTTTTTGTTTATTTTTACCCTCGCCAAGGCCTTAGCCTCTCTGGTCCATTACCCTTAGCTTCTGAGTTGGCACTTTCGGGCACACCACTTCTAAGGTTGACTCTGCCTAACCTATAAATTCATGGCTTATGACCTGCTTCTGACTAAATTCCAAATCGCATCCCGATTCACATCCGAAAATTCTATCTTGCGCCCCGCTTTAGCGTGTTTCTCAAGCGTACTAGGTACGGGCGCAGTGCAGAGGGAGAAAAAAGGGGGCCAAAACCATGAGGCGAAAGCCCAGTGACTCGTATTTTGTCTTCCCAGTCCCTAATTAGGCCCTCCCACCAATCATGTCATCGACTAAGCATCTTGGCCTCGTATCATGGGGTCCTTGAACCTCAATCAAATTTAGTGAAAATTGCCCTAAGCCCCCCTAAGGAAAACCTTTAAAAGCTGCTCACAGGAGTGAGATGATGAAACTTTTCGCGAACTTCGTCTGACTTTCTGATTAATCGCTGACTCGCAAATCGCAAAGATGGCGCCTCGACGCGGTGGTTCAGGATTTTATTACGACAACAGCGCTTGGAGCTCGACGACTATCTTGTCATTGGAGTATGGTTCCTATGGCTATGGCAGCAATCACAACCGCTATAAAGATCTATACTATGCCATGTTTGCGTTCGACATTCTAACTCTCATCGCCTTCATCGTCTTTCTTGTTTGGTCATGCACCATCCGGGGCAACCGCGGTCTGCCAATAAAAACACTCAACTCGGCGCTGTTTTCCTTCATCCTGTACGGATTGCCCCATTCCTGATCAAAGAAATCCATTGGAAAAATCACCAGTCTTGCTAATCCGAATGATGCGCTAGGTCCCAAATATGTACTGTCGTTGTGGAAGCCCTATATGTTGCCAGCGCCGAAGTGATGATGTATTATCTCATTAGTTACATGTTGTCCAATTTCTTCCATTACCTGGGAATTTGTCTAACATTCTATGTATTCTGGAGTCTACAACACCGCTTGCTGAGCCGCCTCACAGACTCTGGCAAGCCATATGCTGCAGTGACCACAGTGCACTGGATCTTGCTGGCCCTCACCTTGCTTTTCTCTCTCGTCGTCTGGGCCTTATATGTGGTTTATGTCGCTGGAAACGTGACATATCGTTACTTCATCGACGTGGCGGTCTGGGTCAAGGTCGGTTCTGCGCTTTACATCGTATTCTGGCTTCTCTCTTTGGAGGTCCTGGCTTGGTCGATCTTCGTGGCTGTCAAGGCCGGAACCCATCGCTTTGTGTCGAAGGTGAGTTTTCAAAATCCTCTCAGGGCACCCATTTTTAAACATATTTCCAGATGCCCGTTTTCGCGTTGATCAACGCTGCTGTTGGATGGTTTGCCCTGGCTCTCACGTCGATGGTGATTTGGGTCCGCTATAACCTTGAGATACGCTTCGTGGTCCCCGACTATCTTTCTACTGTTCAAGCCGCTGTCAGCTTCATCTTCTGGGTCGTCACCTTTGTGGGACTACTTCTCTGCTGCTCGAAATGGCGGAGACTCGGTCAGGAGCCGGAGAAGTACGATGCTCCTGCTCAGTACCCTTATCCCCAATACCCCGCTGGCCCATACCCGCCTCCGCCTGGCCAAGCCCCTCCGGGTCAGTATCAGACCCCGTACCCCAACCAGCCTCACGGAACCGCTCCGTATTATGACTATGCGGCGAACCCTGCGCCGACTCATCCCGTTTCTTCGCCACATTAGACGCTGTTCAAGTTCTGACTCACACCGAAAATTGTTGAGATGGAACATAATTCGAATGCTTTTGTGGAAGCTTACACCCAGTCATGCTCTTTTAATGCGCCCTTATATCCTCCCCTAATGTGATACCCCATGGAACGATGCAGGTGGATCTGAAATTAATATTTCCATAGCAATAATCAATTATGAAGAGAAATCAATGATTCCAATACTGTAAAGAGTAAAGAAAACATGGAGGCTATATGTCTTGGCAGGCGGTGGCGCAGATCACCATATCTCCATTTTCGAACCCAAGCCCGCACCTCCAACTTTCAAGCAAACATGGTCTGCTCAAAATGTCAGAAAAAGCTCAAATCCACGGAGCTCGCCACGCCCGGTGTCAAGCGCAAGAATGAACTGTACTATGGGTCCCCGTCTAGTACCCTCGGCGGTGGTGACAAAGGGAAGAAGGCAACCCTCGGTGCTACTGGAATCGGCAAGGTATCTTCCCGCTTGGATCTTCTCGAAATCTGGGTGTTTCAGTCAGATTTGAGTCGTATTAACTAACTCTATCTGCAGAGCAAGCTTCTCAGCGCAAAGGCCAAGAATCCTTACGCGGCTTACGCTTCTTCCTGTGACAACTGCAAAGTGAAAACTGAACAGGGCAAGAAGTTCTGTCAGCGGTGCGCTTATCAGAGGAATGGTGAGTGATTTGATGGTCTTTTTTTTTGGCTGAAGTGAATGCTAACATCAAAAGCATGCGCGATGTGTGGCAAGAATCTGGCTGGCAAGGCGGCCAAGGACCAACCCATTGTCCAAGGACAGAAGTTCAACATGGCATGATGGGGTTTTGAACAAGAAAAAGGTGTATGGGTATGGCGAGGCGTTCGGTGCATATCTTTTTGAAAATCGAATATTGAATGAAAATTGAACCGCAGAAATTCTAGTTATACATGGCATGCGCAAAAGTATATGCAGTGCGTCAAGTAGTACGCTTTATATCAGAACAAGTATGCCTTTCCTTCATCCGGCATCCGTACACCACCAACCAGCTCAACTTCACTGCTTCTTTACCGGTCGGCCAGCATGTTCTTGATGTTGCTGTAGTATTGTGTGTTCAAGTACTGTGGGAGCTCCTCCTTGGCCAGCCACTTGAAGTCCTTAAGGTTCTGAGTGTTGATGGAGAGGTCGGCCTGGCCACCCATAATGCGGGACTTAAGGAAGAAGACCTTGTTGCCGGAGGCATCGACCTGGGCGGTTTCCCCCTTCTTCGCGCGGGGTGCGTTGAATTGGTGCCATCCAACGGGGTGGTAGCCGACCATCCAGGTGTTCATGTTGACACCGGCGGAATCGGCAAGGGTACGCTCGGCAGCCTAAGTGTGGGATTTGTTAATAACAACAAAGTATCAATCAAGTCGCGCTTCAAGGTTCTGAACTCACCAGGCGGAGGGTCTCTCCCGTCTCCACGGGGGAAGTGGGGAACTTCCAGTTTCCTTCCTTGGATTGCACAAGGAGATAGAGAGTGCGGGATAGCAGGCGGTTGAGGCTCTTCTGGTCGTTCTTTTGGTCTGCCTCGGTGATTCGGGGGTAGGGGCGGGGAATATCCTCCTTTTTACTGGTATCTTGGGAAGTTGCATTGGCGGTCGATTCAGCATCCTGGACAAGAGCCTCGATCTGGTTTGCGGGCTCGGATTGCTCGGCACCGAGCAAAAGCTCATCGTTCCACGCATCGCTGTCATACGCGTTGTACTTTCCGATGTCACGGGCGGCAGTCCGGCGCTCCTGAATCTTCTTCTTCCAGTCCTCGTCGGCCGGAGTTCCGCGCTTGAAGTAGAAATATTTTGTGAAAGGGAGAGCGAGACGCTCGTTCAGACGCTTCTGGTAGAAGAAGAAGGCTTTCTCGAACGGCTCGAGTTCACGGGTGATCTGGGGAGGGCGGGAGAGAACTACACCGGCGTTGATGGTGTATGCCGGCGTGACGACGGGAGGGGTTGTTGTCGATTCGGTTGCTGCTGGGGTAGCAGTGGCATAGCTGCGACGGCCAATGGTCTCTTGACAGCTTCTGCACACGCCGGAGTCGATTATTGATGGCCCTGCGAGGAAGGTCAGCATTGGAATGGGAATGATCGGGAAAAAGCGACAATTGAACATACTCATCAACGAGGCAACGCGCCTTGCACTGTTTGAACCTGACGACATCTTGAGTGGATGGGCAATGGAGTGTTCGGGCGTCGCTATGTCTCCCCGAGAAAAAGATCCAGCACAGGTCACGTTGTCACCAGGCCCAATCGGGTTAGACTATACCCGCACGGTTTAAATTTCGCGGAAGTCGAAAACCTCCTTCTCTTCTCCAAGCATCTCTTATCATCAATGTGTCCACTGTTCTACGACCACTTGATCATTTAATGGTGCTCAGATTGAGCTCGCGGCCTTTTTTCGCTAGCGGTACCTTCTTCAAATCAAGGTGTACTGTTAGATAGTCGCCGCGAACATCCATCATAGCCTTAGACACATTTTTCAATGAACAATGAAATCCAAAAATCTTGATTTTCATTCCATCGTATTTCTTTCTCCCGTCCATCTCACTAAAGTTCAATCAGCACCCCGACCTTGATCTGGTGGTCGGTCACTCGAATGATACCCTCTCGCGTGCCGAACACTCTCAGTTTATTTCCGTAATTGGACCAGAAGACTGTCCCCAGGCGTGGCACCAGCATCCCTCGGTTGGCCAAGTTCGTGATTTGCCTGTCTCCGTAGTCTTCCCAGGATCTGCCGGGTTCCGCAACTTGCTCTTCATCAACGGTTGGGATAATCTCACACTCCTGATCAAAGAACTCGTGGGACTCACTCTTGGCTGATGATATCTGGTGATCCAATTGCTGCATGGCAATGGAAAATAGGCTTTGAGAATCCTCCGCGGAACACAGGGCTGGCATCTCGCTTGTGTGATCAAAGAGGGCTGGATTCCGTTGCAGGTTACCTCCCAATTTGATGAAGGCCAAGGCCGTCAGTAAGCTATCGTAGCCTGCTTCGTGGGCGCATCTGCGGAATTTGTATTTTGTGAAGCGGACGTCGAGCTCTGAAACATGGTCAGTTATGATCATCGTCAGAAACATGGGAAGTACTCCGTACCTATCTTGGGATACTTCAGATGTGCCAGATTATTGTTCAGATCCTCCAATGAAGAATGTCGCGCCATGATGCCGCAATCGTGGGTAGCCAGATACTTGGTATCCGCCAGCATAGGGAACAGATCATGGATGGCGCCATTGAATTCTTGGAGAGTATCCGGCAATGAGCCTATGAAGCATCTGTAGAAGAAGAGTAGATCAAAGAACATGTTGTGCCCCACCATGACAGGTCTGTTCTGCTTGAGCTGCCTTTTAACTCTCTCTGACAGTTGCTGAACATCCAGCATCGGGTTTTTGATTCTTCTCAGCAGGGGTTCGAAGACTTCCGGGTCAAGCTCGTTCAAATTTCCCCCAACGAGTGCTTCAGCAATCCATCGAAACCCGATGTTGTTTTTGATCCGTTGCTTTCTAGTCTTCAACCTCGTTTCAAAGGACCGTCGCTCAGCGTCTGGGTTCCGATTCTGGATCTGAACAAATGTCGATGCACCCCGGGATGTCAGACCTGGATACTCGATGCTGACAAGTTGATGCACGAGCCGCTTCTGTGTACTGCTTAGTCCCAAGGGAATCTCGCGGGGAGGAGATGGGACAGCGGTAGGTGGTGGGATATTCAGCCACTCTTGGCGTTTCTGCGAGTGTCAGCTGCATTACCTGGTCCAGCTTCATTTGAGGAATGCTTACCGCTCCCTCTGCAAGCCAACTGTTGATTGTAAGCCGCGAGGATTGCAGGAACTCCAAACATTCTCGGTCATCCTCTTGGATCTTCATATCCGGGATAGGTGTCCGACAACGAGATTTTTCAACCGCAATCTGGATAGCCAACTCTTCCTCTTCTCGAGAGAGGTATCGGACGCCGGTATTGCACATCGTGTCAATGCTGAAGCCTTGGTTGAGGAGAAACTCCATTGCTGCATCCATGTTAGTAACTTGCACGCTCGTAGCTTACCACTTCCAGTACATACAACGGCTTCCAAACACCCAGTCACGATGCACATCCATCCCAGGATTAGTGATCGGACTGATATTGAAGTTGTAAGGCTTGAGGATGTAGGTGGCTGCAGATGGTTAGCTGGCTTTTCCAACTGGCTTCCAAGGAAGTTGCATACCGGTCGTCGGGTTCTCATGGCAAATGGTCAACCCAACCTGTAGGATCTGATAGCGCTCAGCAGCTTCCTTGGCTTCGAGGTATCGTTCCTGCACGGTTGGCGTCTCGGTCCGTGTACTCGGGGGAAATGCAAGTCCAGACAGCTCAAAGTCGATGGAGATACAACAGCTCGATGAGATGTCGTTGAGAATGAAGGGGAGGTAGTCCGGGAAATTTGTTATCTCAATCTCCATTTTGTTTTTCTTTGGATGGTTAAGATCTCAGATGGAAAGAACTGGATGGAGGGTGTCGGGGGTTTGACTCTGGGACGCAGGCCTCGCCTTGGACAATCGCTCGCTAGTTCGCTTTCTCGCAATGGACATAGTCGACCTTGGAAATCTGCAGACGTCGCTTTCCCTTGCACTTTTGGCAGACGGGGATGGGAGGAAGTCGAGGTAAGTGTTTGTTTGGCGCAGTCAGAGAACTTGCTGTAAGTAAAAGAAAGCAAACGATCAGTTTGGAGAAGTGAAGTGATCTGCCTCGAAGACCAATATATCGAGACTCACGACTTGCATTGCCACCTCTTAGTAGATCAAGCTCATCACATTATGTAGATCTTTAGTTCGCAATCTGCTGTGTTGTGACTGGAAAGTACTAGGTAGTATCACTCCTACAGTCGTAAACATGCCGCCAAAGTCTTTTCAGTTCGCTCATGCACCGGTCAAACTCATCTTGAGCTCCTGTTCAGGCAAAGTTTAGCCCCCAGAGCCGCCTTTGTTAATGGCATCTTCACACGAGACATCTCTTCAGCCTTAGGAAAATCAAAAATTTCCAGCTGGCTATTACCTAAATGTTTAATTTCTAAAAAAAATTGTCCAATCTTCCATGGCATAGCGAGTTCGCCTCTACTGTTCATATTGAGAGACGAGACAAGAGAACCAAGGGGAGAAGCAAGCCCCAAAGGAAAGAGAGGGAAGAGTGATAAATCCATAGAACTAACTTATCAGAAAGCTTTGACTAGCCTCTATATGGTCTCTATGATGCCCTGTTGACGCTGGATATAGATCTCACAGGCCAAGTCCCGTGACCGACCCCGGACTTGGAGAATGAGCCGAGGGAAAACGACAGCCGATCGCAATCGGCCCCGAATCGTTTCAGACTGTCAGTTCCTTATTTCCCCCCAATCCCCCTCGAATTATCGTTTCCCTCTACACTACCCCCGGATCTACTGATTCCAATGGCCAACGGATCAATGTCGTCCCAGTCCCAAGCCCGCTCTCCGTCCTCCCCCACAAAGCTGTGTTCCAAGACCTACAAGAAAGCCTCACAGCTCTACCTCACAAGGCGACTCCCAGAAGCTCTTGAGAGCCTCAAGCCGATTATCACACCTTCTGTTTCCAAAGATGATACAATTAATGCCGACAACACAACTCCGGTCGCACCGATCGCCACTGCCGCGGGCACGTGGAGGATCAAGGTGTGGAACCTCTACATTACTCTCCTCAGCGCGATAGTTGATCTCGGCGCAGAGGAAGGAAAGAATCAATTCGGCTTGAAGGAATGGAAGTCAATTGCTTCGCAAGTCAGAGAAGGCGCAATCTGGGAAACTGTGGTCGACGTCGGGTATCAGGGCCGAGAGGGTTCGGTGGATGCCGAAGTAGTCTACAACCTGTGAGTATTCCGCAAGCTCTCTCTCGCCAGCGCCAGTGAACTAAGATTGTTGCAACAGTGCTACTCTCCTCCTTACCCACACCTCCTCACAATCATTGAACCAACAGCGCCTTGAGACTTATCTCTCGTCATACGGCCAGCCAAACCTCGACCTCGCAGATCGCCTACAAGATGCATCCGATGACGCTCAGCCCATACGTACGACAAGTGGAGCGGATACACCAAAGGATCTCACGGCCCGAGTCAAGATCATCGAACTGTTCACCCTCCACGTCCTCCCCCGCAATGACGAGTGGGAATATGCGACCGAGTTCATCAATTTGAGTGAAGTCCTTGATGAAGAACGCAAAGAGCTCTTCCTACAAACTCTCGAAGGATTGAAGGAAGAAAAAGAGCGAGGCGAAACGCGCGCCGTCGAAATACAGCGCGCAAAAGACGCAGAGCTGGAACGGCAACGAGACGAGGAACGTCGCGGGGCAGAAGCTGCGGCTGCGGCTGCGGCTGCGGCTGCGAAGGCACAAGCTAATGGTCACAAACGCAATACCAGTGAGACGGACTATGGGATTGAAAAAAGTCGCGCGCAAGGCTCGCCCAAAAGCAAAGGAGCCAAGGGGTCTGATAAGTCACTGAACGGGAAGTCGAAAACCTCACTCTCCTCTGGCTCCAAAGGTGCCAAGAAGCAGGACAAGACCGAGCCACGTGGGCGTCAAACCCAGGCTGTGGCTACTGCTGTGCGCAACCTCTTCCGCCATATCATCCAGACCGTGTCTGGTAACCCGATGTCATTATTGCGCACTCTCCTCTTTGTGATCGGTATCTTAATGGCAATGAGCCGACAAGACGTTCGTGAACGGGTCCGACGTGTGACCGACGGTGCTTGGCAAAAGGTCAAGGCCACCGTCGGCATGGGCGTCAAAGTGAGCTATATCTAAGATATAGACTGCAGCGTCTACTCACATTACATGGTTATCATGTAAACTTTTCTTCCATGTTGATCTTGTGATTATCAAGATCATTGTTGCATACAGGTTTCTTTCGTGAATTGTTCATGTATTCTATGCATACATACCAGTTTTCCACCAGGTGTGGCTGACACTACTCCAACCCGCTTTTTTGTTACTAGAAACGAATGACAACCCCCTTTTACGGCATATTTCACTGTCCAGTTCGCTCGTTCCATTTGCGATCGAAGACAGTAAGAGATCGTTGCGCTGCATTAGTTAGCATTGTCAATGATCTGGTTGGTGGCAAGGGACTTACCCGACGGAACGACATCCAATGCTTTAACAGATATGTTCAATGGCTGATTGAGCATATAGATAGCAGCATCGGCAATATCATTTGCAAGCAGCGGCCTGTGATATGATTAGTGAAGCCCCACCTACCACTCGAGCAAGGGCAGAACAGAAAACTCACGTATACCCATTCAAGAACTCATCGTACTGCGCTTGGTCATTCCCGACGCGCTGGGCGTGGAAATGACCCGCGACAACACCAGGTCTCAGCGCTAGTACTCTGATGTTGGTTCCACATAACTCATTCCGCAATGAGTTTGTGAATCCCTCCTGTGCAGCCTTGTTGGAGTGATAGACTGCCTCGCCGGTAAACGGTGGGACCTCCAAGCCCGTGACGGAGGTCACATTGATGATGGTCCCGGACTTGCGTGAGAGCATAGACCTATTCAGGACCGAGTGAGTCACGAACATTGGGCCGTTAACGTTTGTAGAGTTCATCGTCAAGATTTCTGATATCTCGAGTTCGTGGAATGCTTTCGGGGCGCCAATTGCAAGACCCGCCTGAAACTATGAGTTTGGTGCTGAGGCGCAGTCTGTTTGGATGGGATCATACGTTGTTGATCAGGATATCGATACCACCTATTTCAATGATGGATGATTCGACTGCAGTATCGACTTCCTCGTAGTTCCCTACATCAGCAGTCCGGTAGATCACTTGGATTTGCGGGTATTGCTTCTTCAGCTCGTCTGTCAGTTTGGCGAGTTTGTCCTGGTGGTTTCAGTATTAGGACGTTTCAGATCAGACACACGCCGATTCATGTGAATTATTTATACCTCTGAGCGAGAGAGTAATATCAGATTTGCGCCTGATTTGGCGAGGGCTCTTGCTGTCGCTTCGCCAATGCCCATCGAGGCTCCGGTCTGGACCAGTTAGGATATATTTCGACATACACAGGACAATCCACATACAACCAAAGCAGTCTGTCCATTGATACCCATTTTGAGGTTGAATCTGAATTGTTTGTCGCAGTCGAATACGGGAAACGGCCGTGGTACAAGTAGTTGACTGTCTATCCGCGCTGCTCATGTGGAGTTGGAGCACTGGAGCTCATGTATGATTATCAATCAATTTGCTACCACGTCATCTCAAAGTTTATACTGAAAGGACCCGCCTTCGAACAGACAGCATGGATTATTGTAGATGTAGATACGGAGTAGTTCGAGGATAGTTCGGATCTCAATGGCTCGCGAAGAGGCTCGCGCATAAGCAAGATGCATAAGAGCCATGGAGGTTACCAGGTGTCGAAATATATCACCATGCCTCAGGTCAATAAAAACAACGAAGCCCCATTTCATGCCTTTCCATTTGGGATCACAAAATATTGCTTCGTATAGTGTAACTTTAGAAGTAAAATGACTACTTAAGTATGCTCTCCAGGTGATCGCAGATGCCATTTCAAAGTTAACCCTTGATGCCAGGCTTCCAAGGTTACCTTCGGAAACATACAATTTGGGAAGTAAGCCCAAAAAAAGAACATCAGAATCAAACAATTTGCACGATTATCATAAAATATTCATGATATGGCATATTGAGAAAAAAATGTCACTGTCAATGCGGACAACGATTAAAAAAAATCGACACCTGTGTGATTCGAACACACGCTCCCGAGGGAATTGCCTTAGCAGGGCAACGCGTTAACCACTCCGCCAAAGTGCCTTGGATTGATTGGTCAGCAGTAGTTTGACTGGTTCATATAACCATGGATCAGGACTCTGGGGCCCAAGGTTCCAACGTTGAGTCGCAGCGCCCAGGCGGATCTTGGACAGATCTGACTCTGTGTACAAGGAGTGCGGCAGAGTGTCGATACACGGGAGAGATCCGCAAGCTCGAGTAGGAGAGACAGTACATCGACCCAACGTGACAGTTTTTGTGGCTACAATCGCCTATGAGAGCGGCGGGACACATGGCTTGGATACATATGGTCGGGATCCGTAGGTATAAGCTGATTATGGGTGCTGTAATGCCTAGAGGAAGCGCACTACGAATATTGGACCTCGATCTGTGTAGGATACTGTCCGCAAGACGCGTTCTAGCTGAGCTCCATCGGCCTGTCGCATTCACTCCTTCGCTCCAACAGAGGCGGGCAAGACAGGCCATTTACGGGAATTTGGCACCCACCACAGACAACCAAATACCCAAATAATTACTGCACATCTCCGACCGAGTTATTCTTATCTTGGTTCGTAGCACACAGCCCTGTGCTAGCAGTTGAACCTGCTTCCTGATACCCTGCGTGCTTAAGTCTGCCATCTGGAGGATCGTACGCGAAGAAAGATCGGAGATATCGCTCGAAGCGTTTGGAGGACTGAAAACTGCGAGCGGAGGCACTAGAGCGTCCGGTAATATACGACGTCAGCCTGCACGTACCGAAGATATTCCGAAGTAGTTGCTCCATATCACAGATACCGATAGAGGGTCACCGGTGAATGGAGAGATGCTTACCTGATTCGATGCTGCATACGCGGGGACTCTTCCGTACCCAAACTACGCAAAGCTGAGTCGAGGCTCACAAGAAACCCAAGTGTCCATGGGTGGCTGTGTATCGGTGTCAGCAAGAGGGCAAGAACAGCGGAGCAAGAGTAGAGTAAAATGTGGCCGTAAAGGCGATTAATGTGAGCCTAGTCTCACCATAAAACTGATCTGCTAAGCCGGCTGCAATTAACCCAGGCCCATGTTGTGCAGAACTCGTACAGCACAGGTGGCTTCCGCATGTGACTCGTAGACGGGAGAGGCGCCGATAGTTCTATGCAAACTAGCACTATAGCCGAGAGTGAATGATGCTCTACAGGTCATTTGGGTAACTAGATGGGATTGACATCGAAGACAAAGTCATGGGCTTCTTGAACTGGCTTAGTGAACTACCCCAAGTTGACCGCGGGAGCCCGCACAACAGGCAGCAAAACACAAGCAAACTGGATTACTATGCATACTAATGATTGCTCTCAGGGAGTGTAGAGCCAAAAGAAAAGTCTGTTCTCATCTCTTAAACCTGCTAGCATGTTATGAGATCAGCAGAAGGCTTTTGCTTGCTGAAGAATGCGATTCACGCACACAGTCCTGCTCCCGAGGTCCTGTAGGCTCATGACTGGCCCATATAGATAAAAATTACATTGTACATCATGATATGGATCCAATAAATCTTAAGGACAGGTGACAGCTACCTCAAATGTCTTGTCTGTGGTGGGAGTATGTCTTCTTTTTTTGGGATAAGGTTGCGGGCCGCTGTGGGGAGGATGTGGAGCAAAACCTTAGCTACATCGGCACCAATGAGGACCTGGTGTGTGGCATTTGTGGATTTGCCACTAGCCAATAAGAGGCACAGAAATTATTCTGCCAGAGAAGTCCGCATTCAAGGTATATATCCCCGTCAATTTTTTCCCTCCCCCAGATTCTTTCTTCCTTTCTTATCTCCCCACTTTCTGCTGCCCCGACCTCTCTGGCTTCTCAACCATCAACTGGCAACTTGAAACTTTTTTTCTTTTCTCTCGAGCTCCCCCAACCTTCGTTGGGTTTTTGCCTTCCCATTCCACCATGACGCATGACATCCCACTTCGGTCCTTTTATCCGAGACTTCAACCTTGATGGCCCTCAACCTCACTGGCCCTCACCTCACTGGCCCTCACCTCACTGGCCCTCACCTCACTGGCCTCCAACCTCACTGGCCTCCAACCTCACTGGCCTCCAACCTCACTGGCTCCAACCTCACTGGCCTCCAACCTCGCTGGTGATGTGCATTCCATGTCATGCTCTGGTCATCTGCTGTGGCTCCTCCACATCCACAAGGTACTTCATTTTCCACGACGTTTGCTTGTGTTCGACGCTAACCCACAACTAGTTGCTCCTCGGGCAGCCACTCATGCAGCTGTGTCGTGGCGGGCTACGGCTTCAGGACAATCGACACAGCTTGCTTTGAATTTCCACCAACCGCGATTCCACCGATCAATTCCATCGTGCAGCTGTGTCGTGGCGGGCTACGGCTTCAGGACAATCGGCACAGCTTGCTTCGATTTCTACCATACCACGAAGCCGTGAACCGAGTTCATCGTGCAATTTTTCTGGGGGTCGTGGAGGATACTTCTTACCTGTACCAATTTACTCTCCTGTACTGCAAATTTGCGAGCAATCATTCAGTCTTTGTGAACTGCCCCGTGCAGGCTTCAGGCAATAGGCATCGTCATTTATTCAGTCCCATACAATATGTGGACTCTTAGTTATCGGCCCAAATGGAGCCAGAATCTCACGCTGTCAATCTATTCTTGCTTCCCGTAGCAACTAGACTATCTTCCCGGGCAACTACACTCTCCAGTGAGATTATCATACACTACTCTGCTCAAAGGAAATCCATTCGTTCGCCGGTACTATGTGGGCAGATGTCCTTGGGATTGAGTATCATACCATGCATCCACCGCATGAGTAAACCACTGGAAAAACAGCTTTTGTAGACCACTTTCCTAAAGAGGAAGCCCGCTGGCCACACTAGACTCTTGGCAGGGACTGCTGTTCATCGACGAATGACTTCGAATTCCTGGATGTCTTTGAAGCTCAGAAGCAAGGCATGCTCTATAAGATTCTGCCTTTATATACCATGACAGCAGTTGGTAAGAACATCTCAACACATCAGACTGTGTAGCGAAGTGGAAAAGTGCCTCCGGTTGCCAAGACATAGTCAAAGTTTCTTGTTTTGCTCCACTTACTCGACACGGCAACTCAGTGCGAATATCTCCACACGGACCCGCAAGAGAAAGCTCGTCTGTCTTACCAAAAGTGTGATATAGATTGATTAGATTAGAATGATCCAACCCGATTCGTTGGCCCTGTGCGATGTGGAACATGTCTCGCTCAGCATAGGAGATATAAGAAGGCCATCGAACCATCCTTGACTGATCAAGTCAGTATGGCAGACAAGGACGAGATCACCAGCGTGGCTGCACCAGCCCCAACTGCCACACATGTCCCCGAATCTAAGGTGGGGGATGTTATTCAATCCCAAGGAGTTACTCGCATGGAAGCTGTCTACCGCGAGGCCAAGTCCAACCGCACAACCCTGTGGCTGGTCGGGATATCGGTCTTGGTATGCGCTTGGGCATACTCACTCGATTCTTCCACTACTTACAACTACTCCATCGATGCGTCGTCGTACTTCAAGCAGCACGGATCGGTCCTTTCAACCCTGTCGATCGCAACGAGCATCATAAGTGCTGTGAGCAAGCCTTTCATCGCCAAAATCTCCGATATCACCTCCCGCCCCTATACATACCTCCTGACACTGTTCTTCTATGTCATCGGCTATATCATTGTGGCAAGCTGCAAGAGCATCTCGGCCTATGTCATTGGAGAGGTGTTCGTTTCGATCGGCAGCTCGGGGCTGGACTTGACAAACGATATTATCGTTGCGGATTTGACACCTCTCGAATGGCGTGGCTTTGCTAGCTCCATGCTGTCCACTCCCTTCATCATAAATACTTGGTTTGCGGGCAAAATTGTCGATGCTATTGATAGCAAGGACCAGTGGCGGTGGGGATATGGAATGTTTGCCATCATCATGCCTGCTGCACTGGGCCCCGCTATCGCCACGCTCATCTGGTTGGATCGCAAGGCGAAGAAAGCTGGCATTGTGAACCTTGCTTCGTCCAACGCAGCTAGACGAGCAGCACGTGAACTCGCCGAGAAAGAGGGCATGGAGGCCCCTCGCGGTGCGGTGGTTGCTGCCGCGGCAGATTCATCTGAGACATGGCTTCGAACACTCAATCGAAATTTGGAAGAAATAGATGCCTTTGGCCTTGTCCTCCTTGGCTTTGGGTGGTCCTTGCTTTTGCTGCCATTCTCGCTCAAGACATACGCTGACCATGGTTGGCGTAACCAGTCACTTATTGCCATGATGATTGTCGGCGGTCTTCTTTTGATAGCCTACGTTGCCTATGAGATCAAGTGGGCTCGTGTCCCCAGTGCGCCGCGTCGGTTGGTATTCAATAAGACATTCATCATGGCCATCATCATCGATAGTATTTACATGCGTGAGTCTCATTGCATTAGCTTTGGATCTATTGAACACTGACATTAGACCATAGTTGCTGGACGAATGCGCGGTCTGTACTGGGATTCATACGTCTATGTCTCCAAGCCATGGAGCTACCAAGATTGGGTGTACTACAACAATACCCTGACTCTTGCCCTCTGTATTGCAGGGCCATTGGTCGGTCTTCTCCAGCGCTGGACACATCGTTACAAAGCCATCCAGATCGCAGGTCTGGCCATCAAACTCATCGGAATGGGAATCATGCTCGACGGTAACAAGGCCACATCTAACACAGCTGCAATGGTCATGTCAATGATTTTGATCGGGTTCGGTGGCTCAATGTCCGTCGTTGGTTCGCGAGTTGCATCTCAAGCCTCCGTGCCGCACCAGGACGTCGCTCTTGTCATCTCTTTGCTCTCACTGTGGTCGAAAATCGGTAGCGCCATTGGAGCCGCCATCGTCGCAGTCATTTGGGCCGATCAAATGCCCAAGCAGCTACGTGAACATCTACCTTCTACAGCGACTGATGCTGATGTGAAGAAGCTTTTTGGTGTCCTCACATCGATTCGAAAGAATTACGCCTTCGATGATCCCATGCGCGTGGGTGCTATTGTCGCTTTTCGTCGTGCGCTATATTACTGTCTTGCACCTGCATTGGGGATCGCTTTCATCCCGCTGGTTGCCGCTTTCTTCCAGACGAACTACTTCCTGGGTAAATCGCAGAATGCGGTTACAAATGTTGGTAATGATGGATTGCCGCTGGAAGAGAAGGATCGAGATCCTGAATTGGCACCTCCAAAGAACAAGAGGGAGGCGTTCCTGCGCTTCTGGGCTGGGCGATGAATCGTCTTTGTTAGAACCGGTTCTTCAAAGAGCTTTTGAGGAAACAAAACATTGGTTAAAAAATGAGCTTGCTATGTCTCAAAACTGGTCAAGCGGGTAGCGATGCCAACGAAATTGTTTGTATATTAAGTCTAGGTTTATAATTTCAATTGATAGTATGTCTTATTGGCAGTGAGACTTGTCATAGTTTAGCGCAATTGGAATTATAAGAAGGCCTTGGCCAATATTGGAGGGGCCGAAGACGAGGCATTGTTGAAAATGGTGATGAGAGACTTGGAAAAAAAGTCAGACAGGCATGACCCGATGTCTATGTCCAGGTTGAGTTTCGTCCACATCTCCAGTCACCCCGGTCGTCTCCATCTCCACACTCCCGGGAACATTGTCATCACTATGCTCTTTCTCAAGAATCTTGGCGTGCCATCTCTTGAAGAGTTGTACAAAGAAGTGCGCCACACAGATCTGCTCCGTGGTGTAAAGCAGTACCGGGACAGATGTTTTCGCCTTCGTGAACAGATCTATAGGCTTCCACATGGCGTATAGCAGCGGGATACCGAGTGCTGTGCTTTTTGCCGGTCCACAGAAACAGACTGCGATTGTTTCTTCGGGGGACATGCGTTTGAAAATAGGTTTAGACCACGGTCGAGAACCGAAAATCCGGGGTGGCCTTGACCCGATGAAGCAGACTGCCGTCAGGACGATGTATAATGCAATGTTGAACAGAACTACGAAGACCACACTCTGTGTGGAAAGAGATTGCAAGGCCCCCGTTGCGAAACATGAAGAAAATGTACACCTGATGGCGTTAGAATCATCGTCGTCAGTACCAATCGAACCGACTCACCATATCAACAGCAGCATGCACACAGTAGCTAACTTGGGCAGCTTCGTCTTCGCCAGCACTGCTGCAGTACGATCGGGCCAGGTCCATCTTACCAACTGACCAACAAACAGCGGTAGCAGCACACTGAGTCCCAACTGCTGGAAGACGTCTTTGTACATGCTCTCCAAACTGCCACCTCCGTAACGCCACGGGTCAAACGCGGCATCCTTCGGGATTAGCGCAACAGTCCAAGCAGCCGTCACAAACGGCCCCAGAACGTTTGCAAGCAGCACCTCCACCAAAGCCGCTGCATCATCTCCGCCCGCCGCCCTTGTCATCACCACATTGGACGCGATAGTCGTTGGGATACAAGCCGTAAAGATATACCCGGCCAACACGGCGCGGTCAATATGTCCCCGCGGATCCCCAGCGAGGATGATGTGCACCACCGCCAGGACCAAGGCAGGAATGAACAAAAAGGAAATGACCTGCACGACGAGGTGAAGCCGCCAGTTCAAGAAATGCGAGAACAGCTTCTGGCGCGGTATACTCAAGCCGGAGATCAAAAAAATGATCGCGATCACCCCGTACATGATACTGTACTCCGAGCGGATCACGCCGCCATGCTTGGCGACGTTCGGGAAGCAGTAGGCCAGGGCGCAAACGACTCCGATCCCGATCAGCAGCCATTGGTGCAGGATCAGCGACACACTGCGCTTCAGCAGTGGAGTCAGCTCCATATTTTAGTTTGTTGCGAGCATATGGGTATTTGGATACCCTGGGGTTGGGAGAGAGGAGGATGTCGAGATTGCGCGATCGGTTTTCATCCGAGGCGGAGATGATAGCGGCTGAAAGATCGTGCGCTCGCGTTTATCGCCATGCCTACAAGAATATCTTGGCCCTACATAAGTACATGGTGTCTGTTGGAGCTGTGAAGTTCAATTCTCTACTTCCAACCTTGAAAGCTTATAGGTGTAAATTGAGAATCGCCGAAATCGGATGCTGAACGTTGTGGCGCATGTGAAGGTATCGCGTCTTGCATCTTCTCTTGTCTCGCATATGATGCTATCTCTGGATCATCATTAAAACTGAATAAGAAACAAAGTCAAAGAAAGGAGACGATTGAAAATGCGCAATGGGCAATGCACTCCGTCCAGAAGTCGAGATCTCCAATGTGATTGGGTAAAACGTTCAACCGGCCCCGGGGGTAAAGTTGAGGGCACTAGAACTGCACTGTACTCTGTATTCAGCCCCGGACTCGGAATAAAGGCCAAGTCTTCAGGACATTGTACACGGAGTACTTTGTACCCTCATCTGACTCAGAAGCAGGTCCCATGACCACTGAGAGATGACCCTCATTTCCTGGTTCATCAACCTCGGCTGAGAGGAACACTCGCGGTGGCCCGAGAACACCCGCACAAGGTAGCGGTATTCGCTACTTTCCTCCGATGCTGGAACTACCGAACCTGGGGAGAGCATTAGGGGGAGTCTCCTTCCGGAGTAATTTAGCTCCCCGGGAAATAGGAGACGGGGATGATGTATAGCAGAGCAGTGAATCTAGTCGTTCAAGTCAAATTATTCTCAAGAACATATACGAGTAGTCCGTATTCTTAAATTCATGGGATCTGAGCTTAATAGCAGAATCACAAGCCTAAACTATGACGACAAGGCATGTGAAGTCAGATCGTGGGAGATCTGTGAATCATATACCGTGGAATGGGGGTGCCGCCCTTGTTCCCGAAGGCCTCGGGATGTTCTAGAGAGGTACCCGGAATCGAGTATTGATTCTGATATATAGGAAATGATATATTAGTCGAGAGATCCCTCGGCATTCGATTCTCTTTTTCCAATCTCTTTACTTCGTCTTCGGTGCTGTGAGGTTCTATACACCTATCCGCTTCCGCTCGTCCAGCTTCCGCTACCCCGTCATAGCTCCCCCACAAAGTTTGGCAGTTTTGCCGCCACTTCGATCCGAAAGCCATATTCCCCCGGCTAAGTGCTGGTCTTTTGGAAATTAAAAAAAGTTCTCAAGTCCCTCAGCAAAAGAGTCTGTCAAGTTCAAAAGACCAAATACATCCAATTGCGCTGGTGATATCCCCGGGATTGTATACTTCCGCTTCTCCGCAATTTCGGTTTTCCCTCGCGACTATCGGAACGATCTACGCAATTCGAGTTCCGATATTTTTGGCCATTCGAAGAAGTCCGATTGGAAATCTTGATCCTCGACAATCCCCCTATATACACACATATTGAAAATGTCCGCAAAAACTGCCAATGGGAAGCGCACATCGCCCGCGGTCAACTTGATCGGTAGAGTAGACCCTGTCCTTGAGATCTGGACAATGATTAACGTCTGAAAAGCTGGTGGTGGTGCTGGAATGATGGAGGCTCTGGTGTGCCACCCTCTGGACACAATCAAGGTTCGCATGCAGCTGTCAAGGAGAGCCACAGCGCCTGGAGTGAGTCCCCCTCGAAACTGCCTGCGGTAATCGGGCACCGTGCTAACCAACGGTTCGAACAGGCTAAGCCACGCGGGTTCGTGGCCACCGGTGCGCAAATCGTGAAAAAGGAGACCGCTCTGGGTCTATACAAGGGTCTGGGTGCCGTGCTCGGTGGTATCATCCCCAAGATGGCCATCCGGTTCACCTCATACGAATATTACAAGGGCGCACTCGCGGATCCAACAACGGGCCAGGTCACCAGTAAAGCCACCTTCTTGGCGGGTCTCGCAGCCGGTGTGACTGAAGCTGTGGCCGTGGTCAACCCTATGGAGGTCGTCAAGATTCGTCTGCAGGCCCAGCACCACAGTCTGGCTGACCCCCTCGATGCCCCTAAGTACCGCAGCGCACCGCACGCACTCTTCACGGTCATCAAGGAAGAGGGTTTCCGCGTCCTCTACCGAGGTGTCTCCCTCACAGCCCTCCGACAAGGAACCAACCAAGCCGCCAACTTCACTGCCTACACGGAATTGAAGGCTGCTTTGCAACGCTGGCAACCGGAGTACAGCACCAGCCAGCTGCCTTCGTACCAGACCACATTCATCGGTCTGATTTCCGGTGCCGTGGGCCCCTTCTCCAACGCCCCCATTGATACCATCAAGACTCGCCTGCAAAAGACCCGCGCTGAACCCGGCCAGTCTGCTGTTTCTCGCATCATGGTTATTGCCAAGGATATGTTCAAGACCGAGGGTACCCGTGCTTTCTACAAGGGTATCACTCCTCGTGTGATGCGTGTCGCTCCTGGTCAGGCGGTTACTTTCACCGTGTATGAGTTCCTCAAGGGCAAGCTGGAGGGATCAAACTGGGCCTTTGTGGGTGGCAAGTTTGAGGAGTAAAGTTGTCAAAATGTGTCAAATCTTTTGGAAAACATTGTGATACCTGTCCCAGCATGGTGGGCGTTGCGATTCGTCTTGCGTTGGACGGAGCTTTCTCGGTTCAACCAATTTTCTTTTGTATATATTTTGTGCTTTGGGTTAGTCTGTTTGTATACCACTTTGTTGGGCCCTTTGGCCTGAAATAGAACTGAAATGGCCTTCTGGTTTTTCGGATCTCAATAGTATATCTCGCGCAGAAGTATCAGGACTCCTTGTTTTGCTTCAGCCATTCCGTTCTGTCTGTCGGGCATCCCTCCAATGGCTATTGCATCGAGTTTGGAATAACGGGAATAAAGAGAATATTCGGCGACTGATTTTGTTTCATTTTTGTGCTCTTCATGTATTCGATGAGGGAAAGATCGGGCCAGACAAGCGCTGACATGCCTTCGGCCCCTCATTCACCGCTCCCCTCACTCTGTAAACAACCAACTACCCTGCATCCCACAGTGCGGCATCATGCAGTCTGGTATTACAGGTAAGAGACTGATATTCAATTTCAAATATAATTGGGGCTCACAATCCAAGTCTCCTCGGAGCTGCAAGATGCCTTCGCCCGCTTCAACTCCGACACCTCCACCTTTTGCCTGCCCGTAACCATCACAGCAGAGACCCTCACACCGTTGGCTCCTATCTCCTTCCAGGGTACTCCGTCTGCAGACTCCTTTTTCTCGGCCCTCCCGCAGCTGTCCTCTGTCCTACAGCCTAAAACACCCATCTACCTGCTCCTCCGACGCACCAAGTCTTCCACAACCTCGCTCATTGCGCTGACCTACATCCCCTCCAATGCCCCCGTGCGAGCGAAGACACTCTTTGCCTCCACTCGCTCGACCTTGACTCGCGAACTCGGAACGGAGAAGTTCACTTCTACCGTCTTTGCTACCGAGGAAGACGAGGTTCTGGGCCAAGACGCATGGCGCGAGCGTGATGGCGAGGGGCCTAATGCCATCAGCCGCGAGGATATGATGGGTGAGAAGGAGCGGGAACTTGAGGCAGTGCGGAAGGCCGAGGCTGAGGCGCGCAGCGGTACACCCGGTAGAGATATTGGGATAGGAGGAACCTTTGGTCCTGGCTCTGGCTCTGGAATGAGGGTTTCTATGCCTGTTGATGAGGCTGCTAAAACGGCTCTTAGGGATCTACAGGATGGTGGGCTTGTTCAGCTGGTGAGTATCATGAGCGTGCTACATGCACAATATCACAATGGGGTTCGAGGCTAACATCTTCATAAAGACAATTGACATTCCCACGGAGAAGATCATTTTGGCAGACTCCAAGACTGGAGTCGAAGCGAGCGCCGTCGCCTCTCACATTTCGTCCTCGTCTCCACGATACACCTTCTACCACTACCCCGGATCTGATGTTGTTGTTTTCGTATACACCTGTCCTAGCGGATCGTCGATCAAGGAGCGCATGCTGCATGCCAGCTCACGGAGAAATGCCATCACGGTGGCCGAACAGGAGGGTCACAAGATCTTGAAGAAGGTATGTATCGATGTGTGATTGTTGTGATTGTCGGATGCTCACAAATAACAGATTGAGGCCTCGGGCCCTGATGAGATCACCGATGAGCGCTTGCAAGAGGAAGTCAACCCGCCACGAGACCAGGGGCCTGCGCGAGGATTCGCGAGACCTCGTCGCCCCGGCCGGTAAATTGCCAAATCCACAGCCCAGTTGAACACCCAGGGCTTATAGCCCTTTTTTGACCTGTACAAGCTCTCCCTTTCTGTAACGTTTGTAGACCCATTTCCATTGCTAGGCGTAGAGCATCGGGCACCTCCCTCCCAGACAAGCCAATCCATAGATGGAGCCCAGTGTATGATCATTGATTCCTGAAACTTTTCTTTTGGTAGAATAAGTCTGTCCTCGAACTTCCCAGATTGATAATCTTCGGGCACCCATCACGGTCTTTCTCCAGTCGCGTACATTCAAAGCAGTAGAATGCATCACTGATTCCTTCACCACCGCAAACAACACACTTGTTCTGGTAGTTGCCGAAGGAGCACTCATCGCAGATGCGGACAAGGGTGGTTGGGCGCACGTAGGAATCACACACGGGACATTTGCCGTCGCATTTGTCACACAGGCGGCCGATAGAAATGCCGGGCTGCTTGCGACACATGACGAGATCGGGGTGGTGGCGAGACATATTGGCTGGGTATCAGGTTTTGGATGGAAACAGAGGCTTGAGAAAGAGAAAGAGCCAAGATTGTGATCGCAAGTGAAATGAAAGAGCTAAGAAATGAAAAGCCGGAGGGAAAGGGCGCAGATGGTCCGTGCGCAATCGGTATCTGTTCCTTTTGCGCTCAATCACCCAAGCAAGAACCAAGTCTGACAGCCTTGTTTTGCTTGATTCTCGCCTTACTTCCCTCTGATCTGTGCAGTTGATTGATATCTGCAAAATTATGGCTGAAGAGTATGCTACCCTCCGTACTGAGTCGCACAAGCACCAAGTTGAATCGATGTAGCTAACATCCATGGTCTTGTCAAAGAACACTGGCCTCGGCAGTCGCAGTGCCTGAGCAAGACACCGCGCGAGAATCACCAGAAGTGACCACAAAGCGGAGGCAGTCCTCAATATCGGAATCTGACAGCAAACGCCGGCGACTTAGCTCCCAAGGCAACATCTCTCCGCAATCGGAAAGACGGCGCCCCTCTTCCCCACCAGCTGCGACAAGTGAATCATCTGGGCGCAAACCTACAAGGCCACGGGAAGGCCGGGAGGAGGATCGCAAGCGTGGTCAACGACTATTTGGCGGGCTGCTGGGCACTCTGTCCCAAAAGCCAAGCATTGCGGCACAGCGACGCCGTGCTGACATTGAGAAGAAGCAACAAGAGAAACTGAAGACACAGGATGTGCAATACGGCGAGCAGAAGAAACGGAGAAAAGAAGAGTTTGAAGAAATCCGCAGACGGGAGGCGCCGTTATATGAGCGGGAAGCAGTATGTTTGGCTCATGATATCTATGAACATTCGCATGAAAATCGATGCCTAACCCTTGAGTACAGATGCAAACACGACACTCGAATATGATTGCCATGGCGAATTTCTTCAAAACTCGGGCAGAGCCTGTTCTGGTGAGCCCAGCTTCTGCTCCTATATTCCATGATCACTCCTAACCATTCCCAGTATTATAAACCATGGCAACCCAGGCCCGGCGATGATTCTGTGATAAAAGAGCAGATTGAAAATGCAAGGGCCATAGTTGACAGAGAGGTCGCAGAGTTCGAGGCCAAATACCCTCCAGAGGCCTTCACATCAAAGCTACCAATTCCCTTACAGGCAGAGCAAGAAAAGTCAACTGAACAGCAGAGCCCAGATGTCCACACGGGTCAAGAGTCAGCTCTTCAGACAAATCCTACAGATCCAGAGCCCAAGGAACAAGCTCCAGGTGCTCCAGACACGGTGTGTGTGGAATCTAATGATGGAACTACCGATCTGCACAAAGATGAAACTGCTGCCAAAGACGATCAAAGCATTCATGAACAAAACGAAGTCCACAATGACGATGGGGGCGAAGTCGTTGAGGATAACGAGGATACTGTGATATACTAGCTTGCTCATTATTGTTGACTGCACATCAATCTGTTAACTTGGGTGCAATCGTTTCGCCATGACCCACGACCAATACCCGATTTTATCTGTTTCAAGGTTTTATCTTTAGCACTGTATGTTTATATTGGAGTTCCTGTTCAAATCTAATGGGATGAACAGCATGTCCATTGGTATGCATGGATCTTTCATACACATACTGGTCTCCTATGAGACCCTGTGGTGGATGATCAAGGGTCACTTTGCTCTTGCTGTCAGACACAGCATGCTTGAAGGTATTCAGACATCTGAAACATCAAGCTCGACTCTGTCTGTGCATATCGATACAAACACAGTTCATAGGGTCATACTAGCCATCCCCATGTGAAATCACGCATTCTGTTTGATCACACTGCAGCCTGTCAATCATGGCATGTTGTATCAAACCGAATACTTGCTCCTACAGCACTCCTAGATTGACTTCAAGGCTTCTGCAACTCGCTCTTTTCAGATCATCTGCTGGTTTCTTACTCACAAGCTCACTGTCCTCTACTTCAGACACCGAATTCCTCAATGACGCACTCAATCCTCATCCTCAATCATCAACTCTTGGAGATCCGCCATATGTCGGTGGCCTCGAACTTTAGACGATGTTTGGCGTCGGGAAGCCCTGAAACAGGCTTGTGGACGTTCTTAAGTTCTACTTCATACTCGTTCTAAGAAAAGAAATTCCAATTCCATATTTCACTACTCCGTGCCACACGTATTGCTCAAGTGATACTTAGTAAACAAAAGGCACCAAGAAAGCATGAATGCTCCGTAAGTCTGTACCTTGAAGGCTTGGATATTCTAAAATTCCAAGGCTCTCCCGGACTCACAACTTGAGAATTCGACGTCAAAGTGGACATATTTTCTAAACTACACTCGCACTCCTTAGTCCGCTCTAGATTTCCCCGTAGGCTTTTTGGCACATAAAATTCATAATTCATAACGCGAGGTAAAACTAATGTCTTGGCGCCCCACCGATCAACGTGCCGAGGCAAAGACGTGAGGGGAGTTGGTCTTTATCCGAATATCTGTTTCGGTCTAAAGTTACTCTTCTCACGACATTAGGATTCCTGGCTACGAGAACTTTAGAAAGAAGACTCTCCCTCGAGCTCACGTGATACCCGAAGTTTCACAACTATACCTGGGATATATCTAAATCGCTGAACATATATATTTCGGAGCTAGCTCTCCAGTCCCATAAGCCCCTTTTAAGGATCTCTAACCACAAACCTCGAGAGGACATGACAGTCGATAAGATCCAAGTCTCGGGTGATTCCCGCATCGAGTACAAGACTGCCAACCTCAATGGCCGTACTTACGGTGTGTGCCAGACCCCCGACCCCGGCACCACAGCACCGAGCTAACGCCATCCAGCTTACCTCCTCAGCCAACCCAAGTCAGGGCAGTACAAAGCTACAATTTTCCTGGTAAGAGCCCAAGACGAAATCAGCGAATCAAGCCCTGACATTTGACAGATCCATGGCTTCCCCGACATCTCCATGGGGTGGCGGTATCAAATCCCCATGCTCGTCAATATGGGTCTACGCGTAGTAGCTCCAGATTGCCTCGGATACGGACGAACAGTATGGTCTCACCTCCCTTCTCTACCTCAACTTAACTCACAAGACCAGGACGCACCAGATGACTTCAGCCCCTACTCGCACAAAAGCTGCGCAGCGGATATCAAAGCCCTGGCTACACAGCTAGGTGAGAGGACAATTATTCTCGGTGGACATGACTGGTAATGTCGACTGGATCTGCACACCAAAAAATCATACTGACATCGAACAGGGGCGCCGCGTTCGCCTACCGCATCGCAATGTGGTATCCGGATCTGGTGAGCCATCTGTTCACCGTCTGTGTACCGTATGCGCGCCCAATGAAAGAGAATATCTCCCTCGAAAGCCTGGTGCAGAATGCTGCACCGCATTTTGCGTACCAGCTGCAGTTCAAGAGCGGGGAGTTGGAGAAGGTGATTCGATCCAAGGCCGAGATTCGTCAGTTCCTGCTTGCACTGTATGGCGGACGTACGGAAGGTGGGGAGGTTGGATTTGATGCGCACAAGGGTGTGTTGGTGGACAAGATTGGTGGGCTGAAGCCTTCGAGACTTCTGAGTGAAGAGGTGAGTGGGTGTTCTGAGTTCTCTTTAGTGGGTGCTGTGCTGACTTTATGCAGGAGCTGGAGTATTATACAAATGAGTTTGCTAGGAGTGGTGTTCATGGTCCACGTATGTTGGTTTAACGGAATTTTGAGATCTGGATCCTGACTTTTTACAGTGAATTGGTATCGCACCCGCGAGGTGAATCACAGAGAGGAGCTTGAGATCCTTGATAGGCAGATCCAGATCCCTACGCTGTTTATTCAGGCCTTGAGGGATCAGGCTCTGCCGCCGCACCTTGGGAAGTCGATGGCAAAGCATATTCCGAATCTCACTCTGAAACAGGTCAATACTTCGCACTGGGCACTGTGGGAGAAGCCACAGGAGGTTAATGATATCATCTCGGGCTGGCTGAAGGAGAAAGCTTTTGCTGGAAGAGATGGAAAGCTCTGAATTGGACTTGAATGGAAGTTAATAGCAAAGTTGATTGATTATCGCAAGATTACATGAAAGCTCATTGAAGCATCGACCTTGGCCTCGCAGGACATACTGAAAGTCACAAGTTGGACAATGGTCATTTAATGCTGGAAAACCTTGGTCTCAACATTGCAGCCAACCTTCTCCAAACGGTCCATAAAGTCCTGACCCAGTGTAGCAGGGGTAACAATACCACCCCGTGAGATCTTCTTGATCTTCTCCCCCTCATTAAGAATCACCATTGCGGCCTCGGCCATCAACAGTCCAGTGAAGACGTACATACTGCCTGCGAAAGAGATCTTACCAAAGACACGCTGCTTCTCGGAATTATCTGCAGTAGCAATGGCGTTATACTCAAGACGATCGTTAGTCGAGTCCTCGCGACGCGGACCCGCACCAGGCGCGAACACAAACTTCCGCAGCAACCACCGCACAGGCGACAGCAAGAGCAGCGCGAGTCCAACAGTGAAACCGACATGCAGTGCAATTCCAATGACTGCATTTCGCACAGATAGGAACTGGCGGAAGACGAATTTCTGGCCGTATAGCTCGGGCATCAGACTGCTGCTGCGGTGCACGATAGTGATGTCGGCAATGGCGGATGGGGAGGTGGTGACTGTTCCCAGATCGCGGATTGCACGCACACCGAATACCTTCTCGAGAATCGTTTCCTTGGGCATCTTGTTTTGCGAAGCCGAGGCAGATAGCGCGAAGGGGGTCATTGATCTGGAGAGCTCGGACACAGGAAGCCAGTCGAACATGGTGAGAATGGTGTTCAAGGTGCCGCCACTGGGGCCAGAAGACCTGAAAGGATCAGGTTAGTGGTAGTCAACTGTTGAAAAGGATATGACATACTTCATCTCCTTGATAGTGCCATCAATATGGCGGGTGGGGGATGAGAGGTCCTCGCGGACTCGCTTGGCTAAAGACCATGCTAGAAGATCGGCAGGAGCACTCTCAACACCGGTGGAGGGAATCATCTGTTGAGGTTAGACTGGAGAGGCGTTTGGGATTGGTGCAAGGACGAACAATTGCGCCGTTTGCCTTGGCAGTCTCATGATACTTCTCGATGATCAACTTGATCCATGGAGTCTCTCCGGTACTACGTGTATTGGTATTAGCTATCAGTAGGCGATGAAAAAAGTGCATGTACACATACGCATCGACATAGTGAGTTCCATTGACAGCACAGGCCTCGACAACCGGGGTCGAGTACAAGTGATAGGGGCCCACGCAGTTGATAATGAGCCGCGTCTTTTGGGCTAGCTCGTTGAGCTCACTGGAGTTGAGCTGCACAACCAGAACATCTATATTCCCAATTCAATCAGCATTGAGATATGGAGTTGCAAGGCCACGGAATCCGGGGTAGATACCTGGGTCGGCGCGGTCTGAATTGAGGGCTTTGAGTTCCTTGGCGATGGGGTCCATCTTGTGCGCAGAACGGCCTGCGATAGCCCATTTCAGATCGGTAGGGAGGTTTTGAACAATGTGCTCTGAGCAGAACCGACCGGTGTAGCCGGTTGGACCAAGGAGCACCAAGTCATACTGGCGGTTGGAAGCCATTGAGCTGTAGTTCTGCCGGACAGGGGAGCTGTTCGGGAGATGGCAAGCTCGAAACACTACTCGAGGTTATGATTCGGTCTGTTCGGTGGAGAGAAGCAGACACGGGGGTTCCCAAACGTTTTGAAGCTCTCTGGTGGGCTCACGGTAATACAGGTCATACGTTGACTTTACAATTCTACTGTTGACCTTGGACAACCTTCATATTTCCATGATTTCATGCATACGGATCACGTGACCGGATAGATGAATTCGCCCGACCTCATCGCTTTCGTTTCAGACAACGCCGACTCTCGCATGTGAGAGACTCGTGAGAAGCCTTTGGGAACCCCGAGTAACAGCCTGAATAACAAGGCATCACTAGACAAATCCATTTGGCCCACAATCTGAAATCGAACAAAAAAAACATCCACACCTTACATTCGTCATTTGTGGTGGAGCGAAAGTGGATTAAAAAGGAAGCACTTGGCAAACCGTCGAAACCTGAGGCCTGGACAGTGGCCGCTTTAAGGTGTATGACGTAAGCCCACTAAGACCAAAAGGGGTCAGGTGATCGCACTGCGCCAAGAGCCCTAAGCGAGAATCCACAGCACACAGCGCCCTCATTCAAAGCGTCTTTTTTGAACTCCTGTCCAGTACCCATCTTCATCCTCGACACCAGCCAAGATGACGAAGCGCACCAAGAGTATGTTGCACCCGATTAACACTCAATTTATCATTGCTAATTTATTTCTACAGAGGTCGGCATCGCCGGTAAATACGGAACGAGGTATGACAATGCGCCCATGCGATTTCATCGCGATCCGACCATTTCGCACGAACAATCAATCTAACCCCCCCGGACAGATACGGTGCTTCTCTGCGTAAGCAGATCAAGAAGATCGAAACTCAGCAACACGCCCGGTACGTTCACCACGACGCAACCCCGACTATCGCATCGCTAATCAACCCTTAGTTACACCTGCACCTTCTGCGGTAAGAACACCGTGAAGCGCAAGGCCACCGGTATCTGGGAGTGCCACGGCTGCAACAAGGTCGTTGCTGGCGGTGCCTACGCCGTTTCGTAAGTTCACACCGGAGTGTGACTCGTTGACCCGAGACCCCCCTCGGACGAGCACACACACACACACCTCAGGACTCTACTTACCATTCATTGCTACAGTACCCCCGCTGCCGCTGCCACCCGTTCCACCATCCGTCGTCTCCGTGAGATTGCTGAGGTTTAAATGGGAGGATGTATCGGTTCATTTCTCTTTTACGGTTACGTCTGAATACCAAAAATGAATGAAAAAATTCGGGATTACGAATTCTTGTGCACAATCGTGGACGCTTTCGCCTCTAACGTACTTGTCGAACTTGTCTCCAACTCGCCCCGGTCGCAGCCTACCACCCTTCTCGCCAACTTCCAACACCGAACTTTTCTACTTGGGTCTGCGACTGAGGAATTTATGGACGGATCGCCATCGACAGCCAATGAGCTCACGCGCCCGCCTCACGTAGATCGAAAACCGCGAGTCACAAGTGGGTCATCTGTTCATAGGGCAATCACTTGCGTATCTTTTGGGATTCCTCCCGATTGGCCTCGTGCGGATATGCCCAAACACTGGACCCTCAATTTCTCTTATAGTACCCCGTACTTTGGACACTTGCGCATGGTCCACTTCGCCTGACATTAGTAGGATCCCGCGATCTTCACGATGACTAATGTCAAACCCCTGCCTGGTGCACAGATGCCCTGGGGCCACTTGCAGGTGTGTCCAGGTGTCTAGATTTCCAGATGCGATTCGAGTCGGAACTGGATCTGGGCGCCTAACGAAGGGGACTCGTAGGGCTTCCTGTCTTTGCGTAGTGTCCACCTGACATGGTCCTCAGTGAAATGGTCCTTAGTGATTGAGAACTTTAGATGTAAATCTATAAAGTGGACATGCATGCAAAGCATGCGCCTACAATATACAATAGAGAGTATGGAGTATATCGCAATGCATTGACTCGTAAATGTGGGAAAGTCCCGGGGCATCATTCGCCTCCGTCACGTTCCTGTTTTGCGTTAGTCCGGCAATCCGGCCCACCTTCAAAAAGGCCGCTCCACCTTCTTCGCTTCTACACCTCCATGGTCTTCGCTTTTGATTATCTCCATGTCAGACACCTGTATCGTTTGTTTGGGAGACCTGGGCGAAGGCGCGGGCGACCCTCTCGTGCCTGTAGGCGACTTCAGCCTCAAGGATGAGGACTCCCAGATCGCCCAGCTACTACCCTGTGGCCATATCTTACACAATAATTGCTTGAAGCCATGGGTGGAACGAGCGAACAGTTGCCCGATCTGTCGCCGAAGTTTTAATATGGTGGAGTTGAGTGACCGGCCTGGAGGTATGACGCCCCTTGGAATCATGGCATATTCCCGTTTGTTCGGAGTACTGACTGCGAATGCGCTCTAGGAACCGTTCTTTCATCATATGCCGTTCAGGACCGAACACAAACAGCCGATATCGACCCTTCTATGATCATCGAATATGCAGAGGATGACTTGGTGGACTATCAACCATGCACGATTTGCAGGCAAGCCGACAACGAAGATGTTCTGCTACTATGTGACGGATGCGATAAAGCGTCCCACCTCTATTGCCTCGGGATTGACGAGATCCCATCGGGAGAATGGTATTGCCAACAATGCGAGTCACAACGTGCACCAGGACCTGCACCCGAGGTACCCTCGGCGCGACCATCTCGAACCGAGCAGCGGAGTCAGCGGAGTCAGCGTAACCAACGACGCCAGCGAACACGGGCCCAGCAACGACGTCTACATAATCGCAGCCAAACAAACTCGCTCCATTGGGCCAGAGTTTGGCAGTCTGTTTGGGACAACCTCAACCTCGACCTAGATTTCCCATTCGACGACGATCGATCCGCCGAACGTTTGCGTCAGCAGCGCCGTCGCGAAGAGGCAAACCAGCGCGAATTCCAAGCCTGGCAACGTCGATTCGAGGTCGCCGAACGACAGGGCGGCGGAAGCCGTTTTCGTGATGCAGCACCGCAGTTCGATGTGGAGGCTGCCCGGCCCTCACGTCCTCGGGTCCCCCGGGTCCCATCGCCGGAGCCCGAATCCCTAGAAGAGATGCGTGCGTGGAATGCATTCGAGAGAGCACGGGAAATCGAGAACAACCCAAACGCAGCCAGGAAGCGCAAAGAGCCCACCATGTCGCCATCACCCGAGCCTACTGAGCCTCAGCGCAAGTTGAAACGCCCTCGAACCAGAAGGCCGCAAGAGCTTGCTGCCCGAGCTCAACAAACCCAAAATGGTGAATCATCTCGAGCCGGTGCCGCCAGCTCCAGCTCCAGCTCCAGCGCTTATCACCCCACTGGACCGAGCTTCCTCTCATCGCTATTGAAGGAAGTTGAAGACGCACCCAGTCGTACCAATTCATACGGACCTTCTGCCTCGACATCCGTGGCACCCACCGACCACCCCTCGCCAGGCCCCTCATCTCCATCTATATCGCCAACCTCCTCCAGCTATTCATCCCCTCTTCTCTCATCGGCTACACCCCCGCCTTTCCCGCGCAGCCGGCCCATCTCCCCTCTCCAACTATCATCCCCGGCTGAGCCACCGTCTCCACCGTTCTCACCCGAACTCCCATTCTCAGTCAGTCCACCACCTAACCAACATTCCACTCGCAATTCCGCTCGACCTCGCTCCCGCATCCCGCAACGCCTGAACACCGCCCATGTCCACTCCCACTCCCACTCCCCAGACTCCTCCCCCACCCGTGCCGGTCCATCTTTGGCCCTGAAAGCAGACATCCAGAAAATGGTCGGCACGGCACTCAAACCCCACTATAAGAAGAAGATCATCTCGAAAGAGCAATACACCAATGTCAACCGCAGCATCTCTCGGATGCTCTACGAGCGAGTCGGTGATCGCGAAACCCTCGAGCCAGACGAACGCACAAACCTTGATACAGAGGCTCAGCATGAAGTGCAGAACACAATCGACGCTCTGAAGAGGCAAAGTAAAAATAAGCAGAAACAGCGGGCTGCAGATGATTCTCAATGACTATAATGTCGGCATTTGATGGCGTTTCTCTTAGCGACTCGGATTCGGAATCATCTCATCCGATCATTTGTATTGGCGTTTAGCAGATTGTTTCTTTTAGCGTTTCTGGGGACTTGTGGCTGGTCTGCTTCTCTTTCGAATATTGTGTCTAAATAGTCATAATGTTTAGCCTTTTGCTCCAATTTTCATACATCGCAAGTTGTTTTGGTATTCAGCGGGAAGAGAGTACAAATACAGTGGACAAGACAGCACAGAATTTAAATCAAGTAGCAGTGAGGATGTTGTGATGACCACAAATCACATCTATGGATGCGTGCCGGCCTCGAAATGAGAAATGTTTGGCCCTGGAACCATTGACTCAGGCTCTTGAGAGAATACATGAAAGCAGAGATCCTAACCCTACCGTATTCCTATGTACTCTGTATATAAGGAGAGGATATCTGAACCCTACAAAATTAAAGAACACGCATAGGCCTTACTTAGGTTAGGGGAAGCAAGCCCTGTCACAGTGCCGATTGGGACTCGGGAGCAATACACTTCCCTGGGGCTTACCACAGGCCTACCCCACACACCGCATCTAACAAGCAAGTGAGCGCGCCGAATCACACTCAAACTGAGAGAACTGAGAGCTCAAAGCAACAACGATATGCGCTGCCACCATCCAAGACGAGCACAAGTATAAATCCCAGATTTGCCATGGAATCAGACCGCGTCGGTCGGAAGTCCGAACCTTTGGAACCGTCCAAACGAAGTGCCAGAACCTTTTGCCGACTCTTATTTCGCGTACAAAGTCTGTGATAATGGCTTAAAGAAGAAAGAAGATACCAATATCATGCCATTTCTCGCTCACTTACGACTCAGTCTCCAAAAAGCCACCCGTGTTCGCAACTACGTGACCATGACCCCCACCAAGCCCTTGGTTCTGTTCTTTAGTCCTGTCCGACATGCCCTATCAACCTATGAGCAGTTACAGCAAGTAGCTCAGACAGAGGTTGTGACGAGCCAGAGCCGCGAAGAATTCTTTCATGATCTTACGACCAAGTACAAGGATGTTTTTGCTATCTATCGGACGTCTGCTAGTGGCTCTGTACGTGTTTTGTGTCTTTTTGCTTGTCAATTGACCGTACTGACGAGTATATGACTCGAATTGCTCAACAATATGCTAACGAAGTGAATATAGGTCGCTGGTAAATTCGACAATGACTTCATCAACCATCTGCCCGCTAGTTGCCGGTACATATGCCACAACGGTGCCGGTAAATGCCGAACCCCCAATGAAGAGAGAATCAAACAAAAGCTGACCTGATATGATTGAGGATACGACCCTATTGATACCGCTGCCTGTGCCCAAAGAGGCATCATTGCTACTAACGCGCCGGATCCTGTAACCGATGCCACTGCCGACCTGGCCATCTTCCTCCTCCTGGGAGCCCTCCGTCAGCTGAACCCAGCAATTTCTTCGCTGCGTGCAGGAAATTTCAAACAGGGTGTCAACTTTGGCCACGATCCCCAGAACAAGACCCTTGGTATTTTGGGCATGGGCCGAATCGGTCGCGCCATCAAATCTCGTTGCGATCCATTTGGTCTCAAGACAATATATCACAACCGCAATCCATTGTCATCACAGGAAGCAGCCGGTGCGACGTACGTTTCATTTGAGCAACTTCTCGCCACGAGTGACATTATCAGTGTCAATGTGCCCTTGACCCCAAAGACAAAGCACCTTATTGGCGCGAAGGAAATTGCCATGATGAAACCAGGCGTCGTGATCATCAACACAGCTCGAGGTGCTATTATCGACGAGGCTGCTATGGCTGACGCCTTGGAGAGTGATCACATTGCTGCTGTTGGCCTTGACGTATATGAAGAGGAGCCCAAGATCAATGAGAAGCTCTTAAGGCAGGAGCGTGCCCTTATGGTGCCTCATGTGGGAACGCATACTACTGAAACATTGGCTAAGATGGAATCGTGGGCGATGGAGAATGTGCGGCGCGCAATTACTGGGGAGGCACTACTTTCACCTGTCGCGGAACACCAACATCTTGTCCAATAATTTTGACCGAGAGGCATTGAACGTCAAGATTCATGCGATGGAAATTTTGAAACGCAAGTCGGTTTCCCAAATAGGACTCGATACATCCATGAATGCAACTTTAGAAGTCCCAAAATCAATTTGATCAATTCATTCGTTAATCAGCCAAGCTAATCCCGGACGGACTTTTCCGGGCTCTCCTAGGATACCAAGGTTGGGGTCCTTTTCCACCTATAGTAAATATGGTGATCGAAAGCCAGAAATCAAGATCGGAGATCCGAAGCTTAGCCCCAAGGAAAAGGTAATGTAACACACGGAAATATAACTTTAGAAAGAGGGATGGGGAATATCCGGGGTATGAGTTTGTGGGGTTGCGGCCAAACCCGTAGGCTGAACTTACAGCCGACATTGGAGCCTCCGCAATGAACTTATATCAAAAGCCATTCGTTCTTGAATTGAAGCATTGTCCAAGCTCATCGATTTAACGTATTGATCAAACTCAGACAAAATCTGCTCATCATGGTCAAAATCGCACTTATTGGCGCCGCGGGCCAGATCGGCACCCCTCTCAGCCTGCTCTGCAAAACTGTAAGAAACGACCAGGATCCGAGGCTTCAATGCGATGGAATCTATTCTAACTTTGTTTGACTCAGAGCGATATTTTTGATGAGATATCGCTGTACGATATTGTGCATGTTCCAGGCATTGCGACTGACCTTATGCACATCGACACCAGAGCCAAGGTCAGCGGCTATCTTCCAGACGACGGAGGTCTCAGAAAGGCTCTTACTGGCGCAAACATTGTTGTTGTGACTGCTGGCATTGCTCGAAAGCCCGGTATGACAAGAGATGGTGAGTAATGGAATGACTGGCCATATGAATCTCACCTCGATATCTAACACTGGAACTATAGATCTTTTCAAGGTATCGTGCTCTGACATAATCTTTCAACGTGCCATAGCGCATGTACACACAGCCGTATTCTAATGACAGATAGACCAACGCTGGGATCATTCGTGACATCTTTGCTCAAGTCGCCGAGACTTGCCCTGATGCCATTGCTTGCGTGGTTACCAACCCGGTAAACTCGACAGTTCCCGTCGCAGCTGAAACTCTGAGGAAGGCGGGTGTTTTTGAACCAACTCGTCTCTTTGGCGTTACGACCCTAGATGTTGTGCGAGCTTCCACGTTTGCTGCACACGCTCTCGGAGGAAAAGCCGATCCAAAGCATTATAAGGTACCGGTAGTTGGTGGCCACAGCGGAGCCACCATTCTCCCCCTTTATAGCCAAGCCGAGCCTGCTATTGATCTGAGCGATGAGCAATTAGCACCGGTCATCAACCGTGAGTTTCCTGGTGATTTATCTTAAAATCATATGCTGAAAACCCGACTAGGTGTGCAATTTGGAGGCGATGAGATCGTGAAGAGTAAAAAGGGAGCTGGTAGTGCCACTACTTGCATGGCATACGCTGGATTCCGCTTTGTCAAGGCTCTTGTGGCCGCCCAAAATGGCCAATCTGTGTCGGAAGAGGCATATGTGTATTTGCCTGGCGTTCCCGGGGGTCAAGAAATTGCTGCACAGCTCGGTGTGGACTACTTTGCAGTCAAAGTTGAGATCGGCAAGAACGGTGCTTCCAAAGCTCTTCCTATCGGTAACCTGTCTGTGAGTGAAGAGAAGCTGCTTGAGGTCGCTTTGAGTGATCTGAAGACGAATATCTCCACGGGTGTCTCATTCATGCGCGCTTGAGATGTGATGTGTTCAGAGTAATGAAAGAACATCAAAGACCGGGACCAGGCACTTGAGACCCATGGTAGCACCGAAACCCAATCTGATTTCCGTCGTTCAACCTCCCGAGGTCGGTACCCGTTTCTCGTATTCAACCTTGGAAGTGTTGGTATTTCACCTGTAGATGTTGTTTTGATTTCTTTTTCGGTGATAGTTCGAAAGCTCAAGTCTCGACTGATATGAAGGAATTCCTTCTTTGTGTAGATTAATAGGTTTGATTGGCGAGGAGCACCTCCTGCGAGATAAAAAAATTGGGGTTGAGGATCGTGCTACGGAGGAGATGGTTAAATTTGGATCGACTACCGTGCACTAACTAAGCTACTTGAATTATTTAAAGGAGGTGGAGACATGGGCGATGAGGGTCTGATATCTTCAACGCTAGATAGTCTATTGCCGAGCAAAACCCTGATTTGGAACTGATCCCCGGCTGTTTTTTTCCTTTTACGGTATAAACTTATTTAATCTATGTGTCCAAGGTATCCGGATATTCACCTCTCAATATCTAGCACACCTAAAATTTCCGAGGCAAACGAGCCACATTCAGAGCGTACTCGTATCTTGTTGGCGGCCACTCAACAATAACCTTGCTTCTGAAATCTCAGTCCGAATAGAGCAAAAGCCAGTTGAGTGTTTCAGGTTTCCCCCAAGCTCCTGAGCACTCAGTGCCAAGACCTCGCATGAGCTATGTGAAACACTAGACTGACATGACAGCGAGGGTCGGTACCCCACTATAGTAGATCGTTACAGGTTGAACGAGTTGGACATCTTGAAACAACCCGCGTAGACGCTTGTGGCTATCTGTGGCACTCATGAGCTTATGGTTCGATGAAAGCTAAATGCTGATGGGTCTTGGGGGGATTCTTAGACCCTCGTTCCTGATATAGTTCATGGCATCTCGAAGGTACTTAAACAGGGCTATAGCCTCCGTTTTTCCATCTGCAATATCTCATTCATTTTTGTACTTCCCTTCTCTCTTTTAATATTTCAATTACTACCGCCATGCGGAATTTCGTTCTTTTGTCTGCCCTGGCGGCAGGCCTTTCTGATGCCTACACTGTCACTGTGTCAGACTTTATGATGTTCAAAAACATTGACCCGCTTGTGCTTCCTGGCCAGTATACTAGCCATATGCACAGCTTCTTTGGCTCGGATGCAATCACCGTGAACACGACCACTTCAGCTGAGCTGCAAAAGGGCTGTTCCACTACCGAGAACCCAAATGACTTCTCAACCTACTGTAACTCTCCCTGGTACCTTATGATCAAACTCCTAAATACTAACGATAAAATCCAGGGGTTCCTACCTTGTACCTTGTGGAGAATAATGGCAAGACTTACACGCCTATCAAGCCAATGCGTTTCAGTGCCTATTACGAGCAGCCGGAATCTGCAGAGATTGCTATCCCACAAAACTTCAAAGACCTTGCAGGAAATGCCTCAGCAACTTCCCAGGCTGACGTGGAAGACAACGCCGGAATCAGCTGGTTCTGCGAAGGAGATGCCACAGACGAAGAGAAGGACGCGGCCGCTTTCCCCACAAAGACATGCTCCACCCATCTTCAGACCCTTCTTCTTTTCCACGACTGTGTGAACACAGACACCCTTGAGTCAGCTTACTCCGGTAACCCTCGCGTGAACTCTGGGTACGGTAGCAACTGGTGCCCCTCGGACATGAAGCGTATCCCTCAACTGCGGTTCTCCATTCGCTATGATCTGCGCAAGTTGCTTCCTGATGGATGGTCCGGGGCTCCTCCTTTGGCTCTGGCTTGTGGATCATCGTACTGTTCGCATGGTGACTTCATCAATGGCTGGCTGCCAGAAGCTGCGCAGAAGATGGTTGATGATGCCGGTGCTAAGTATGAGTACTTTGCCGTCGATGGACCCCTTGGTGATGCGAGTGCAGGCTCTGTCTGCGGTGCGGAGAACGCTCAAGACAGTGATCCCACGCACGGTACTACCGATTACTTTGAGAGCTTGAAAATGATGGGCAAGATGTCCATGAAGGCTCGCAGACATCATAAGCGTCGTCACTAAGGAGGAAGTAAGCCTTGGAATATCTGAACTTATTCATAGACCACAGAGCAACCCACCTGTATCATATCATGTATAATTGATTTCCAGAGATATTCTGGAAATAGACAGGTCACAATGATCATACATACAAACGGAGAGCTACATTAGAAGAAACACCACGAGCAAGCTTCTTCGAGTACTTAAATGCTTGCATACTATGCATTGATACTGGCACTTTTCGTCATGCCGATCCCCACTGCGGCTGTCGTTCCAGCATCCACAGGGAGAACTACGCCAGTCATCCACCGTGCATGAGGCCCAGCAAGGAAGACGACGGCCCCTGCACAATCCCATCCATTGCCTTCGGTACCAAGCAGACTCCGCTTTCGGCGGGCTTCTCTGGCTTCTTCGCTCATGCCGTTTCCATACATCATGGGTGTATAAAGCATCTATTATGTGGTCAGATGGGAAACTTCTGCTCACGCGGGTTTGGCTTACCCCAGGGCATACACAGTTCACTCGAATTCCATCGGGAGAGTGGTGGGCGGCCATGGCACGCGTCATGTTGACAATGGCACCTTTGGCCGTGGGATATAGGAGGTGAGGCGTTCCGCCCTTGAGTCCAGCAACGCTTCCCATGTTCACGATACTTCCTTTTATTTCATCGTTGTTTTTGGTCATTTCTGGGATGGCATATTTGGCCATTTGAACCATACTGGCAACGTTGGTTTCCATGCTTTTTGCCCACTGTATCATATCCACATTTACCGCGGTGCCAGCGGCACCGCTAATCCCGACATTGTGAATCAGAATATCCAACCGACCGAAGGCTTTAATTGCGTACTGTACTGCTGCTTGACAGTCTTCCTCCGACGTAACGTCTGCGCGGATCGCAAGTGCTCGACCACGATTTGGCCTGGAATTCACAAACTCAACTGTCTTATTCGCCCATTCCAAATTCAGATCAATGCATATTACATCACATCCGTCGTCGGCGAGGAGAATCGAGATCGCACGTCCGTTTCCAATGCCATCACCAAGGCAGCCTGCGCCTGTCACAATTGCAACTTTTCCTACCAAGAACGGGACGGAGGATCGGGTGGAATGCCAGGATCCATGGCTGCAAGATTGGTACTTGGATCCTATGCGGACACGGTCGCATATATATAGTCTCCATTTCTTAAGTCGAAGAAGATCTGATTATCATGCGGGGTACGTACATGTACTGCATGCTCAGACGTTCTGAGTTACCGGTCGGTAGCCGAGCCGAGGTGGGTGGGGTAGTGATGATCGTGCAACACGCCTCAAGACTTGCGACTATCAATACCCCCCCAATTGATATAGAATGGCCGATTTTTCTGAATATGCTGGCCCCAGTGCTGAATGGCTGGCCCTGGAGGCTACGCTGCCCGCGCCGCCCAAAGATCTCTCACTGGCACAGTTGAAGGAATTCCTAAACAAAGGCCGCGAGGACTCTGCCGCGCAAGATATGATCGACCAGGGACTTAGCTCTGTGGTTCAGATGCACGACCACACGGTCACGGCGCGGGATGGCGCAGTGCTTGAAGCGCGTACCTATCGCCCCGCCGGCGTACCCATCTCCGAGCGTCTACCAGTTTACCTTCATCTCCACGGAGGTGGTTTCATGTTTGGGACACTGGCGTCTGAGGACGCGACGTGTTCTCGCATTGTTGCTTCTCGCCTCGAAAATAACATGCCCGTCGTCGTTTTCAATATTAATTATCGACACACCCCCGAGCATCAGTACCCCGTTGCTTGGAATGATGTCGAGGATGCCTTCATCTGGCTACATGAACATATCGCCGAGATTGGGGGTATAAGTGAGCAAGTGGTCGTGGGGGGCATTTCGGCCGGTGCATGGATGACTGCGTCATTGGCACTGGCGCAACTGCGTGGCGAGGATAAGCGGTTGGCGGCCTGTCCAAAGATCGCAGGACAAATTCTCATGATTCCCGTTCTGGTACAGTGGGATCACTATGCGCCTCGTCAGGAGATGCTCAAGAGCCCTGAGCTCTCAAGTTATGTTCAATGTGCGCAGGCGCCTGTCTTGCCGATCGACCGTATGAGAATGTTTAGCAATCTGCTTGGTATTGCAGAGGCCAAGGATGCAGCTGAAGATCTTCGAATGAACCCTGGAAATGCAAGTGCCGAGGATGTCAAGAATTTACCTCCTACCACCTTTGGAGTTGCAGGCAACGACCCTCTGAGAGACGAGGGCCTTTTCTATGGAAAGCATCTTGCCGAGAACGGGTATGTTTTCGCCTCATTATCCAATTCATGCGCGTTTCTAATTCCATTGTCTAGCATCCCTACCAACGTCCATGTCTTCCCCGGCGTGCCTCATGGTTTCCGGCGGTGGGGAGACAAGCTGCCTGGCAGCAAGAGGTGGGATAAGCTGATGAGCGACGGAATTTCATGGGCCCTTTCGAAGCCAACAGCCGGCCCCTTTGAAATCCACTCGGATTAAATTTAGAAGTTGTAGCACTTGAGGCTTGAAACGAGGATAGACCGGGGTATCGAATATATCAGCCCTGCGAGGCTTTGGCATTGCCCTAAAAAGTAGGAGTGGCAACTACCGAACGTCCTCAAGCCCATTCTAAACTTGAAGCAAAACAATAGATAAGAAAAGGGTCCGATTCAATATAAGTCAATATAAGCCAATATAAGCAGCAAGCTCTGGGAGGAAATGTGCTCGAACAATCCGAAAGAATCTCCGATTCACCGCTCGCGGACCCGCAATACCGATTGTCCGATCTGGCGGCCACAATAGTTATTGGCGAAAGACCTTCAATTGTCTGTCTATTCATCTATTTGTATTCATGCAATGTAATTCTAATCCGCCCTTGAAGATCCCGCATTGATATAACAAGGGCGGGCCCCTCTTCGCCTCAACCCACACTTGCGCATCGCACCTCGCTTTGCGCCCAACCCTAAAGTCACCAGAGCCTCGTCGCCAGGGCCTCCGATCCTCCCCCTCGTGAGCTGAAAGTGCCTTTTTGGCCCTCAGAATCAAACAACTGTGACTATGCCTTCTTCAACCTCCACAAATGGAGTCTCTTCCACCCCCGACGCCCTCGAATCCGACCTCCTCGTCAAGCTATCCGCCAGTTGCGCGCTCGAGGACTTACAAGAGAATCTCCTCGGATCACTACATCGCCTGGGATGGACCGAAAAAGTAACCACCCTGGCAGCCGAACTCCTCCGCGCCGGCCGCTGTGAGACCTTTGACGAAGTACTGGCTGCAGTCCTCGCCTCCGCCGAGGGTCGACACCACCCCGCCCTGGGGCCAAAATCCGCCAACGGCGAGTCAACTTCAAACGGATCCAAAGAAACCAACGGTACAAAAAAGGGCAACAAGGATACCCCGTATGATCCCATCAAATACATTGAGGAGGTCAATGTGCGCATTCCAGAACCAGTGGTTGAAGAAGGAGTCCGTGGATTAAAAGACATATTGCGAGAAGTGGCCGATCTGGAGGGCGAAAGCACCCCCAACGGAGAGAAGAAATAATGGCCTTGGGTGCCGAATACCATATGGGAACGTGATCATGCATTTCTGGCTCTGGTTCTTCTTTTTCTTTCTTTTTGTTTTTGCCTCTTTTTTGTATTGGAGGAGTATAGTTTGAATCTGGTTCATTTCCACCCACGAGACTGGGGTTGGCATATGAGGCCGACTGGCGTTTTGCATCGCATAGACGATTAAAATTAAACGGGGCTCTGTGAGTTCCTTTCGAACATCTGTTCCTGCTGATCTTTAACCGATCCCGTATCTCATCGACCGATCTATATTACGAGATGACGCAGAGCATCAATCTGGGCTCGTGGGGCCTTTGAAATTAATCTGCAACCGACATTGATAGACCGGCAGATGATTACTGTGTTGAGACTTAAGTAGTATACATGGTCCATGTTCCAAGACCAGGTCATGGGAGTTTTAGAACCAGCGGCTTGATACAGATCTGCAACACTAGAGAGATAATAAGTTCTTCTAAGGTTAGGTAATGGTCTGTAAGTTTCTGATTTTTGGCAAGGTTTGCCTGTATTTTCATACTTGAATAGTACCTTCGATCCTTATACAGGATATCTACTATAAGATTCGAAAGCTACCAACCCTATTACCTCTACTGACGTCTATTTTAATTGTAGCTAAACATGACCCTTGATATCTACTCCATCAGAATGCACAATTGACAGGTCTAGCGGGGTCTGTCAAGTTCTGTGGAGTGACAAAATTTAAGATTACAGACTCCCGGCCCGGGAAACCTTCGAAGTCCAGGCCCCGTCACGTGTTCCCCAGAGCGCTTTCGCCTAATCCTCATGTTCTTTCAATGTTGTACGCTGTGTTGGATTCAGATCGACGTTGACGATCTTCCTGATAGTCGTCTTTCTGCCACGTTCTGCCGTGACTGTAAAGCATCATCCTCCCCGCTCAGCGCTGTTTATTGAACTCCCGCGTCCCCCCCCCCCCCCTCATCGAAAAGGAGTCTCCACCACTTCGCGCAACAACTTCGATACGTTCTTATATTATAAAATCTTTACGTTGGCTCATGGTTGTCGGGCGACAAACATTTTATTTCTTCTTGCTGCCCGCGTTTGAGAAGGGGAAGCAATCGGCGCATTACCGCCGACCCTCATTTTGTTTGCCTTGACTAGCTCCCTCAACCCGGTGGCGGCGCCTACGCATCTTCCTCATCCATAACTCTCGGTGAATATCACATTGTCGCCGAACCTCTGGACCATGTCCCTTCATACCTCTTACCACGCCGACTCCGACGCGGACGATGAATACGAACGCAGCGTGATCACTTCGCCGCACCTTCAGATCGATTCCGAATCCTCCCCCACAGACTCCGATATCCATTCCTCTGAGCATACCCCCACCAAATTCGGACCGATGGATGCTCCTCGCTCCCCGCGAGCGCTCATAGCAGAATGGGGAGTCGATGAATGCAAGGAATTCCTGACTTCGCTGGGATTATTACAGTATCACGGTACATTTCGAGGTAAGCGCAATTTCCGATGAAAGTCTGTGTGTGTAGCGCTGACGGATCATAATTTGACAGAAAACGGAATTGTCGGCGAGGCGCTCATTGCCTTGAAGCATGAGGAGCTAAAGGAAATGGGAATCAACAGTGTTGGTCATCGATTGACTATCCTCAAAAGCGTATATGAAATCAAAGTGAAGCAGGATGTTCCCTTGGATGCGGATCATTACATTCCTCTATGTATGCCACCAGATCTCTCGTTTCCAGCAGTGTACTGACGTCATAATCGCAGCTGCGGATCAAAGTATGAATGAGACCGCAACTCAAGAGGATCTTGCCCGTTTGATCAAATCAATCCAGTTGCGAGATGAAAAGCTCATGTTGGTGGAAACAGAGCTACGTCGAATCACAGATGATTATCGTCGATTGCGGGAAGAAATCCTACCAGTGATCAAGATAGCAAAAGATCGGTCACATCCGTTACCTCCGCCATCTTCAGGAGGCCCGCCCTCAGATAATTGGCACGATAATACGGCCACACTTACATCACCTTCTCAACTGAATATCAGCAACAACGACACATCTACATCGAAAATCGCCCGGGCTTTCTCAAAGCGCATGCATCCTAGCGGTGCTACCTCCAAAAACAATTCACCAACCCATATTCCACCTATGATCCATGAGGGAAGGTCTCATCATGACAACTTGAATCCCTCGGCCTCGTCATTTTCTGCAGCCTCTCATTTAACGTCTCTGAACGGAGGATCCCAATTATCCCCAGGGATTCCCTCGCCCACATCGCCCCACACACACCACGCGCATCCTCAGACTCTCAACCCAAGATCATATACCCAGCCAGGTCCCGGTGCGAACCGGAATACGGCTTATGATTATGCCGAACAGACCCCGACGATCCATTCTAGAGACCGTCTGACTCCGAGCCAACTCCCATCATCCCGCGCCGAAACCCCATCCACTGCATCACGTCTTGACCCACGCAATGACCCACGAGCTGAATCCAGGGCCGAATCTCGGGCAGGCGGAGGCGGCAGTGAAAATCCAAGTAGCGTGGAAATTTTCAAGTCTTTCCGGGTTTCCTGGGAAGATCCCTGCTACAAGGTCCTGCCGGCGGCGCTCAAAAAATACAACATCAATTCCGACTGGAAGAACTACGCCCTCTATATCGTTTACGGCGACCAAGAGCGGTGCTTGGAATTACAGGAGAAGCCTCTCCTTCTGTTTAAGCAGCTAGAAAAGGAGGGACGAAAACCCATGTTCATGCTGCGCAAGATTCACATGGATAATCCGGCGAGTACCCCGGGCCCTGGCGCCTCTGTCCCCAACAGTGCTGGCTTTGAAGGTGGCCGCCAAGGGCAAATCAATCTGCCAGGTGGCGTGCTGTGATAAAAAAACTTTCCATCCCTCCCTGTTTTAAAACACTCGTGTCTGGCTTGAGATACCCGGTGACTTTGACTGCCTCTTGGCTCATCTTTTCCTTCTGTTGTGTTTTGGCTTTGTGGGTGTGTATTTGTCTCTGGTATTGCCAGTTTTGCCGGTGTTTTGTGTTCATGGGAATTCCGGTATACCATCTCCAGGGGAACGAAGTTTTAAGAATGACTTTGGCGTTTCTGCTTCACTTAACGTGTTTCATGCTCCCCACGCGTCAATCTTCCACGCTGCATCTGCATCTGCATCAGCCTTAGCCTTTTTTTCTTTTTCTTTTCCCAAGACATCATAACTTGCCATTGAGTCATGGCGCAACATGTTAGCATAGTACATACCAATTGAAATTTCATGTCCTCGACCGGACTGCATCGATATCCTTCAGAGACCTCCTGAAAAAAATAAAGACTACTTACTGGGACTGCCTTAGGGAACCACTTATACCACCCTCTGCTTGTTATGGAACCCCTGTCTCGTGGATGTGTGTGATCATATTAAAAAGTAACTTGCAATAGACAGTGACCATGGAAAAATACCCTTCCAACGGAGTACCTAGGTAGGTATAAAACCCAAGACGATCCTTATCGTCACGTGTGATCGTGTCACGGACGCGTTTGATAGCGCATTTTGGTTTCACACATCGCAATCAACAGAGCGGCCTTGACCACTAAGTATCAATGAGCTGGGATCGTGTCATCCAGGACTCTGATGAGGACGAACCCCTCGAGGGGGATGCCCCTCCGATTGTCGCCCCCAACCAACGTTCGGAGCCTGCAGTGCAGGAATCCCACGATCATGTCCCCGCCAAACTCACGACCCACGACGCAAACGAACATGGCTCGGTGCTCGGTGAAAGCATGCTCCCGCAATTAAATGTCAATTTCGATGAATATCTGCAATCACAAGAAAGAAATAATGCAGGGTTGTCATCGTCTCAGCAACGGCGCGAGGAGAGGTGGATTCCCAGCACCGAGGGCGCGAGCGGATCGATGGGTACGTGACGACCAGGGCGCATTAGAAACAAAAGAAACACTCTGAAAATTTGCTTATACTGGTTTTGCAGATGGATCGGGTACCATGATGAGTGAAATTGGACTCGCGCAGCAAAGACTTCTCGACGACAATGCTTCCAGCGCAGGCCAGCAAATCCCGTCTGCCGGGGCTTCATTTTCAACCGAATCAATCCAGTCCGCGCCATTTCCCACGATACCGAGCTCTCACTCCTATCAGATGGGTCCACCAGATGGCGAGCATTTCCCTTACTACCAAGCCCCCCATGACATGTCTATCAACAGAAACCAGGCCTTACTACCCGACCAAACGGGTGTGTATAGTCTGAATCAACCAGGTGCTAATAATGATACTGCTCCAAATCCAAATGGCGCCCTTGACCAACCCACAGCACCCTGGAAGGAATATCAGCATGCAGATTTGAACCCACCCCAGGCAATCTTGCATTCTCGATCGCAGCAACCGTTTCCTCAATCCCCGCATGACACCGAGCCTATATCATCTGTCGCATCAAGGCAAGACATCGGGTTCAAATCTAGCACCGTCGCAACCAACCTCATTTCGCCGCAACAGTCGCAAAGCAGTGCACAGGACGAGCTCGCCTTGCCGGCTGTCCAGCCAATCTCACAACCAATCGCACAGCCACCTGCAGCCATTGAGCCCCCAGTCCCAAAGAAAAAGCGAGGGCGACCCAAGAAGCAAGCTCTGCCAATAAACGACGAGGACGACGAGCTAGCCAACTCTCGAGACCATGAATTCAAAACCCCTGGCGTAAATGGTGCGATTGATCAATCCGATAGTGAATATTCTACGGAGAATGACACCCCCGCCTCGAGTGGCGTCTCCAATCAGTCTGACGAAGAAGAAATAGGAACAGCCAAAACCAGGAAATCGGAATCTCAAGACTCGACGAAGAAGAAACCAAAGAAAGCGAAATCGAAACCGGCACCTGTCCCCGTTCCAGGTTCGGGAGAGGACGATGTCATCTGGATCGATACAAAATCAATCGATGCTGCACCCGTCAACGACAGCACCAATCTAAACCAGGAACAAGAGCCCACAGAACATGAAGCAAGGTCTACAAATCCAATCACAAATCCTGCGCAGCCTTCAAAATCCACTACTGCAGCCGAGCCAACGACTCAACCCGCCGACGAAAAGCCAGCGCCCAAAAAGCGCGGCCGTAAGCGAAAGCAACCCATCGAGGAAGAAGCACCCAAGCTTGCAGACACACCAGCACCCAATAATGTTGGCGCCCAAACCCCCGGCCCAAAGCTTGCCGTTGTCGTTGATAATAGTCCGAAGTCTGCGCCAGTGACCGATGCCCAATTCGAATCGCCGGCCAAAGAGCCGAGCGATGATACCGTCACCGCTCCAACTGAAGCCCCTTCGACTACTAATTCTACAACCGGAATTCCCCAAACGCCCTCAAAACCCGATACTGGATCCATCAATACGCCGAAGAATACAGGCAAGGGCCCGGAAAAGCACAGTCCCATCTCGGCACGAGGTGGAGTGCCCTACCGGGTTGGATTGAGTAAGAGGGCAAGAATTGCACCGCTGCTCAAGATGGTCCGGAAGTAGGATGTTTTCTATATCTGCTTCGACGTGATCATATCGATTCTTTGTCTTCGGTTTGTCCCACGTTATTCGACTTGTCTTGTATGGTTCCATTGTTATTGAGCTTTTCCTTGCTATCCTTATACCCCCTCGAGAATATTCTCGACGCGCTGATTTCATCATTTTTGCTTCTTGTCTTCCAGTGATTAGTATTGGTTTTTACACGCTTGCGCTGGCCTTGGCTCATCTCTATCATGTGCGTGCATTCTTACACTCAAGTCCGTGATATTACCTTGTCACTTGGAATGATCTGGTAGGAGATCTTGTCAATTTACCTGCATATCAGGAATGATAACCTTCCACCAAGCTTCAGAGCGTGAGCTTTACGTTTGTAGGATACACGAGCAAGTAATGCCATTGAAGTAGAGACCCCTCGGGGTTTTCGTGAAATGCTTGCTAATAATTAACAATTTTCCATTCATCTCCTGCCCATGGATCGTCCTCTGTCACATTTGCCGGTGCATTGAAAAGAATGATTGTGCTCGTAAAAAGCCACAGGATAAGTATATAAGGAATGCCAACAGCAGTGAGTCCGACTATCAAACCTCAGAAGATGTCACACAAGAGGCCAACATGCTCTATTACATGAGCATCGCAACAATAAAGGCAAGGAGCAAGGACGTCATAGCTGCCATGACCGCGGACCCAAGCATTCGAATTTCAACATCGGCCTCTGACTTGGAGATTGTGGTATCAATTTTTGGGTCCCAGGCATCGCCATTGCCAGGAACATCGACAGTGCAATAACCGGCGTCCTTGCGGCAGCCTTTGCCACAATGATTACTTGTGTTGCCACAGGCATTTTCGCTACTGCAGCAGAAACCAAAGGTGGATCCAAGACAGGTATAGTTGGAGCCGCAAGATCCGTCCCAGGAGACCGCCTTGTTGGGATCTGCCGATGCTGGCTTCTTGGGTTTTTCCTTCTGAGTGGGCATGCGGGTGTCTTTGCGGTACCAAAGGGGCCGAGGATCGCGAAGGCAGTCTCCGACAGTGATTGCCCGGTACCCCAATCTCTTGATGGATTTGAGCATATACTCTGTGAGGTTGTGGACCGTCTGTTCATGAGCATCATGGGCGATGACAAGCCAAGACTTGGTGAGAGGATCGCCCTGGAGTACTTGGTGATCGAAAATATCCTTGGATCGTTGGATCAAGTCGGGGCTGTCATTCTTGTAGTCGTCCGTATCGATATCATAGAGAATGATGTGATAGCCAAGTTCACCGAGCTGCTTTCCACATTCCGTATCAGGGGTACAGCTGGAGTAAGGTGGTCGCATGTAGCTAGGGAAGTGACCAAGAATATTTCGTATGGCGGCTTCGTTCTTCTCCATCTGCTCACTGCGTTGAGAGGGGGTGACCTTGCTGAGATCCTGGTGCGACCAAGTGTGACTGGCAACCTGGTGACCACTCGAATGCATGCGCTCGATTAGCGAGGCCCAGGGCAAGGTGAGGTCATCAATCGCACCCTTTCCGTTGTTGATTCCTGTGACGAAGAACGTCGCCTTGGCATCGTATTTGTCAAGCAAATCGAGCAAATCCCCTGTGTAACGAGTTGGGCCATCGTCGAAAGTCAGCGCGACAGTTCCGGGGATGGCACACGAGCGGATCTGGGTTGGGCCGAATGGGACTTGACCAAGATGTGGCCGAGGAATCTCTTTGGTAGGGGGGCCATAAGGGGATCGATGAGCGTCACAATGGCCGTAGTCAATCTTGCAGTCCGGGGAGCGGCAGTGTGCCTTGGAAGTCCCACAGAAGCCTGTTTTCCGTCAGTAGTTTGGTCGCCTACATACTTCTGACACATACCTGCACCGGAGCAGCATGTGCCGACTGGGCATTTGCCAATTTTAGGACCGCAACGATAGTCAACATTGTTGGGGACATCGCGGGTGTCCAAGGCAGACTGAACAGCAGAAGATTCAAGCGTAGCAGTATACACTGGAGCTGCACCATGGATTTTGGTCAACGCAGAGGTTGCCAGTGCTATAAGCGAGACAAAGGCAGGACGAAGACGCATCTTGGACGGTACGAAAGGTATACAGAAAGTATGTAATGTTCGATGGGGATGAAGTAATGTGAAGTACTGTAAGGCGATGGAGATGATTTGAAGAGAGAGAGAAGAGAGAAAATCAAAGGCAAAAGGTCACCGGCAGGAGGGAGCTAGTTTCTTAGGAAAGCGCGAGGTGAGGAAGCTGCGAGTGTATTTCACGTCTACCTCCACATAGGGAAAGACCGTGGATCTATGTACGGAGAAGATACCTACATGATGCTTTGTGTTAGAGGAATGTGTAGAAGAATAGAGGCGCTAGTAGATTCAGTATCAACGTGGGTATCGTGAGTTCTTTTTGCCTTCCTGGGCGTTCTGAATTTGACCCAAGGGCAGACTCTTTCCCAGACGACCTTGAGCGCCATGACATAATGGGGTATCCATTAATGTAGGCTGAACATAGCAGGTCGAACCAGTAAGCCTTGAAATGAATAGCAAATTTTTAATCCGAGGGACTTTACCGGCAATTTCGACTGCCGATGTCAGTCAGGATTGGTGATCACTTCAGTTGGTCTGTGTGATGTCCTCCTCTCCAACCGCGGAGAACACAAAAGGTGCGAGACTATCCAGGTGAGGACCGAACTTTGCAGGAGCCGTTCGTGCAATAACACCGATGGCAGCAATCAAGTGTCGACGCTGCACGAGAGAGATGTTGGAGGAGAGGGTTTTGGTCAAAGTGGCCACGAAGTTGTTGAGCTGGCTTTCGGAGAAATGGAGCACAAGAGCCGAGATGGCTGTCAATGCGCGCTTAGTGACCACAGTGCCGGCTGTGTCATTTCGGATTATGGCCATCACTGAGATTTGAAGCCCGTCGAGCTCTCTTTCCTGAAGGAGAGGCCCAAAGCAGGTCACGACCTTGATGAGCACATCAATAGCATCGCTGCTGAAGCCGCGAGACGGATCTTTCTCCATCATGCCTCTCACCAATGAGCCACGTCTCCCTGAGGGGGAAGGCGTCGGGCCAGTCAGACGGGGAATGAGAACAGTTGAGACCGCTGAGTATGCCGTGATCACGTTTTGGGGCGCAGGCTGGCCCGCCTGGGGATGGGGGAGGGTGTCGACGATGACGCGAAGGGCTGTATTTGGTACAGATGTGTCTATTGTCTGGGAAGCAGTCAAGCTAGCCAGCTGCTCGAGAAGAGGAGTGAGGGATTCGGATGGCAGGCGAACAGCGAGCGGGCCAAGGCTATTCAGATACAGTTAGAATCGTCAGAGCGGGACAGAGCTGGGGACGAACCATTTTAGTGCCATGTTCTGCACGTCACCATGTTGATCGTCAAGAGCCTTGAGTAGGCCTTCTGCGAGCCTCGTTGATGTGCCACGGTCATGGGCGAGGAATGCGGAATTTGGATTGTTCAAGATTCCATAGAGGTCGTTCAGCGACATGTATCTCAGGTCGGCATCGGGGTCATCGAGCTTCGACAGCAATGTGACGATAGTTGACTGAGTGATCTGTCGGTCCGCCATGATAGTGAAACTGGATAACAAGTTCGGGGTGTCGAAGAAAGCAAGTGTTGGAGTAGGCCAGCCACAAGTGAAGTGATAGCTTCTGATAGCTGGCGCCGCAACGTGGGGTCGTTTCTGCCTGAGGTGTCAACCCTGATTTTCGCCTGAGGCCAACCTTGGAAACAATCGCTCCAACGTCAAGTATGAAACTCCGCCGCTCTACACACTTCTCCCCTGGAAATATTTGTTCAATTCTTTCTTTGTTTGTTTCTTTTTTTCAAAGTCTACTGAAATGATTTCTCAAGTAACCTTATGGGTTACACATACGCCAAATTCATCAAAGATTCGCGCTGAGAGTGATTTATTCCATTGGACTTATGTGACTGACTAGCATATCTACACTTTCCACCAAGGACTTCGTCATTTCATGGCTAGACAAGCCTAAACATCAAACAAGCAGAATAAGCACTTCTGATTCAATTGAATCTCAACAAAGACAAACGAGGGAGCTCACCTGAAATATGCTCTAAGCAGAACGAGAACCATAGGCCGAAGCGTCAAAGTCCAGCGTGATGCAGGCATCTTTTTTGAACGTATCACTTCCACCATCGGCCCAGAAGTCTGTCCATCGTTGGCCCCCGATACATTTGGCCTCGTCATAAAAAGCAGCTCGCTGGCGATGAGCACCATAGGACAAAACTCGGAAAGATCGAGTGGCAGGGACGTTCGAGTCACGGCAAGTGTTATCCCATACATTGACTTCACGGGCACCACCGGAGCAATCTTTACCGGAGAAAGCGCGGATCTTGAATGAAAGAGCCCCAGAGCTCAGACTCAGGAGTGCAAGTGTCTTTGCGAAGTGCATAGTGGACGACAAGAGGCGGTTTGTTTGAAATGAAGGATGTGTTTAATGTTGAATGCTCCATTCTCCCTGGGGACTGATTGAATCTTTATACCTGAAGGCATGACCATGCCAAGTCTGAGAATTTGAGCGATTAGTTTGAAATGCACGAAGTCCAGCCGCGATTGCTCAGCACTGATCCAAAACATACTTCCAGGGTACGCTAGTCCGTCTACCCGTGTCTATGCAAAATTTTACAGCCAGTATTTGCATCTTTATTGGATACGATGAGTGGACACAACCTGGCCAAATCGGAGTGCAGAGGACCCTCCCGTAGGCTTCCAGTATGCGTATTGAGATGTGGCGCCAGCGATACTACCCTCCTACCATATCTAGAAGGGATTTGGGGCGGTTTCACTTGGCTGTCGGGATATAACAAATCACACTAACATATTATCGGTATCTCGAGGCGCCCCGTATTCAAGTCCTTGTTTAGGCCTGCCATAGGCTAGGCATACGAAACCGACCAAACCAAGCTACAAATGCAGATTTGAGTGCACCATGCTTGGGATATTCACTTCTAGAACTCCACCTTTGTTACTTAAGGAATTGTTTCTACCGCGAGAGCTACTTCCAGGCTTGTATCACTCAGACTCAAGCCCTGAACTGATTGCAGATGATTTGCAATATCTCATATTTTTGAGCACAATGAATAATGTCTTCTTGCTGCATGCCCTGTTTCATTTCCTATTTCTGGGGCCAAGATTAAGGCCGTCCATAAGTAACATCCGGGGAGACCTACGCCCAGCAGTACCCTGCATGATACATGAACGGCCCCCACACTTTTTCGGTATACTCAGTGAGTCTATACGCCATGACGACTCCGCACCGGAAAGACCGGGTCTACTCATACGCAGCTTAGTCGGGACTGCTACTGGTTGATTTCCAAGGTTGATTCCAAGCCAAGACCCAATGAAAGGCAGTAAAGAAGAGGATAGAAGCGATGGATTTTGATTTTGCTTGGCCTATTACCCATCGGGAAATATGGTGCGCGTGCTCACCTTATTTCCCCAGGGGTAGGCTCCAACGCTGAGTGATCGGCATGATGTCGATCAGCAAAATACGAGTGCTGCTGATCATGCAAGTAAGCAAGGTCCCTTGAAAATCGTTTCTTGGCGGGCGTTTACTATACGCACCTGCAGACTCAACTTCACGAGTACGGAAAATGCCAAACTTTACGACATCAGGTTACATTCTTGTCGAGTGTTGCCCTAACTAGCTGAGAGACTCATCCAGTCCACTTTGGAGGACTTGGCGGGTCTCCCATTACCAGATATAAAAGTCGGCTCCCAACTACTCCTTACTCTTAATCCTGACAACAGAAGCATTCATCTCCTCATCACATTGCAAAGAAAGAACCAAACCATCCTTGAAACTCTCGACGTTTGTGAAATCATGCATTTCGGAAAGACCCTCACCCTAGCCTGCCTCAGCACCGGAGCCATGTCGTTCAAAGTCCGCGCATTCACGGGAGCCGACTGCTCTGGGGATGCGAAGGAAGTCAACATTTATGACAACACCTGCAGAGGCTCTGGCCTGCCAAAGACACTCTCCTTCCGAGTCCTCTCTTATGGAGCCCATCGCCAGCGTGCTGGCTTTTACTCTGACGGTTCTTGCAATGCACTCGGCAGAGAATGGGTTGATTATTGGGCGGACGGTGGAAGCAACGTATTCAAGAAGGGAGATTGCGTCAATCTCGGCTTTGGCGCGTACTCAATGGGTTCCCGGTCAGCATAGGGGGAAAATTTGGGTGAGTGTTATCTTCCACCTGAATTGGCATATAGGAATTTCTAGCAGATGCTAACCGAGCTCTGTAGGAATGATTTTACCATGCCTCTTTCACACTTGAGCTGTATTGGGAAATGTGATCCGGAAACATCGCGTTCGAATGTTGGCAGTGAGTTCGAGGTAGATTATTTCACGAATGCCTTCCAATTTAGTATGATCTATAGATGCTTTAAATCTTGAATATCTCAAAACTGGAAACCGTGAAGAGAATTTTCTCTTTTTCTAGATTCCGAAAGAACGTCAAGATTGAATTTAGGATACCAGTCACCAAAAACCAGATATTCAGAATAGTTAGCAGCCATTGCAACGTTGGAAGGCTCTATCAAGGGCTGAACAGCTGGGATGGATACTTTCACACCTTGCGCTGTTGCGCAGAAAGTCATGTAGATCTTATTTTGTTCAATCTTATCAAGATCTGATAACAGAGGCATCCCTCTAAGGGTTAAACGGAGAAATGCCCAATGTGAAAACTGAGCCATGAAAGTCAAAGATAACCCAATGATCGAAAAATCATTCAACTACGCATATTTTCCGTAGTACATTTAAGCTAGGGAGATTATATCTTGCATGTTCGGAGTATAGATCAAGGCCCAGTGGTGGAGCCCATTGCATCATATAGTGCACAGACCCGCGGAATGAGCTAGGAAGCGGTCTTACGACCAGCCTTCCGGCAACTTGCGAATTCCCCGACATCTCTCTCACCTATCACACTCTCCATATTCTCTATCCCCTCCTCTTCATTCGCAATACACACAATGGTCTTTGCACGCCGTTCCATCTTCCGCGCTGCGACTGCAGCTCAATCCATTCGCGCAGCCCCGGTGGCTCGTCGATCCGCCCAGCTACTTGGTCGTCGGTTCAATTCCACCGGTAGCCACGAGACGGTCCAAGCCTCCAGTGACCTTCCTTGGTGAGACTTCTATTCTAATTGGCATTGGTGTCCGTCTTCTCACTATATGTCTTTCTATAGGGCGCTCGGGTCTGCTGTCCTTACCGGTTCCTTGCTCTTCTCTCTGTGGCCTTCAGGCTCCGACGGTCACCATGACGCCCACGGACATGGCCACGGACATGAGCAGGAGGCCGAGCATGAAGAAAAGGCCGAGGAGGCTGTAGAGGCAGAGAGTGAACCTGCCGAGAACAAGGACCAAGAATCTTCCGAAGAAGCCCCCAAGGAAGCCCCCAAGGAGGAGGGACAGAAGGACGAAAAGGAGGGCGAAGCCAAGGAGGAGCCTAAGGAACAGTCCAAGGAAGAGAAGGACGACTCCAAGGAGCCTAAGAAGGATACCCCTGCGGATGAATCCAAGGAGGAGCCCAAGAACGACGACTCCAAGCAGGAAGAGTCCAAGGAAGATGCCAAGAGCGACAAGGGCGACGAGTCAAAGGAGTAAAGTCACCTCACTACTTGAACTGCGCGCTTGGAGTCAACCTACTCCCGAATCTACCTGCTCTAGAGCTGAACATCTAGCGAAGAACTATGGATTGACGACCACAATGCTTATGTATTTATACTTCTAGAAGCGGGACGTGAAATACATAATTTTTACATATCCATACTTATCTCTTGCTTTTACACTGTGCCTCATCTCATGAGCCGTGAAGCTCGGTGCGTTTTGGGCCTATGTCCATCATTCCGAAAGCTAACCGTGGACCGAGGCTGGGATCTTAGCTTGGAATCCTATGGAAGCCATCTCAAAGGAATATTCCAGGCTCTGCCAGAGCTTGATACATCTTTCTAACATTGGAAGGGAATAGTAAATAATAATTCAAAACCACTTGATTCATACGCTCGTTCAAAAACAAGCGCCGGCGCCCGCTCTTCTAAAGGGGCATATTCTAGCTGGCGCAGCCAATGCACCACACCCAGACCCAGCTCACAATTACATTAACAGCGTATCGACATATCCAAACCACCGTTTGGAGAACTCCTCCGAAGTATAAGCTATAACATGATTAAACCTTCTTTTTAACAACTCAATGAAAAGGGGAGAAAAAGAAATATCGAATCAAGCCTTTCGGCTGCGCGTGCGAGGTCCGCGCTGCTCGGCGATTGGTTCGCCGTTGACCAGGACCTGTGGAGCATGGTTCTCCTTGCCCTGGTCGGCGCCTGTGGCAATAGCCTTGGTCTCAACATTGGTCTCAACAGTGTTCTCCTCTTCCTCTTCTTCCTCGTCATCGCTGCGCTCATCCTTCGTCACATTGGTAAAGATATAGTTGGTCAAAATGCGCAGGATCAGGAAGAGCCAAAACAGGTTGACGGCCTGTAGACTGGCAAGCAGGGAGAACGTGATGTATTGACTGATCCAGCACTTGTACTGTTGAGTCTCCCAGTTGAGTTCGAAGGGTCCAACGGTACGGAATTCAGTGAGGACAGCCCAGAGGATCTTCAAATTGAGGTAGTGACGCAGATAAATCCACCAACCAACGAACATGGTGAAGTACGGCGCAGTGATGTACGCATCCAGATAGTTGAGCGTCTTGGAGGTCGCCAAAAAGAAATCGGAGATATCGTGAGTGATGTACACTGCCAGACCCATGTGCGTGAAGTGGAAGCGATAACTCAGCCCTATAAGGGCCAAGGTGATGATGTGATGTCCAACAAGCTCCTTGAAGTCCTTGCGCGGCTTCTCCAGCTGCAGCATGAGAACAATAGCTTGCTGTGCCCAGTAACTAGCCTCAAGGAGATAGTAGGCTTTGAAAACCGCCTCGTGCTCGCGGTGAGGGAATCCCTCGAACATAGCCGTCGTGTTGAAGTACCAGATGGTCGAGCGCTTCATCACATACAGTCCAAACGGTCCAAACACCCCAAAGTACACTGCGGTGTACATCTGTTCCATGAATCGTGCCGTCTTGCCCTTGCCCCGAATACCGCACCAGACCGCGAATGGGCGGATCATCTGCTGCATGATGAACTCGCGCGTAAACGACAGCACAACTGTGTAGAACGCCACGAACGCGATATCCTTTTTACCCTTGCCGTACATAATCGGACCACCGGGAGTCTTGGGACCTTGCGGGTACGACAGGAAGATGGCGCTGTGCATGGGGTTCGAGGGTGTAGGATTGATGACGTACAGCCCGACCAGGAACAGCATCACGAGTAGCGGCAGCAACCAGGTGTATCGCAGGCAGGTATCAGCGAAGCGGTGGAGGAGTGAGCGGGCGCGACGCCGTTTTGTCGTCTTTGGTTTCGGTACACCATTGAACTGGGTGTTGTCAGTTGGGATGCGCGCGACCACTCGGCAGTGCATTGCGTACCTGTGGTTCAATCGGGCTCACTTCGTTCATGGTGGACATCGCCGGCGCACTAGTATCGCCTCGGATGTCCACGCCCAAGGCTGAGCTTCCCCGAGGTCGCACCATACTGAGTGTTGTCCTCGCTCACGGTGTTCTCGTATTCGGGATGGGATGGAATGAGCTCACGTGTGCTCCGAGGGAAAGAAAAAAAAAAACAAGAGGAAAAGAAACTGGAAACCACCAAGATGAAATGGGGAAAAAGAAAGAAACACCGCTAATCCGGAACGATCGGATGAGAGAAGATGAAGACGATCTTTTTTTTTTGGCCCAGGGGTTGCGAGTTCGTCTCTCCCCACTCTAAAGCTGTCGGAAAGTCTTGGCGCCCTTTGTGCCAACCTCGGCGTATGCAGCTTCCTTGCCAGTTTGTGCAATAGTGCGGACTTGAAGGTTGGGATTAGAAAGGAGCTGGAATTGCAATTGGAATGAGACTGCAATACGGTCAATCCTTTTCTGTAGACACGCCAAGAGCCTGGGTTTTGCAAACTCCACCTCGGCAGCCCCGATTGCAATTGTGGGAATTGGACCTCAAAAGGCACAGAGTGGGAACAGGGCAGGATACGAGTACGAATCGATCACACCAATTTTGAATGTCCGTCCTCGGTTTATGTGGCATATTTCCAATGACATCATTCACGATGTAACCCCTGTGTCCAAAAATTGATCAGAGGGATGGGGATACTTGCATGTTCGGGGGCTATTTAATGTCCTGAACACCTGCATTGATCTTTATGAATGTCCTTTCTGCGTACTCTGTATCGCATGGAGTAATTGGTCTGCAGTTGAAACGTGCTTGATTATTTGTGCAATTAAGACAACACAGTAGATTAGAATCTACTGATGTCGATGATTCTGTTCCAAAATATTTTGTATACGTCCTGAAGTCATTCATGTATTAACGTTTTCGAGATCAACTCGCTCTTTCCGCACTCCATTAAACTTCCTCGGTGTGGGCAGCAGTGCGCTTCTCAGCACCAGCCAACTTCTCACCCAGCGCACCAATATCGCCAGCCTCGGCAGCGACGGTGCGCTTGGTATCGTGGGAGGTCTTCCAGGCAGGGGTACCGATGTAAGGAATACCGTTGGGATCCTCGAAGATCTGCTCGGTCTCTTCAAGGGTCTTGCCGGCGGTTTCAGGGAAGAGGAAGAAAACGTGGAGGAGCATGACAGCCAGGAAAACACCGAAGATGATGTAGGTCTGCCAACGAATAGTGGCAAAAGCAGTAGGCACGAATAGACCGAGAGCAGTGTTGAAAGCCCAGTTGGCGGAGGTGGCGAGAGCAACGGCCTTACCACGCACACGGAGAGGGTACAGCTCGGGAGGGTACACCCAAGAAACAGGTCCCCAGGTCGGGGCATATGAGGCGACGAACAGGTAGGTGCAGGCAATGAGACCCTTGGCAGGGGCACCGCTCAGGCGCATAGACTCCTCGGCTACACCCTTGATACCACCGGGAACTACCTCGCCGTACTTGGCCATGATACCAGCGTTGGCGAACATCCAGGTCATCATCAGGGTTGCACCGATAAGCAGAGTCGGTCGACGACCCCAGCGGTCAACCCAGATAAGAGCAGGGACAGTCATTACCACGTTGATAATGTACTGAATAGATGAAGCGAGCAGAGTAGCGTCGCCTTCATAGCCAGCCATACCGAAGACGTAAGTGATGTAGTACATCATGACGTTCATACCGGTCAGTTGGGACCAAATCTGAGTCCAGATACCAGTCATGGTACGGTGAATCATCTTGGGGTGGAACAACTCCAAGTATGACACATCCTTGTTGGCACGCTCAAACTCGCACATGTCGCGAATCTCTTGCATCTCGGCGACAACGAATGGGCTGTTGGAATCACCCTTACCGTGAACCAGAGCCAGAACAGACTGGCACTCCTCCCAGCGGTCGTGACGGGCCAACCAACGGGGAGACTCGGGCAGGAACATCATTCCAACGAAGAGAAGAACGGCAGGAACCATCTGCACACCCCAGGGAATACGGAAAACAGACTCGCTATAGTTGTGAGAGGTCGAGTCGTTGCCGTGGCCAATATAGGAGCAACCGAAGGAGATACTGTAAATTGAAATGTCAGTCGCTGTTACCGTGTCGAGCCCAAAGAGGTAAAGTACATACTAGTACATGATCAGAATACCCCAGGTAATAGCCCACTGCTGGGAGCCGACAAGACGACCACGCTTGGAAGGCGGCGCAATCTCGGAGATATAAACGGGGACCTGGGCAGACTCGATACCGACACTGAGACCGTTGATGATACGTCCGGCAATGAGCATGCCCATGTTCTGGGAAGCGCAAACAATAATCGAACCGATGACCCTAAAAAGACGCTGTTAGTTATACTTGATTGTTGAATATTCTTGAAGTCGCGCAATAACTTACCAAATAATACAACCAACCATGATAGCGTACTTGCGACCAAGACGATCAGAGATAAAACCAGAAATCAGAGCACCCAGCCATGAACCACCGGGCATAGCAGCAGTGACACCACCCTGAGCCAGGGAGCTGAGACCACTACAGTGGTCTTCATCGGTAAAAGGAGGACCATGAGGACCGTGATTAAAGTAACACTTATATGCTGGTGTGCTGATAATGGCTGACATAGACGAGATATCGAATCCAAACAGCGCACCGCCAACGACGGACACAGCCGTGATGACATAGATGTTCCCCACGACAACCATGGTGAATGATATGGTTCCAAACCAGTAAAAAAAAATGGAGGGGAAAGGAGACACAGAGAGCCCAGGTCAAGGGGAAACCAACGGTGTTTAAATAAATCTCAATAGGAAAATTTCTGGCTACTTGTCGGGGGGGCCGAATGGTAATGCACACACAGAACCCGTACGAAGTAGATTAGGCTTGTCACTTTGTCAACCCACTCCCATGCCGTGTCTGGGATCTCCGAGAAGTCAAATTACTGTATCATATGTACACTCGAGTACGGAGTACACGATAATCAAACCACCTAGGGCTGCGCCAAGACCCTGTTTGCAACCCCAGCTGTGATAAGATCCCATGATTGGTGGATATTCACTTAAGCATATCCACCCGTTGTCTGTTGATTGGTGGACACCCCAGGATGGCTTATGGGATCCGGGGAATCAACCACGAGGGTGACAGTCCTAGGCCGAAGGGGGTCAAGCGGCGTATTACACCTGAGCTCGGCTTCTGGCCGGGTTCGGGAGAAAGAAAAGTCGGTCATCTCCCCTGTAATCGGGACGGCAGTGGCGTTTCTGGGCATTTGAGAGTTTCCTCATGTTCAGATTCGAGCCTCAAAAAGTCAGGCGTAGGGATAGAGATCGAAATCTGGAGAAAAATGTGGTCCCCCGTTTATCAAGGGGTCCATGTGAGGACTGGTCTTTTTTCTCCCGGCCCCCAGATTAACCCACATTTCGTTTTCTGGAGAGACTAATCATGTCAAAGGTACGCTCGGTTCCAGCATTCCCGAACCCTGCTGCAAAACAGGTATTTTCACTGTACTCCGTCTTCCGTATTGTAGCCGACTGCTACTCCGGAACACCTGCCTATGCAATTTACCCGGGGTGCCCACATCGCGTGAAATGAAACGAATGAGACTGCCGCTTCCAAAATGACAACCCGACCAATTTGCTAGTCCGGGGCCCCGACGACGGCCATTTTCCCTGAACGGGACGGTATACGGCTTCTCGCGACTCCAGTGGCTGGCAGGACCCGAAGTGGACTCGGGTCGCACGATTCGGCCCTTGCCAGACGGTGTGTTCTCTGTGGGTCGGAGCTGGCCGATGAGATTTTTCCTCTTGCTCTTTTCCCCCCTCTCTTTTTCGCCTTTTTTTGATCTGCCTATAGGTCCGCTACGCGTTACGCTGGAAACTTAAATTGGGCGTGTTTCAGACTTGAAGTCCCGTTTTGCCCTAAATGTACATAGTGTATTGCGGATGTCGCTTTGAGAAAGTGTTAAACAGCTCGGATATCAACATTTTTCATGGTTGATGTGACATTCCCCGCGTCCGTGGGAAAGATGCGGAGGGCCTGGGGAAGACCAACCCCTTTGCGCTCACCGAGATACATACCCCGGAAAGTTGGTTTCTAGATTGCTGTACGGTCTTTCTCCGAAACAACCCCATATGTACTCTGTTGCGATGATCTCTTTCGTTTTCATTTTTTTTTAGCTTCATGCCTTGCTTTGACCACGCCCAAGCCACTGACATGGGTGGCCGTTGCCTTTCCCCCTTGCCGTTGCACGGACCACTTGAACATGCGAGTACCGAGTAAGCATTTGTTAATTCCGGCAATTTGCCGGGGTGGATGCGGCAAAATTGACATTACTTAAGGCTACTGAGGCATTTACAACTAGTAGGTCTGCCTGAGATCTCGCTGTATCTTGGCGCTTCGCTCCGAGGCCACTGAGCACATGCTGGCGCGGCAAAATAGTCACGGCTTCCCTACACAATTTAAAATATCTCCTGATGCGCGGGTGTACTCTCGGGATTACCAAGCTCGGAGGCATCTTCTGATTGAAATATCGGCATAAGCAAATAGCACACACCATCGATTAGTGCAAAGAAACCGTATATTCCTGGCTTCGTATATTTAGTAAGGACCATAGACTCAGACTTCGATAATGCTGAGAGAGTCACGCATACTTGAGTAGTAGACTTCTTATGATGATCCTTCATGTCCAGCTCACAACCTTCGAAGTGTGTCAAATCCACAATTCCTCGAGTTTGAGAAGAATCTATCGGAATGGTCAGTAAGCTCGCCGTGAGAGTTACACAAGATACTCACATTCTCAATATAACGGACCCCGATTGTGGTACCATCCTTGTTTTTCAGACCAACATCATCCGTTTGAAAGACATTGTCATCACCTTTGTCCAGACAACATAGATAAGCAATGATCACACTGGTGTATCGATCCCCAACTAAGCGAGGTAGGCGCTCTTTTGCTATTGCAACCAGTCTTTTTTTGATCGCGAATCCCCTCCGACGATCATCATTATAGTCAACCAAAGAGACACCCTTTTCCGAGTACCGATTTCTTTGAGATTATGTCAAAGGACTGATTGGTTTTCCCGATGCTTCTTTCACTCAGCGAGGAGTTGGCTCTTCTGCACAAAGCTTTATCCACCGGTTACTAGCACCATGGCCAGAGGACCGTCCAAGTGCTTCCTTTGATTTGATAGAGGATAGGATTATTGGTAAAACTACCAGATATCGAACTCTTTTGCAAGAGAGGGATGCTCCTCCTATTCACGACCTACCCGGAAGTTCTACCGAGCTCGATCCCCCAATGCTTCCAACAACTGGTCCAGCCCAGTCAAAGAAGCAGGCTCTATGGACTGGATGGTACGATTCCAAAATCAAATAAACAAGCGAGAGCTTCGTTAATAGAATCAAAATTTCTGGCCTACGAGCTTTGGCATATGTTGAAGTCTACAAGAAGCAAGACTGTTGGTGCAGAGCGCCTGCTGTGTCTTCTCAATCAGAACGCAGATCCCAACGCAGTACGTGATGGATATGGTGCACTCAGGGCTTCATCTGGCTGCAGAGCATGGAAGTATTGACTGTGTCAAATCATTACTTGAATACCATGCAGATGTGTATAAAACAACAGAGCCTCGGCTCGAGAACGCATTACACCTGGCTACCTGGCAACATGACCTGAAATTGTTTCTGAAGAAACTAAGCCTATCACAAGAATATGTGCTCAGGGGTACATCTCGACGCTCAGAATGTTGACGGTGAAACTGCACTACACTTTTTGACCAGAAGACTTCGATCAACGAAGGCCATCGAGGCCATGCTTCTTGCAGGCGCATCCACCGAGAAAAGGAGATGCAATGGATATACCCCGTTAATTTATGCACTTCATTCAGGGGAAGAGGACAATGCAACGGTCTTGTTAAACGCAGGTGCCGATGCTAATGTTCAAGATGAGCAGGGCCGCAATCTCTTGCACTTTGCAATCGCCTCAAGAAACATAAGTGTAGAGTTCATTGGACAGTTGCTCAACGCAAATTCCGATAGGAAACATACGGATCAAGATGGGCACACTCCCCTGTTCGAAGCTGTCAAATTGAAGATAGATGATGTCATTCATCTTCTCCTTGACCGTGGTGAAGAACGATACCTGGCGAAGGTACAATTATGACGGTGGATCAAATTAGGAATGTCTTCATTTCTTTAATAATGCTACAGTCGGGGACCTTTTGCGTCTGTTAAATACGCATCATGCCTATAGCTCCATGCTCCATTGCTCCCTTCTCTTGTTTTGACACAATCTTGGAAGAATGCTGATAGTTTATCTTTCAGATTGACTGCACGAGGTGTACTTTATGGAAGGAGACCTAATAAGTTGGGACTCATTGGAAAGCAAATGACAGACAAACGTATGGGGTTGGAAGCTCAAAGGAATAGACACCGGCACCAGCTTGGTGTTCCAGGTTCAGATCCAGAAACCGTTTGATGATACATGTGGCGACGATAGAGATGATGAATGGTCAACAATCTTAAATTTCACGACCTTTTTGTCAAAAGATTTCCAAAGCAGAAGCTCATTTCAAGGTTCTATCTTTATCTCTGTAGGGCTTGGGTGCCCGCTTACTCTTCTTTTTTTTTCTCGGTCGTCTTCCAAGGCCAGCCTGTGAGAACCTCACTTTCCAGCTTTATGCCATCACCTTACATCCATAAATGGCTATGATGCTAAACATAAATCATTGTTTAATATCACCAAAATATCTTGAGCTTCGCAAGCTACTCAATAAAATCCATTGAATTTCAGTCACTGTAGCACTAAAAACTATCCAGTCCTCCACGGGGACCTCTGGAACATTCAAATTCAAACTCCATCCCGTAGGCTTATGCGACCATACCTAGGCAACATCAATCACTTAAGATCGTCGTTCTTCAGAGGACACCAGCGCATCCAATCGTTCGTTGCTCACAGGACACCAGCGCATCCACGAGGATTCATGCACCCCATATCCACTGAGAGGTGGGGCAAACTTAGCCAGATCCAAAGCAAAGCGCATTGTATCGTGGAATTTCAACTTGAAGAAGAAATCATGAGCAGTAGGTTCCGCGCGAACGTACAGGGGAACTCGGTACGTCATTGCCTGCTTGATGCAATGTTTCACGAAGTGCGATCCGATTCCCTGAAGTCGGTGTCCCGGCTTGACCCACAGGTATTCGATCTCTAAAAGAATTCAAAACCGTTAGCAGCACTCAATTTACAAGGCTAACGTGGATTATCTCACCAATGAATCGGGTTCCCTGCATCATTTCATCGAGGAGGTTCATGTGGTATCGGGCAGTGTGGTTGATGAGTCGCGAAGTGGAATCGGTTCCCGGGACCTCGCTCCAAGCGGAGGTGCGGTGGAAGGGAGCATGGGAGTAGTTCTTCTTGGCAGTTGGCTTGTTGCCTGCCTTGAGCTCTGAATCTTGACCAGAGCTCTTTGAATCTCCTTTCACGGTCGGAACGGGCTCCTTGGCTGAAACCGTATCAGATTGGACCCGAGCCTCACTGCCGGGTTTGAGATTTCCTTCCTCATTGGCCCGACTGGACAGCTTGTTGAGTCGGTAGCGCAGAGTAAAGTCGGGTGGTTCATACTCATGGGCTCCGTAAGCAATATAATCACCCACAGTGCCTCTCCAGTTGGCGCGTGCTCTGAGTATGTTTTCCACCTCGGTAGGAGAGAGTGGAAGCTCGTCTTTCTCGTTGGGAGACTTGCTTTGTGGTTCCAGGATTTTCGCCTTTTCTTCGGCGTTGAGATATCGTTTGGCGATGCAGAAGGCGACGACTTCTCCGGTTTGGTCGCTTTTCACGATGGTGCATGTAGATGAGGGGTCGTTGAGGGCAGCCCTTACAGCACGCTCACATTGAGGCCGCTGTAGTTTTTCATCCGGCTGATCTCGGAAGAGGATGTGGCTAATAGGCTGGGAGATACGGGCTGCGTAGGCCAGTTCAACGACAGCGGGAATGTGGGCTTCTTGGAGAGGCCAAACATGGTAGGACCGAATCACCATCCGAGGTTGAGTAGCCATTTTGATGAATGCTTGGCGTTGGGGTTTGTAATTGAAAAGGATCAGACTTTTTGGAAGATCAAGTAGTAAGCTGTGCTTCAGTCCCAAGATTGTTAGAACGCGGATGCGTGAAGATCAAAATGACGGAAAACTCTGTATGGAATGAAGCAAGAGGAGGTCACAACTTACAACTTCCTGGCAATATTGCTCAGGTCACAGAGACTGATGATCAGAAGAGTTGATTTGTGTGCACAGGGTATGCGCGTTTGGGAAGGTGATAAAAGAGTGAGAAGAATGAGACAAAGTAAAATTAGAAAGATGTATGCATCGTGGGATTGGGGTTGCATGTGACGGCCATGGAAAAGAAGTAAAAAGACGTATACATCGTGGGATTAGGGTTACAACCACGAAAAAGGTGAAGATATGTATACATCGTGGGATTAGGGTTGCAGGTGACGACCACGACAAAGAAGTGATCAATTAAACATGAGCTTCCGAGGTTCTGCCCATTTCACGTAGTTAAGCAAGCATCAGGTCAGCAGAATGAACGAGAGAGTGGCTCGTGGCCCCAATCTCGAGATGAGATATTCGATGAGATGTAAGATATTTCGATTAGACCCTTGCAGACAAGGGCATGGAAACGAACGCCATACTCACACCAAACGCTCATATAAAAAACTCTGACCAGTCGGTCTACCGAACCAATTCCCATTCCGCGACATAAGCCCACGCCATTCCAACGCGTCCAACCTTCTCCTGGAACTCTTGCGCCGTAACTCCACTGGCATCTTTTCGATCACCGAAGCTAGTCAGAACCGCCAGCTGCAGCTTCTGACCAGGGGCACCAAGCATGCGTGCATCGGGGACATCGACATACCAGAACTCGCCGCCACCAGAAGGGCCCGAGCCTGGCACATGTGTGAAAGGAAGCCTGTCATCCTTGCGGCCATCCACGCCATGAATCATGAGCAAGAATAGACCCGCGTGTTGGGTGTGGCTGTGATGCGCGAGTGTCCAGTGCGGACAAAGGAGACCAAATTGGAAACGCATGGCTCCAGGTGTGCTGACGGAAATGTGGAGACCTTGGGGGTGGAATGTTTTCCGGCCAATGGTGCGCGTGTCCGCGTCGCTGTAGACTTTGAGGCTTTCTACGCCGTTGGGTCGGTCTGGGTCTGTAAGGACGTATTCTTCCCAGGTAAGGTCTGGGCGCCCGTCCTCGCGGTAGAAGTGGCGCCGGTTTTCGGGGAAGTGCTTGAGACCGAACTCTTCGTTCGGGATCGAGAACATGGCTGGCTCAAAGCGTTGCTTATAGGGTTGTCCTGCACCCTCGATTGCTCCAGCTCCCCAACAGGAATCGATCAACTTCCAACGACCACCGTCAATTTTGACTGCATTCCAAGCGTGGTTGCCTGCGTATGGAGGAACGGAGGCTCCAGGCCCTAGGGCAACATGCCCGAATCCTTTACCGTGGCCGCCGACTACCACAGCTTCTAACCCGGCGTGGGTCGCCAAAGCTGCAAATAGACCGGCATATCCTTCGCAAACTGCCAAACCGGTTGCCAGGGTGCTGGCCGGCGTAGAAGGCTTGACACAATTATTGAAGAAGGCATGAGTATCGTACATGACATTATGGTGCAGCCAGGTAAAGAGAGCACGTGCCTTGTCCGTCAAAGATGTGAATGGTGCCGTTAATTCGTTCGCCAACCACGCCATATCTTGCGTGGGAAGAGATGCACGAGGGTAGCGAGCAGCATGATTATCGGGGCCTGAGAAATCTCGACATACTAGACACTCTTCATTTGCAGAGGCTGCAGGGACAGCCGAAGCAGTGGAACCATCGAAGCGTGGTTTTGTGGCCAGTATTTTAGATAGATCTGGGCGAGTGCCGAGCGGGATTGGCGGCGGTGTTCCACTGGGAGCAGTACTGCTAGGCCGTGATGGAAGGCTTGGGCTTTTATTCCCGAACCCAAATTGTCGAGCATCCTTTATACTGGAAGCAGATGGTGGTGGCGGCAGTGTTCTCCGGATAGGTAGACTGGGTGCTGGATCGTCGTTCGCTTGATGCGTGTCTGCCTGCACGCCAGATGGTCGGCGTGCGGGTAGTTTAGGGCCTGGGGCTTCATTTTCAGTCTCCCGGCGAGGAGGCTGGCTAGGAGGCTGACTAGGTCGTGGTGAGGGCGAAGGCGAAGGCACAGGTGGTGGTTTGGAGCCCGGCAAGTTAAATTTAGAGGTAAATCTAGAAGACAGGCCTCCCAAGCTCCTTTTGCTACTGAGGGTGGGTCGCGGAGGCGGTTCGACGGCGGCCTCCTTCGGTCGTCGGGGAGGCAGTGAGGGCAATTCTGTTTCGCCCCATGCGGGCGCCTTGATGCGACTGTTGCTGGCAGAGTTCACTGAGGTCGTCGCTCCACCTCGCCCCGCAGTGGCTGTGGTCGACGTTGTCGAATGCGAAGCATCGGAGGTAGATGAATCGAGAGAAGGCCTGCGCTTCTGGTCTGTCGGTCTTCGTGGTGGTAAGCTAGGGCGAGCTGGTGTCGGAGGAGGCAGACGGTCTGCTTTGCGCGTGGGTACCGGTGGAGGGGGCTTCTTCTTTGGCTTCACGTCGGGCCTGAGGGTTTCCATTGCAGGTGCCTGCAGGACAGGCCTTTGGGTCCTTTCATCTGCAGGCTCATTTCCGATATGTGAACGGTCCGTCACAGAACCGATTGAGTCGTAGGAGGGAGGATTGTTGGCTGATGCGCTTCGTTCGGGTGTTGGGCGGAGGAATGGCGGTTCAGGTCCTCCCGCTGGACGGGCCAACTGCGACTGGTTGAGAGCGGCGATCCGCTGCTGGATTGAATTTAACTGCGGTTCTTCGGCCATCCTGCGCAGCGTGGAACGTCGAAAAGATGTGGCCAGATACAATCAGACTGGCGATATTTAATTTCAAGTAGTACCTCCCTCAGTGGCTTGGCGGGGGCGAAACGTAGCCCCCCGTCACTAGACGAACGGCCCTAAATATAGGTCGTTTCTCCAGGCCATAATTCGAGCCATGTCAGCCAGCTTTACACCCGTGGACACTAAGTCAACAGCAATGGAAGTTACCTGATGACTGGACTTTGAAACAGTCCTTGACCGCAATAGTCGCCACGGAGAGACGGCCTTTTCTTGGTGTGTATACCGCAGATCCAGAACTTTAGTCTATAGCCCTACACCAATATAACAACTCAGCAGAATTGAGGGTAGAGTTGTATTTCCAGCATATCGCCCTCCAGGGTTCAGACTCCCTAACGCCTCAAGGCGGCCTGGAACATGGACAAAAAAGAGAAGACTAGGTACGTTCAGATGTAAATGAAGGGGGAAAGTGCACCAAAGAAAATGACAAGGAGAAAGGGAGATAGAGAGACAAGAATCAAGCCTTGAGGTCTCGGATAGCGTACAGCATGTTCGGAGGAGCTCAAGGCCGACAAAAAGACATAAGAAAGGTCAAGTACATCATCGGAGAAAGGAAAGAGAAATTCACAAAGTGGTAAAGCCGTGAGGTAAGAGGGCCAGCGTCGATCATCAACAGCGTCACTTCGTCCCAATGTACATAATCGTGGGGGTAAGCGGGCAGTTGTTAAACGTTTTTGTATAGGAGCAGAGGCTCTCCCACGTTCTCGATCTCGGGAATGGTGCACTTCAGGTCGAAGGCTTTGGCCAGAACAATCTTGAAGATCTGCGGTGCATTAGCCAATGTGATCTATCTTCCATTGAATGATTCAATGCTTTGGGGGGTTGCTTCATACCTTTTGCACGTTGATACTGTGGCTAGTGCTACTAAAGATGAGACTGGCCTTCATCGCCTTGGCAAATCGCTTGGCCTGGATGGAGATTTCTTCTTGATCTTCTCGGGGGAAATTGACAAAATGATCATACTTGGTGCCAACCAGGAATGGAATGGCGGTCTTATTGAAGCCACGACCTTGACGGTACCACTCCTTAATTGAGTTCAAAGTACTCTTGCGAGTGAGATCGAACATGAAAAGGATTGCGACGGCGTCATTGCAGACAAGGGGCAACATATTAACAAACTCGCGCTGACCACCAAGATCCCAAATGGAAAATGTGATCTCGGTGTTGCGAATAGAGATGGTTTTCTCCATAAAGTTGACACCTGCAGGCGCCGTTAGTCGGGAATAACGTGGTTTTTTGCATGGTATCAATATAACTCACCCAGAGTTTGAATGTAATCTTCATCCCAGCTGCCCTCGACGTATTTTACCATCAGACTGGTCTTTCCAATCTGTGCATCTCCCACCATGCCAACTTTGATTACAACACTATTCTTGTTTGCCTGCGCCGCTTGTCGCTGACCGAGGTCTTGTTGTTGCAGCTGCTGCTGTTGTTGAGAGGCACCAGGACGTTCGGGGCCACTGGAGAGTCCAGATCCGGGTCTGGAGTTGGGAACAGGTAAAGGGTGGTGGCTAAGGGATGGAGATGAGTTTTGGCGGGACTGGTCTGTATCTTGGGCGGCATATTCGGGGGCAGATTGATGGAAGTCGGTCGATCGGGAATGATAATGCGCCTTTGAGTCGCTGTTATAGCCATTATTGAAGGCAGCACGGCTGTTTGCGTGGTCAGAAGCCGGTTCTTCGATATTGACCATGACAGGCGCCGAATTTTCGACAGGGTGCTCGGTTGGGATCTCCTGTTCCTGCTGCGACTCCGGCTGCGGCTCCTGTGCCTGCGGCGTCTGGTCTCCTTGGACGACCTCTTCGGCTTCTGTGACAGCAGGCCCAACAGGCACTTCGGCATCAGGCACGGGCAGAGACTCTGAGGGCGGTGGAGCGAATTCCATTTTGTCTTCACGATCTGTATGGACTTAGATAGTGCAGGCTGTCAGACACCCTGATGGTCAGCACATAACCGAGGAATGAGACCAGGGGCTGAGACCCACCAATAACCAGTGCTGATATTCCAGCCCAATCTAACGAGATTGCATATGATGCAGTATGATTCAGGGATTAGGAAAATTGAGGTCGAGGAGCTGTGTCTCGGGAGTTAAGCGGAGAGGGTTGGTCCCTGAGTAAACACAGGGAGAGAAACAAGAATTGGACGCGACAAGGGAGTGAGTTGGCAACCCAACAGACCGAATGCAGGTACCGGACTAGAAATGAATGTCAACTAGATTTGGAAAATAGTAAGTCAGGCCCAGACACATCAGGAACCTCAGGTACATTCAGCTCAAGGCGGGCAACTGGGATCTGACACTAGTCCGCGATAGGTTTAGCGCCGCTCCCACGCTTTTGCCAAAATTTACGGGAAAAAAGTTCTTATCGCACACCCCTCTATACCTTCTACTTCCCCCATATAAATTTCCCTCGGAACGTCGTCAGGATGTCCAAGAGAAGTGCCGAAACTTTGGAGCAGTCTGCCCTCAAGGCAGGCGAGCGTCCAATCTCCGAGGTCCCCATGGATGAAGCGGGGGAGTTTGAGGACGAGTTCGAGGATGAATTCGAGAGTGAAGATGAGATTCTCGAGGCTGGTGTCGACGGTCGCCCAGATGCTGAACGTGAAGAAGAGGAGAAGGGTGCGCACTCCCCGCGATGCTTACTGGGTCTGTTGGGACAACGTCGCTGACTTTCTCTTTTCATTTTACTAGAAGCTATGGAGGTGGACAAGGAAACCTTCATTCCAGGACGCACAAAACTGGCCCCGGGAGAGACACTATCGCCCGATCCTTCCACCTACGATATGCTGCACACCCTGAGCACGCCCTGGCCCTGTCTTTCCTTCGACATTGTGCGCGACTCGCTCGGTGACAACCGCAAGACCTACCCTGGCACCGTCTACGCTGTCACTGGCACCCAAGCCGAGGGATCCAAGGCCAAGGAAAATGAACTTATGGTCATCAAGATGAGCGGTCTTAGCAAAATGGAGAAGGAGGCCGAGTCAGACAGTGACTCGGACGACGACGACATGGGCGAGCCCATTCTCGAGCACAAGTCGATCCCGCTTGGCTCAACGACAAACCGCATTCGCACCCACCAAACCCCTTCCCAGTCCGGAGACTACTCCAAGCCCCCGCAGACCCTTACTGCGACTTGGCTCGAGAACGCACAGGTTGTCATTCACGACGTCACCGCCCACCTTTCTAGCTTCGATGTCCCCGGCACCATCCTTCCTCCCTCCGCGTCCAAGCCTCTTTCAACCCTGCGCATGCATAAGACTGAGGGTTATGCCCTGGATTGGTCTCCTCTCCAGCCTCTCGGGAAGCTGTTGACTGGTGACAACGACGGTCTTATCTATGCTACTACTCGTACCGAGGGCGGCGGCTGGGTCACCGACACCCGACCCTTCATTGGCCACTCTTCCTCGATTGAGGAATTGCAGTGGTCTCCCAACGAGCGCAATGTGTTTGCGTCCGCAAGCAGTGACGGAAGTGTCAAGGTGTGGGATGTCCGATCCAAGTCGCGCAAGCCCGCCGTGGACGTTCAAGTCTCTAACACTGATGTCAACGTCATGAGCTGGTCCAACCAGACTGCTCACCTTCTGGCCACAGGTGCTGATGACGGACAGTGGGCCGTCTGGGATCTTCGTCACTGGAAGCCCAATGCCGCTGCGCCCTCTGCTCAGATCACCTCTTCTCCCGTTGCATCCTTCGACTTCCACAAGGAACCTATCACCAGTATTGAGTGGCACCCCACGGATGACAGTGTGGTGGCAGTTGGCTCTGCCGATAACACTGTGACTCTTTGGGATTTGGCTGTCGAGTTGGATGACGAAGAGAGCCGTGCCGCCAGCATGGCGGACATTCCCTCTCAACTGCTGTTCGTGCACTACATGGAGTCCGTCAAGGAGCTCCACTGGCAAGCGCAGATGCCCGGTACGCTCATGGCGACCGGTAGCAACGGATTCAGGTATGTGGTGCCCCAACGGAGAACTATGAAATCAGCTAACACCTCTTACCTCGTAGTGTTTTCAAGACCATCAGTGTCTAGACGCAGATATGTATCTACGCTCCGACCGACTCGGAAATTGCATGTGCCATGTCTTGCTCATATACCATTCGAATTCTGTGAATATTTTTGCTCCTCAAAATCATTATGCTCGGAGTTGGGCCCTTGCTTTGTGGCTCGGGTGGTGAATCAAAACTATGTCTTTAGGTCTGGAATAGTATATAGACATCATCTCACAGTTTCTTCTTCCACTCAGCATTTCCAATTCAAGTGATGACTCCGGCCCCCGGGGCCGTCTGAAGCAATGGACAAGACGGTGCGATCCTACTGACGGTGTCTACCATCAATCTATAACGTCAACAGCGGAATTAGCTCCACAATTCCGCCAATCCCAGCCGAGGCCAGTTCGATCAACAGGGAGGGGGAGGGGCAATGCAATGCAGAACATACTCCGTACTCTTCACTGTGTCGAGCAACGGCCCGCAATGCGCCTGGTACCTCAACGACACCATATAAATTTCATCCTTACGACTCCTACTTCCACAGCGGTACTTCACTCCGCTCACACACGCAAGACGTCAACGGTAACGTAAAGCCGCCGTAAAGCCGCCATAAAGCGAAGTACATGGCGTTAGCTGGGCTATCCTGCATGCAAAGGTCACTTCGGCCGCAGGATGGACCGTGCCAGATCGCCAATGCGCCATTAATTACATTGCGACCTAGACCTACATGTAATGTCTAAGAGTCGGGTGCGACGAATGGCTGGGCCAGTCGGTTCAATGATCCTGCATTGTTGGGTGGCGGCCGTTGGAGGGAGTATACGACGTTTCAAATTGGATTTTACGCGCGATCAATAGACGATATTGTGAAGAGGGCAAAATTGTAGGAAGTGTGGTGTGTGGTTGATAGAAACGATCGACCTTGGCGACGTCTATGTATGGACTTTGGCTGTGCATAGTGGCGATGTCGAAGACTTTGGTGATTTGATGCTTGTGTCAGTGCGAGGCGATCCAACGCTGCGCCCAGTGCTCCATACGGAAGAGTATGGAGTACGGACTACTTGTATAGTTATTGATTTGGATTGTGTTGCAGGATTATGACATGTATGACGTGCATCGATTTAGATGGAGACTGTTTGAGTGCATTTTTCTCTGTTTCCTTTCTTTCGTAGTCAGACGACTGTTGTGCTTGTGTTGCTCGGGAGACAATTCTGTACAGTGCCGAGGGTCCCTCTGGTAAAGCCAAAGAAGCTGACTGCATAGCACCACGCAAGGTACAACTCGGACGCTAGAAAACCAATCGATCGCTTGATCTACGCCGGCGAAGTCTGCTCCTATCCAATCCGCAAAAGAGGTTGAATACACCCCGTCATCGCGCCTGAAATATTACCACTAATGCACGCCCTAACCAGCCGGTCAATCACATCAGATCTAACCCGCGCACGTTTGATGCGAGAGAAACAGGCTAAAATAGCTCCATTTTTGCGACATCGGCCTTTCTCCGGTGAATTAACTCCGATATCTGCTTCAACAGTTTCCGGGACTACTGTGTCGTAGTGAGCCTTTATCGGATATATCCTCGTGCTGTCGGTGATTCAATATCGTCTAGTGCCACGGCATCCGAGCAAATGAGATTGCAATGACCCCAATCCCAAGTTTGGAGACCCATCTTCTTGCGATAGAGTGCAATGTTACATCGATCAGTTGATGACTAGGCGGACTCCAATGTATTAAACACTAAATATAACATCTTCAACTTTCTTAGCGCTGGGTAAACTCTTTACTCTTTACGAGTTGACTCAGGTTATTTCCACGGAGTTTTATTAAGAAGAGTAGCACTGTCCTCAGATAGGCCCAAACACATCTAGCTGCAAATGGCAGCTCTCATACGAGTCCTTCATATTCCGTACATTGTGGGCTGTCTGGTCGCACCTTATAGAGTACAGCATTACAGCGTACTTCCAAGGTTAGTAGTCTCTTAGCTCTGATCGTCCACGCAGGGACTCGACCAGTCAAACCACGAGCTAAAACGCCTACATGGCCCTTGAAATCCGTTACAAATGCACAAGTCGCTATCTCGAATGATCAAAAAGATTGGGGAATGGTATCAGCGCAGCTATCGCTAGCCCCATAGCTATCCGCCCAGGCACGGCCGAGAATATCAACTCTGCGAATCAACAAAGAATAATATTCACCGGTTGAAATTTCCATCGAAGCTTGCGGCAGCGCTCCACTCAGCTCGGCATCTTCTTTCAGTTTGCCTTTTCGTTTCAAATTAATATGTGGTTGGCCTGGCCACCTCGTACTCTGTACGACATTTGGGTGGTTTGCAGCCTTGTCGGGACATGCCGATGCTTGGAATTGCCAAAATGTTTCGTTGCTATTTCCATATCCCTTCGCTGATCACGATCATCCCGGCCCTGTCACTTTGAGGCATTTGCCACTCGATTTGATATGATACTACTCGTACTGCGTATGTATGCAATATATTCTGGCTCGAGCGGCTGGCCTTTTTTTATCTGATCACCGGTTAAACGCTAGATACGCGTATGAGAATTACACTGACTGCAATTACACGTACAGCGTACAGGTATTCGTAAATTGTTGAGGTCATTCTGGCGCTGGCGACTTAAATTGTATCAACGATGTCATGTAATGTGGACCTGCAATGACGCACAGGGCGCGATAGAGCCTCAGGAGATTCGGTCTTCCCTGAACTTTAGAAGCAAATCAGCCTGCGAGTGGCATGCTGTCGAGTTGTTTTTCGGGTTTCGCGTGATAGCGTTTCAATTCCATACTTCGAAATCAACCTGCTCCGTACCATGCATAATAAAGGATATGGAACAAAATTGCCAGGTCATCTACAGAAGACAGTACGGAGTACTTATCAGGATGCAGCTAATTTATCCAATGACAGTACCCACAGAGTGGGTAGCTTCAGAAAAGATACACAAATGAGCGGTTAGCATATCCGGTATGGAATTCGAGACGAAATTAGACATCAGAAGCTCAGACGGCTTGAAGTCCGATCAGTTGCAGGTCCGCCCCATTCCGTGTTTTTGCCATTGTGCACAAACACTAACCATGATAGTAAAACAAGACTAGAATGGTTTTTCGGAGATATGCACCACATATGAAGGCAGGTTGAGAGTCGTTTCGTAACTTATTCCTGAGACCGGATGATTTACAGACTGAGCAAAAAAACCCTTATACAATGTACGGAATGTTGCACACATGGTACACGGGACAGCGATCATCCGCGAAGCGCAGTTACGCAATAATATTTTTCGACTCGCGTTGACTAGCGCCGAGATAAGGAGGTGTCGGATGGTGCATGGATTTTAGTGGCATTTGCCCCTGATTTGGGCGCCCCGAGCTCAGGGCAAATTGATCAATTCTTCATGGACCTGCCTCACAGGCAATGTCGCTTCTTGGGCTTCAGAGCCTGCATTCTAGAAGCATTCGCGAAGGGCGCACTGCGCAACGACTGCGTTCGGGTTCGAAGGTGAATTGCCACTGTTGTACGGAGTACGGTGCGTCCTAAGTTCCAGCCGAGACATGTCTTCGCCAGAGGATGCCTTCAATACTGGGCACGACCCGGACAGATCAGACACATTGCCTCGGGAATTGACACAGCAGGGAGAATATTGTGGCTGATAATTCTTTTCATCTCTGCATGCATATATTGAAACCAGGCCGGAAGGCCATGTCGATGCTTTCTCAGACCCCCAGAACCTTTATGGAGTACGGAATACGGAGTAGTTGCAGCTTATTTCCCCAGCCTGGGGAATTCCCGGGTGCCAGTTGACCCGCCCCCATACTGTGATACAGCTCAGAGACAGCTCACTCGGAGGGTGGCTTACGGCGTTGCGGTTTCATTTGTCGCTCTACCACCCTTGACTCATCTCGGGTCACCTGCAGCTTTCTTAGACTCGCTCTAGTGTCCTAGTTCGACTAGCGTGTTGTCAAGTCCGGGGATTCTGCAAACGAGATGTCCGTGCGAATAATTGGGATGAGCAGAGCCTACTCTGTCCACGGCACACCCTTTGAACTTGCAAACCCGCAATTGCTGCCCATGAGCAATTTCCGTCCGTGTGACCTCTGCTACAGTCTCGGAATCACGCCGTGAGGCCACCAGCCAAAGGCCAAGGACGATTGACACGAACAAGAGAAATTCCCAGGGAGTGGAAAGCCAATGACCCCAGATCCGGCCCCAATCCCACCATGGGCTGGTCCAATGGAAGCTGGGATGTTCATCCTCGCCTCGTTCCGTGCGACCCAAACTCAAAACGGCGTGGCGCAACGTGCAAGTCCCATCTTCTGGAAACGCTTGGATTCCGGGGAAAGGAGAAACTCAAGAACCAAAACAAAAAGAAAAAGCAATGTTCCATCTTGCCACTCTGGAACGTGTTGTAGGAACCGGAGGATATCCCTTGCTGGCTGCAGAATAACGGATTCTGATTTGTGACTGGGCACGAGCAGGCAAATCCCCCACACGAACCCTGTTTTGTCTGGTTATCCCCCACAAAAATGGCGCATGGCTCTGGATCCGCCAGACTCATCCATTAGCTCCGATTTAGGTCTAGGACAAATAATAAGACGTTGTCGGTTGTCTGGTAGGATAAATTTAAGTCGTTTGTTTCAATTTCTGTCAGGGAGACCAGAAATCCTAGAAATCCTTCTCGAATCACAGCGGATATCCGGAGTACAGTTAGTAGCTCCAGCGCTGAAACCCAAGTTGTCACGAGGGCGCTGATACCAAGGATACCACCTTACCGTACCGTATTGATGGCTTCGGGGCTTGTTAACCCCGGTAACTCTCGGGCCCACTCCGACTCAGGGCAGTATACATTGTACCGTTGTACCGTTGTACTCCGTACGCTTAAGATTAGAATGCGATCTGGGATTGTCGCTGTCGACCTGAAGGTCAGATGTTACAAACGTAGTAATATATCCTTATTGTTATGAATCCCGAATTTCCGAGACCAGAAGTGCCCTTCAAAAGATACGATCAGGCAATCGCTGCATCTACCTGAAGCAGATAAGACGTAAGAGATTACTACGAGTAAGTTACCTAGGTACTAGCAGAGTAACGGAGCGCCTTCAGGCAACAGAAAGTCAGGAACTGGTGGGCGTGGCCGTGCGTGCGCATAGGATTTGGCCTACGCCGGATTTAGTATCACCCTGGGTAATCGTCAGGGTCTCATTGGCTTATCCAGCGTCGCCCGTGTGTCGGGCCCCACTGGACCGGACGCTGTATCGGTACCGTCTGCTGCGTGGACATCTGGGCCTGACATCGCCCTGGTGCGTGCGAGTGGATGTACCCCCGGTGTACCTTTGCTCTCGGACCCCCTTATCGTGGGTACTTCCCCAATACTTGTTGTCCGCTACCCGCCACTACTGCCACGACTACCCGCTATGTAAGTAAGAGGTACCTCGTCGCTCGCCCTCTCTCTTGACTCCAACTTCGGAGGCAATTTAGAACTTCTTTCTTCTTTCTCTGTCTCATTCTCACCACTTCGCTTTCATCCTTATCGCCTATCTGCACTTGCTCCCGTCGGTTACCTCCGGCTGATCCACTTCCGACCCAGTGAGATCAATTCCCTCAATGGATGCGCGAGTCTTGAAGACAACGTCCCCATAGCTTCGACTGAGCTTCCTATACGGAGAAGTTTTGATGTGAGTCGACCTCGCATATCCGCTACCGAGAATTCGGGGGACTCCTCACAGACCAGTTGGCTGATGTTGCCGGAAGACTGTCAACACTAGCCTCCCGCGATACCGGCCGCAGGTCCTCATATCCTGTCAATCGAATCCAGTTCCCCCCCTTCAGATTCCTTCGATAGACCGACTGTAAATTTTCTTTGTCATTGGTTGGTTCCCATTCCTCCGTCTCACGGCAAGGTTCACAGATAGTCTGTTTCGGTACCCTGGGTCGCCGAGATGGCGCCTTATACGCATCATACGAGAGACATGCTGACTTGATGTCATCGCAGTCCTTGCGAACTCTGAATTGTATAAATTCGAAAGCCAGATATTGGGCAAACGCGACCACTCAATCGACTCATTGACACTCTTCAGCGACTTCCCCGCCCTCAACGAATTTCCCCCGAGACCAGTAGTCAACACTCTGGTCCGTGAGGCTTCGAAACAATAGCATGCTACTGGATGGTATGGTCGGACAAGATCGAGACTACAGCTCTAAAGTGGCGGATCTAGCCAGTATCAACGAAATCCCGGGAAACATGCCTGGTGAGTGTAGCTGATCAAATATCCCTCGGTGCAATTCTTACCCATTTATCTTCAGCCCCCAAAGACTCGAAGAAACAGGACCTGAATGGCCAGACGGGCGCCAATGGCAATATCCCACCCCCCAAGACAGATAAGCCTCGGCCCCACGTTTGCACCACTTGCACCCGTTCCTTCGCGCGATTGGAGCACCTCAAGCGCCACGAGCGATCGCACACCAAAGAAAAGCCCTTTGAATGTCCAGATTGTGCACGATGCTTTGCTCGCCGTGATCTGCTTCTGCGACACCAGCAGAAGCTACACATGACCACGACGCCATCTTCTCGGCCGAGAAACGGTCGCCGTGAGAGCACGGGTGCTGCACCCGGTGTCAACCGCGTTCGTAAGAACTCCATTGCCAATAATTCATCGGCATCAGTGCGCCCAAGGGCGAATACCATCAGTCATATCGACGGGGCCGCGCTAGGTATTCCGGGTGCTGGTAACCCGTCCTCGGCCCCTCAATCGGGACACTCATATCACCCTAGCCTTAGTTCCTCAATCGGCTCAAGCATGGATTATAGGGGATTCAGCTCCGGACATCCTCCAGTAAACGGTCTCTCGAAGCTCGAAACTTCCGGCCTTCCCATGGACATGTCTGGGTCACTCAGGACTGCTCCAGTGTACGGGAGTTTCGATACGGGTATAGATGGTATGCTCATGGGTCACGGAAGCACCATAAACCCAGCACAATTACATTTCGCAGGCTCCCCGCAAGGCTTCGGCGACTCCCCTTCGTCTCCATTCGGTCACTATCACCAAAGTGGATTACCCACGTCCGTGGATCCCATGATGGACGAAGAGATGAATTTCGATTGGATGAATGGGTTTGATGCAGCGGTGGCGATGGGTAATGGCAATGACTCGGTCATTGACGAGTCTTCGCCATCAGCGATGAGTACGGGTAGCCAGAGCGGTATCAGCGAGGCCATGCTCGATGGCCCGAATCGCATCCCCATATCTAATGGCTGGCACAACCCGTTCCCTACCCACCACGCAGCAAACCAGTTCGCGATCGATTTCTCCCCAACGACTTTGAATGATCTGGGGATACCCCCAGAGACTGTCTCGCCCAAGTCTTTAATGGCCCAGAACCCGTTTACAGAGACTTATGCCACCCCACCATCTATGACCTCGGTCGGCCAACCCATCATGGGAGGGCATTCCCAGAGTATGTTTTCATCCTCTCTGGCAACAAACGGAGAATCTCCTAATCCTCTCAACGTTTCTTTCACGAATAGTGCCCTACGAAATCAACATTCCCCAGTCTCAACGGATACATTTACAGAATCCACACGACAGGCTCTATTAGCGAGCATGTCGACCCCCACTGGCTTCAATCATCGCAAGTATTCCCAGCCCGCAAGTGGACTTTCAAACAGCCGCGATCTGTTCGCCCGTTCGACTGGCTTCAACAGCTCCGGTCAACTGCCCAGCACTTCGGACTTGCAGCGATACATCTCGGCCTATATCACCTATTTTCACCCTCACGTCCCATTTCTTCATATCCCGACCCTCAATTTCCAAGCCCCCGAATACACGAATAACTTGCGCACCCCCAGCGGACACCTCAATCTCAGTTCTACCGGTGTTGCCGGCGGTGGAGGCTGCCTGATTCTCTCCATGGCCGCCATCGGAGCCCTGTACGAATATGACACTGCAGCATCCAAGGACCTCTTCGAAGCCGCGAAAAAGATGATTCAATTATACCTCGAAGAGCGACGAAAAGCCGACATGTCTGCTGCTCTCAACCGTTCCCAATCCCCCCGCGATAACTCCGTCCACAACACTCCGCTCTGGCTCGTGCAGGCGATGCTTTTGAATGTGATTTATGGCCATACCTGCGGCGACAAAACATCCGCAGATATTGCTAGCACTCACTGCGCGGCTTTGGTCAGCCTAGCCCGAGCAGCCGAATTAACTCAGCATCTGGATCCCAAGAATTTGCCCCAGGATCATCTCAGCACCGGGCTCACCACAAACAACCTTTCTGGCGACAGTGACAACTGGATGTCCTCGTCAGTTAGTCAGCCCAAAGAACGCCGGGACTGGTTGAACTGGAAGGTTGTGGAAGAGCGGAAACGCACCCTCTATGCCATATTCGATCTATCCAGCTTTCTTGTCTCAGCCTACAATCACGCTCCTGCACTCACTAACTCCGAAATTCGTCTCGATCTGCCCTGCGAAGAAGATCTCTGGGCGGCCGAGTCGCCTCAGGCTTGGAAGAATATGGGCGGCCAAACTGCCTCGGACAAAACGTTATCTTTTTCAGCTGCCTTGACGTCTCTTTTGACCGCCAGCCAGCGAGAACAAAACCAATCGTCGAACCTGTTCTATAGCTCAGATGATTTGTCTAACTCGGAAAACCGACCGAGTACTTTCGGCTGCCTGGTGCTCATCTACTCGCTTCACAATTATATATGGGAGACACGCCAGAGACATATGGGTCGCCAATGGACTGCGCAAGAAACCGATGCCATGCAAGCACATATCGAGCCTGCTCTCCGGGCCTGGCAAGCAGCCTGGGCTAGCAATCCAGTTCACAGCCTCGAGCGACCAAACCCATTTGGTGCCGGTCCATTGTCCGCAGACAGCATTCCTCTGCTTGATCTAGCCTATGTCCGTCTATTTGTCAACCTCGGGCGCTGCAAAGAAGCATTTTGGCAACGAGACTGGAACGGCATGGCAGATGAGCTTGCACGCGGCACCGAGATATTTCAACAGCAAGACGCCACAACAGACGACGTTGTGGATCCTTCTCTGACAGGCTCTCTCGATTCCAGACGTGATTCGATCGCTGATCTGGGAGTCTCTGATCTCGCTATCTCTAGAACGCCGACGCAAGATGAGCCCATGCAGACTCTGTCTGAGATGTACAAAACCGGCCAGACTAAACGGGAGAAGCACCTGCGCAAAGCAGCTTTCTATGCCGCTGATTCTATATCCATGTCTGATCGTCTAGGCAATACCTTCGCTGAATTCTCATCACGAGAATTGCCAATTCAATGTGCGATGTGCGCTTTCGATTGTGCGCAGGTTCTAGCAGAATGGATCACGACCGTTCAAGAGCGTGTCGGTCCCTACCTTGGCGTTTTAGGCCGCGATGATGCAGATCTGACTGGTGTTCCTGGGGTCATGCTACTTGAAGACGAGGACTGCAAACTGGTGGACAAGATCAAGGAAATTTTGAGCAGTATTGAAAGCAAGATGCAACGCCAAGTGCAACATAGCAATTCCATGTCTGCACTCAGTGTCATGCAACGGCTACCCAGTGTTGTGGAAGGTGGATACGGATGTAAAATATTGATTGCGACAGCCAGTCTCCTGGATCGAGCTGCTGTCTGGCCCGGTAAGCCTGCCACTGCTGATACATTTCTCGAAACGATCACTAACCCACTCCAGTCACGAAACTGATGGCCCGCTCGCTCGAAGCCCAAGCCATGCGAATGAAGGAGCGTACCGAGCACTCCCTTCTTATGACCACTTAATGACCACCCATTCTTACCCTGTTCCAACGTCTTCATATTCATATTACTTCGTCTTCATTTTGAAATTCTTCCATGTATCATGAATAAACCAAGGCAATTTTCCCATCGAAGCATGTGTACCTTTCAATTCTCGCGCATTCACTGCGCGCTTTGATACCCTGGTCTTCGATATAGACGAATTGCCTCTCATCCTATGCCTCGGTTAGCGTTCTGTCTCGTTTCATTTGGGCTCTGTTGAAATGATCATCTTGCTGTGTGATGATTGAAGCTTGTGGCTCCTTTCCACTTTGTTCTCATGGATTGCATTTTCTTCCACCCGTGCAGTGTTTGATTACGCAGTGTTTTACTTCGTGTGAATATGATTTATCATTTCCTTATCATTGTTGTAGAGCTTTCAATGAATGTTGATATTTGATACCTCGTGGTTCTTGGGCTGGTTGAATTGGCTAGTTGTTCTAAAATCTGGTTTTTGTTAACCTTGTCGATTTCTATACTGCTGCTGTAAACCTATCAATGTAATTCTTAGAGCTAGTTTAATGCATGTCAGGCAATTGATCATGCTTCCAAGGTTTGCCTGTGGACTGTGTTGGTTTGACATGCTATCTATGGATGTCTGGCTTTGTCTCAACAATAGTTACATCCCAACCAGATTTTGGATAGACCTCTTACCAATTCTCAATTTGTCATGCTGGTCTACCATTGGCGAATATGCCAACGGCCTATATCCCCAGATGTGGGCTTTCACTCGGGCGAGACCTCAAGAGTGGTGAATGACCTTCTCCCTCCAGGTTCTGGCTGGACCAAGTTGCCTGGTACTTAAGTACCTAGGATCCTAGGTACTTTTCACTCTATAAAATCATGTTTCGTTCGAAATTCGGCTTCACCGTTCTATCATATCACTAGGCGCACTGCTCTTTAAAGGACGCGACTATTACCTAGACTAGGTCTCATCAAGCCCTGGCTTGACCGAGATTTTGGAAAAAGCTGACCAGAGCACAAGCAACCTTGGAATTGTCTTTATACCGCCTCATCCAAATTGCAGAATACAACCGCCTTGGTGATATAAGAACATGGTTCTCCCATCCAGGCCTCTCTCTCTTTCTTCTTCTTCCCCAGCTCTGTGTTGTCTGGACTGTTCTTTTCGAGTGTTATGGTATTTTTTGAACCGCAGCTTCATGGCTGCACTGTGTCACTGGGCTTACACTACACCCAGAGGACGCGAATATGTTTTCACCACTTGCCCTGGCTTGGCCAAGCGCTTGGAGAAGATATGATTCTTGAGTAGGTAGTCCGTATGTGTGGGACCCGCCTGACGTGTAAATCTGAATAGTACTACTACTAGCCCTGGAGCCCTGGAGTATAGACATGATGACATAATATTTCCCCACCGTTGCTGCATCAACAAACTCCACACGCGTTAAGTGGTTTTCGCGTTAGCTAGTCCTGACATGTCTGCCTTGACCTGTCCACATATGCAATATCTGAGGCTTTAGAAATGAAGGTTATTCCCGACCGACTGATCGAAGCCGCCTCACCGCAGTCTCCAGCTGCTGTGGCTACACTGAACTGATTACCCCAAGCTCCCACCCCAAGCCCGATGCCCTACCCGCGCCCGATCTCCCCGCTCTCCCTCGAAACATGCGCTTCTCCGCCACATGGTAATGACTCTGATGAATTGCTTGGCTCGGACGATGAGTTGGATGAGGATTCCAGGGCCGTGAAGCGGCAGCGCATCGAAAAACTGGCCGAGTCGTATCTGCAAGGAAGGCCATTGTTCATTCTCTCCGCTTCATTGAAAGGACCACTGGACGAAGAATGGGAAAACCCATGGAAGAAGACCAGAAAGCATGGGGGTGATCCTTCGGCCTCGCCCGACTGCCAAACCAAAGGACCGGAGCGCATTGTCACAGAAACAGATTTGCGCCCACCGAAGTTTAGGAAAAGCTTGTCGGCTGGTAGCCGTGGGCCAGAGATACCTGCATCGTCTTTGAACTACGTCGAAAGGGCCTCTGTCCACCCTGAAAACCGGTCTTCATCATCCAGATCACCACGGAGGGATTCAATACAATCGAGCTCGAGACCAGGGCGTGGTTCATCGAATGTGATCACACGCTCGCCTGTGAAATCGACCGGCCCGCTATCTTCCCCGGCGAAAGCTCAATCAGTCGTACCGCCTCGGACGGCCAATTGGCTGAAGAAGGACCGACGATTGATGAATTTCACCAAATTTGATCCACCCAGCTCGCCGACATTATCCATCACATCGCGACAGTCGGACAAGTCTTACCGGCCTTCAACTCGCAGTGTTCAGGTACAAGTTCCGCAAACACCTGCATCTCCATCAAAATTACGCCCTACCAAGATAGTACCGCCAAAAACCGTCCAAAGTAGCTCGCAAGGTCACCGCTCGCCTGGGTCCACACACTCTGTCGCCTCTACCTCACACCAAATACATCAAGTGGCACAGCAATCGCCGCTCAGGCGAGCTCAAGCTACAGCAGATCCTCCTTCTCTCCGGATCGTCAATTCTTCTTCTCAGCTACCGAGGTTTGAATACCGTCGGTGCCATACTGAGAAGTCGAGGTCGCCCTTGGAGGATGAGAGTATTCTCCAAGAGGAAACTATTCTTCATGACGAAATTCCCCGAGAAAAAACTGCGACTGTTTCGCCGCCTGTCAGTAGTGCGAAGAGAAATATCGTGGAGCCTATACCCAGCGGCTCGGATAAGCCCCCCGCGAATCCTCCATCCAGCCAATCTATCAATGTCCTACCACTTGGTGCCGATGCCCCTGAGTCCCCCCAACATGAATCTGCTCCTAAACAGGCATTTATCAAGGAAGCCGAAAGCCACAAGACACTATCCAAAGATCTTAGGTTCGCGGATGAGACAGACGTCGCTAATGAAGACGAAGAAGCGACGTTTCAAGGCACAGCGCCTTCTACAGAGCTTGATCAAAATGCAACTGAACAAAACACGTGTGATGATCTTCCATCCGCTCAACAGGTACCAGCACCATTGGGGGTCTCAGATCGAATCACCTCGTTGCACTCGACGGCATTGCCCAGGGCAAATTCCGATCTCAGCTCAAGCGCCAGTCCGGAAACTCAGCTTTCAACGCAAGCAGCACTATCCCACGCCCAGAAATCTTTCCAGGATGACCTGGATAGTCCGGCATATTATGCGACAACACCCGGCCAAAATAAAGCCGTTCATTCACCTAGTGGGACGACCTATTCCGCCAATGTTACTCCATTCTATCGCATAGAGGAGTCAATTCGACGTGATCTAGAACGGACCTCGCTGTCTGCAAACAAGGACAGAATGCACGCAATGAGCACACAGTTCATGCTTGATGCAGCCACGCCCTTCAACTTTAGCACAGAGCAAGCTGGTCAGGATGCAAGCTGGAAACCGGCCAACAAAAGTATGACCCAGGCCATGAATACACAGTTCATGCTGGATACTGCCACACCTTATGCTTTCAGCACAGAGAAGAAGCCTCGTGCACCTCGGCCAGACTCAGCTAAAAGCATGACCGCTGGATCCAAAAGAAAGCAACGTCACGATGCGAGCAATTCCGGCTCTCCAAAGAGCGACTCCATAAGCGTGGACTACAAATATCATTCCACCGAATCTAATCAAGGCGGCAGTGAAATCAATTCTCCACGCATCACTCAACAGCCAGATCATCAGTCCATCGATCACCCTTCCCTTCTACTTGACTTGGGCGAAGCCACGCCAGCAGCAGGCCAAGATGGACAGGGCGCCAATCAAGCGGTGGAAAGTTTCAATCTTAGCCAGGCGATTGCCGATGCTGGGAGTTGGCTTCAGCAAAGCTTTGACTTTATGAAAGATACCGGACGACCGAGCCAAAGCCTTCAGAGACAATCTCTGAACATGGATCTATCCTAGCAAGTATCTCCTACGCTCCCATGACTTCGCATATTATCAGGTTTTGTGTTCTATGTTTAAACTTTGCACGGCACACCATTCACAGACGATGAAGGCGTGCTGGCCGTACTTAAGTATTATAGCTGGTGTCTTGTACATATTCTTAGACCTGTATGGCTGGTTAAGGTGCTCGATTACATTTAGAATCAAGGGAATACACCAAGGAGCAGTCTCATCTTCTGATGTCAACAATTCCAACACATTTCGTACTTCAAGCACTTGCTAGTCCACTATTAAATCCCATTATTGACACAAAATCCTACCTCATAGCTGTTCAGAGTCTACTGGATGCGCAAAAAGCCAACAGATCGACGTCAGGCACCAGCTGGTCCGAGCGCCAGCGGGGAGAGCTCCGAACCGCATCACCTCCCGGCCGCACATCTCAGTCAATGGCAAGCCGAGATGGCCTTGACATCAGTAAGAAGACATATGTGCCATGTCATCTGAGGGCCCGCTAACAATAATAGTGGAAAGCATTCAACTTCATCGACGTCTCGCCGGTGAAGCTAGAGGACAGCTCCGTCTTCAATGTAAGTCCTCAACCGCTTGTTCAAACGCCATATCTAACACATTTAGAATGACCTGTCGAGTATATGCACCGGTGCCGCGAACCTCTTTGTCGGAACCGCAGATGGCTTCGTCCACATCGTCTCCTCGGCCTTTCGCGTCGTACGATCGTTTAAAGCCTACGACGGCGGCGGCTCCATAACACACATGCGACAAATAAACGACACTGCTTTATTAGTGACGGTTGCAGAGGATCTCTCCAATGAGCCAGTGCTGAAAGTCTGGGCGCTGGATACAGAGAAAAAAGACGGGGGTCCGCGATGCTTATCAACGGTTTCGGTGCAGAACGCCAGGAGACAATTCCCGGTGCGCTTCAGCTCTATCGAACCTGCTCCAAGGCCCTGCTTTACTAACCTGTGCTTAGATTTCTGCCTTCGCAGCCACCGAAGACCTCTCCCAAGTAGCAATCGGGTTCGCGAACGGATCCGTGACGATCATCCGAGGCGATCTGATCCATGACCGCGGCGCACGACAACGTATCGTATTCGAATCTGAAGAACCAATCACTGGACTCGAAGTCCAGAATGGGACTATCACAACGCTGTACATTTCCACCACAAGCCGTATCCTGACATTGGTGATCGCCGGGCGAGGCCAGGGTCAGCCTGCGCGCGTCCTGGAAGACACGGGCTGCGGGTTGGGATGCATGACACTTGATAAAGAGGGCGGGGATATTCTGATTGCTCGAGAGGACGCTGTCTACACCTACGGCCCGCGTGGTCGTGGCGCAAGCTATGCGTTTGAAAGCCCGAAGACATCGATCGATGCGTTCCGTGACTATGTGGCTCTTGTTTGTCCACCCAAGGCTGGTAATGGAAAGTCAGATCCGTTGAGGAAATATACTGCTAGCCCTGGCCAGGAAATTTTTGGCACAACAACGTTCACGCTGCTGGATACCGACCTCAAATTCATTGCGCACAGTGAAGCGTTGGTTTCGCCCATGAAGCAGATCTTCATGGAATGGGGGCAGCTGTTTCTTTTAACGACAGATGGGAAGGTAGATCGAAATCCGAAGCCATGCATACAAGCAAATCACTAACGCATTTGTTTAGATTTTCCGTTATCGCGAAAAGACACTCCAGCAGAAGCTCGAGATCTTATATGAACGGAATCTTTACATCCTTGCCATCAACCTTGCACAGAAGATTGGAATCGATCCGCTTCAACAGAATGCAATCTACCGCAAGTATGGTGACTTCCTGTACCAACGGGGTGACTACGACACAGCCATGCAACAGTACCTCCGTGCCATTGATAATACAGAGCCTTCGCAGGTTATTCGAAAGGTCAGTCAATTCGCTTCGATGAATATTCTGATGTACTAAACCGCAGTAGTACTTGGACACCCAGCGTATCCACAACCTCATCGAGTATCTCGAAGAACTACACGACCATGGTCGTGCGACAGTCGACCATACAACGTTACTTCTCAATTGTTATGCAAAACTCAAAGATACAAGCAAGCTTGACTCCTTCATAAAGGCTCCCGGTGAACTGAAGTTTGATCTTGAGACGGCCATTGCCATGTGTCGACAAGGGGGGTATTATGAACAAGCAGCCTACCTTGCAACCAAACACGGGGAGAATGACATGGTTGTCGACATTTTGATTGAAGACTCAAAGAAATATGCCGAGGCGGTGGAGTACATCTGGCGTTTAGACCCTGAAGTGGTAAGTCAACTCATGCCCAGAGTGGAAAAACGTGCTAATATCTCCTAGGCCTATGCGAATTTGATGAAGTATGCAAGGGTGCTGCTGACTCACTGCCCTGAGCAAACAGCGGACCTGTTCAAGGTTTACTACTCTGGCCAATACCGGCCACGGACTGAGCCAGAAGAGCCAGAACAACCCCAACAACAGGCCACCAGTACAGTCCAAAGTCTGGCCGCTCTCCTACCCCTGCGATATATGCAAGTTGGAACTGGCAAGCAGACAGAGACACCCGTACCTGAAACAGAGACCACAGAGGACAAGGTCGATGAGACACCAGACTATGAAATCCCCAAGCCCCGCACAGCCTTCTCTGCATTTGTAGACCATCCCAAGGAATTCATCGACTTCCTTGAGACATTGACACAAAAGCCAGACTTGAAGAAAGATGCAAAGATAGACCTCTTCACGACTTTGTTTGAGATGTATTTGGACACAGCAAAGGGAAAGAAAGACGCAACCGAGAGACAGGAATGGGAGACCAAAGCCAAGAAGATCATTGAAGGAAAAGATGTGAGTCAATGCGTGGTATCCATACGATTGATTGATCGTCCTGACTAGCATAGATCCCCATATCAACATCCAATGTCCTCCTACTGTCCGATCTATCGAACTTCCGCGAAGGATCTACCCTTGTCCGAGAGCAAGAAGGCCTCCGTCTTGATATTTTCCGCTCATTCACATCCGCGAAAGACACACAAGGTGCGATCAAGGCACTGAGGCGATACGGACCCGACGAGCCCCAGCTATACGTCGATGCATTAACGTACTTCGCCTCAAGTCCTCAAATCCTTGAAGAGGCGGGTGACGAGTTGGACGCTGTTCTGCAACGAATCAACCAAGATGGCCTTCTCTCCCCACTGCAGGTCATCCAAGCGCTGAGCAATAACGCAGTAGTTACGATGGGCCGCGTCAAGAAGTATCTCAGTGACAACATTGACCGTGAGCGCAAAGAGATCACCACCGTAAATATCCCCTTTTCCCTCCCTCCTATAGAACCAGTCTAACGTTCACAGAATCGTCGCCTGATAGCGAGCTATAAATCGGAAACCACAGCGAAACAACAAGAACTAGACCATCTGACCGACCAGCCCGTGGTCTTCCAATCTCGCCGCTGCCAATCCTGCGGTGGAAGCTTGGACCTCCCGACTGTTCATTTCCTCTGCAAACATTCCTTCCACGAACGTTGTTTGAATCAGTTAGATGAGGATGCCCAATGTCCTGTCTGCGCGCCAACCAATGCAACAATGCGCGCTATCAGACAGCGCCAGGTCGCCTCGGCTGACCAGCATGACTTGTTCAGGGGTGAGCTGACGCGCTCTAGGGACCGATTCGGTGTTGTGAGTGAGTTCTTTGGAAGAGGCATCATGAGGCCACAGGGTACTATGGAGTGATGTGTATGCGTCATACCGTCTAGATATTCGTGTTTCTTCTTATTTTCAAGATTTTCTATAGGGAACTGGTGTTTGTTTATACATTGGTCTTCACTGGCTAGGTGGATCAGGTTGTTTTAGAATTAATGGCGAGGTATTTATGAAGGGTGCGGGCCAAGTAGGAAAATACAGAGTGCATTGAATGTCCATCGGTGGTTTTTTTACTAACCTTAGAGCCTTGGAAGCTGGGAAGGTTGACATCTTAGTAGTGGCTTGAAATGTAGAAGTTAAATATATTCAAATAAGCAATGTATTGTATAGCTAACTCTGGCTCGGCTGTAGTAATAAGGCAAGCGACAGGATCATATCAACACAGATGGAGAAAAAAAGGCGATCATAATCGTAGTGATCGGGGTCCTTATGCGAAGGCAGTGTATGCACAGCAGTGAAATCAGAAAATACATGAAAAGGATGCAAGAAGGTGTCCGAGAGTATGCTAAGATGGTAACATACAAGTCTCAGGGCACGCATGGATGTACGCGGACAAGCATCACCGTGAGTTGACAGATATTAAGATATGATGAACCCAAAGAAGTTCAAGTTGATGGAAGATGAGCCCGCTCAGAGTTCACGTCCTTTCTCGCCTCCCCAGGAAACACGGGGGATGTGACGCGAAGCGGACTGTGAGTTGGATCCGGCTCCAGATCCAGAAGGCGAGGACTCGTCAGAAGCAGTGGCTTCTCCAGGCTGGATCTTGCCGGCCTTGGAATCCACGTCCTCGCTTTCCGAGTCTTCAGCGATGACATCTTCATCTTCTGTGTCGGATCCATCATTATCAGAGTCATCGCCGTCAACGCCCAAGGCGGCAAGACGACGGCGACGCTCAGCGGGTGTCTCGCCTGTGTCATCGTCAATCTGGCGCGGGGGCGCAGTCAGACCGGCGGCCTTGCGAAGACGGGATGGGGGGATACGCTCTGTGCCATCGTCGTCGGAGTCCCGACGAGCGCGGTCGCGGGTGCGAGGAGGTGCGGGGCTGAGGTTGTTACGACGCTCTTGGGCCGCAGAAGTGCCGCCGCGGGAGAACTTAGCGAGGGAAGCGGCAACGTTAGGAGAGCCGTGGTGGCCAGCCTCGTCGGCACTAGCTTCGCTGTCGGTGACAGATTCGGACTCTAGAGCCTCGGCGTCTTCTTCAGGGATAGTACCAGTGGTAGCTCCGATAGCAGCGGCAGAGAGACGTCGCTCTTGCTTCTCCTCGACCTTCTCTTCTTGCTTGGCTTCAGTTTGAGCGACTTCCTGGACTGGCGCGGGGGCGTCGGTCTGCTGGACAATATCCCGGCGGGTCTTGGCATCCAGACCCTTGATTTGGTCGAAGAACTCTTGTTTGTTCATACGTCTGCCCTTGTGTCCAATGCCGTGAGAGGTGATTTCAGGATCCTGGGCCAATGTGAACCGCAGGCCATCGTCGGCCATCTGGCTATCCTTCTTCTTCTTCTTTTCTTGGGCAGCCTGGGAGGTTTCACCTTCTTCTTCCATGCCGAACCAGGTTCCCATGCGAGTAAGACCGCGACGGACTGGTGCATCACCTGGAGCAGTGGGCTGGCCCTGGGGCTTCTCTGGCTTCTCGGACTTCTTGCCACCGGGGAGAGTGTACTTCTTGATCACCTCACCATCCTCATCCTCAACGATAATAGTGTTACCGAATTGATAAGCATGGGCTGAGCGGGGCTTAGGCTTGGCTGAGTCGGCCTTGGGTGGCTTTTCGGTTTTCTCGGGCTTCTCTGCCTTTTTGTCGGGCTGTTCAGCAGCCTTCTCTTTTCCGAGTCCGGTCCAGTTGGTCCACTTCTTGATTGCCTTGCCGTAAGAAGTACCGGCCTTCTCCTCCACGGCATGCTTGAGCTCCTCTCCCTCGTTCTTCTGGTGTGGTTGGCTTTCGGATTGAGCCAGCTCGCCCGTCTTATCATTCTCCAGGCGCTTGCGTTGTTCTTCAATGTGAGCGATCTTTTCTTCCGGTGAAAGATGGGACGTGTTTTCAGTCTTGAGAACATTGCCTTCTTCATCCTCGATGATCATGTTATGACCCTCTTGATAAACCTCTAGTTGTGGCTCACGACCGAAGCGATCGCGTTCGGCGTGCGGTGGAGAAGCTCCACGCTCAACCTGATCACGCTCTTCCAGTTCTTTCTTTTCTTCCTCTGTTTCAATCTCAGACTCCTTACGAGGAGCGGGCATGATAGCAGACTGGCTGATGGGTCCGCCGGCACCGGAATCACGCTTGCGGCGACGTCTCCGCAGAGGCTTGCGACGAGACGATTCAAGACTTTGAGCCTCACTTTCGTCCTCGTCACGCTGCCGGCGAAGGAAGTTGCCAGGCATTCCGATGGGTGGAAGGGTGCCAGGGGGATATTCGGGTAGCTTTTCATCGGAGGATGCATCGGTATCTTCCGCCTTGCGGAAGGACATGGAACCCTTGGCAATGGACTGCACACGGGGCAGACGGTTCATCCATGAAGGTCCATCCTCATTGGCCTGGGTGTAGGAGAGGGTGATGGTCAAGGTGTTGATGCGCTTACCCAGTGTGAAAACAGCAATTGAGGAGCCGTGCACCAGGATAGACGAAATAACCATGAAAGTTGTGATGGGCCAGATCAGTCTCACAATATAATAATTGCTGGCTCCTGGCACCGGGAGTTCATTTTCAGGGTCCGGTTGTGTATTGTCGTTCTCTAACTCGGCTCTGGCAAGAATGGCGGCAAAAATTGCACCGACACCGATGGGACCAAAGTGACCAGCAAACAGTGCTTCTCGCCAGGTCTTGACGTCCGGTATAATGGGTTTGAGCATCAACATGATCGGGATGCGGCGGAAGAAAATAACCAATAATGCAATCACCACTAGTCTCCAGGGAGTAAGGCCGAGAGCGGGGGAGTTGAAATCCTCCCAAGGGATGATGGATCCAAAGTAGACAAAGTAAGCCAAGTTGAGCAGAAGATCAATAACGTTAGAAACGTGGGACTCTTCGGTCTTCTCTGTGAACCAACCATCGTTACTGAATCCGACACCACAGGAGAATCCGATCAGCAGGTCGTCCATGCCTAGCAAACTTCCAGAACCAGCACAGAAAACAGCCAGCACAAAGTAGAACACCAGGAAACTCTCACGATCAATCAGCCCCCTACGCTCAGCCAATTTGATAGCGTGTCGGGCGATGTAACCGATGGCAAAGCCAAAGATAGCTCCCAGCACACACTCGTAGAGAACGGTGATACAGAACCAATTCAACCACACCTCGCCAACAGCGGGCCGGTAGTGATAGATGTAGAAGGAGAGGTAGATGAATGGGAAAGCCATGCCATCGTTACACCCAGACTCAGCAGACAGCAAGTCACGCAAATGCTTGGGGACACGCTTGGCAAACTTACCCTTACCAACGACGGACGAAGCCAGGACAGGGTCAGTGGCCGTAACGCAGGAGGCACAGATCAGACTTTCCAGCCAGTTCAGCGGAGGAACCATCCACCAGATGAACAGACTCGTAATCAGCCAGCCCCAGGTCATCACAGGAATCAGCAGCAGGGATACAGACTTCCAATGGCGCTCCATGTACGCCTTGGGCAATTCGACACCGACGGCAAAACATTGCACAACCAGAACGATTCGCGAACACTCCAGTGTGATCTTGTCGATGTTTCCCCACTCATGCGGGTTAAACAAATTGGCCGCATGGGGACCGAAGATAATACCACAGAGCGTGGCGACTGTAGCTTCGCCAATGTATAGCTTTTCCTTGACGAACAGGGAACACAGCATGAACAGGCCTGTGAAACCGCCCAGGATCATGTATGCCAGATGCGGCCTATCGATGTCCAAGTGATCCCACGCCATTATGTGAAGATATCGGTCAAAGACCGATTGGGATTATGGAGGATTTTTCTTAATCTCCGGGTTGAAGAGATGCGTCCGGCGCGTGCGGCGACCAATTTACCGGATATATTCCCGCCTCGAACTTCGGTGAATCGTGTAGCTCTGCATGCCTTGGTGAATCGGTGGTCGGAAAGCCGAGATGCCGAGCCTCGTAGGGCTGATTTGGGAGGGGGCTCGAGGGATCTAGGCGCACGTCCGACAACGGAGAGGCACCGTTAGTTAAGAATCTGCGGGGTGCAGATACGAAAGCCAAGATGCGGAGGGATGCGACAAGAAGGCGAAGCCTTGGGAGGTTGAGAAAAAAAAAAGAGGTAGGCTTGGCCTAAGGGTAGTCTGGCACTGGGGAAGGAAAGAAGAAAAGAAGAAAAATGCCAATCTCAGCAAAACTTGGTCAGAGTCTTGGGGGACTCTTGGCCAAGCAGAGAAAGACGAGTGAACGCGTGCTTGGGGAGTTTTGCCCAGCACGCAGTCTTCTTGGAAAGGGCGGGATTCGTCAGCCGAGACTTTCTGACCCACGTCGGAAGCGGAATGGATCTTGGCTAGCGGAGGCGGACGTGCGAGGTATTTTTTTGTTGGCTGGTGGGAGGTGAGGTAAGTGGATGTAAAAGTAATAGCAGTGATTGGAGTGGAATTATAGCCTAGGTGTCATATGTAAGAAAGATGAAGCAAGGGATCAGTCGCGATTCCCGATCCCCCGTATTCGTGTCACGTATGGTAAATCAGCCCTGCCAGCCGCCAAGAAATCGCTCAGGGATCATCGTATTAGGTCAGTGGCGCCTAGTAGATCAAGATAGAATTGACTATTGAGATAATGTAATTCTTTGATATTTAGATAGAAAAATCAAAGAAAATACTCCATACTTGAGTAAAGACAGATATCTGGCCATCCTCTTCATATCTTGATCTTTTCTTATATTAGGTGTCTCTAACTATCCTGTACTTGAGCCCCGGAGTACTCTGGATGGAACCCTTTTAATTCGTACATCTTTCGTATCTGATACCATGTACTGTCACATACCCAATTGCATGTCCCACTGCACCTGTATACATGCACTGCATGCTTCGTACAGCCATTCTCTATAAAGAGAGAAATCAGAGCTAAAAGCCAAAGCGCGCATCAATTGGGGGGTAGTACAAACATAACATTTAAATAACCAGCTGCATATGGAAAAAACGTGCGTGTCCGCGGAGAAACAAGGAACAATAAACAAAAAGCGCTGTCATGCAAGGCACGCGCATCCCGCGCCTCGGAGAAAATCAACCAAAGAGACTATCAATCCTACCGATGAGATTTGTGAACAAATTCGACCTAGTTGAGGCCCAATCCTGCTCGCCTGCCCAGCTATACGCCCGTCGGCATCCCCTCGACTTCGTCACTCAAGCCACGCCAGTTGTCCGCCTGCAATTCGGAGTACTTGACCCGCTCCTGGCTCCAGTCCTGGTGCAGACGGCTGATGTGGTATTGGCTCTGCTGGAAGTGAATAAGTTCGTCTCGAATGCATTCCTTGATAAAGACACCCCGGGCATGCTGCTCAACAATGGTTGCCTTATCCTAAAGGGCGAGACATGTCAGTAGGATGGCAAGAATTCATGGGGATCATAGATCTTACCTTGTGGATAGAGTCCCCGACCTTCTCAATCTCCCCAGGCTTGACGGTTCCTGCGGGTCTGGCGTGGAGGTCCTGCAATTTCTGCTCGTTCGTCTCGATTCGTCGCTCCAGCTGCGGGATGTTGTTCCGTGCATACCGATCCCGTCGATCGAACATCTCAAGAACACTGAAGAGGCAATCACGTTGCCGCTTGAGATCTTCCAGAACTCCCTCGGTCCACCCCCGAGCCTCATCTTCCAATAGACTCTGGCTGGTAGATAGGTGACGAGCGGTAGCAACGATCCCCTCGTTCAGAGCCGGAATGTCATTGGTATCCACAGCGTACGTGTCTTTGGTGACTTCAGTCAGGGACTGCAGAGCAAGAGAGAACCGGAGATGGTCCGCCGCCAGGCCGTCGTTGCGCTTAGCCAGTCGTTCTAGCAAAGTACATAGATTAAAATAGATATCTGCAGACCGCTTGACCCCACTGCGCACTGTCTCGAATGTGTCAAGGAGATCATTGGGCAGTGATTCTTCGAGATCTGGCGGGAGCGTACGGCCGACGAATTCGTCCTGGACCGAGATTGTGGCTTGCTTACGCCATACCGAAAGCTCCTGTCGAAACATTTAGCAACTGACAGATATTTGAACTAACAGGACTTGCCGTGGGGACTGTCAGAAACATGACAACCAGTTGTTCCTGGCCGAGAACGGGATGACGGACGAGGGCGTTGGTGAATCGGACGAGGCCATGTCGGCGCCGTTCGAGGAAAGATGATGAATCCGCTGAAAGGTGAGTGCCATTGACTTCATAGTTGTGAGTAAGTAAGTAGGTGCGCCACTTCAGCGTTTTACATACCTGAAACACGCTTTGGTGGAAGAAGAGGCAATTGCCTAAAGGGAAACCGCTTCTGGAGGCAGTCCAATAACCAAACGAAATCACTATAGCGACGAATGACCGTGCTACCTCTGCGAGCTGACTTGACCTCATAGTTCCTGTGCTGGAACATAAACAGCCCTTCTTTTTCGGGGAGCAGTGAAACAGTGACAACCTCCTCTACCTGTGGGTTTGTTGTGCTACGGCCGAGGCCTAGAGATCGACGCCGTGGCGCGGGTGCGAGTGGGTTTGGGCCATCTCCTGGATGACCAAACCCACCTAGAGCTGTGCGCTGTGTACCTCCAAAGCTGCTTTCGTCACTCTGGCTTGGACCGCTAGGATTATTATTCCCCCATCCTGACCCAGCACTACTGGGTGGCGCAACCGCCGCCTGGCCGTTAGCATGCCCATGCTGGGGCACACTGGGAATGGGCTCTTCGTTCACATGGGTAGACCAGGCGTTTGCGGTAGACCGGACGCTTCCGAAATTATTTGATATACGTGAATCAGCGCCGCCTGCAGCATGGTTGTGGCCCCGATGTAGCTGTGGACTGCCCCACGGGTCAGCTTCCAACCCACCCAAGGACTCACGCCGGGATATTTGTGATCGCGCCGAGCCCGGCGTTGGCAAGGGAGGATCTTGAGACGGAGGGGTTGCCGGTCGCGCGTCTAATTGTTCAGAAGGCGCGTCACCAGTCGTACGTAGCTTGTCAAGGTAATCGGCTTTTGGTTGGGGTAATTCTGCATCAGATTCCAAGTTAGAGATGCTGTCTGATTCATCGCGGAAACCACTCACTTTTGCGACGGTCGTCCACTGCATCGAAGGAGAGATCTTCTCCTTCTTGCGCTAGACCGACCAGAGCTAACAGCACATTGAACTCGCCACGACCAAGCCCGCCAAAGCTTTCATGGTCACCAGATGAAACAAGATTCAAGATCTTGCTTTGGTCCGTTGCAGACAGCTTGCTGCTCGAAAGAATCTCCCGGACCGAAGTCAACCCAATCCCAGAGCCAACCCTGTCCCCGCTATTCAAGATCAAATCGTATGCATCGATGTAGCTTTCTGGTACATCTGAATTTGGAAGCAGAGTGCGGGCAAGGTCGCGCCGAGCGGTTCGTTTCGCGGTGTTATTCTGGATGTTCCAAGGAGAGGAGCTGTCATCGCCGTCGTCATCGGCGAACAACGAGGAGCCGCCCGTAGCCGGCTCGTCCGCAAATAGAGAGGACTTGGAGTTCTGAGCGAAGCCTCCGTTTGGGCGATCTGGTGATTCGCCGAATAAGGACATCTGGACGTGGTGTTGGCGCCGCTGTCTGGGATCCGGTGTGGAGGTGATGACAATGACGATGTTGACGATCAAGCGGAGCTCGGACTGGGTCGCACGGGTCGACAATACTCTCTATACCAGCACACCGCAACCGCCAAGTGAGACAAATCAAGAACAAAAAAAAATAAACGACAAAAGAATCCTGAAAATGCGAGGTCACGGAAATGCAATGATCGTAGGAACGAGATAACGCAATGTCGCCGGTACCACGCCAAACTAGGTTAGCCGCCCAAGTCCGACGTACCAAGGACTTTGATTAACATTGTGTTTGTGTGTCACATCTAAACTCCTCTAGTTCTTGCTTGCTAGTTTGATAGTCGACATGTGAATGTTAGTTGGTTTTTTTCCCTCAATTGCTCATTAGGCAAACCCGAGCAATATTTCTGGGGATGCAGATATATAAGGAAGGGTCCAGATATTCATAACTTGGAACAAGTGACAATACCTTGGCAGCTTCCAATGGTATAGAATTTTCCATAAACCACACGAAGCTATTAACGGCTGAAAGAAGCCCAACTCACTACGGGGTATCTGTTGGACATTTGCCTCAGGCAGCACTAGCACTGCCTTCCAAGGTTGCTTGGTAGAACAACATGCCCAATAGGAGGAGCATATCAGGAAATGAACCTCAGATGAGCCCTGGTTTCTTCCATGGATAATCTCCATTGCTCATTGCTCTAGCCTTGGCACATATCATAGGCAAATGCCCCGCTGGCTCTTATCAAACGTCGGCTGGCTGCACCGACATGTCATTTTTGGGGTAGGATCCGCATTCTCCACACCTGCTGTGTAGTTGAACCTCCACGTCGGAGAGGAACACCGACAGTAAGTCTGCATAGATCATGCAGTTGTCCCGACAGTGGCTCATTCGTCGCGGGCCGCCAGCAATTGGGTCCATATAAAACCGACGCAAGCCTTTGTTTGTTCTCCTATCTTCCATATTGAACATTCATCATACACAAGCTTGAAAGATGAGACCGAGTACACTCTCACGAGCAGCTAGGCTAAACTGCTTCAAGCCCCATGCCCTCAATGGCACACCACGGAGATGCTTGACCATGTTAAGCCCTCCCAAGTTCGAGAATGAAAAGATGGTGAGGCTTCTCAGGATAGAGCTTAATTGGTGTTTACTAATCATACCAGCTCAACTATGCCAAAGGGTCTCCAGAGAGAGCTGAGTTGACTCAAGCTATTCGAAAGCTTAAGAGCCAATTCCCTCTCACGATCCCTATTACGATCAATGGAACAGAGGTACGCACCTGAGATTTCAAGCATATATTGGCAACCAAAAATTGACTTTCTATCTGTAGATCGAGACAAAAGAGTCCCGCTCTCAGCCAAACCCCTCAAAGCACCGCGAGATTGTCGCAAACTACGCTGCTGCAACACCAAGCCAAGCGAATGCCTCCATCGACGCGGCACTTAGTGCCAAACCCGCTTGGGAAGCGACTCCTTTCGAGGATCGTGCTGCTATTTTTCTCCGTGCCTCTGAGTTGATCACCGGTAAATACCGATCTGACATTGTTGCTGCCACAATGCTCGGCCAAGGCAAGAATATATGGCAAGCGGAGATCGATGCCCCTGCCGAGACGGCAGATTTCTTCCGCCACTATATCCAAGAGGCCTGGGCTTTGTATTCGCAGCAGCCTCGAGTGCAGCTTGATGGTAACTGGAACAAGATGGAGTACCGCCCACTCGAGGGCTTCACATACGCTATTGCCCCGTTCAATTTCACTGCACTGGGTGCAACTCTGATTGGACCAGCCGCATTGCTTGGAAATGTCGTGATCTGGAAGCCATCAGATTCAGCACTTCATGCCAGTTGGCTACTCTACCAAATTCTGCTCGAAGCGGGCCTCCCCAAGGATGTCATTCAATTCTTGCCTGGTGACGCCGAGCAGGTGACAAACACTATCCTGAAAAGACCCGAGTTTGGAGCCCTCACATTCATCGGTGCCACATCTACCTTCAAGGGGATTCAAAGGAAGATTGGCGATGGAATCGGTGCCGGCATCTATAACTCCTACCCGCGAGTGGTCGGTGAGACCGGAGGAAAAAACTGGGGTGTTGTCCATCCATCCGCAGATGTGAGGAGTGCTGCGCTCAACACCATCCGAGCAGCCTTTGAATACCAGGGCCAGAAGTGCTCTGCAAACTCACGTGTCTACGTCGCTGAGTCTGTCTGGCCCGAATTCCAGAAAGTCCTGGCTGAAGAGACTGCCGCGCTGAAGGTCGGCGATGTCGAGGACTATGCCAACTTTGTGAACCCAGTGATTCATGAGCGTTCATTCGACAAACTCAGCAAGTTCATCGAGGGGGCCAAGAACGATTCTGAGCTCGAGCTGGTTGTCGGTGGCAAGGCCTCCAAAGAAGAGGGCTACTATGTGCATCCCACTGTATATCGGACAACCAATCCTCGCCATGAGATCATGTCCGAGGAGCTCTTTGGACCTGTTCTGGGTGTTTACGTCTACCCGGATGCCGAATGGGAACAGACCCTGAAGCTGGTTGACTCAACCTCTCGATATGCTCTGACGGGTAGTATTTTCGCCAAGGACCCATATGTCAGTCGTCAAGCGCAGACCGTTCTCAAACACGCGGCCGGTATGCTCTACTTGAACACCAAGTGTACTGGCTCTACTGTGGCCCAACAACCATTTGGTGGTAGCCGTGACTCAGGCACGAATGACAAGACCGGTACCATGGCACATCTACAGAGGTTCGTTAGTACCAGGACTATCAAGGAGGAATTTGTTCCACTAGAGAAGGTTACCTACCCTTCGAATGAAGTTTAAATCAGTTGAGAAAGGGAGCAACAATCAAGAACTATAGTAATGATCATGCATTTTCAATATCTCACAATACGTCTTGGCCAATTTTAGTACCCTTTCACGAGGATTGATACTTGTATCCATATGTCTATCTTTTTGAACATAAAAAAATGTCTTGGAAGGTTCTTGTTGCAGGAACCCCCAGACCTCGAGAGCTTGCACGATCTCGATTTATGTTGAGCTTCGTTTCCAACTCTGTCTACAGGTTGGACGCCGTCCAGAGCCAAATAATTACGAAAAAGCCAGACCTAAAAGCCTCGGAAGCAAAGTGTATTCACATCAACCCGTGATGTGATATATTCATGGCCCAATCTATAAAACTTTTTTCGAGTTTACTGAGTAGTTACCAAGTCGAGATGAAATACAGCAATTAAGCATTGTATCAAGCCAAGTAGCCAGGGATTGGTGGAATACTCTGAAGGAAAAGTCAATGGCTAATCCATTTCCATAGATGAAAACAGCTCTTGAGCTTGCTGGACAGGAAAAAACATTAGCGGAAACCATGCTCCAGACTGCTCTGGGAGAGATAGAGGGGAGAGAGAGCCAGCTATCTAACTCCGACCCCCCCACCTCACAACAGAACTGCACACTGGAAATACACACTCCAATCGGGCCGGTGCTGAGCCATGGCGACCAAAGAAACACGGAGTTGCCTTCCTGGACTTTCGATAGTCGGATACCCCGCAAAGACAATGAGTTGGCATTGCGGGACAGGGTTTCCTGGTTCCCAAATCCCCACCATCGGAATCGTCCTCCGATGAAGGTCGGCTGACTATCGGTCAGTAGAGAGCGAAGTAAGTGTCGGTGTGGTGAAGATATGCACAGGTAATGGAGAGTTGTATATAATGCTCCGTGGATGCGACATGACCATCTGACGTGACCCTCGGAACCATTTGCCCACAACTCCTCCCAATATGCTCCCCCAATCTACTATGAGAAGATCAACACATCGTATTCTTGCACAGAGCCCACAGTATCAAGTTTGTCGGCGACTTCGGTCTACCAAGTCTCATTACCACGATGCTGCTCTTGGGCCGACAATCCGTCCCCCTGTTGAGGTTTCGTCCATGGCTCGATTACCAACGAGATTCCTGCTACGATCATTGCTTCTGACTTCCCTGATGACCTCGAAAATGTTCTTACGACCTGCATTGGCTCTTATGAGCGTCCTTTCGACCTCCAAATCAGCGTTGTTGAACCCGGACCGGAATATTGCATTGAACAAGCTTCTCCGCTGGACGGTCTACAACCACTTCTGTGCTGGAGCAAATAAGAAGGAAGTGTCACGGACTGTGGCAGATGTTAAGAAGATTGGCTACCAAGGTGTTATCCTGGGATACTCAAGAGAAATTGTGCTGGACCACAATGAACAGGTGTCTGGCGATGGATCCGGTGCGACGCAGTACAGCAAGAAATGTTATGAGATGGTCGACGAATGGAAGAACGGTACACTGGAGACGTTGCAGATGGTGGGTCTCGGTGACTTTCTCGCGGTGAAGTAAGTGACTGTTCCCCGTTTTCGAAGGTCCAGGACTGACATTACTTCTAGATTGACAGGTGCCGGCCCCATTTCGGTGGATGCCATGATGGCCCGTCAGCCTATGCCAGAAGTCATGGCTAAAGCCGTGGACGATATCTGCATTGCGACTGAGAAGCAAGGCTCACGTCTCTGGTTAGACGCAGAGCAACAAATCCTACAGAAAGGACTCGATGACTGGGCTATTGAGATAATGCGCAAGCACAACAAACATGAGACACCGATCGTCTATAACACCATCCAAGGGTATCTCAAGGGATCCAAGGCCAATCTTGATCAGCATCTTACGTTGGCTTCACAAGAGGGCTGGACCCTCGGCATCAAACTGGTTCGCGGAGCATACATTGAACACGAAACGCGCTCTCTCATCCACGATACCCAACAAGACACAGATCAGTCTTACGATCTCATAGCCGACACTATGCTCTGTCGAAGAATGCCTGCCGATAATCAAGATCTTCCGTTCCCGAAAGCTGCTCTCTTCCTCGCAACCCACAATGCGGCTAGTGCCACAAAGGCGATTGCCACACATCAAAACCGCCTCCTCGCCAACCAACCGACGATTATGCTCGAATGTGGCCAGATTCAAGGCATGGCCGATGAACTCAGCTGTGAATTGGTTTCCAATTATGAGCGCGCTCTCGCAGAGTCATCTGCGGCTAATTTGACAGTCCCTAAGGCTTACAAGTGTATGACGTGGGGCTCGGTGGCCGAGTGCATGGGCTATCTGCATCGTCGAGCGGTCGAGAATCGCGGGGCCGTGGAACGGACCCAACACATGGTCAATGCATTGCGGCATGAGCTATGGCGGAGGATCACCGGATAAAGGGCTAAATTATACGAGTTGCTGATAGTTCACATCAATGCAGGACAACTTCAGTCCCACCTGGGCACCTTCCAGGATTCTGTAGATCAAGTAGCCAATCAGACGGGCGGATGGCTTATCGATAATCATATCGATAAGGAAACGTCGGAACGGCTTCCCGACATCGGGACTGCCTGCTCTTTTTCTTGAAACCCCGCATTCTCCAGGGCATTGAACTCGCAGTAGATATCGGATACAGGCCCCGGAAGCACAGACACTGCTTTCAATCTATATCCTTCGATCCAAGAATCCGGCATGCCTACTGCAAAACCAAAAAAGTGCCAAAGGGCGTAAGTCATCGCATACTCAATTTGGATCAGTGCCTGACATCGCGTGAATTGGATAAGCTGCGAGCGATGTCGGTCTATGAAAGTCAAATGTTCGGGCTCCAGTCCCTGTACAAGATGTGCTCGGAGGAAAAAGCCTTGTCACTTTCCAGTCGAGGAGACTCGGGTTTTAGTGTCGGAACGGTAAGGGTGACACCCGACGGAATGGTCTAAACTAACGGGGTTTCAGGTACCTACGTGAATTGGAACAGCATATCGCCAGAAGTGGAAGTATAGGGCAGAGTACAGCCCTAACAAATCCGGATCAAAGTCCCCTGGACGACACGTTGTTCATGGGTGATGAGCACACTGAAGTTCCACCCACTCCTCACACATCCGACACCCTCCTCGAAAGTCATGCAAATGTCGGGTGGCATTCAGTCCGTCATGGTATGAAAAACTTCCTGATGAATTTTTGGAATTTGTACTGATCAATGCGCACTCTAGGAATGGGTCCGCCCTTGCATACACCAGAGACTCCCCAAAGAGGATATGAGAATCGTGGCGCTGTACAGAATTCTCACCAATCGAGGTTCTCCAAAAACCCTTTGGTTGATAGAGATCCATCTTTCGCCCAAACTCCCGATGGCCGATTTTGTAAGTTGTTTCAATACCCGCCGCCATGTGATGTTGCTAACACAATCTTGAAAGGGTATATGGGACCAACATCATCGTGGTCTTTCTGTCGCCGTGTTCTTGCATTGATAGGGAGGAAGGTGCCTGAGTCAAATTGTCCGCCTGATCCATTCCACATTGATGGAACAGCGTTCAAGTTGCACTGGCGACCTTTCCCTCCGGATGAAGTACCCGATGTTACCAACCTGCCACCATTGGATTATGCCCTTTTCTTATTCAACACGGTCAAATTTTATTTTGGCTTTCTTTCTTTTATGATCGACGAAGCAGCATATTTACGTGACCTTCATGAGTTCTATAAAGACCCGGCAGCTAAAGCGGCAGCTGCAAGGCCGTGGTACTGCCAGTATCTACTTGTCTTGGCTTTTGGGAAAGCATTCTTGACACAGAAGAACCACTCAGGGACCCCTCCCGGTCATCAATACGCATCCCGCGCGATGGCCCTCTTACCTGATTTGTCAGGAATTGACGAAGACCCCCTGGCTTGTATTCAGGCTTTGAGCTTAGGGGCCGTGTATCTCCAGTCCATAGACATGAGAAGGGCGGCATTCCAGCATGTGAGTGGTGATATGTTCATCAATCTGGAAGAAAATCTGGAATCTGGCTGACTGTATCCATAGATTGGCCATGCCCTACGTGGTTGTATCATTGAAGGAATTCATCGACACGTACCCGAGGAGATATGTGGACCTGAGCTTTCCCAGAGGTGTCGAACGATATTCTGGGTGGTATACATGTTGGATCGCGAGTTCTCTGCTCTGATCGGTGCACCAAGCTCGATTCGGGACGAAGATATCACGGTTAAACTACCAGCAGAAATGAATGATTCAGTGGAACACATCAACCTGACATTGCATGTCCGACTTTCTCGACTCATGGCAACCATTTTAACGAGTGCGTATATTCCCCCAGCCTTTCCAAGACAATACTAAAAAAATCTAGCCGTCTATGGAGTAGACAACGACTTTGATGACACACTTGTTCGAAGCACACAATCTATTCTGCACAGTATGGCAGAGCTTTCGCACGACCTTACGGAATTTTTAAATACACACTTTCACGGATTAATTAGTCGAGCTTCAAAAATGGCAATTAGATTGATGCTGGCTCATCATCATGTGAGTTAATCCTTTTATGCCATGCTGAATATCAATTGACTGGAGCAGTGTGTGGTCTTGACAACCAGACCACTTGTCATGTGCGCTCTTCACATGCATATTGAACGAACAGAGAGGCAAAGCTCTCAGACAATTGCTTTATCCGCCCCCGTCTCCTCTCTTCTACAATGTTGTGCCGAGTCCGCACAGACAATTCTCCAGACCCTCCGTGTTCTTGCCGACGATGATTTGATGGGTATGTCTCGTTCATTATCTTCTCACATGCCCATTTCGATACTGACTTGTTGTCCAAAGACGCATTCCTCCCATTCCAAATCGAAGACGCTTCATCATCTGCATTTGTTCTTTATCTTATTCGCGCGATTGCACCATCTGTCATCTCAAACGATTCTTGGTGCGAGAACCTAGAATGTGTATTGGACAAATTAATATCAAAAGGAAATCTCGCCGCACCCCTACGAAGACTTGAGTTAAGACACTTGGAGCATGTACTAGCGCCTTTGACACCGAAACTATCATATCGCCCCCCTCCGGCGAGCTCCCATGAAGGGAATGAGATTAATGAAGATTCGTATATCTTTGATCAAGAGGAATTCGAGTGGGACATGCTCGGGCTCAATTCTTCTGTCAGCCTTCCACCGCGAGAGTTGTTGGACCTCGCAGATCAGCTAGATGTGGAGGGTATCATGCAGTCTGTTGGGGTCTGAATTTCTATCTATGAACTCGGGAATTGACTCCATCAAATTAAGCCAAGTGCGTTAACTGCATGAATCTTGGTTGGGGTTTGCAAGGCTACTGCGCCCAAGAAATAAATCCTTCCATGGAACCACAATACCACGATAATGCACACTTGTGTAGAACCTGATGCGTATGTATTGTAAGGAATCAGCCTAGCAAAAAGAAAAGCGCAGATGATACTTGGGTACATTTGAACTCGCGAAATAGGGACATCACTCCGAAATACTTTCTCTGCAAGACCTATTTCTTTTCCATGTCCGTCTTGCACAATAAGGCCAAATTTGTACATAATACCGCCTATTTTCATACCGTTAGATAAAGCATCCATGAATCTTGTGATTAATCTAGAAAGGACAAAGCACTGATTCTGTGTCGCTACAATCGGGGCTGAGCAGCAAGATTCACTTGTATGGTTATGTTGTGTCGGGATCTCCCTCCGACAAGTAGGTCGGCTACTTGGCGGTTATATGGCAAAAGTTCATTTCGCCGAAACCTTTCCATGCTTAATGCAGAGGGGGTGAATTGGTAAATTCCATGTCTATAGAGGCCTGGATTTGTATGTGATTTAAGCTTGGAGTCTTTCAACTGTTGTAGTATCTTGCGTGCCGCATGCTTTTCTTGGTGAGATCTATTCTTTGGCGTCTGAGGAAATGTGACAATATTAAATGATCGAATAGACACTACAGTGACTATGCTCTTACTGAGAGCTTCTTTTCATCGGGCGCCCGTCCACCTTCATCGGGGCCTGAGGCAAACGACTGGAAGCCGCAACCTGAGGCCACGCTTGTCATTCCACGCGAGACAAAGCCACCGATGTGTAAGACCTGCCCTTTTCCTATCCTTCTCCAGAACTCACTCCTATTTTTTCTCATTTCTTTATACCTCTTTGCCATCATTGCAATTGTCATCTGCCAAAGAACTTTGGAAGCTGATCTACCTCGATTTAGCTTCAGACTGACAGTTTTCTACATGGGACTACTGCAGACTACCTGGACGATGTATACGCCAAATGGCAGGAGGACCCATCCTCGGTTGATGAATCCTGGAAAACGTATTTCGAGGCTATAGAAAACGACAAACCTCCACCGCCACATTTGTTTCGACTATCAGAAGATTCGTTCATCCGGGCACACAATCCCTCCCCGCTACCTCCAGGTTTCAATAAACCTCAACCCACCAGAGTCTCGCCCCCAAATGAAGATCAAGCGAGGATAGGGCGTTTGGTCAGAGCATTTCAAGATCACGGCCACAAAGCCGCAAGGACGAACCCGCTGGGTATCAAAAGTCGAAATTCGTCGGTACCGGAACTCGAACTCGATTTCTATGGCTTTGCAGATGCCGATTTGGACCGAGTCTTTACGTTGGGGGCTGAAGTACTCCCCGAGTATCATACCTCTACCGGGAAACAAATCACACTTCGTGATATTGTCAAAGCCTGCAAAGCTCAGTATTGTGGCTCCATTGGAACTGAGTACTCACACGTTGCTACGCTCGAAGAACGTGATTGGATTCGCAACCGAATCGAGTCCCCTGGCCTCTATCATTTCTCCGTGGAAGAAAAAAAGAGAATACTTGATCGATTAGTGTGGTCAACCAATTTCGAGAAGTTCCTTGCTTCCAAATTTCCAAACGCCAAACGATTTGGCTTAGAAGGTGCCGAAAGCCAGCTTCCAGCCGTGAAAGCAATCATTGATTCAAGCGCCGAACATGGGGTGCGCAACATTATCTTTCCCTGCTGTCACCGTGGGAAACTCAATATTATGAGCAATGTGACGCGGAAACCCAATGAATTGATCTTCAACGAGTTTTTGGGCGAAATGAAATCCCGACCTGATATTCCTGGTGATGTCAAATACCATCTTGGAATGAACTATGAGCGCGAGACCCCATCTGGAAAGAAGGTCAATATTTCTATCTTGCCGAATCCATCCCATTTGGAAGCACAGGATCCCGTTGCTCAGGGGATGGCCCGCGCTGTCCAACAACAGAATGGAGAAGACAGATCGTCTACCATGGTTCTCAACAGCCACACTGATGCCTCTTTCTCCGGACAAGGTGTGATCTACGAGACTCTGGGACTTTCAGGTCTAAAGTCATACGAGACTGGCGGGACCGTCCATTTGATTGTGAACAATCAAGTCGGCTTCACCACAGATCCCGAGTCCGCCCGGACATCTTATTATGCATCCGATATCGCGAAGGGTATCAATGCGCCTGTTTTCCATGTTAATGCAGATGACGTTGAAGCAGTTGTTTTTGTGTCAAAACTCGCAGCGGACTACCGAGCGAGATTTGCAAAAGACGTTTGGGTCGACTTGATCTGCTATCGAAAGAATGGACACAACGAGATGGATCAACCATCCTTCACCCAGCCATTGATGTACGAGGAAATTGCAAACAAAACCCCACAGTTGCAGCTTTATGTCGATAAATTGACGAGGGAAGGGGTCATCTCACGCGAAGAAGTCTCAGCCATGGAAGCTGCTGTGTGGAACACCCTGAGTGAGAGTCTCGAGAGCAGCAAAGACATGAAGCCCGTCGATCGGGAGTATTTGACAAAGCCATGGGAGGCTCTCAAAAAGCCAGAAGATGTTGCCCGAGAGGTCTATCGTCCAAAGCCAACGTCAATTACTCAAGATGTTGTCGACACGGTGGCGAGCAAACTGGGTGTCCCAGAGAAGCCATTTGTCGTCCACAAAAGTTTGAACAGGATCCTTCAAAAAAGACAGGAGAGCTTTAAAGATGGGCAAGGTATTGATTGGGCTACGGCGGAAGCTCTAGCAATGGGAAGCCTCTGTCTAGAAGGCCACCATGTACGAGTTTCGGGCCAAGATGTTGAACGAGGGACCTTCTCACAGCGCCATGCATTGCTGCATGATCAGAATGACGCTTCAAAGAATATCCCCCTTGACACACTAAGTCGAGATCAAGCTAGATTCACCATTGGCAATTCCTCACTGAGTGAATATGGCGTCATGGGATTCGATTACGGGTACTCTTGCATGCACCCAAATGCATTGGTAATGTGGGAAGCCCAATTTGGAGACTTCGCAAATAATGCTCAGTGCATTATTGACCAGTTCATTGCCTCTGGTGAAGACAAGTGGTTACTTCGATCCGGTCTTGTGCTCTCCTTGCCTCACGGATTTGATGGACAAGGATCAGAGCATTCCTCTGCCCGTATGGAGAGATTCTTACAACTCTGTAACGAGGATGCTCGCTTTTATCCGTCGCCAGAAAAGCTAGAGAGACAACACCAAGATGCTAATATACAGATTGTTTGCATGACGACCCCTGCAAACTTGTTCCACGTTCTGAGGCGACAACTACACCGGGAGTTTAGAAAGCGTATGTTCATGCCTTTCGTTTTTGCTTTGGCCTACATATACTAACAGTCACAAACAGCGTTGATCATTTTCTTCTCAAAGTCCCTTCTTCGTCACCCGATGGTCAAATCCAACATTACAGAGTGTATGGGGGACTCTGGATTCCAGCCTCTTATTCCTGACCCAAACCACGGAGTCTCAATTTCCGAGCCATCTGAAATCAAGCGGGTGATCTACTGCACGGGACAAGTATACATGGCACTGGCAAACTATCGTGAAACGCACAACATCACCGACACGGCGATTACTCGCATTGAGCAACTTCATCCGTTCCCTTGGCAGCAGGTGAAAGAGAATCTCAATAGCTACACCAGTGCGTTGGATTTTGTCTGGTGCCAAGAAGAGTCTCTCAACGACGGTCCATGGGCATTTGCCCGAACTAGGCTGGAGACCATCTTTGATACCATGGAACAGTTCAAAGGTCGTCGGGTACGATTTGCAGGACGTGAAGCCACATCTTGTGTTGCCACCGGATTTGGAAAGGAACATCATGCCCAAGAGCGCGGCTTGATCCGGGAGGCCTTTGGTCATCATGAAGTCCAAGACAGTTCCGCTTAGCTCTTGGAAGTCATTGCGACCCTCATCTTTTCTCGCACTGGACTTTCAATTACTCAAAGATAAACTCTGCATACAATACAAATTGAAATTTCTTTTCGGAATTTAAAAACAAGCACGCAAGCAATGAAAAATAAAATATCCTTACTTTTGAGAGGCTGGTTTCGATGGCTAGCATTCCGGGGATGTGTTTCGCAATCAACCCCTTGATTCATCTAACCCAACGTCGTCTTCACTGCTCTTCGGCAAAGCAAACCAAGAACAGTTTCTTTCACTCACAAATATTTCAGATCTCGACTCAGCACCATGGGCAAAGCTGAAACACCAGAGTGGGATTCCGTAGATACGGAGGCTGCCGCCAGCGACACCGGTCTTCAAGACCAGCACAAAGAGGATTCGCATGGCGACGTGGACAACGACCCATTCGGAAACGAGGAAAATGCAGAAGTCAAGTATCGCACTATGAAATGGTGGTAAGTCTATAGCGAGATGGCAGGTTAGAACCAATGGCAATACTGACTACTCTGAGTAGGCACTGCGGAATGCGTGGGTTCGAGCACCTTATGATGCATGGTGGCATCGATTTTGATTTATTGCTCTTTAGTGATGATTGCTGTCAACATATCGCTGGGGATCCTTTCGCTTCCCTCCGCTGTTGCAACTCTGGGCATAGCACCGTGAGTATGCCCCGTCAACCCGGGGAAAAACACTGACCTGAGATCATTAAGCACCGCAATTCTGATTGTGTTTCTCTCTGGGCTATCCTGGTACACTGGATACGTGATAGGTCAATTCAAGCTACGCCATCCACATGTTCATAGCATGGGAGATGCTGGTGAAATCCTAATGGGCCGAGTTGGTCGCGAAATCCTAGGAGTCGGACAATTGCTCCTCCTTATTTTTCTGATGTCAAGCCATTTACTGACTTTCACCATTTTGATGAATACCCTTACTATGCATGGTACTTGCACGACAGTCTTTGGTGTTGTTGGCCTTATCATTTGCTTCCTAGGTGCCCTTCCGCGTACTATGGGAAAGGTATACTGGATGTCTGTCGCATGTGAGCTTTCTGATATTCACAAACTTGTCACGGAACTAATTCTACATAGCCTTTTTGAGTATCTTCATCGCGACTGTAGTTACTATGGTCTCGATTGGCGTGGAATCGCATGGGCCTATCCAGAATGAGGTTGTGAGAGAGACCAGCTTTTACAAGGGCTTTCTGGCAGTGACCAACATTATATTTGCCTACAGTAAGGCGATGGTTCCTACTACCCTCTGGATACAGATGAGACTAACTTCCATTTCAGTTGCCCACGCTACGTTTTTCGGGTTTGTCTCGGAGACTGAGGATCCAAGAACTTTCCCAAAATCCCTAGCAATGCTTCAGGTAGTCGATACCGTGATGTATCTGGTTACTGCGATGGTCATATATCACTATGCTGGTCCTGACGTCAGATCACCTGCACTTTCGTCTGCAGGCCCCCTTATGAAGAAAATTTGCTATGGTTTAGCTATTCCCACGGTCGGTCATCAAATATTGCGCCAAATAAGGATCTCCACTGAAAACAGTTTTAGGTGATTGTTTCGGGTGTTGTCGAAGGCCATGTGGCTTGCAAGTACATTTACGTCCGTGTCTTTCGAGGATCGGACCATATGCACCAACGCAGCTTTCTGGCAATTGGATCGTGGGTTGGAATTGGACTTGCTGTTTGGACGGTTGCATGGATCATTGCAGAGTCCATTCCTGTTTTCAACGATCTATTAAGCCTAATTGTAGGTCACCCAGAGTTGTCCATTCATGGGTTGGTATACTGATGTTCGCATACAGAGCTCACTTTTTGGAAGCATGCTTTGCTGTAAGTTTCTCTTATTATTTGGCTCTATTTTCTCCCCTGTGCTAACAAAACACTGAAGATGCTTTCCCCGCTCTTTTCTGGCTTCACATGAACCGAGGACAGTATTTCTCAACTCCATCAAAGGGACTCTTGACAATTTGCAATTTGAGCATCTTGGCTATTGCCTTTGCAATGGTAAGCTCGCAACTAAGACCCAAATTTTCCTTGCTCATAATATTCACAGTGCGGTATGGGTCTATATGTGTCAGGCAGGGCCATCAATGAGAGCTCTGGCAGCAGTAGTTGGTCCTGTGCCAACAACAGTTGAAAGCTGCGAGATTGAAGGGACCTTAGAGGGGTCCCAAAGATAGAATAGCTTGGAAACAATCAGGAGATCTCACACAAATCGGTAACTCAGTCAGATAAGGAAACAAAGTGACTTCCACATTTTTGTGTAGACACGCCCAGAGAGCTAGGGAGGTCAAAGCCAGTTAACTTCTCCAACTTCAAAGTTCCAGCAACATAGTCTCCGGGTTTTCGAGGTAATTCTTTATCATAACTAAGAATTTCACAGCCTCGCGTCCATCAATGATCCGGTGGTCATATGTCAACGCGATGTACATCATCTGTGTTTTGGTTAGAATCAAAGCAACACGTTACGTGCTTGGTAAACTCACCGGGCGGATCTCAACTTGTCCATTGACCGCGACTGGTCGGTCTTGAATACCATAAGTTCCCAAGACTGCAGTCTGCGGCAGGTTGATGATCGGTGTACCAAACAAAGAGCCCCAGATACCACTGTTGCTGATTGTAAAGCTCCCTCCGTTCAAATCGTCCATAGTCAACTTTCCATCTCGAGCCTGGATAACAATATTTGTGAGTATTTATTCTTTCCTCGTATGCCAAAGAACGTGATCTTACCTTCTTGACTAGCTGAGCGATACCTTGTTCGATTTGCAGGATGCTCATGGACTCAATATTCCGCAGCACGGGTGTCACAAGCCCCTTTGGAATTGAGGCTGCAACGCTCAAATCAACATAGTTGCGGTAGACAATCGTATCATCATTTTCAATTGATGCATTCACTGCAGGGACTTCTTTGAGGGCAAGAACTGAAGCCCGGGCCATGGATCCCATAAGACCAAGCTTCACTCCGTGCTTTTCTAGAACCGCCTCCTTGTTCTTTTTGCGGAAATCCAGCAGGCTAGACATATCAACCTCGTTGAATGTAGTTAGAAAGGCGGCTGTATTCTGGGACTCTTTGAGGCGTTGTGCTGTGCGCTTTCGGATTCGAGTCATTTTGACCTATGGTTGGGAGGGGTTGTTAATATGTATACCCCCTCAACGAGAGTTGCATTGACTTGCCTTTTCTTCCGCACGACTAGGCATGTATCCCTGGAAGGTGTCAGGTTCCTCGGTGGATTTGGCAGGTGCGCTGCTTCCCTTCATGCTGGGAGCTTCTTTCGATGTCTCTTGTTCGGCCTTGGGTTTGGGTGGATCAGAGGATCTCTGTTCTGTTGTTGTCGATGGAATGGAGGACTGGGTCTTTTGCGAAGAGTCGTGCTGTGCATCTACACTAGCGGTGCTTGGTTCCGCACTTGGTTGATTCCCGTCTTGCTTTTCGCCCGGCTGAATCTCTGCGATTACTTGGTCGACGGTAACCACATCCCCCTCGGCGACGAGTAGCTGCTGGATGAGACCGGCCTGTGTGGCATTCACAGATACATCAATCTTATCGGTCTCGATCGTTGCAAGTTCTTCGTCCATCTCAATGAAGTCCCCAACGCTCTTGCTGAATTGGCTCAAAGTGCCCTCCGTTATGGACTCTGCCATTGGTGGAACTCGCACCACAATATTGGAGTCATATTTGCGCAAAGAAGTGCTGAAAAGGCGGAACTGAGGTTTCGGGTTGTAAGGGTAATGTTGGTACAATGTGATGGGTGCACGTAGCAGGCCTTTCGGTTGGGGGTCGACGCACCGTCCCGGAGCGCGTAGTAACGTCTTAGGAAGCCACAAGATCGGGCGAGAAGTCCAACGTGACGCCATTTGTGGAGTGAGACAAGCCAAAGAAGTCAGTAAAGAATTGATTCTCAAATTCGGGAATTTCCAAATGTCTTAACACTCTCTCGACGAATGGAGGGAGCTCGGGCAGTTCTGCCGCGTTTCGGCATCTTGTCAATTCGCCGCGAGGGCGATATAGGCGACTCCGAAGCTATTCATTAGGTGGATACGACAATTAAACTTCACCCCGAGTTCAACCAGCTAGTGCCTTGAGCCTAAGATTTCATTGGCGAAATCCCAGGGCCTGAGTCCTCGGAGAGGATTGTCTTCTATGTTAAAAGGGATACTGGGCACTACATTGTAAGTCTTACAATTTCCAGTCATCGCCTGCCCAAGTTCTCGATATGAAATGTGTTACCAGGTCTAATATATTTAATGTCTAGGGAATTATTCTCATACAACAGCTATAAAATCAACCTGGATGTCCACACCGGCCGGTAGCTTGGACACCTCCACCATAGACCTTGCAGGGCGATGGGGAAAAGCAGGATCATAAACAGATGCAAACTCAGGCATAACTGTAGCATCTTTTACATAGACCTAATGAAGCATTAGAATTGACAGCAGTACACTGGTAAAGTATCACTCACCACTACCTTAACGACTCTATCGAGTCCGGTACCCGAGGCTTTGAGAATTGCTTCGGTATTCTTGATTATCGCTTGGGTTTGTTCGGTCATTGAACCTTTGATCAAATTGCCTTGAGCATCCGCCGGAATCTGGCCTGACAGCCATACTTGCCCGGCGGCTTTGATCGCTTGTGACTTGATTGTTTGTTAGATACATGTAGCAGGTATGTTTGGATCAATCCGACATACATAGTGGGCAAATGCTAGTTGAATTGTTAAGTATTATATGAGTATTATATGAGATGACTTTATTTGCAAAGAACACTTACGAGCATATGCTTCATTCGTTTGTATACTGGTCACCAAGCCGTAGTTCGGCGCACTGGAAGACATGGCTTGGTTGCGAACAGCAGGGTGCCAGGGCACAGTCACAGATATGCGATTGAGCCGACCTAATGCGAGAGCACTGCGTGAGCTTCGGCTAAACATGGTGTATTATGAAGATTCAATGGCTTGTGGTAGTTGACCCCTCTTAACCAAAGATCTTATCAGCAAGATGTCGGAGCCCCATCCCGAGGGTCGGAGGCACATCCGACTTGTCCTTTTTTTTTTCTCTCGCCAATGCAACTGAGTAAGCATCACATTATTTCTATATCAGACTGCATGGCTTCGTTAAAGCATAAGTATTTTCCAACAGCATTGAATTTGTAATCGACTGAAATGTCCCCCGCAAGATCAGTCGGACGCCTCTTGTCCTCCCAGTACGTCTTGCTTTCAGCACTTCGTTCTACTATCTAACCTGAGCAGAGCCTGGAGCTGTACTTCAATCTCTACATCGCGCATTTGGTATCAATCACTCAATCAGAAACGCATGAGCTCCTCAGCAGCGGCTGTAGCCTCAGAGGCCGAAACCACAGCAGCGCAGGCAAAATACAAGATCGTCCAAGACTCAGGCGACTTTGAGGATGCTGAAGCCAAACGTCCAAACTTTGATCAATCCAAGCCAATTGAAGTAACCAAATCTCCTAATCCCAATTGGAAATATGGCCAAGGAGTCCCGGGTGCCAATCCCGCGGCAAAGCACCATGAGATCGACCCATACGCCTCAGATCGACCGATGATCAACAACTACCGCCTGCTTGTTTCAGGAATTGCCCCACGACCGGTAGGCTTCCTCAGCACAGTCAATTCCAAAGGAGAAAAGAACCTGTCACCGTTCAGTTATTTCCAAGTCATTGATCATGACCCACCAATGTTCATCGTGGGCTTTTCGTCGCGTCCGGGTCGCGTCAAAGATACCTATCGCAATTTAAAAGAGACAGGGGAATGTGTCATCAACACCGTTTCGGAGAACATGATCGAAGCAGTAAATGCGACTTCGATTGATGCGCCATATGGCGTGTCGGAATGGGATGTATCTGGTCTTCACGAGGCGCCGTCCACTACAGTGAAACCGAGCCGGGTTGCGGAGTCTGTGTTCAATATCGAAGGCAAGGTCATTGATATCAAGGAGTTCACGGATCATCAACAGCCAGGAATGAGTCTTGCTGCAACGGTTCTTATCAAGGCCACTCGGTTCTGGGTGAAGGAGGGTACTGCGAATGAGGATTATAGCCATATTGACCTTGAGAAGTTGCGGCCAGTCGGTCAGCTTGGTGGTATCTCTTATGGTCGGATAGTGTCAACCTTTGAGCAGCCACGCAAGAAGTGGAGCGATGAGGTGCCGAAGAGTGAGATTTTGGCGAAGCTTGAGGCCGAGAAACCTGTCGATCAATGATCTCATTGCACAGTTGTATATCACACAGCGAAGATAGACGTGAACATTACAACTGTTTTGTATATATCAACCATTTTCAACTTTGTATATGTGAAGTTGGCATTTGCAGCAGGCACAAATTCAGTAAATCGAACAAGTGGTAAATTGTCATAGACCAGATTCCATTGGATTTGCTGAATTTTCATTTTTCGGTTTAACGTGTTTGAACTCCAAATTGATAAGAATATGGATCATGACTGAAATTCGACATAAAGACGCTAGCAAGAACCCTGGAAATCGCATAGCTGTAGTCATCAACGGGGGAATATGGAAAGAACGAAGTTGGCTAAAGAACCAATAAAAAAAGCCCAGAACGTAAACGGTAAACGCCGACCCGACCTGCAGGAAGCTGAAACGTATATCGTCAGTGACCAGTCAAGTCGTGAGGATTCAGATGCAACCGACAGCTCAGATCCTCAAACCCCTATGAAACAACACGTGCAGCAGGAGGTTTGGAAACCTCAGGACTCTGGAACTGGGCAAGGTGGTAAGGCCCATGATCCTGTTTGTAGTCAAAGAAGGACTCCCCCGAGCTGCGCCGCGATTCAGTAGCCTGGGCTTTGCGTGGTCCCTGTGCGCCGAACCGCTGTGTTGCGTAGTTGCCGTAGAAACCGGAGTCGCGTTGGCGTTCTTCTAGGTCTTCGCGGTCATCGCGGCGCTGGCGCTTGAAGTAGAGGACTACCAGGACAATGATGGCCGTGAGGAGAAGGCTGGAAGGGGGTTTAGTTGGGGGCGCTTTGGGGGGGGATATTTTCAAGAATGATTGAATTTGTCGGATTCAGTGCAGGATACTCACACTCCTGTGATAGCGGCTGGTACACCGACGGTAAGTGCTCGACTGGTGGGCTTATCGGAGTCTCTCCGGAAGAGGGTAACGAGTGTATTCGGGAGCATGGTTGAAATGATTTAAAAGAGTGTGGTTAAAGAAAGGCTTAAAGTCTCAGGGGAGAATGAGAGTTTGTGGGGGAAATCATCCTCCAAGACAATGTTTCAGCGAAAAGATCGGGATTGGAGATCTAGGGTAAATAGGGAAAAGGGGGTGGCATTCCTCAACGCCCAAGGGCTTGGCGGTTGTGTTTGAAGGGCCTCTACGGAGTATACATCTATAAACAATCTCTCGCTGGCTGCAGAGATGTTCACTGATTTTATTTTTCTCCTTTTTGGTTTTCTTTTTCTCTGGCTTTTCTTCTTTTGCTTCTTTTTGGCAGATCCGTGGAGCGCCTTTAATTTAAGACGTTTATTGTTTTGGCAGCACGTTCCCACTTTACCCGCATTTCTACCGGATACGATTTAGTACGTTAGGCGCTCGTGTGGAATACTCCAACCTTGGAGGACTATGTACGAGTATGATAAGCACTACGTACTCTATCTCTTATCGGCTGTTAAACAAAATTGGAGTAAAGCAACGTATTTGTTCCGGAGATGTTGAACATAGCTGTAGTAAGTCTTGAGGTCGTGTTCATAAATACATTGAATGGGATCAATCATCCATTTCGTGGTCACCAGAAGTCGAGTCGCCCCGCTGAAGGGATGCCTCAATGGCAGGCTCGATACGGAAGTGTCCCATGTGAAACAGAGCATCCTGCCACGCCGGCCCAGCCGTCGCTTGGATCTTGTAATAAGGGGCGTCCATGGAAAACCATCGCTCCTTGCGAACCGAAGCTTTGTCGCCGCCCTCAAGAGCAGCGCGGCTAGCCCGCGTGTTTCGTGAGCGCCTCTCTCCACCATTCTCCGACATCGTCAACTCGAACAGGCTTTGACGGTATTGATGCAAACGCCCATCAAAGACCATAATGGCTCGGATGTATGGAGCCAAATCCTCGGTGATTGGTGCAAGTCCATTCTCGAATGACGGAGCATGCCGAGCGGTAGGTGTAGGGATAGAGTAGTTTGCGCGCATGATTGGCTCGAAAATGCGTTGGAACTGCGGTAAAGTCGATGGAGGGGTTGGGGGTGGCTGAGCAGAGACGATGGATTTGTTTAACGATCGGTTGGCGTATGAAGACTCAATATCTACCCCGGCTGTAGGGCGGAAGGTTCGGTTGATCAACGCTTCGAAGGTGGTGCCGACGAGTTCGCTCAGGGATGAATACTCGGTCTTCAGTCCGGTCTGAAGAACTGGATAGTTGTCCAGATAATTTGATCGATAGCCTTCGGGCAATGGCGGTGCAGAGATGTCAAGAAGATCCTGCCAAAACATTAGCACTGGACTTTGATCCAAGAGTACTGTCACTTACACTGCTGGTTTCTGTTGCGAAATTAGAGCAAAGAATATCAAGTGAGCTTTTCATGTCATAGTAGTCGGCTTCGCGACACATCATATTCAGCACATCCAACTTGGAACTTGACTGGACTCTTTGAGGTGGCAGAAGTTCGTCGTTGCTCCTCCCAGCCATGTCTTCGGACTCTTGTAGGCCAAGCCCCCACCAGTGAAAGCTGTTGCGAATGACTTCCGTCTCTCCGTCCAAAGAACTGTGAGACAGGAGCAAGTCACGATTGAACCAACCCATATATCGTTCATATGTGTTAAGGCTCAAGACTCGCAAGTGGTCTCCGTTTTGATCTACATTGGATTCTGGCGGCCAAGCAGGAAGTAGCCAATCCAAGCCTGACTTTTCGCTGCCAACACCCATTTGGCACCAGAAATTCAGTTCCATGAGTGACTTCCGAAGGTCAAGCCCAGATCCTTGGTAAAGCCTTGTGACAGCTTCTCTCTTCAATATGTGGCCCTCGTTGGCGGCGACTAAGAGCAGGTAGTCGATGCAGAAGTCCGGGGACGGTTTTTGATAGCGCAAAATAGCATGCAGTGACATGTCTTGAATGGGAATCAAACTCTCATCATTGCAGGTGATGATTATTGGTCGTTTAGATTGGCTGATGAGAGTAAAAACGCCCGTCCAGAACTGCCGATCTTCGTCAAAGAGAATATCCGCTTCTTCTAGGAGGATCAATGACTGCTTCTGCTCTCGGGGCCGTTTTGACTCAGTTGGGCCTTGAGTGTGTTGCGGGCTGTCATTGTCTCCCGGCTTGCTGGAATTTGCAGCGGGACCTTTGAAAAAGCTCATCAATTTATTGGACTTGCTGGCAGCTTTGCTGCTGGGAACACCATCAGAGTCATTGAGAAGATGGACCAGATGATTTTGGGTCATGTCACCAACTCGCTCCAGCATGTCTCGTGCATTTCGTCGGGTTCCAGCATTGATTTCGAAAACTTCAAAATCCAGTTCTTTGGCAATGGCATGAACCGATGCAGTTTTGCCACAGCCGGAAGGGCCGCTGATGAGAATTGCATTAGACATTTGGGACTTTCTCTCGTTTTGAGGGGCTGAGAACGAGTCCCCGGATCTGACGACAGTCCTCGGCATCGACGTCGTGACATCTCCTGCTAACTCATCGTCAGACCCAGAAATGTTGTCCATCTCCGAAGCCTCTTCCTCGCTTGATACAATGAAGTTATCAAGTTTGTCGGCTTTCCGTCGCTTCTTCTGTTTCTTCTCGCGATTTGATTTGGGTTTAGCGCCGTCTTTGGTTGGCTTCCCAGTATCAACTGCTGTGACTCTGAGGTGATATAACCAGTCACGGAGCATCTGCGGCTCCCGTCCGAGTTGAAGCACATCGTCCGCTGACTTTGGTGCGTGCTTTTGTGTCCAAAGCTGAGTCTCATATTTTCCAAGATCGATAGCAGAGGCCGAGGAAAGCAATGCAGATCGAAGCCTCGCGAGAGGTGGGCTAGCAGGGCCCCAGTGGAACTTGCGTTTAGGTGAGGACCATGACATTTGCTTTTCCATTGCCGCTTGTAGAACATTGCTGCTGGCAACATGTCGTATAGGATGACGCAGTATGCCTAAACTATCCCGGGCTTGATTCTTGGGCAATTGGGCGATCTTTCTGGCCTCGGAAGTTTCACACAGAAAGACATTCTCTTGATCCCTAATCGAGATCGCCGCAACCTTCGACTTTTTCCTGTCTTGAGAGACGTGCGAAACGACATCGTTGGTTCTCGTGGGAAAGCAGGTATCTCGAACGTGCACCAAGTCTCTCGGGGGCCACAGAGGATGAACAAGCTCTGGAAACTTAGATACACGGCGAGGAGGCCTAATGAAGGAGCTCTCTGAAGCAGGTACCACTCGGCTTTTGTCGGGCGTTCCCGCTGTGCTGGGGGTTGACGTCGAGGGGTCTGTTTGGCCATCAATCATGCTTGACTGGCTGGTATTTTGTGCTGAGCTTTTGTTGAAGAATGGATGAGTAGGTTTCCGAGTGGTTGTTTTTGTTTTGCGAGGCTGGGCGACAGGAGTAGGCACAGGTACGTTTGGGACGACAGGCCCGTTCAAGATATCGTTGATCAACTGTCCCGTGTTGTTTTCCGCCCCGACGTTATATTTAAATATAACCAGCTTTCTACTGTCCTTCTGTGTCCTGCGCTGCTTCCCTCTCCCCCTCTTTTGCGTGTCCGGTGGCGGGCTCGAGCCGGGCGAAGAGAGGAACTTGCCCTTCGAGTTCAGCTTGAGTGTTTTTTGCCGTGCAGAAGATCTTCCAGATGGGGCTTTTGATGGTTGTTCTTCGGTCGATTGCGAGATTTGGACAGCATTGGGAAGGGTGACGTCCGCCGGCGGAGCCCCCGACTGAAGAGCTAAGGTGGGTTCTGCGTCGTTCAGAGAATCGGGCGCCGGAGAATTGATACCTTGGGGGTTAACACCAAGCCATGCTGATATTCCAGCGCTTGCGGTGCTGTTCGGTTCTGATGCCTGGGTTTTGTTCATCCGTCGCCTCTTCCTCCGACTCTCATTCTGATCCTCGTCTGCAGTCATGGGATCCCCTTCGACGGTCCGGGAGACACTTGAGTCAAGATCATCTTTATCCTCCGGGCAAGCTTCATCTATAGTGCTATTAGGGGTTATGGGTCGAGGATCCTTCGTATTGATGTCGGCGGTCGAGAGTTCTTCCAACGGCGTAGGTTTTGCTATAAGACCGGTGAGAGATATTTCATACAGAAGGTTGACTTTTGTTCTGACCTGGTCGAAAGAAAGGATGTATAGCCTGCTGGTCGTCGGATCTCATGGCCATCGGTGGATTGGATGCGATGTCCATATGGTGAACGATCAGAGATTCCCTCAGGGGAAACTGAAGATAAAGCAATACACTGGCTGCAGCATTGAAATGACAGGCTTTTGAGAGGGGCTCTGGAGCTATTGCTTGGGATCAAGATTGCAAATAAGTCCCGATCCCTCTATAGATTCAGACACGTCCGGACGCGCCGGCGCGTTAATTGCGAAGTGGCTTATGTCAGGGTGGATCCAAACCTCATAATACGCTAGCCTCTTATGTACTAGGCATTAGCTCTCCGGCCCGACGTAATCCCGAAAATTTTTCAGATTTCCAAATTGGATGGCTCGGATCGAAAAGAACACACGTTGTGAAGGGTCAGGAAATCAAGCATTTTGTGACATTCACTACTTGGTTTCGTCATGGATTTGCAGTCTCCATCTGTGCTGGCGCAATTGCCTCGCCCCCTACACGCCTCCACCGGCCAAACACGTATCGGCGATGTCTTCAGTCTTGCCGATGCGAAAAAACGCAAGCGCTATGAAGTCGCAGTCGCCGTTGATGGAGAGGCTGTCAACATCTATAACGTACCACTCTCTGCCCTCCTGGTACTATTACGTATAAGGCTGACTTGAGTGTTTTCAGGTGCAAACCCCAAAGCTCGTGACTTCTTACGCTGTCCCGCCGCAATCTACTTTCTCGTGCCGCCCATGCTCAATCCGCCAGAAAGTGTCAAAGAAGTCAGCAGTTCGAAGACAGACATATACAGCGGTTACCAAGCCCGAACATCAGATAAAATGCTTTGTGGAGGAGATTGGAAGCACCGGCTCTAGTGCCCCGATTATCTCTTCGTCGACTACCACCGTGACCGACTCAACCAGCCCTACCACCTTCGTTGGAATTGTCCCTTCAAGTACCGGTGCAGAGAGAGAGGCGGATCCATTCGATATTTTGGCTGTTCACGAGGACGGTCGTGTGCGCAGACTGTCCTCGGACCTGAAAACCCAACGATGGAGTATCCAGCACAGCGAAATCGCCAAAGTATGCGCTACGCATAATGTCCAATCTAGCTTTTTGGTCGAGTTCGAGGATGCCAAGAAGGCTTTGTTCAAAAGACGGCAGGACCTTGCCTCATTGGCACTAGGCGATATCATCACCGCCGGTGTCAACGAACCATCCATTTTGCTTATCGTGTCGCACCCACAGAGCGCCGGTCGAGTCTCCTTGAAGGACATCATTGTTCAAATGTTCTCTGTTCCCGCCGATTCGAAATCCGAGTCTCGTGTGGACGAAAGCCAGCGCCTGCGCCATTTGCAAACTTTCCACATCCCGGACGTGAACGGCTTGGAGACTACCAATGACAACGCAATGCAGTGGAGCTTCCATTCGGGCTCCGCAGGATTGAACCTTTCTTTCGAGAAGGGATTCATTAACGTTGATCTCTCTCAATACTCTCCCTCGGTGACATCGCAATTTGTTCTCGAGGACGAAAGATTTACCTCTGTCATGCGCATTTCTCCTCAATCCATCATCGGAGCACAGAAATCGCTTGTGGCCGTGTATGATACCCAGTACCATTCTGTGCAGCGCAGTATTCCCGTTGGGGACCTCTTGTCAAGCACTGGTTCAGCTCCGGAAACTCCCACAAACTTCATTAGCTACTTTGCCAAGCTTGGAATCGCAGTGGCAACCAAAGGCAATACCCTTATTGCCTTTGATTTGAGCTCTCTTCCCAGTGCGCCGAGCTCTTCACTGAAGCGTACAAGGGATAGCCTACTTATTGATGCCATTGGAAGAGGTATTGGGTCATCTGCTGCCCAATGGGACGTTGCATCCAAGAAACACCGGTCTGACAACGTGGCGTCGCTCCGACTCAACTCTCCAGAAGAAGTCACCAAGTGGACTCAACTCACAACCACCGTTGAGAAGGCTACTGCGGCGAAGAACGTTGACTTGTTCGATAATGCCGTTTTGACTTACTTTAGCACTGCCGACACCTCAACTGTTCTCCCAGTGCGCGGACAATATGTCAACTCAGAAGCAACTCTTTTCCTGCTGTCGAAGATTTTCGCTGTCGAGGAAATTGCTTCCAATGATACAATTTCTGCTTCCTCGTCTTCTCAACTTCGCGTTGCCATGTGGCCTCCGACCACTTGTGACTGGCTTATCCGCCTGGGACACTTCTCCCTCGACAATGTTGAGATCGCCCTGCGCCGGGCCTGCAAGCCCCGTATCCTGCAGTCTTTCCCAACCGGCTCATTCATCCAAGCTCTTCTGGACTCTGACCCATCCCTGAAGCAGGTGAACCAAGTGCTCGATGGACCCACCTTGATTTCATCTGACGAGCTTGCCTACGCTCTGAAGTCCTTCTTGAATCAGGCTCGTTCCCACTCTGGGACTCTCGAGGAAACCGCTCGTGCGATCACAAACGGTGACCTGGCAACACCTACGCAAGAGCTCTCAAAACAACTCGGGGCTGAAACTGCGACCCTCAAGAGTATCTTCGCCGGGCTGAATACCTCCTTACAAAAAATCCACTCCCAACCTATGACAGTCGTGGTTGGCTCTCTTCGTTCTAATCTCTCGCGCACAGAACTTATCTCTATGGTTCACCATCTCCGTCTCTCCCTCGCCACCGGTGGTTATACCTCTCGGTTTACTGAAAATCCTCCTACTCCTATCACACTCGACCAAATCACCCCTACCCTCTCCCTCAACGTCATTGTTGACCTTCTCACTGCCTCTGTTGACGCCGTTGGCCCCTCTGGTTGGATCTCCGCCATCCCAGCAGTCAACGAGTATGAGGACTCGGACTCCGCTGCGGCCGCCGCCAGCCGTGAAATGGAGCTGATCGCGGACATGAAGTCAGAAGTCTCCGCAGCACTCGCCGGAGTCGAGGAGGCGACACATCTCAAAGGCATCCTATGCGAGTACCTTCGTTTTGCCGACCAAGTCGACACCTCGAAGGCCCACTCTGAGGACGCGTTGGCCAAGATGGATGCCGAAGCCGCGGGTCCATCCCACTTGGTCCGCCATGAGAAGCTCAACGGTGCTGACCTGATGGTCTTCACTCGCCCAGGTGAAGGGGAGGACGGCTTTGATGGCGATCACGGAGGCAAGATGCTGCCTCTGTCACTCAAGGCCGCCTCCAATGACGTCTCTCGCACGAAGACCAAGAAGTCCACCGGTGAGGTCAAGAACCGCAGCAGCCGTGAGATTGGATACCTGCGCCGCAAGGCGGTTGGCAAGTACTCCTTCGAACGACTCATTATCTAAAAGCCATGCTCATTTCCTGTTCTATACTGTATCATTTTTTTATGGGAGACAATATCCTAGGAGTTAGACATGACCAATACATACTTGTTCCAAGGTTTCCAGACTACATTACATCACTCGAATTACTCGTAATCTTGGATGCCTCGAAGTCACATAAAGTAAAGAAAAAGAAAAGAAAGGCCACCCTTGCGCATGATATATTTAATGTGGCCCAATGGTCTGGATGAATATGCACGTCCTCGAAGGGATACACAGCGGAATTCCAGCGGGGAGTCCGGAGCCTTGCAGCTATATATAAGTGGGACGTGGAAAAATTTTACTCTTAATTTGGCCCTCAACCTGTAGAAATCTGGGCACAACACATAATTGAAACGGGCACTTGCAGGATCAGTACCTAGCCATAAGTCTAAAGCTTCAAACTCAGAACTGCCATCAAAATTCCATTTGAATGAGATTTGCGAGTCCGAGCTGATACCCAAGTAGTAATGTTGAAACGTAAGACTAAGTGGGACCGTCGCATTGGGTCATAAGGATTCAATAGTCACAGAACCTGGGGATTTAGAGAGCGGAGTAGCTTAAAAATGAAACAAGGGCAGTAGAAAGGGTGAACACAGATTGATAGATCGCAAAACATATAGATTTGGATATGGACGGTGCCCAAAAAGGTAAACAATGAAAAAAAAAGATAATAAACAAGGAGCTTAGGTGGAGCGACACCGCATCTCCGCACTGTTCTCTACCCACAGTCCTCTTCTCGAATCTCCATCTATTCTCTTAGTCCCGATCTATGCCTCCATGTGTGTGTATGGTTGTGCGCGAGTGTAGGACGCGATCATAACAAAGGAACAAAGGTGACAGGTGAAGATGAGCAACCAACCATGGCTCGACAGCCTGTCCGATGACTGGCCGTCAATGCCGGCCTCACCCACCAGTCCGGCTACCCAACCTGTCTCCCCCAAAGCTCCTAGTCAGCAGGGGACACCTAGCCGCATTCCTGTGCCTGCACGGCGCTCCGAACAATCACCCGGGGACAAGTCCAAGTCCAAGGACCAGGATAAGGACAAGAAGGTTACCCGCCCATGCCACTTCCACCGAAAAACACCTCCGACACCAAAAACCCCTCGAACACCCAAGACTCGAAAGCCTCGATCGCCGGCTCCCTCTCATTCTCACTCACATACTCCCAAGACCAACCCGAAAGTCGGTCCCAAGCCGAGCCCCGGGGCGGGACGTAAACAGTCCGCCATGGATACGCGCTCCCCTCTACGATCGGTGTCAAACGTCTCCAACACGTCAAATCAGTCGGAAATCCAGGGCACTGTTCAAATAAACACCAAAAAAGGAGGGGAACCGAAAGATGGCACGCCAGAATGGCGGCGGCGACTAGTGCGCGGGGAAATCGCTCACGGTGAGCACAGGGATCTGTTTGCGCCGATGGGCCTGGAAAGTGTGTTCAAGCCGCCTACACCAGGCGCGGCACAGGATGAATCTACGCCATTCCAAAAACACGATGATCAACTATGGGATTTCACCGACACTCCTTCGCGACACGACCGAGACGGCCACACCACGCGCGACGATGATACCCAACGCGTCGATGGCGAGATCGATGGAGTTACATACGAGGAAACCCCGCTAGGAACGGTAAATCACGCGCCGTGGGGAGACAATGGGCCCCAGGAAGGGGATTGGGACCCCGAGGGATTGACGCAGCCGGACGACACCCAGCAACGGACCGCGAGTGGGTTGGAGGATCTGCGCAACGAGGGCATCACACCCATCACCTTCAGCCGTAACAACACCTGGAATGGCAATGGCAACGGGACCTCTGAGGTGATCAAATCCGCACTGAAGCAGGTCACCAACAAGCTCGAAGGCCTGTCAATTGGAAATGACAGTCGCCCTGGCTCACCAGCGAGCGACAGTTTCCTGTTTGAGAACCACAGCGAACCTCATCCCAATGACTCTCGAAACGACAGTCTGCTCGACGTGACCAGTCACTCATTACCCCAAGACTTGTCGATGGGAACGGTGGACTTTCACAGCCGCCGGGGAAATCGCTCCTTCCCTCGCAGGTTCTCCCCTTCGCCCTTTCCCTCACATCGTCTGTCCCCTACTACTCTCGCCAACTCGAAAATTCGAAGCTCCCCCTTGTTTAACCCCCCTCACAAGCCTGGCTCACCCGGTCTGCCACGCCCTTCTTCGTCTCACGTCCGTCCGTCGACGGCTGGAACCGAAGGCAATGATTCCAAAATGCCCTCATCTGGGAGCCCTTTGAAGTTGTTTGGAAATCATGATACATTCACCAATAACAGGCTTCTTCGTCGCATGAGTCAATTCGAAGACAACTACAGCGATGGTTCCGAAGGAGAGGAACCCCCTTCACCTTCCGAAGAAGCGCGGAGGAAAGGCGAGAGTCGCAGCTTTTTGAATTCAAAGCATGAGCCATTGCGTGAGATCTCACCCAGACGAAACGAACGCGTCGAATCTCACAGTGATGCCCACCGAATAAGTCAATTTGGCCACGGAGAGTTGGATAAATTCGATTTCTCGGACAACAGCCCGTACGAACACAAGTTGGTTTATGACGAGGCCGCGGGTTTTGGCTCTCGGCCAACATCGCGCAAACGATCGTCAGGGCGACAACAGTATCTCCGTGGTCCTTCCCAGCAGTTGTACCACTACAGCCGATCGGCAAGTTCGGGATTCACCCGGAAGCCGTCTGCATGGATGCGTCAAGATTTCTTTGATGATGTGCGACCAGGATCTCGTCCAAGCAATAAGGAAAACATGCCTCCTGATGTCAAGCGAGTTCCCCGGGCACCAGGGATGGACCCCACCCCCAAACGGCGCCGAACAATCATGCGGAAAAATAGTGCGGACCCTCACCACAATGCGAACGGTGATTCGCCTCCAAAGTATGGCGAGAGCATGTCTCTTTTGCAAAGAAGCCTCATGCAACATGGCGTCCAGCTCGACAACACCGAATATCTCGCTCCACCCAGCATATCTCGATCTATGCAGCGACCGCGGACACCAACGCCAAGTCAAATACGGGCGGCTACAGAAAGTCGCATTTCGTCATACAGAGATTTCTCAGAACCAAACTTCCACGATAATGACTATTCGGATTCGTTCTCATTCGATGGCGAAGGGATTGTTCCCCTGGTCAAGATAACTGGTACCAGTGATACGTCGCGGAAGGGATCTATCACTACACAGGATTACTTGAATGAAGCCACCAAAATTATGGATTTGATCAGATCAAAAGGAAGAGGCGCAACTGGTTTGACGAGCGTGCACGAGTCTGATGTGGAAAGCGAAGGTGATGATTTCAGTTATGATGACGAATCTACTCGAGAAGCCTTTTCTCGACCACCTAGTCGAGATGGCACAGACCTGCGCAAGCTCAGAGAAGTCAAAGAGCTGAACCCGCAAATATTGAATCATCTGAAAAAATACCAAGAGCAGGATGACCCTGATGACCGAGAGATGTCCCTGCATGCTCGTCATGACCAGACTGAAGACCAATCTGAGCTTGATGACTACAATTCTCAAAACATCCGCATCCAAGGGCCAAGGAAACGCAAGACCAGCGGCATGGCTGACGATACAGCGGAAAACATCGCTCAGGATCTGATGACCATCAACACTCAAATGTCTGGCTTCAGTGTCAACTCCGTGCCAACAGGATCATCACAAAGCTCTGGGGTGAAGGGAATGTTAGCCTCTGATCTGGTCTCACACTTGATCCCTAATGAGGTGAACGGTTTCATATATGACCGGGCAAAGAACCAATGGGTGAAGGATGGACTGGAAGAACCAGAAGCACCGGTCTCGGAATCATCTGAGGAACACGAAGACCCATTCAGAGACATACCTGATCTGAGTGTGGATGAATTACAGGAGATGATGAGAGTGCATGGCCTCGGCTCTCCTTCTAAGAGCGATGCCTCGACGAATCCGGAAAACATGGCCCGTATACCTTCAGCGTTAAGCAAATCTCCAAGGAAACTCGACGTTCGACCCCACACGAGGGATGGTGTCCCTTCTATCAACACTAGCTCAGTCCATTCCAGACTCACCCGATTCACATCGAGTGTGCCCAACACCGGGACTAGAGCTTCCTCGTGGGACACCGAAGAGTATCCGCAGAGGAAACGTTCTGCTGAAGAGGATGTTCCAGCCCATACCCAGGAGGCCGCAGAGCCCAAACCGCTTCGAATCCAAAGGAAGCAAGCACGCGTTTCCACAGTCAATCTCTCGTCGTCACAAGGCTCCCGCCGTTCTCCGACATCTGAGGAGGCTGGCTCTCCACCTGATTCAAATGCGGAACATGTCTACCACGGAATTGTGCCGAACGATGATGCAACCCAAGCAAATCACGAGAGTGGCACAGTTCGGTCTTCCGTCCCTCCCACAGGGCGCCAAAGCTCGGTTGCCGGTCAACCTTTCATAAGACGCCCTATCTCAAGGATAGAAGAACGAAACGAGGAGACCCTTGACGAACAAAGCATTGTCCGCAGAAACAACTCGCTGCATGTCCAGGACACACCGGCCAGAAGTGAAGCACACCAGCATTTGATGCCCGTTAATAGCGCTGGGCCCGACACCAGCTATAGCTTCCATCTCAGCCCGCTTGCCGACTTTACCGTCAACCAAGGCGACCGACCATCCAACCCTGAGATGAGTTATGTGGCCCAGCGTACAAACCCTTCCTCCCTACGACAAGTGCACGGCACATTCGCCTTGGCGACCGAAGATTTGATCAAACATATCACAGACGTGGAGCCATATGAACCTTACTGGGAACATGTGCGTCGTCTCGTTCTGCGTGGCAAGGGGCTGATCTCATTGCACAAGCTAGATGAATTTTGCCCCCGGCTTGAGGAGTTGGATGTTTCCGACAATGACATTGGTCAATTGAGTGGGATTCCTTCAACCCTCAGAACCCTCAAGATCTCCCGCAATTGTCTCTCCAACTTAACACCCTGGGGCCACTTGACGAACTTGCAATACTTGGATGTTTCCGGAAATGACATTGAGACATTGGATGGATTCTCCAGCCTGATTCATCTCAGAGAGCTGAAAGCGAATGATAACCAAATTCGCAATATTGATGGTATTCTGGATTTGAATGGCTTGCTCAGTTTGAAATTGAGCAATAACTCTCTGACAACGGTAGACTTCGAAGGTTCGGAGTTGACTCGTCTACGTGACCTTGATTTGAGTCACAATTGTCTCACCTCTGTTCGCAATGTTGAATGGCTTCCCTCGCTTACCACTCTTGATTTGAGCGCCAACCAAATCACCCGCTTCGATTCTGCTGCTTCTCTCATCAGCCTGCGAGCCTTGAAGCTCTCGGAAAATCGTCTGGATGTCTTCGATACACAGCCCTTCTCTTCGGTCAGCCTTTTATACCTCGACCAGAATCATCTTTCGGCCATTACCAGCCTCGAACAATGTCAAAACCTCGAAGTTCTGTCTATTCGAGAACAGACATCCCCCAAAGAAAATAACCCTGATTTCGGGCTTGACATTGATTTGGGACTTGTGAAGGACGTCCGCAAAGTATTCATGTCATCCAATAAACTTTCCTCACAGAGCGTCTCTCCATCTGCCCCGCTTCTGCGGCTTCAGCTTCTTGATGTCGCTGCATGCACATTGAAGGGTTTGCCTAGTGACTTCGCCTTGAGTTTCCCTAATCTCAAGGTTTTGAACCTCAATTTCAATTCTGTGGGGGATGTTGAGCCTCTGGTGGGCATGAACTGTCTTGCCAGGCTAATGATTGTTGGCAACCGTCTCTCCCGGATGCGGAGAGTCTGTCAAGTTCTCAGTCGACTGGGTCGGACTGGCAAAGGGACCGCATGTTCATTGCGGAAGCTGGATGTTCGTGGCAATCCTCTGACAGTTGGCTTTTACCCTCCAGCTCTTACTGGAAGTGGCAATCCAGACAGAAAAAAGTTGAAGTCCCATGAACAGCAAGCGGTTGTTCGGCTTCGAGACCATCGTGACCTGTCTGAGGCTCTAGCCGAACTTGGAAAGGATGATCAAATTTCTCATCGTGCGACTATGGGAGAGGATACCCAACCCGACAGAGACGCTGAAATCAACGACCCCTTCATGGTGCCCCTTGCGGACGCCCAAGCGGATGCAAAGTACTTGAGACATCTCGACCAGGCCACGCGACTACGTCGAAGAGTTCTTGAGCTCATGCTCTACGCCGGCACAAGTGGCTCTCTCCATAGCCTTGATGGGTTGAACCTTCGCCCCTCACTTGGTGAGGATTCTTCGGATATGAATAAAGCATGGGATCGACTGGAGCAGTTGGGGGTCCTCCGGAGGAAAGCGATCAAAAATTAGGCTATACTATTTGTTTTTTCTTGTTCTGTTGAGAGTTTTTTTTTGCGTGTGAGCAAGCGTGGTTTGAGCATTGATGGCATTGTGTTTGGAGTTTGACCGAGTGGACTGAGCCCTCGGCTTTTTGGGCTCACTATCAGGACAGGTGCATAATTGGAGTTTGATATTGCAACAAGTGGCATTTTGGAACGCTCACATACTGGAATTGCAGTAATTTTGAAAAGAACCAATGACAAGTCTCGACAAGTCGATTGTTTGCTCTGCAATGTACTTCGTACTCATTTTAACTAATTTAAACTAGGGAAGCCACACCCCCGCACCATTGTCACTTATCACCCTCTCGCCACCTGCAATGCTTCAAATGTTTACTGTGCACCTCAAAGCCACACTTGGCACTGTAACCTCAGCCCTTACATTGCCAAGATCCGTCGGGGTCCCGCCTGCAGTCACCATCTCCGGGCACTGGCCGGCCCTATGATAGCGTTTCCTCATCTGCAGAAGTGCAGCCCGCTCCTTGGCTTCCCCTCGCCTTCGCGCAGATTATGGCACCTTATCATCGCGTGATGATGCAGATAAACATCATCTGCCGGAGAAGTAGGTATAAAAGCGTCCCTGCGACCGTCGCTGAATGATCATCGATTCTCGAATTGTCCAAGATGAAGTGGCTCTTTTTGATCTGCAACCTATCTGTGGCCTTGGCCAGCCAAAACAAGCCCCGAGTCACACCGGTATGTACGCATATGCGCTGTTGTCATTCGGCAATCTGACGTAGCAGGATAAACTATCCTCCCTCATTCGACTCGAAGACCTCCTGAAGGGCACTCAACAGCTCGAGGATTTCGCCTACGCGTATCCAGAGCGTAACCGTGTCTTTGGCGGTGCAGCCCATAATGAAACGGTTGACTTCCTCTACCGTGAGCTGAAGAAGACAGGGTATTACAATGTCTACAAGCAGCCGCAGGTACACACATGGACTAGTGCCGAGGCTTCTCTCAAGTTCGATGGCAAGTCCATCACGGTGACTTCCATGACGTACAGCCCTAGCGTCGATATCATCGCCGACCTAGTGCTGGTATCGAATGTCGGGTGCGCTGCATCGGACTACCCGAGCGAAGTGGCTGGTAAAATTGCCTTCGTGAAGCGTGGAGAGTGCACTTTTGCAGAGAAGTCGCTGCTTGCTGGTGCGGCTAAGGCATCTGCCGTGCTTGTTTATAATAACGCTGCTGGATCTCTCAGTGGAACGCTGGGAGGCGTTTCCAGCGACTATGCTCCCATTGGGGGAATTTCGCAAGCGGACGGCCAGACTCTGCTCGATGCGGTAGCGAAGGGTGCTGCAAGTGTCTCGCTTGAAATCGACAGCAAAGTCGAGAACCGCACTACGTTCAACGTCATTGCGGAGACAAAAGGTGGTGATCACAAGAATGTCGTCTCACTGGGAGGACACACCGACTCTGTCGAAGCTGGCCCCGGAATCAACGATGATGGATCTGGAATTATCAGCAATCTCGTGGTAGCCAAAGCCTTAACACGTTTCACTGTGAAGAATGCAGTCAGGTTCTGCTTCTGGACGGGTGAGGAATTCGGTCTGCTTGGCAGTGAATACTATACCTCACACCTCAGCGCCGAGGAGCTAGCGAAAATCAAGCTCTACCTCAACTTCGACATGATTGCCTCGCCGAACTATGCGATCATGATCTACGACGGTGATGGAAACGCTTTCAACCAGACTGGACCAGCTGGATCTGCTGAGATCGAGGCCTTGTTCGAAAACTACTTCAAGTCTAAGAAACTGCCGTACATCCCAACTGCATTCGACGGCCGATCCGACTACGATGGCTTCATCTCTCGGGGTATCCCCGCAGGTGGTGTTTTCACCGGTGCTGAAGGTCTGAAGACCGAGGCAGAGGCGAAATTGTTCGGAGGCCAAGCGAATGTCTCTTACGATGCCAACTATCATGCCGCTGGAGATAACACTACCAACCTCAACCATGAGGCCTTCCTGCTCAACTCCAAGGCTACTGCCTTCGCTGTTGCGACCTACGCAAATAGCCTTAAGTCGATTCCAAAGCGGAACGCAACTCTGGCGGGACCATTGAAGAAGAGGGCTCCCAAGTCACACGCTCACACCGAGAACACTGGGTGCTTCCATTCCTTGGTGGAGATTTAGTAGCTTTTATTTAACGTTGTCAGCCGCCAAGTTGAGGATTCAAAAAAGAAATACAGGAGGTTCACATGAAGAATATTGAAACATTGAAGCGACTGTTGAGCGAGTAAAAAAGTGTATCAAAAATTTAAATCAAGAACCAGAGTGATCTGTCCTCTCGTATGAAATGTGCGTACAGGCATTTAGTAGACGTATTAACTGCCGCTCCCTAAACAGGAAATCCAACAACCATAAATACCTCTCGCACCCTCCATCACAACTCTCCTTTCTTTTTATCCCTCAGCTTTCTCTCTCAGATTTCTCTCTCAGCTTTCTCTCTCAGCCATTTCTCTCAGCCTTTTCTCTCTGTGCTGTACCTTACTCCGTACCAAAGCAGCACTTCATTTGTGTTCACGGTTATCAAAATGCCTCATTTACCACCGTTCAAAATCCCTGAACGCATCTCGTCGAAACTCCAACCTGCACGTCTTGAGACTCTCCGTTATCTTCAGAACAAGAGAACTGTGAGCGCATCCTCAGCTCAGTCACTTTCTTCTCAGATATCCCTCGAATCAACAACCTCAGAGTTCCTCGAAGCGAAAATCGGCTCCCTTTACAACGAACAAGAGTACCTCGAAAAAGTCCAGCGCGAACTTGTGGCTGGTAAGCAAGAAGGAGAAATTACAACTACAGAATTTCAAGATGTCAATCACGATCTTTTGGCAACGTTCACCTCCGCAAAGCAGACCATCGATGTGCTGGAGAGTCAGCGAAAGTTCATTGAGGACGATATAAGCAAGTATGTGAGCTTGACGGTCAAGAAACAAAGGGTGAACGCGCCTTTTGACAACGGGTTGATAGAACGTGCTTACGTTGATGTTATCATTCCCCGGGTGATGGGAGCAGTCGCAAAACAGCGCAAAGATACATTTGATCAGAGCGATTTCAAGCAGCGGGTAGTGGAATACTACAGCACCCAGCACCCAGAGGGAGGCGATTACGCAACCGAGACATGGTGTCATGTGCAGGGACGATTCCTTCGCTCCTCAGATGTCAAGGCAGCTCATATTGTCCCGAAATGTCTCAGCGACGAAGAGATTGCTCATGTTTTCGGAGTGAAGGCAGGCGTCCGTGGAGATGAGCAGAATGGTAAGAAATCACTTTCCGCTCAAGAAAAGAACGAGCTAACATAGCCCTTTATAGCCTTGTGCCTGAGCAGTAGTATCGAACGCCTCCTCGACGAGGGGATCATCGCCATTATCCCCGTTCCCGATTCAATCACCCTCCCCGCAGGGCCGATGTCCGAGCCTACCACTTGGCGCTGCATTGTACTTGACGAAACCAAGAATGGGAATTTCCTCTGGAGTGATGGTGGAAGAAGTTACTTTGTTAGGGTTGGTTCTGTTTCTACATTGACAATGAACGAGGACAAGCTAACATCTCTTTAGGATTTGAACAACCGACCTTTGACGTTCCTCAATGAGAAGAGACCGCGACGTCGTTACTTATACTTTCGTTTCTTGGTGTCATACCTCTGCGCCCTTCGACAAGCCAAGCGTGCGTTAGATGGCAAAGATGAGGCGGCCAAAGCTCAAGCCAAGAAGTTTGAAGATATAACAGCAAAGTGCGACGCCCGAAAGTTCTGGCCGTCAGGGGGAAGTTGGCTTGACAAATCGACAATTGTCACTATGGCACGATCCGTGTCTGGTGTCGAGCTACCTGGGCGATTCATTCGCCACAAAACCTTTGACTCTCCCAACGAGTCTGACGGTATAAAGACTGGCATGGTACTGGCGGCTAATCTGACCGAGTCGATCTGGGATCGGGAGCGTGATGCTGTAGTGGAATCGATGAAGCAACTTGAGACTTGACAATTTTTCGATGGCAAAGGGGAATACTTTCTTTTTTGAGAAAAAGATAAGTTATTTTTAGTTAGGTAGCTTCGACGAATGCAATGATGAATGGTGCATTGTCGCGGTGAGCTTTGTGTTGTGATTCCTGGCGACCTGGAACGCTGCTTGTAAAGTGTCATGCTCGAGAGCCTCAACGTATGTGACCAACTCGAGGCCAGGAGGTCGAAGGTAAAAAAAAGAGACATCACGCATATGTTCTGGTATACAAATTCCAATTCTTCATTTGTCGCCCTTCTCGCCATCTGCAACCTCTTCCTCTTCACCTTCACTTTCCTCTTCACTCTCTTCTGCCTTGTGCGGCTCACCCAGAACTGACCCATAGATCACCACCGCCGCCAATCCGTCAACACTCTGATCCCTCTCTCCCTCGACATAGATTTGCACTTGTATCCCTTTCTGCAAACACAAAACATTGAATCGGTCCTCATGCTCAATATCAGCAGAATGAAAGGGTTCACTTTCATTCTCGCCAACTCTCAACGTTTCTACGCGCAAGGAAATTCCCGGCGCCAGGTAGGCCGCGGTAAATAGCATGTCTGCATCCCAAAGTTTCGTCGCAGCGGGAACTTTGCTACCATCACCATTCTCATGATTGGGAAATTCAATCGTGAATACCTCTGTGTTGGGTGGTTGAAAGGTCCCCGTGCCGTACACGTGTGACAGCCAATTCCCAACGTCGTAGAACACATGGTTCCACGTATAATAGATCTGATCGCGCCATGGTGTATGGCAAGTCTTGAGATCAGAGTCTTGTGGGAATTGTTCGCGTTCTTCTTGAGTGAGCCCGTTGAGCTCTCTCCCAAAGGCACTAATGTCGCCGCAGGGCGGGTTGTTGCATTCCGGGTTCGGTCTGAGGATAGACCAACTATGGATGAGAAGATGGGCGACGGTGAATTGAGCCGCGTCCTCGCTAAATCCGACTTTGCGAATTGCTGGAGCGGGAAATGGACTCATCTCCCCAGGGCCGAGCGTGGACATTGAATGCATGCTGAGAGTATGTTGACCTGCAGTCAATGTGTGTAGACAGGTGGTTGGCTGGAGTGAAAATTATTGAGTCCTGTCTGTCCTCTTCCTTTTAAATTCTCAAATTCGCCTCACAGAAAAGAATATTTAGGAACTTGACCGAATGGGAGTTTTTGCCCCGGGGCTAAGGCGAGGCTAAGTTGACTGACTCACTTGCCATCACACAGTGGCCCACAGCGTACAGTGCACTGAGAACCGTCTTGGGGGACAAGCTTTTGTTGAAGGTTTACAAAAAGAATCATTCGAATTCTTGAAGCTCGTAGTAGATATTTTGCATACCCGTCGCTTCCACTCATTTGCAATGACAGCCTTGTCATGTCAGGCACCATGCTTGGGAGACCACTGGGCAAAAGGAAAATAAACTTGCCCTTGACCAGAAAAGAAATCTGCATTCAGAAGTCCCGCTCGACTCCAAGCCGGTGCGCCACTTCTATCAAACCATTGCCAGTATCACTGACCCAAATATCGACAACCCCATTCCGCTTTGCCCAGAGGACCTCCTCACTGCTCCATGCTTCTTCCATTTCTCGTTCGACATAAATCGTTTTGAAACCACACTTCTTGGCTGCCTGCAAATCTTCGAGGTGTGCCGCAACCATGCCACACTGCGAAGTTTCTAACCCAAATCTCTTGGCGGCCCCACGATAAACCTCCGGTGATGGCTTATATGCACCAAAGTGCTCGGCGCTAGTGATATGAGTGAAAACTAGAGACCCATGGGATTGAAGATCCTCCAGCAAAGAAACGTTGCCATTTGAGAGTGTAGATGTTGTGAAGCTGCTCTTGAGAAGAAGTAGGCCCGCAACGGCCTCAGGCCAGGGATCGAGTCGATGCCAAGTGAAAGTCAATTGTGTCAGATCTTCGTCGTTGAATAGAGGTCGTAGACCTCGCTTTATGATGAGCTCCTCGAGTGAAGCCCGATTGTGTTCATCAACCGAAATGAATGATCGAGATGAATTGAAACTGTTTCCGAATTCCATATATGATCGATGCCATTCCTCGGCAAGACTCAACCAGTCTGCCATATCCAGAGAGGATACATCGTCTCGCAGCTCAGACCCGACGTTCCTTCGTGTGTCTTGAATGGCAGTCTGCGCAGTCTTGCTAAATTCATTTGCGATACAGCGTCTCCATTCCACCACTGTACCAAGGATATCGAAGAATAGCATCTGGGGTGGATCTTCGGTTGACATCTTCAAGATTGCCGCGATTCAAGAACAATGACTGGTTTGGTATGGAGGAAAATAGAAATTACCATCCGCAACGCGTTCTCAAGGCTTCTTAAGTACCCCGCTGTGAGATTCAAATTTCCCTTCATCGTAGCCGCGGTGCTCCAATAGTACAAAAGTAAGCAGGACTCTTCAACATTTGTAGTTGTTTCTTCTGCCGAGCGTTAACCATATAGCCAATGAACTCGCCAGACAGAACGATACCTAGCCGAGGCTCGGAATTTTTGAATACGTACGTTGCATGTGAATGAAATCGAGAGGGAAAGACATTTCGCTTATTACGATTTCACCAGACGAGGATGTGGCCGGACTTAGAATAATTCCTGCGAATCTTTCCAATAGAGCTGAAATAATGAGAAAATTATATTGTTTAAATAAAGTAGGCACAGAAGAAGAGTAATGTGAAGTCCAGTATGAGTATGGGCCAATGGGCCCTCAGCCGCATTCAAGATATGATAAGCCGTAGAATTATACCAACGATCATTTCTTGCCCGGGAGAAGAATCTGCTTCTCCTTCTTAATCTGCTCGACGACACTAATGTCAATCTTGAGGACATTGGCAACTGTATCAGACGGAGTGAGAGCAAGCCATTGGGCAAGCGAGATATCAGCGACACGGTCACTCTTGTAGAGCTCGATCCAGACGAGCTTCTCTGTCTCGGATGTGTTCTCGATATAGTGACCTAGAGATCGTTCATCAGTTCATAATCTGATACCCAGAAGGAGTTCTACCTACCGCTGTTGTCGGGGAAGGCGGCAGTGTCACCCGGGTGGAAGTCAAAGGTGCGGGCCTTAGAGTCACCAATGAATACGGTCGCGCGAGCATGACCCTGGAGGAAGTACAGCCATTCCTCAGCCTAGAATATATTAGTACTGAATCGTTATGAGACCGACAGAACTTACATTGGGATGCCAGTGAAGCTCCCGGAGACCCTTGGGCTCAAGTTCAACAATGGCAGCAGCGATGGTCTTCGAGATGGGGAAGTTGGTGGAGTCAATCTTTCGGAATGTTCCGCCATGGCCAGGAACAGGCTCGGGCTTGTGCTTGTAGGTGTGAAAGACGTATGAATCATCACCTCTCAAAGTACCCTCGGGAGCCTTGTCAAGATCCTTGCTGACAGTGCCGTTGAGGATGTAAGGGAATTTAGCAGGAACCGAGTCAAAAACCTTGGGGTCAACACCAAAGTTCTTTGCGAGAACATCTCGAGGGGTGTGGGCAATCCAGTCGTCAACCATGAAGGTGGTTCTATTGGGTCAGCATATGGCATACAATGGAATAAGGTGACATACCCGATCTTCTCGAAGTCACCGTCGTCGAAGGCAAGGAGATACTCGTTCTCATCGTCCAGACCTTGTACGTTGTGGGCAACACCCTTGGGGAAATACCAGATGTCTCCAGTCTCAAGGACTTCAGTGGTGAAGCCACCGTGCTCGTCAACACCAGAAAGTAAGAGAGATCCGTTATAGACAAAACCCCATTCAGCCTGGACTCCAAAGTTAGTCTCATCTCCATGAAGGTACATTGCGAGGATCACTCACAGTTCTGTGCCAGTGAAGCTCGCGGATAGCACCCTTCTTCAGGTGCTGCTGAGCACCAGCAATGTCATGACTCTGAGGTAGGTCCTGAATGACTTGTTCTCTGGACCAACCGCCTGGAAACAATCTAGTTTGGGACTCGGAAAAGCTCCACTTCACATTCGGCACGAAGCCGTTGTCAGTGCTAGGGGTGCGGAATTGATCGGGGTTCTGGAGATCCAGAGCTCTGTTGGTACCACCTGTTTGAAGAGTTAGATCAATATATGTTGGAATAGCGTACTGTGGTCGATTCACTCACCGAGGATAGGGGCGCCTTTGCCACCACTGATTGGCTGGTCACTGCCACCGTCATGCCTTTTGGCCTTAGGTACCGCAAAGGCAGAGGAGACAAAAAGTCCGAAAAGCGCAAGACTTTGAGACTTCATTGTGAATCTGTAAAAAAAAAATGCACGGAGTGGAACTTGAACTTGTGCACTTTTAGCCAAGAACTGTGCTGTTGGATTGTTTATATGTCGTTTTTATATCAATCTTCGATGCCTTGCGACCCCTCCATATCTATTTCGTGATCGGAACTCAGAATGTGACTCCGACGGGACATACCAGTCCTCGGCCTGGGCTTCTGCTGATCTCAATGAAAAGCAACCACCACAAATCTTGTTAGTTGAAAGTATAAACGGAATTATTGAACGGCAGGTATGACGCGATTCAGGAACAAGTCGCATCTGGTAGACAAGCTGAAAGAATAGGTCTTCGATCGACAGGTTCCCAGGCGAAAAAGGTAGACAGGTAGGATTTAAGATTGGGTATAACAACATTCTTGGCATCATGTCGAAATAGATGCAGGGTTCGCCCGTGCACCAGGGTTCCATGGGGAAATTCGAATGTAGATCGAGGGACCTGACAGATAGCGGGTTGGTCGGTACTAGCCGGGACTGGAGAAATATCGGGATTTGGAAACGGGGGAGCCCTGGGGAATCTTGGAGAGAGCCCTGAATCACCTCATCCGCTCCTTGGATGATTAGATCCCACGTGTCTTGGCTTCTTGGCACCCGCAGATCATTCCTTGTCTTACGACCCACTGTCACCTCTATCTTCGCAGTAGTTCGTCCAAAAGCACCGAAGAAGCTTTGCTTTGACCCCTGCCCAGAAGGGTCTTGATATTGGGCCCTGGGAATGGACGTGTAAGGTTGATTTTCTCCTCGTGTGGTTTTGCACCTTTCCTATTCGGGTCCAACTTTTGGCCTTTGTGCCCTAACTCCCCTCCAGATCTTGGTCTTGGCGACTTTTTCAGTGAGGTTGGGTCTGGATATCAGCCACAAATCCATGCTAGTGACGCACCTTTGGGTTCGAGCTATTGAACTCAGCGACCTCGTGAGATTCGGGACAGCAATCCGCTGCTTGTTCACTGCTTGCTCGCTGCTCATCCGCTGCCCTGGACAAACTTCAATCACGACATCTTGTCAACATTGTGATCTGCTAGTCAATTCTTGGCCTCAGATAGCTCTGAACACACGAGTGAGCGCATGGCCTTATTCCCGAGTCGGCAATGAATTTGGCTCGTGGCGTCCAAGAATGGTGCGGCATTTACAAGATCGACTCCGATCTGTGGAATTTGGAATAACGAAGGTCACCACACTACCGTCTTGCGTGCTTTCACATCTTTGCCGTCGGGATGTGATAGTTAACTGAAGAGCGCTCAGAAATGGGGAAGCTTGGGTGTATATAAGCCGTGAAGATTTCCCGCAAATCTGCTCATCACAACGCAAATCCCCTCAATTGTTCTCACGATGAAGTACATTACTTCGCTTGCGTCGCTTGTCGCCCTCGGCGAGTGCCTTTCCTTGCCTCCGCTCATCCCCACCATTCCTGGCGTGACTGAGGCTCTGACTACCAACGCGCCCCCTCTGCCTATCCTGCAGGTCCCAACTCCCCCTTTGGAGAGTCCTCCTTTCACCCCAAGCGACATCAAGCCTAAGAGGATTGGATATTTCTGGACCGGCTCTGCTGATAAGTTCCACAAGGGTAGGATATTCAAAATCTATCCACAAGCCTCGCGACGTGATATTAATGGTCATTGGCAGATTTCCTTGCAACCTACAGTCTTGATGATGTGGGTCTTGCCTATTGTCATACTCTTAATCTTTCTTTACTGACTGTACCTTAGGATACCTTTGGTACACTCTTGTGGGTGACAGATGTTCCCTCCAGTGGAAATGACCCCCACCATCTCGGACCGTCCCTTGACGGTAAGACCATTTGGGGTGGTGGTCTGCTATCTCTCTTGAAGACTCAGGTACGCAAATCTCTTAAAGCAAACGTCTCCAATAACTAACAAGAATCAGGACACGGGTTTCTACTTCGACACCTCTGACCCCTACCGCCCCAAGTTCCTCAAGAGTAATCGCGGTATTCTCGGCTCCATTGCAGATGAGGTCCGTGCTAAGCCCGATGGTGGATTCTTCATTACCTACATGGGTTCTGCCGTGGGTACCTCGCCCGGCCGTCTCATTGAGACCGATGCCAACTTTGACATCATTCACGAGTGGCCCGAGGATGTGGAGGGCACCCTCAACATTCTGGGTCAACAGTTTTCTCCCCACGGATTGAGCATCGACTGGGAGAAGAAGCTCATCCTTACTTCCGACTTCGTCGAGCCTATCAGTATCCTGAAGCCCAGTCTTGGAGTTCGCCATGCTGACACTCTTCGTCTTTGGGATCTGGACTCGAGGAAGATTCTCAGCACCCTGACTATCCCCAACGTAAGATAAAGCTCCAGAATACTTGCTCTACTTTTTCTAACTTCACTAGGGTGGTGGTATTCAAGACGTCAAATTCATTCCCGGACACCCCGAATCTGCGGCTATTGCCACTGCCGTGCACCTGGGCCAGCTCTGGGTTATCTACCCCCTGCGTAAAGATGCGAATGGCAACCAAGGTGTGATTGAGGAGCTTTATGATCTTGGTCCTAAGGCCCGTGATACCATCGCTATCTAGTAAGCTCCTTGCCCTTTTCCCTCAATACACCAAGGATATGGTCATTAACAACATACTCTAGCTCCGACATCAGCCAAGACGGTAAATACTTCTATGCCACCTTGACTACTGCCAACCACATTGCCGCTCTGGACATTAGCGACCTGGACAACATCAAGCGTCTCGATGACCCTGATGAGGACCAGCCTACTGTTGGACCCCACTACGTCAAGATCACTCCCGACCAAAAGCACTTGGTTGTTACCGATTACTTTGTCCAGACCGGTGACATCGGAATCATCAACACCCCAGCTGACTTCAAGGCTCTTTACATTGACCTCCAAGAGGATGGAAGCCTGTCTTTCAACCGAACCATTGACTTTAACAAGGAGTTCGCCAACCGCGGTGGAGCCAAGCCTCACTCCAGTGTTGTCTTTGATCTCACTGACCCCGAGAACCCTCTGTACTACTAGACTGTCAGGTCTATTGCGGAGTATTGCGAGCCTTTTATACTTAAGTAATGGCTCGGGGATGTGGATATTCCTTTTCATTCTTTGCTTGACATTTCCTTCGGGTTGTATATTTATTGTGGATAAACTCCAGATATTTATTAATTCATACCTATCAATGGACAACCTCTCTCTTTGTACAATAAACCAGTAAAGTAACTTCGATCGCAACTGCGACAATTGAAAGTGAGTACATCCAGACCACTTTCAAGGCCATCTATTCGAACAGGTGGCACGCCATTTGAATCTTCAATATGTTGTATGCAGATATTCTCTGCCGAGGCCAGAGCATATAACTATCTATACCTCGTTGACACTAGCAGTATGTGTAACTTTCGAGCTTTCACCGTTGTGCCTTCTATTTTCGGCTGAAACAGCCGGAATCGCCGACGAATTTGCCTTGCTGGCAACAATGTCCTCTTCAATCTCAGCGCGGAATTCCTCGCGCTGGGGCAAGAGGTACCGCACATCCACAAATCTCAGAATACTCGTCATGATGATTACGAGAACCAACAAGGCCAGCGCAGACTGCCATCCGTACTTGTAATATGGAGCCTGCGACGCAGGCCAAACGAGCACTTGCGACCAGGCAGAGATGGAGTAGTATCCGGCAACAGCGACTCCAACGGCCAGCGACCGTGCTTCGGGATCTTGGGGGATGAGATCTGACAGCCACGCGAAGATGAGTGGTGCTGTTCCGAGACATATATATGAGATGAAATATGAAGCATAGGCAGCGGATAGGGCTACCGAAGCCGGGTTTGCGGTCCAAGCACTCATGATAATGCAGGGGATAATTCCAATAACCGCCTGAACGACAATCAATGTCCAGCGGGTTTCGAAGAAATCAGAAAGAAGAGCCCAGATCCAAACGAACACGACATTGATCGCAGATCCACCAATGGGGATAGCGTTGACCTGAGTTACGGTCCATCGGGGGGTTCCATCAGGGTTCTTGAGTGACTTGAGGAAAAGCGAGAAGTAAACGTATCCGTAGGTTCCAAGCACTGTCGCAATGTACAAGATGGCGATGAAGTAGACCACCCACCCAGAGAAGGTACGCTTGACACCAGCCCAAGTCATGCGCTTAGGTTCGGCGCGGCCATTGCGAGCAAGTCGCTCCAGTGAAAGCTCGCCATGGATCTTCTTGAACCAGAATGCTCGCGGATTCGGTCGGTTGGGCAGATCGGGAATCATGAAGAATCCTGCAAATCCCCAGACGACGGTGATAATGGCATTGATCACAAATAGCCACCGCCACCCTGCTAGTCCGGCATGGCCATCGAGCGTGTCGGAGATTGCTGCTTGCATGGCACCAGATAGCATTTGCCCGACAGCTTGGCAGGAGTGGTAGAATCCCATTCGCTTGGCGAGCTCTGTTGGCGTATACCAGTACACTGTGAATGTTAGTGGGACGGTGGGTGGTTATTGCTTTTTATTAGATGAACTCACTGAAAAGAGTCATCATTCCTGGCCATGCGCTACTCTCGCATAGACCCAGGAAGACACGCAGGACATATACTTGTTTCGCGTTGCTGCACATGGCGACCAAGCCGGTTAGGACACCCCATATAATCTCCAGGCCCGGGAGCCAGTAGCTTGGGCGCACATAAGTGAGTATGATTTGCGAAGGGATGAGCATGATGCAGTATGCGACGTTGAAATATGTTGTAAATCTGACCATGAGCTCCTAACCTCATTCCACAACGGGTGGGCAACTCACAAATTCAGCTCATTTCCATATAGGTTCAGGTCTTCCATCATCCCCGAGACATATGCATTATTGATGTTTTGTTGATCGAGATACTTGATGACTAGAAAAAGGTCAGGATCATGCATCGACGTGCTTTGCAGCCCAACGCACCCTGTGAAAGACAGCCAAAGGTCATAAGAAAGATATCCAGTCGTCGGACGAGGGCCTTTTCGTCAGGCGATCGGACATCGTTGGTCGCGTCCGCCGACGAAGAGCGAAGCATCTTGAATGTCACCATGCCGGAGAAATGTGAAGAGAAGACAAGTCCGGTTCTGGCGACCGGTTACTCATAAGGTCTAAGCGGATAAAGCCGTAACCTGTGACCCCTCGCGGATAGAGATGCGCCCGCAGCTTTGGCCGCAGATCCGAGGGCGTGTCGATAAGAATTGGGCCAATAGAGATACACCTTGGGCTTTGGGGTCACATCGGATATCAGGGCGGCGAAGCCTGCGATAGAGAGACAACATTGAAAGTGAGCTTGGCATTCCTTTCCCCCCACTTGGTCACTTTCAAAGATTAGCTTAGTCTCCCAGTTGTCCAATCTGATTGGCGCGAGATGGGTATTTCGAAGGATTACCCCAAAAGAGAAGTGCTAGTACTAGACTCTGGGGTAGCCCGCGATAGGAGATTCCCCGAGCCCACCTTTTCCCCCGCATCGGTGATTAACCAACGCCGACACCGGCGAGTTATTATAACCTCGAGACCATTTCAGAACCGTAGGCCAGTTCAGATCTGATGTCTTGGTTTGAAATTCGCAGCCATGGCGAGTCACGAGTCTAGCAGAAGTCTGCCAAACCCAACCCCTTGTTTGAGCTATTGGCAACGGACCACGCGGGGGTTTCAACATTTGTATGAAAACACAGATGTACCCCTACCATCAATTTCTCCATATGTCATTGTTGGCTCCGGTATCGCTGGTGGCCTGACTGCGTTCGAATTAATTGAAGGGGGTGTCAAGGCGGAAGAAATCGTCATTTTGGAAGCGCGAGAGGCAGCGAGCGGTGCTAGTTCACGAAACGCCGGGCATGTGCGACCAGGTAAGTACAGCTGACGTTTGTGGATTTTTGGGATTTGGTTTTTAATTTTGAGAATGATAGACGCCTTCAGGGGATTTAGTGCCTACTCTAAAGTCCATGGTGACGAGCAAGCTCTCAAGATCATCAACAACGAGCGACTTGTTCTCGAACGAGTCGCGCAATTCACCAAGAAGCACAACGTTGGATGTGACTTTCACCTGACTTCCACCTTTGATGTTTGCATGACTCCAGAGTTTGCTGCGTACGAGGCAGAAAGTCTACAGGCTTTCAAACACGCCGGCGGCGATACTTCGCACATCAAATTTTACAAAGGAGCGGAAGCAGGAAAAAAGACACGAGTTCCAGGCGCTGTAGCAGCATACGAGTGGCCAGCAGGGTCAAGTCACCCAGCAAAACTGTCGCAATTCCTCCTCGCTGCGGTCATTGCCAAAGGTGCAAAGCTATTTACGTTCTGTCCTGCGACCGAAGTCAAAGGCCAAGGTCCGGACTCCAACCTCTGGGATGTGCACACCTCTCGTGGGATAATTACCGCCGAGAAAGTGATTCACTGTACGAATGCTCATGCTGCTCAATTGTTGCCACAGCTGGAGCCCTATATGCGACCAAATCGGGCTCAAGCCCAGTCTCTCGTGCCGGTGCCTGCTTTCTCGGGAGCAGGAATCTTGCAATCTACTTATTCGCTGCGTTACAGTCTTCATCATTTCTACTCTTTGATTCAGCGCCAAGGGGATGGCACATTGGTCTTGGGTGTCTCACGATCGAATCCAACACTCAGCCCCGAAACCATTGCCAGTCGGTTGAGCACCGATGACTCTCGATTCAACGACGAAATTGCCCAAGACGCATTGCAGAGCTTTGGCAATTTATTCCCGGATTATTCCTACGATGCTACCATGCACGGCGAAGGCTTAGATCACGCTTGGACTGGAATTATTGGAATGACAACGGACTCGGTTCCCTTTGTCGGTGCAATTGAGTCTCTACCGGGGCAATATATCTGCGCAGGGTTCAACGGCCACGGTAACGTCCACTAGTTACTCCGTAGCGATGAACGGGTAAAACTGTGGGGCACTACTGACTTTTGACAGGCATGGCCCGCATATTTACCTGCGCCCCCGGCCTCGCTAAACTTGTGCTTGGTGCGAATTGGAGCGACACCGGTCTCCCAGAATGCTTCCAATCCAGCAATGAACGACTGTCACGACTATCAGAGGGAGATTTGCCATCAATTTGGTGAATGACAAATTCAAGGAGTCCCCGTATAGGTCGCGACCGTGGGGAACCCCCTAGAACCTCTAGAGTTTGCAATTGTGTTCATCAGTATGCAAGTGTTCTAAGTTTCTCTTATTAGATCATAGGTGCGGAGTATTAGAGCTCTTCATTGCATGTATAAACTCGATACATATGAGCCGATCCACACATAGTTCACATAAAAACTGCTGGGATTGCCACGACACCTTCCAGCATGCACAATGGGATTCCTATGAGCGCCTCTCGTTCGTGGATTATTATAATAAAACTGGTCCATATAATTTAATCTCCGCAGAATAAAGAATCCTTTTTTTTATTACGGGCTAGTTCTCTATCTTCATTCTAGGGGCGGCCGTTGCTGTGGAAAATTGTATTCTCAATATTCTGATTTTTTCCGAGTGTGCACTCGACATCTTTCCATGCCTATGAAATAATCTGAGATTTGACAAGCATTATACATAGCAAAGGAATCGGCTATGAATGGTTGCGGTGTGTGCATTAAAGCATACGAGGCTCGCGGGATCCGCGCAAGGGGGCGGCCCCCAAACAATCTCCAATCACTAAGTTGTATAACTATATTGGGTGGGTCAAGGTCGGACATGAAACCTTTATAACAGGCCCCCCGCGCTAGATTGTGAGCTCTCCAAAAAAATGTTTGCTCTCTTTGCGGCCTCACTGTTGGCCGTGTCTGCCCAGGCCTCCGCAGCCTGTCGGTGCTTCCCCGGAGATGCTTGTTGGCCGTCTGAAAATGTCTGGACTCAGTTCAATCAGTCAATTGATGGCCGGTTGGTGAAAACGGTTCCTCTTGGCACACCATGCCATGCACCCAACTATGACGCTGCCAAATGTACAATTTTGCGCGATGGATGGACAGTTCCTGAGGAACAGTGAGTTTGACTTGGGTCACTTTGAAACGCGAAACTAAATACAAAATTCTAGTTATGAATCCTCGTCATCCGTCATGGCTCCATTCTTTGCGAATGGTACTTGTGATCCGTTCCACCCAGTTTCTAAGCCTTGCACTCTGGGCAATTACGCTGTGTACGCCGTCAACGTTACTACCCCCGCACATATCTCCAAAGCTGTCCAATTCGCCACAAAGCACGATATTCGCATCGTGGTGCGTAATACTGGCCATGACTACAGTGGAAGGTCTACCGGTGCAGGAGCCCTAGGTATCTGGACACACTACCTGAAGGACCTAGAAATCCACGACTATAAAGACAAGCATTATTCTGGCAAGGCTATCACTATGGGAGCTGGCGTCCAAGGTTTTGAAGCCTACGAGGCTGCTGAAAAGGCCAATGTCCAAGTCGTTGGCGGCGAGTGTCCAACCGTTGGCCTGGCTGGAGGATACAGCCAGGGTGGTGGGCATTCCGCCCTCTCCTCTCGTTACGGACTGGGTGCCGACCAAGTTTTGCAGTGGCAAGTGGTGGATGGCCAGGGCAACTTTATCACTGCCACCCGCGACAATGAGTATTCTGATCTATACTGGGCATTGAGTGGTGGTGGCGGTGGTACCTATGGTGTGGTCACATCTATGACCTCCAAGGCTCACCCTGGTACCCCTGTGTCCGGTCTTAATATGACCTTCACCAACGCCAAGATCTCCCAAGATACATTCTACGAGGCGATCGCGCGCTTCCACACTAGACTCCCTGCTCTGGTGGATGCCGGTGCTATGAGTATCTGGTTCTACACCAACACCAGCTTCGCGATATCCCCATTGACCGGTCCTAACATCCCGGAGGCCGACCTGCTCAAATTGATCCAACCTTTCGTCAGCGACTTAAAGGAGCTTGGTATTACTCCCACAGTTTACTCCAAGCAGTTCCCCAGCTATCTGAGTCAGTTCAATGGCATGCAGCAGGAGATAGGCGTTGGCGAGGCACAGTATGGTGGCTGGCTCATTCCACGGTCGGTCGTGCAGGACAACAACAAAGGTCTCACAGCCGCTTATCGCCAGATCACCGAAGACGGCGCTACCTTCATCGGTGTTGGTCTCAATGTATCACGCCAGGTGGCTGGGGATGTGAGCAACTCCGTCTTCCCCGGCTGGCGCGACGCTCTGATCGCAACAACGATCACTACTCCCTGGAAATGGGACAATGACAAGGAAATGTTGGCAAATCAGCGAAAAATGACCGACTCCTATATGGCTAAGTTGACTGCGCTGTCACCCAACTCGGGAGCATACATGAACGAGGTAAATTTAGTTCTCGATCTTGAACACAGATATTCTATACTAACTTCCCTCTCCCAGGCTGATTTCCGCCAGCCGAATTTCCAGAAATTCTTTTTCGGCAAGAATTATCCCGCTTTGCAGAAGATTAAGGCGAAATATGATTCTAAGGACATATTCTATGCCCGGACCAACGTCGGATCCGAGGCCTGGGAAGAGCGAAAGGATGGCCGGCTGTGCCGCGTTGGTCAGAGTTCTCGAACAGCTGGACATGCCAGAGATCTGTAGAGGAACCTCCACTATTAATTCTGTACAGTGTGGTGATTTGCCCTCAGTGAGACATAGTTCAAGATTGCCAAGACCACCAAGACCGAACTAATTAAGTAAAATTGGAAATTCTGATATCCAAACCTTACGCCTGTTTCAGACACAGTACCGGAATGACCTTCATTCCCGACATTGTATCAGTAGTCTTGAGCTTTTACCATGATCTTAGATCTGGACTCGCTATTCCAGCGAAGAATCCCATATGATATCTGAGTGCATTTCTGATATGACGAGGTTGTATCGTTAACATGTTGACACCCCACTGTGTAAAATTCGATCGGCGTCGACGTTACCAGATGGGGTTATTGGTGACCCTCTCGAGTCGAATTCCCCGTTGGAATACACTAGGCTGGATTACTCCGTATGTAGTGACAAACTCCGATCGGCACAGCCGCAGGATTCAACGTGGAGCAGACCACATGAAAAATGACCCAACATGATCTTATTGGCAAATCATCACAGGGTTGTGGATAGTACCCCTGGGCTAGGTTAAAAATCTGCAATCTAAACACGGGGAGCAAATACTCCGTAGCTACGGAGTACAACCAACCCTTGGAATCAGCCGTTAGAAGCATGAAAGTAGAGAGCGAACGGTTACGACGATCCATGCAGGATCTGCATCCTTGGCTCTTGATAACCCTGGTCCCTGCAGGTTGCGTTGATTAACGATTTATTGGGCACATTGAATCCTTCATATTAAACAATATGCAATGAACCCATCTGCTGAATGCTCAGAAAACCACGTTGGACACACTCACGATGCCGTGGGTCCATAACCTGCAAGATAGTGACTCCCACCGTGGTATTCGACGAGTCATTACAACATGCGTGGTTCTTCCAACGATTGCTCTTCTGGCAGTGTGTCTGCGCCTCGGAATTCGAATGAATAGAAAACGGACTCTGTGGGTGGATGATTATGCGGCGCTTATCAGTGTGCTGTTGACGTGGACATATGCCGGGATCTCGCTTGCACGTCAGTCTGTTTTTCTGATATAGATTCTGCTGGAAAGCTGACGGGGACAGAAACGCGATGGGGGCTCGGATTGAAGATGGATCATTTCCCGAGGGAAAATGTGGTCGCTTTCAGCAAGGTCTGCTTGAAACTGCTTTGTAGGTCTACAGGCCCCTTGGACTCATCTGATTCATGCTATAGGTTCAATGGATGGGGGGTCCGGTATACACGCTCAACCTTCTGGCATTCAAGGTCTCCCTGCTTGCCTCCTATTATCGAATTGGAGGCTTTGTGGCTCTTTACAGGACTATCATTGTCATTGCGATTGCAATATGTGTGGTCACTCAACTGATTTACACATTTATCATATGTCTCGCTTGCCAGCCAGTACGTCCCCTTCTACCAAGCGTTAATCAATATCGCATCTTATCTCTTGTGTTTTGAGGGGCCAAACTGAAACGAATACAGATCGCGAGGCAGTGGGATATGTCCGTTGAAGGCAAATGTATCGATACGGTTTCCTTCTATTATGGTATGCGAGAACCGCTTTTCCTAGCTATTTCTTACTAACTATTTCTTAGCAATTGCTGGTTAGTTCTTCGAAACAAGGTTTCAAATTAATCTTGTCTAACCTAGGAACACAAAGGAACAAATCTCGCTTTTGATATTGCAATATTCATTCTTCCTATGCCAGTGTTGTGGAAACTCCAACTTCGACAAAAAGAAAAAATCGTTCTGACGGGTCTTTTTGCTCTTGGGTTCTTCGTCACCATTATTCAAATTGCGCGAATCTTCCAAGTCAAAAATTTGAAAGTTGTGACGGATAGTGAGAAACTCATTATCTGGTCTGTCATCGAAGTTAGCCTTGGGGTATACCACTTCCACTCTAGCAGACTCGATCAAATACTGACGTTAAACATCTCGATCCAGGCAATAATTACATGCATCCCAACATTTGGTCCTTTGTTCAAAAGTTTTGCAAGAACTGTCTCGTCGCATCGCCAAAATGGGACCGGACCTTCCTATCCCCTCAACTCGATGACCGGGGGCGTTTTCCAGAGCAAGAATTCAGGCACCAACACATCTGCCATCTTTGGATCTCGAACTGAGAATACTGGAACAACGGTTCATTCTGGAAGAGAAGGTGTCCAATTGTCCCATGGCACCGGAAGTCAGGAGCATATCCTTGGTGGGGAAGAGAGGACAAGAATATACAGGACAGTGGACTTCACCGTGGAGAAGAACTAGCTGACTCGCACGGAGCAGTCCCCTTGCCTGTATCTTATCATTTAAAATAGGATATTCTTGTGGAATACCTTCTCCAGGGCTACGAACTAAATGACCTATTGAAACCAGTGTCCAAACTTAAACCTGCAATGTGCTTGGCATCACAGCGAGTTTATATTTTTCGACTTTATTCACAGCAATTCCTCATACTGGGCGAGGTAAGCTGCGCTGCGTTTGCTTTCTCTCAGATTGTTGTAAGCTCTGGATGGCCATGTGAATGGAAGCTGGGTCGGCTCCGACACCATCTCGCGAGGAAACAACAGCCTCAGCGGTATATTTTTTTTGGATCATCAGGACTAGTAGCTGTGCTCTAGATGATCGCGGCGGGGGTATCGGCTGAAAATGATTTCACACTGGTTTCGACGTCTGCTGCGGTTTTGTCCGCGTGTTCTATTTCCTCTGAATCCCGTGGCTTCTTGAATTTCCCGGCCAGTCTTTTCAAAATCCCCGGCTTTTGGCCCAGCTTCATGGTGAGACGCGACTCAAAGTATTTGGTTGAGTGGCAGTTTCTCCTCACTGGTTGAGTGATCGGGCGGTTTGCTTCGCTTACGAGTAGGTGCTCGGGCGGGGCTGGTGATGCGGGAGTATTACCAGCCTGTGGCTGAGACTCAGGAGTTGACAATCTAAGCGTTTGGAGAAATTCAATAGCTGAGCAGATCCAATTATATACTTAAGTATATAACAGAGGATACTCTGTGGACGATGCTCTACACTCTGTACGGAGTACGGAGTACGCTGAACTTTAGAAGACATGCGCCCTTGATGGATCTGCGGGGCCAATTGTTTTGGAATAGCTCGGAGGGTATTGAGAAACAGGTGCCATTCACTAGTCTAATCCTTATTACGGCAGAGGGAGTTCCAATATTGAAGGTTCAAAAGTAGGATACACCTGGGCAGAGCCCCTACTTAAGTAGATTACTAACTTTGGAGCTCCCGCCAAGCTGGGCCGTGGGCCCTCAAGGTCGAGCTCGGACCGTTCCGCACGTCTCCACCCCTTTACTCCGAACTCTCTGAAATGGCGAGCTTCAGAGTCAGCCACGCTTCTAGGCGCAGCCTTTCGTCCCTCCACAAAAAGCCCCTCCATTTACCAAGCCCTGTAGCCGCTTTCCCCAGTCAGAGCCTCCTCGACGAAGAAAAATGCCCAAGATACAGCCCCAAATCCTGGTATCCAGCCAAACCCGGCGAGATCCTCGCCGAGAAATACCAGCTGATGACCAAGATAGGCTGGGGATCTGGCTCAACAGTGTGGCTTGCACGCGACATGGATCGGTAAGAGCTTTCCGCCCTGAGTGACACCCAGGCTGACAGCTACGCTATCCTTCAGTTTACGATGGCAGTCTGAAGAAGCAGTGGCTTTGAAGATATTCAACGCGCGAGACTCTGATTCGGCAAAGTTTGAGCTTGAAGAACTAATTGCGCGACAAAATCCGTCTCATCAGGGATATGGCAGTGTGCGCACTTGTTTAGGACATTTCGAATTTAACCACGGCGAACAGAAACACGCGTGCCAGATTTATCAGCCTTTGCGTGAGACTATGGACATATTTACGAAGCGATTCCCGGATTGCAAGCTACCACTCCCGATTGCAAAAGCTTATATTCTTCTCCTCCTCCTGGGGATTGACTACCTGCATGCGGAGTGTCGGATCGTGCATACAGGTGACTGATCCACTTGCATCCATTCAGTTGACAACACTCAGATTCAAGTACAGAATGCTGACCTTCAGCTCTCATTGTCAGACCTCAAACTCACAAATATCCTCATGACCTTTGAGAACGAAAAAGTCCTTCCTCGATTCATGCAGGACTATGTCCTGAACAACCCCATGGAATACAAAATCGACCCCAAGACCAACCGAACCATCTACCGCAGCATTGACAGTCTAGGGGATCTGGAAGTCGATGATATCGCCAACATGCTACCGAAGATAGCCGATTTCGACGCCGCGATGCTCACAGAGCCTAATCCTGACCCACAGGATAAATCCCAACCTAAAGCCGTCTATACCTATCCCATTCAGTCAGACTACTACCGAGCACCAGAAGTTGTTTGTGGGTATGGATGGGATACAACGGCAGATATCTGGAATTTCGGTGTTCTGGTACAGGTAGCCTTTTGTCTGACCGGAAACAGGAAGCTAACACGCATAGATGTGGAATATCATCGAAGGCACAGAGCTATTCACCCAGGTTCAAGATGCTGAACACCGATACGATCCCAAATCACACATTGGTGAGATGGTTGGCTTCCTCGGTTCACCGCCAAAGCCGATATTGAAGAGGATGGACGCGTTGGCGCATGCTTCTTTTGTTGACGATGGCCCTGTGAGTGTGGAGAACGGGCCCCTGTATAGTACTCCGCGAGAGCTGTACGGCGGACCGTATCTCGATGAAGAAGGTCAGTTTTTATACTTTGATCGGTGACATCCGCTGATTGACTAGGCAACTTTCTCTATGAGGACCTTATACCCAAGCGCAAACTCGAAGATACGGTTCCCTCACTGAAGGGCGAAGAGAAAGAGTTGTTCCTTTCATTCGCGAGGGAGATGCTGACGTGGGATCCATCAGCGAGAAAGACTGCTGCTGAGCTAGCACAGCATCCCTTCCTGAACTTCGGTGGCTATGTAGTCAAAAATCTCGTCTAATCGTCTGTCGCCCAATTTCCACTCCGCACTCTCCACGGGGCTATGTATAATATAAGAGAACGTCTCCTCTCTCAGTTGCTAACACCTGACAATTAACCAAAATCATCTGGGCATCTTTCAACCCAGATCGATCCTGCTCGTTGAAAAGCATGCAACCCATATTATAGAGACCATCAAAATACCACCACAAAAGACCCTAGGATCTGTCTCTTCGATCATTGCAAAATTGGCCCGGGCGCATTTGGCGAGGCGGGTCGCACCTGCCAAATCTGAGTCGCTGTCAAAAGTAGCAGTTAGAATGACGTAGAGTGTAAACAAATCCCCCGCCTACACATCTACTTAAGTACACACAGCATCTGCCCACCCCTCCAGGTGACTCAACTCGTAGGGCTCAAATAAAGATCGGCAGTCTTACACAGTACCCTTAACTACGTGTAGGCTTCTCAGTATGTTTTACTACACTTGGGTTTTTTACACCGGAATAACATGCCAGTCCCCACATGGGCAGGCAACTGAGTACACACGGAGTACAAGTAAGCCGTGCCTCGGCTGCTCTGTGCCCCGTACATTGGTAGGTATTTCGTACACCTACTTACATAGAGCAAATAAATCCACGGTAGACCAGCTGTATAAAATATAACCTTGGAATATCCATGGATATCATCGACCTGCCCAACTACTTCTAAATTTGGACTTGAGCCTCGGGATGGATTCATTGAACATCTCGTAAGCCACCGTGGACCCCGGGCCCCGGGGGCCAAAGGGTGAACTTAGGACACGGCTGGTCTGACGATTATCTCCACCCGATCACGACAGTGCAAGACTGCATTCGTGGGTCTACAGGTCCTACGAGTACCGATGACCTTGGAACATCTGCGACAAATTTCTACAGCCATGATACTTAGGTAGAAAGTCAAGATCATATGTCTCATTCAAACGGGTCATCAGGCTATGTTGTCAATAGTAAATAGTTCGTGATTGTACTTTTCATGCTGGTTTGCCAGTATCACTCAGAAGTCGTTCTCCAACGAGGCGAACTGCTGCTGAAAGTTCTTCCGCACAAACTCCAAGTAGGCCTTCCACTTGTGAAGATCGCCCGATGCCTCCGCCCCGGCGAACGCCTTGCAGAGCTCCCTGGTGATCTTCAAAATACCCAGGGACGCCTCCTGGGCCTTTTCCAACTCTTGCTTGACGGCGTTGTCTTTCGGCTTGAAGGAAAGGACAGCGGTATAGCGCTCTGACAACGCGTCCAAATGGCGCTCGGTGGCTTCAGGCGCAATCTTGATCAGCTTGGAAGTCATGAGGTTACTGATCGCACGAATATCTTGCTCGTCATCGATACCGGCGAGGATACGATCAAATAGCTCGGTCATGTGGGTGCGGGAGAACGAGGTGTCGAGCGAAGCGTAGAGGGTCTCGTAGGCGCTCTGCAAATGCGTATGTAAGTATGATATCCACGGCCCCGTAAGCAAGCGACAAATACTAACCTTACGCAGATCGAGTCCGTCGTCCACCTTGTGCCTGAACGGACCCATCTGTACTTCACGGATAAGCTCCGGCTTGATCTTGGTATCGCCAAGCACAGCCGGTAGCAGCTCGTCGAGGTGGGGCAGAAGAAGCTCCATCTTGTTGTGGATTGCAGAGTTGAGGGTTGTCAATGCAAGGCGATGGTTGCCCAGATCGCTGTCTCCGAGCATGTTGGTCAACAGTGGGACCATCAACGGGCGAAGGACATCGTTGTAAGCATCGCTTGAATCGGCAAGCGTGTAGCGGAATGCTGAAATCACCACACCGCGGACGGCGGGGTCGGAGTTGGCCAAATATTCCTGCGATAACACATTAGCATCATTGACATCTGAAAGGACAGACTCTGACTTACTTGGAAGTGGGGGATATAAGCAACGGGGTCAAGAAGGGCCAGGCGTCCGACACATTCCGCGCCCACAGCGCGGTTGTCTTCCTCCTCTGAGACAATAAGAAGAGCGTGCCACAGCTTGTGAGCCGATGGCGCAAGATCGGGACGGACAACCTCAGGATGTTGCAGCAGCTCTCGCACGGAATGAAGTAGCAGATAGCTTTGAGGGTTTTCTTTCTCCAACCCATTGAGAATGATGGGAAGGTATGCTTTGACACTACCAGCGGCAGCATTTCCGAGAGCGGTAGCGGCAGCCAGGCGAACTTGATCTGATTCGGATCGGAAGTGAGGAATGAAAAGGTCTGGGGACAGGGAGCACTCGGGCCCCATTCGCAAGCCAATTTCACCCAATATAGCAAGCGCAAGGCATTTCCGGCTATCGTCACGCGCGGTCTTCAGCTCTGTGGAGAAATCGTCCATCGTGACTCCGAGGTTTGGTCCGCCGTGGACCAGGAGGGTACCAACAGCTCTGCCGACCACGGAAGAGTCACCAGTGATGCCAACATCTCGCAAGAGGTTTTGCATCAAGCTGGCACCTGCGCCTTCGTCGCCAATAACTTTAACGAGCAGTAGCAAAGCCTTGAGGACGGTTCCAACCAATGGCTTTTTCACGATTGCGCAGATAGACGAGATCAAAGCATCGTTCACCAGTAGTTTTGAGTTTCCGGGGAGGAGCTTGGCAATGACAATAAGGGTCGGGGTCAGGGTGTGGAAATCTGCGGCGGCTAGGAGAGGCAACACGGCGTTTTCGAGTACCACCATTGTCTCTGCACTGAGGTGAGATCGGACATGGGGGTTCATAGACAAACTACGAAGAGCCTCCAAGCATGCGCCCCTCAATGCGCGATCTGATTTCCGCAGGTTAGAGCTGAGCTCAACAGCAACGATGTTCACCCAGTCACTAGGAACATCCTGCTTGCGTTCGGCGAGTACAACAACATCATCGACAGCGCGGACAGTGGATAGGCGGGTTGTCTCGTTCCTCACTCGGTCGACCAAAACAGCCAGGCCACTGGATCTCCGCTCTGCTGAGAGGAAATCTAAGCCCCGTTCTCCTGATGTACGGGCAATGATGACACCGAAGACATGGATGGCTCGTTGACGGACTTCAAGGTCAGCGCTCGTATCGGTGATTCGAGCGTGAACAACGTCATAGAGCTTCTGCAGCTGTGAATTGACATCGGAAGGATTGGTAGAAAAGCGAGGGGGTGTCATGGCTTTGACAATCTGTTCCACAGATCCCAATGCCTCACTACTGACTTTGTAATTGCGATCATTGACAGCTGCAATAACTCCGGGCACCAGCGCGATCAGGAATGGGAGAAGAGCATCAGACAGATGTGTCTCAGCGATTGCTGCGATGAGCCCTAAAGTTTCAATCTGCAGAGTACCTGCACTGACAGCAGCTCCAGTGTGAGCCGGTGTGCTTCCTGAAAGGGAGGAGGTTTCCAATGCATCTGCGATAAGGTCCTCTATTTGCTGGAGGTGGTCGGAAAGGCCTCCATACCTAACCAAGGAAAGACTTTTGAGAAGAATAATTGCGGCCTGTTTGAGGGGAATCGAAGCCTGCTTCCACACCTTGACCAGGTTCTGAACAATCAAAGGAACGGAGCGAGCCAGATCGGCCTGAGGACCAGACTTGGGCGATGATGGAATGACGGGGGAGTCTACTGCCGATGAGGTGCTAGCGCTTGGCTCGAAGTCGATCATGGATGCGTCGCTGTCCTGGCGTCTGCGCTTTCGAGAGTTCTTCGATCCTCCTACGGCCTCCAGGAAGTCGTTGGAAGTGACAATCATGGAGCCCTCGCCAGTTTTGCGGACCAGCGCGGTCAACGTGGACACAACTTCCAACTTCACGCTCTCTTCCCGTTCTTTGCTGATGCGAGAGACAAGGGCGGGGGCGATTTGTTGGAACAGTGCCGAGTTGTCTGCGGCGCGGGCATGACCGTAGGTGGAGATCACAGTGTAGAGTAGCTTGGCAGCACATCGACGCACCTTCCAACTCATGTCGTCAATATCACTGTAACCGCCTTCCTCTTCAAAGTCTTCGAATTCATCGTCCATGTCGGGATCCTCCGTGGTGTCATCTTCACTGCCATCATCTTGGGTGCCGCCCATCTCTTCGTCATCCTCCGTTTCGGCGACGTTGGGGTCATATTTAAGGAATCGAAGTGCGGATCGAGTGGTGTTCATCAAGTATGGTTGCATTTGTTGATTGCAGGAGCTGATCAAAGCCTCAAGCGTGACCAAAGCGGTTTCGCGGAGCTCATCCGCCTGAGGATCATGCTCCTCGTCATCCGAGTAAGCGGACATTGCTGTAATTTCTGATTTGCAACGCTGATATTTCAGTTGCAAGCTCCTTCAAAGCTTCCTTGCGCGTGGTTTGGCGAGCTTGCGCGTGAGTTGCGGTAGATGGGACAGTCGGGGAATCAAGCTGGAGCCCCGCGCTAGTTCCGATTTAGCGATGTGGTCACGTGTGAGACTTCTACTGCAAGAAATCCAGCAGGTCCAGTGAGGGTTGTGCTTGTTGTTTAGAGGCAAGAAGAGCTTGCAGACCACCCTGCTTGCGCGCTTTCGCTCTCTTCTTGCTGTTCTGGTTATCACCTGACTTGGACTCGGTTGAGACTCGCGTTGGTCCTTTCGCAGCCCCGGAAGTTGGATCTGGAGCGGACGAGGGTGTAGCAGTTGCAGCAGAGGCCCGAGATGTAAGAGGCTGGATAGGTGGCAATACAGTCCGTCGTTGACAACGGAGACACTTGTACACACTGGCACCTTTAGCGGCAGATGCAGCTAGATGTTTCCTCGATTTCGGTTTGATCTCAGTCACCTTGGTCCACTCGGGCTTTCTAATACTACCGCAGGCTCCACAATAGTCTCTTTGTTGTCGGACATTCAATGACTTATGAGTGTTGTGTAGAAGATGGGAGTGCGTCGCAAGTAGATGGGATGATGTTGAGGAGCTCAATGGTACAACCGAGGCAGCCTCAATCAGAAAGGGATCCGGCATTATTCTTCAATAGCCCTATTGACAAGTCAAACAAGTCTATTGACGGATCAATAGGAAGAATAGGAACAATAGGAACGAGTAAAGAAGATGAATAGGAACAATGTCAATAGCAAATCACTTGACAGGAAAACCATCTGAACTTCAGAGATTTGCCCGGGAGCTTAAATTCCGCCTGCTCCACCCGCCGCTTCTTTTCCATCTACATCTCTCTACCTTCACTTCGACTTTCACCCCGCTCTCTTTCATGCTTTTGCTTGTCTTCTAGCATCCCTGTAGCTCAACGGGCCCCGCCTTTGGAGATTTTCTTTCTCTCCTTAGGTGTTTCGTTTCTTCGTATCTCGTCTTTTCGTCTTCTCTATCATCAACCCTTCGACATCTCATGATGGCACCCATGCGCATTGCTCTTGAGGGCTGTGTGAGTTTCCTCTTCATGATCTCAGGTCATCCCCAACTCCTAGTGTGGCTGCTAACCTATTCCATCCAGGGCCATGGCAGCCTCAACGTGATTTACGATGCCGTCAAGGTCAAGGCTGACCAACTGAATTGGACATCTGTGGATGTCCTCATCATTGGAGGAGACTTTCAAGTATGTCTCGTCTTCCATCAAATTGAAATTTGTTCTCTTGCTAACTGCCCACAGGCCCTCCGCAACTCAAATGATGCCACTTGTGTCTCTATGCCCGCCAAGTATCGCCAGATTGGTGACTTCCATGAGTATTACAGCGGCAAGCGCGTTGCACCCTACTTGACGATCTTCCTCGGGGGTAACCATGAGGCTTCCAACTACCTCTCTGAGCTGTACTACGGTGGCTGGGTGGCTCCTAACATCTATTATCTCGGCGCTGCCAACATCATTCGTCTTGGTTCTCTTCGAATTTCTGGGATTTCTGGCATTTGGAAAGGCTATGACTACCGCAAGCCTCACTTCGAGCGTCTCCCCTACAATGAAAGTGACGTGCAATCCATTTATCACGTGCGTGAACTTGATGTTCGCAAGCTGCTCCAAGTGCGCACTCAGGTGGACATTGGTCTTTCTCATGACTGGCCTCAGGGCGTTGAAAAACATGGTGACTACATCACTCTTTTCAAGAAGAAGAGGGGATTTGAGCAGGATTCTCACACTGGCCGACTTGGCAGTACGCCTGCCCGTGAGCTCCTTGATCACCTTCGCCCTCCTCTTTGGTTCTCGGCTCATCTGCATGTCCGATTTACTGCCTTCTTGCGTCATGATGGCTCCAGCACTCCCACAAAGCAGCAGGCTTTGGCCAACCATGCTCCCCGGTCTTTGACTTCCTCTACCAAGATCAGCCTGCCGGATGAACACAACAAGGCTATCTGCCCCAATGAAGAGGGTCCTATGACTGCTGGTCAGCGCAAGCTGGGAGTTGCCACCGGAGATGTGGCTGCGCGGATTGCGGCTTGGCAAGGATTCGGAAAGGTGGCTCATCGGAAGGAAATGGCTGACGAGGCCGAGTTCATGGCAGCCTTTAAGCAGCGACAGGCCACTGGTGCTAAGCTAGGTCAACCCTTCACATTTGAGGAGACAGTGAGGATTGGGAAGGGTCCTATTCAGACGTTTGTTCTCGGCCCCGACGGAGAGAGAGTTGAAACTACGGGCATCTCCAGCTCTACTCAGAACAGCGTTTCTGCTTCCGAGACCACCGCCGAGAAATTTGCAAATGCCGACAAAGTCAGCCTTGGCAGCAGCCCTGCCAGTTCAACTGGGGCCCGCCTCGAATCTGCGACGGAGACACCATCCAATGCCAAATCGTCCATGGAACAGGATTCGAATGTCGCCAACAACGATCAAATCAGTCTGGGCTCGAGCTCAAAGTCAAGCCCTCAGAGTGTCGCCAGCTCAGCTCCTCTTGATCACTCTTCGCTCGCTTTGGCCCAGCTCGATGGAGCACCTTTTTCGAAGGAACTTGTTGACGAGAAAGACAATCTCGTTGAAGACGACCTCGATGATTTGGTTGCCGTGGCGAAGAATGAACTTCCCGCTAGTCTTGAACGCTCTCCGACCCCAGTTGCTGTCAGCAAGGTCCTTCCTGCCCCGGAAGAAATCACCAACAAGCTCACAAAGTTCCTGACCCTGGACAAGCCCAAGAATCATGACCCATTCGTTGAATTGGTTGAGTTCGGCCCTGTCTCTCAGGGGGAGACTGAGCAGCAGCGTCCATTCCGCCTCCAATACGACAAGGAGTGGCTGGCCATTACTCGTGTCTTTGCTGAGGAGCTTGACTTCGGCAATGTGGATGCCTCGGTCCCCCACCACAAGGGTTACGAATACTACCAGCGTCGCATTGCTGAGGAGGAAGTCTGGGTCCAGGAGCACGTCGTCGATGCTGGTCTGCTGAACGTTCCGGAGGATTTCGCTCGCACTGCGCCTGTTTATGACCCTTCGGTCATCATTACCACCGATGAGCAGCCAGTGGAGTACACCAACCCCCAGACCGAGGCCTTCTGCCGCCTGGTGGGAATTGAGAACAAGTTTGATCTTCCCGATGAGGAGCGACGTGCCCGCGTGGAGGCTGGTCCTCGTCCTTGTGATCCTCGCACTCGCAAGACTCGAGGTCGGGGCAGCCGGGGCGGCCGAGGCCGTGGGGGACGTGGTCGTGGCCGCGGCCGGGGCGGCCATAGCAAGAGCGGTAACTGGAACCAGGGTGGTGGACAAGGTGGGCTAGCCACTTGGTAGCTGATTTCACTGTCTGGTCAGCGGGCTCAATAGGTTGGGGGTTTCAACGGCGTGTGGGGAAGTAGGTGGCTCGCTCGGTCGTCACTCTGGAAGAGAGAGTTTCTAATAAGACCAACAGTTCAACTTCTTTTTTATGTCATTTCCCTTTATGTGTTCACAAGATTTTGTGGCCCATTTTTTCGTGGTCATAGGTACAGTGTGCATCTTATGAAGTTCAATATCCACATCGGTCTGGCGCAGAACAGGTCGGGGTTTCTTGATTTCGCGTTTCTCGTTTCGTCTCCATCCTCTAAGTAATAAATTGCTTTGATAACTAGCCAGAATCAAAATATTTCAGTCATTGCAATCTTCTCATCTCATACTCAGTAGCGTACATTAAATTCAAAAAGTATTGGGAAGAGTGTTAGAAACATGTTCGGAGAGTACCAAAATGGCCGAAGAAAAGAAGTTAAAATCCGAGAGAGACCTCCCAGGTAGACAAGATAGCAAGTAACACGATACTCAAGTTCATCTTTGGAATGACAGTGACTTTCCACTCGAGACCAAAATCGAGAATCGAAAGAAAAAAAAGAAATGTGCATCATCCGTGAATCGAACACGGGCCTCGTCGATGGCAACGACGAATTCTACCACTAGACCAATGATGCTGAGGAAACCAGAGAAGGTGAATTCTCATTGGCTGTTGATATAGTTCGGCGCCCAAATGTCAATCATGTTCACATTTGTTCCTGAGCCCTGCTCGATCCGTAGATACTTCGTTCGTGCGAAGGTCTTTCTGCGGAAATCTGCACTTTTGCATTTGGTATGATCTACTGGGCCAGGTACATGGCCATGTATATATTGGTTGATGTTTGTACATTTCTTTTCAACTGAATGCAACTAGATTATACTCATTCAATCTCTTCAATGCGAGGGCGACCAGTTCCTTCCAAACCAGCCATCGGGTCAACATGAAGACCCGCAATCCTGCCACCGAGTCCAAGTCCTGCATCCAGAGCCTCTTGGCCTTCGTGAACGCCGATGCCCCACATCAAAGACTTCTCCGTCCAGGCCTCCAAACTCTCGACCAAATCACGAAGATGTTGACGGGTAAGGCCGTCCTTCTCCCGACTCTCGACGAAGCATAGCGTGCGCAGCATAGCAGGAATATTACCGACAGTGGACTTCTCGTGCGAGAAAGCCTGCGGCACGGCGAATGAATCATTGTCTGAAAGAGAGAAGCCAAATCCAACGTCCTGTCCGAGTGTTTCGCGTGCCGTTTCAAGGGCCTTTAAGGTGTCAAGGATCAGGATCACGCTTGCGCGGCGCATGATGGCCGTTTCGGTGGCGGTTTCGAGCGTAAGGACGGAGAGGGCGAGATCGATGGCAGATGAGACGGCTGTGGGGCCGAGGCCGATGATGTTGGTTGTGATGGCTGTGCCGAGGATCGAAATCGCCGATGCTCGGGCACGAAGATCGTCTGGTTTGTCGTCTGCTGACGTGCCAGCTGCCCATGCTGCGACAACATTGGCAGCAAATGCTTTCTGTTCCTCGGTCTCCTCGTCGGAGTCCTCGTCGTGAAGGTTGAGCTCGGACGCGACTTTGGCGATCTCAGATGGGATTGACCAGCCATCTGACAGTTCAGTTCCATTTTCTTCGTCGCTAGCCTGACTAGGCTGATGGCTCGCGACGTTGTCGTTTTCTTGTGTCGTGGTTCTCAACTTCTTGGGTTGGTCTTTGGTGCCACGCCGTCCGGCAACAGCAATCAGGGTTTCTCCCAGAACCTTTGCTGTTTCACCGGAGAGTCCGTTACCTATATTTTGGATCGATTGGACCATCGCCTGACCGATCATAAGACGCTGGTTCAGGGTCCTCTTCTCCTGTTTATCCGCATAATCCTCAACCAACGTCTTGATCACCGTGTGCGGGTGGCGTGACGCCAGCTTTCCAATGACGCTGGTTGCAGCTTTGTGGTTGTATGTTTCATCTTCCGCTGTACCTGAAGTGTCTGTGACTACCAATAGCATCCACCCGAGGGCCACGCTCACATCAACAACCGGGGAAGCTGCCATTATAAGCTCCTCCAAGAGGAATAGACCTTCTGCTTTGACTGGTGGCATGTCTGAGGTTAGATTTGCCATTGCTTGACGATAGGTCTCAAGATCTTTGATGTGAGCTGGTTTCGTCTGCGTTGCGGGCTTATCTGGAGTGGCAAGTTGAATCTCCAGCAGTAGCGACGACGTAAGTCCTGGCTTGGAGAGCGTTGGTGGAAGAAGCGGTACAAGCTGATCCAGATTTTGCTTTAGAGACGAGAGTAGCGGAATCAGTTCTTCGGTGGGCGAGAACTCAGCTGAGGCGAGCAGAGTGGACAGGAGGCTGAAGGCCGTTGAGAGGGACTCGGATGAATCGATTGCTGACTCTTCCATTGTATCATCCTCTTTCTCGACAATGTTGGATAGTGATGATAGAGAGACATCTCCTTTTTTCGCGCTATCTCGGGCCTGAAGTACATGCAATTCTCCATCAACTATATGTTTGATGAGTTCCAGAACACGGAGCGGACGTCTGGTGAGTGCTTCCTTGAAGTTGTCCAGCAGCTTCTCTGCAACCTTTGCACTGACAAGCTTCTGGGTAATGTTTTCGGTCTCATTTACAGGACCTCCATGAAGCATGTTCCTGGACGGTTGAGAGATGGTGGGTTTCACTAGCCACTTTTCACTCACGTAGAGGAATATATCACCAGTCCTCTCTTCACTGCTAGGGTCAGATCCAAGAAGACTGATGAATAATTCGGCTCTTGTGTGCAATGAATCCATTAAGCGGATCAAATTGGAGTGGTCGCCCGCTGGGGCGTTTCGTTGGACCAATGCAACTCGCAAGTCAGCATCCTCGAGATATGTCCAATTCACGCCTCCATCCCAAAGAAGATTATCGACCAGCTTTTTCAGCGGTGGAAACCCGACCGAAATACCGAAAAATGTTTGCAGTAGCGGTAGCACACGTTCATGAAAAGAACCCAGGGGTTGCTGTTCCTTGGAGAAGCATACTAGTCCCCATAGAGGAAGAAGAATTGGCTGAATGAGCCGCTTGACGACGCTGGGATTCGGGTGCTGCAATGTCAAGCATCTCAATCTTTCCAAAGCCAGATCGATGGTTGTGCTGTCCACAATGGTAGTAGATGTATGGCCGTCATCCCTTGACTGAGGCAAAGAGCCTTCGACATCCGTAAATTGGGTCATCCATTGCCTGGACTTTGGGTCAAGTTCCGCAGTGAGTGCATTGAATATAGGTTCCACGAAAATAGAATGACCAATGGTTCCAACGGCCCCGTATGCACGTTTACCCAGTATTCCATTGGCGACAACATATGAAGCAGTTTTCCGGAGGTCTGGATCAGCGCCATCTATCAAGGCCAAAAGTTGCGGAGCGATCGTCTCAAAATAGACCTTCGAGTCAACCCCATGTGGTACAGACGAGAGAAGGCGGGATATCTGCATGATAGCCTGCACGGTCAACCGAGGGCCGTTTGATTGATCCTGTGCTTCCTGGCCAAGCGATGGGGAGAATTGCGATGCAATAAACATTATGACTTGCACCACTCCGCCTGGTCGTAGTGGGACGTGTGAGATCTGACTTGATATCGTTGATTTGAACCATTGAGCAGTGTCCGACTGAAGGAAGCTAGATAGCGTGGGTAATAAGACGGTTGTGGGGGTACTATAAGTGATCAGCATCTGTCGGGGGCACAATGGTAACATCAACATACGCTTCCACAATGTCTGTTAATGATGCCTTGAGGCCTATTCTATCAGGCGATTGTTCGAGGTTTGGGTTGAACGCAAGGTCCGAGATCCCACTGATCACATCACTCAGGATACGACTTCGAATTATGGGCTGTATGCTTGGGTGAGGGTCACTGAGTATAACAAGCAAAACACCAATGATGCGGCGAAGTAGCGGCTCATTCTGAGGTACACTGCTGGTGATTGTGTGCGCCTTCTTGGCAATAATACCGGCTGGGAGAACCGATATAACGCGCTGCTGCAAAGGTATTCCGACGCCAGCGGACAATGAAGGATATATGCCTTCCAAGGAAATCAGATCCAGCAGAGCGTGCAACATTCGACGGCGCTTGGCATCTTCCATGGGGGAACCTGCAACATCAGAATACTGCTGTTGCGCCCCCTTTCGTGGGGCAGGTGGAACGAATGATCTATGGATATTGATCAATATATCCAAGGCCTTGTTGATGACCGTCGGTCTCCCGGATTCATCATCACCGCCGTCATGATCGGAGACCTGGCTTAGAATTTGAATCAAAGAGGTCCCTGGTGTCTTTTTTATTTCATCTAACAGGCCAGTCAGCCCTAGCTCTCTTTTGCTACGAGGGGATGAGTATCTCAATTGTGCATACCTCGATCCAGGACTGGTGTCAAGAAGTCATTAGCAGTGCTAAAAGCATCTTGAATCTGCGGGTCCTCTTCCATCATGAGATGTAGTCAATTTTGATCATGATAGCATCATATCCACGGGTTAATACGGGGTTTTTAAATATCTAAAATGCCCAGGTGTGAAAAATGAATGAATAATCAAGAAGTAATGATGAGTCTTGGCATCCAAAATGCTATGTCCTCAATATGCATCATGTGACCACGTGTTTTTCTGCCCGCGTCGGGAATCGCGTTCACCGCCCCCACGGCTTTATTGACATCGATATTCTTCTATCCGCATGCACCTCACAAAGTACAATACACAAGCTACCTCGTCCAGTTTCTTGACTTTTCACAAATCTTGCTCATTCCGACAACCTTTATTGGACCCGTTATCTTTTCACACGCGTCGAAGTTTCACCACTATCATCAGATGGATGTGAATCCACTTAAGTCTCTTGCCCCTCGAGGCATATGTACAGATCAACTCTTCCCGATCTTCCATCATCAACCGCTGCTTTCAATGGTAAACCGCCGTGTACGCGTCGGTGCAGTTAATGTTGGAGACCAACCCCTAAGCTTATTTCGGAAAAATGTCTTCGCAGGCATAGTTTCACGGATTGCGCATGCCGGATTTTACGATGAGCTCAATCGGACTGTGATGGTCTGCCTAAGCGAAAGGGGATCCGACTTGCCAGAGCCTCCTGGCAGAAAAGACGGTTTACTATGTGTCCTCTCAACGGGGTACTCGTCAGTTTTCCAATGCTGGACAATGCATGCCGGTCGCAACTGAAGGGTCGCTCTATGCTTTGGATATCAGTTCATTGAGGAGAGAAAGCAGGCGAAACATGTCGGGCAATTCTGTGTTAGATTTCGCCTTGAGGATCAACAACGACAGCGCGACCAGACGGCAATTGGGTGCAACAATCAAGGCTCGGATATCCTAGGGCATTAATCCATTTGATTCGGGAATTTGGCGCCTGAACACAACAGCTTCCTTACACACGGTCATGCTACTATCATATCAAATGAGCTCACTCGCCAGAATCAACTCTCTTCTCCCTGAATATGGCCCAGGCATGTTCAAAGTTGAAGTTGAAGCGAAGTTCTTTTGATATGGTACTCATGATTCTTGAATTTGGTCTGCAAAGAACAAATTGAAGACACTGGACTGTTGTCCCGTTCCGGGAGGCAAAAAATTTCCTTCTCCGAATGAATTGATGTTTTCGGTCTTGGTTGTCTGTATTTTTTTGTCGATTCTGCTAGCATGGTCTGTCTGTTCCTGTGCATGTTTCTCATCCCAGAGTCCCTGGGGACCTTGCACCTGCGATCCAACTCCTCGAGTTCTGATTTCCTTCAGCCTGACAGGCAGCTAGACACCTCGAATCAAGCCATCCGCCAACGATTCGACTTCATCAGAAGATTCTGACCACCCGTGTTCACCATCTCTTTGCAAAGCAGTTTGTGAATCGATTGATGGGCACCGATTCCAACAACAACTTCGGTCGTTGTCCCTTCCTTTGGGAAGCAGGAAGCGGTTTTTTAGGATGTTCTTTGTCCGCTTCACCTGCCCTCCTGTGAGGTCTTCGGATCAATCAGGGGAGGAAACAAAAACCTGTCCCTAAGAGTCCTGTACCACACACGAGAGACTTGGAGTCACATTCGTCTGACGATAACGGCCAAACAACAACGACTTGAAAGAAATCGTGGAGATGATGTTTGTCGAGCAGTTTGGTTGAGATTACTGAGGCGCGGTCAGCCGTGACTTGTTTTTGTGGAGCTGCGTGGGAATCAGTGGGAATCAGTGGGCTTGTTGGCAACTGTGGGCTCGAGGGCTATAGTCATCGGCTTTCGCCAAGTCCGAACCATTCCTCAACTTCTTTTTGTGCCTGCTCTCGAAGAATGTCCTTCCATCTCTCAATTGACGTCGATTTTTCCGGACAGAAAAACACGCAGTCTCCATGTTTTGAACGCTTACGCCATCAGTCCTTTTCCAGTCGACTGCAGGGTATGACTTGGTCGGTCCAACGTATATGCGTCCTGTGGGTGTTATTGCGGGACCTCTCTCGAGTGAGGCTCAAAGCTTCGGCTTGTCTGCGATACCTGTCTACTGCTTCTGCGTCCCAATCAAGGCCTACTCCTGCTGTCTATCTGGAAGGGACTGAAAAGCGACAAAACAGAGATATGCTACTTTCCGTGCCACTGAGGAACTATTGTATGGGCGTTGAGAACAAGGGCTTGCTTTGAGACTTGTACTACGTTTCATCGAAGCAGAATGTTTGGGACTTGGCGATGGCTGATGACCGGCCATTTCTACTTGCCTCGGCTGGTAGAAGTGGCCCTCCTTTTTTTTTATACGTCCCCCCGATCTTCTTCAAAAGACTATGCTAACTACTTGCCCGCAGCGAAATCGTCCTATCACTCTTGGATTTGTTGACTTGAAATGAACCTTCCGTTTGAATGGGTGAAATTGGGCTTCATATCATCTTCTCAAGACCCGGTCGCGATGTGTGGATTTGTCGATTCAAGGTTGCTAGTATAGTGAAAACACATTACGTCATGGATATCCCGAAGTGCACTAACGGCTACACTACGCCGCAAGTTGTTTATAGCGGCCAAATAGAAGAATTACATAAGTGTCTTTTGTCAGCTGCCCCTCAGCCCCGCGCAGAACAGGAAGGAATGTTCCCGTGGTTCCGATAATTTTTTTGATAAGAATTTCTTGTCGCATTGTACATTCTTCCGAAACCACCACCGCCAGTACAACTTGGATACACGTGAAATTGAGCCTATAACCGATATTCACAAATTTCCTACACAATGGTCAGCAAAGCCGATAATGATGCGCTCGAGTCGCAATTCGAGTCGCAATTCCAAAAGCCCGGTGATCTGGTGGAGCGTGATGATGACACAGGACTCATGGAAGTTGAGTCTCTTTGCATGAGTGAGTAGCTTCTATATCGAATTTTATTGCTCTCGGCTAACTGGAGTGTACTAGACTGTCATGAGCAAGGGTTTGTCTCCGGCGCACAAAATCTCAATGAGCCAGAACACTAATCTTCGTTGTCATCGCCAGAACCACTCGCCTCCTCCTCCTTCGTGTCCCCTACTTCCGCGACATTATCCTGGAGAGCTTTGAGTGCCCTCACTGTCACTTCAAGGACAACTCCGTCAAGTCAGCTGGCCAAATCCAGGAGCGCGGCGCGAAGTATACTCTGAACGTTGAAAATGAGCAAGACATGGCCCGGTATGAATATCTTTTGTCGAATGCTGCTATGCGTTTCGAGGCAAGATCGTGACATGGACTGACGTTCCATCTAGCCAAGTCATTCGCAGTGATCTTTCAATCTTCAAGCTTGAGGACCTCGGCATCGAGATGCCCCGCGGCGAATCACAGCTTACCAACGTTGAAGGAGGTTCGTTCTGTCATGAACCAGTTCCACTGCGCTCAATCGGCTAATCACATATGTTAGTCGTTCAACACATCCACGAGCATCTTTCGGGAGAACAAGACCTTCGCAAAGAACAAGCCCCCGAGCTCCACGATGCGCTCGTTCCGATCATCGCCAGTTTGAAGAAGATCCTCGACCGCGACGGCGCTTTCCCCTTCACAATTTCCCTGGATGACCCCACTGGAAACTCGTGGATCGCACCTAACACAACCGACCGTGGCAGCAAGTACACACGTCGTGAATACCCTCGAACTCACGAGCAAAACGAGGAGCTCGGAATTGCGGCGGACACACAGGCGGTCGAAGCTGAGAAGTCGCAGATGGACTTCGGTAACCCCGAGGACCTTGACATCGTCGACGGCCAGGTCTACACCATTCCTGCTGAATGCCCAGGATGCAGCAAGGCCTGCAAGGGTAAGATCTATCTATGTGGTTGATTTGTCATTCGACATGCTAACGCTTTTTGCTGCAATTAGTCAACATCAAGAAGCTCAACATCCCCTATTTCAAGGAGGTCTTCATTTGGGGTACAAACTGTGACGGCATTGATGAGGCCGAGTCTTTCGGCCAGGTTCCTCACGATGGCTGTGGTTACCGTAGCAGTGAAGTCCGCACCGGTGGTGCTGTTCCCGAGAAGGGAAAGACCATTACTCTTCGTGTCGAGAACAACCTCGATATGTCCCGCGACATCTTGAAGTCTGACACATGTCAACTTCAGAGTGATGATCTGGATCTTTCCGTTGAGCCAGGTACTCTGGGTGGAAGATTCACTACTGTCGAGGGATTGCTGGGTTAGTTCCTCCCCTCTTGTTCCATGACAAGAATTCCAAAGCTAATATTCCATGTTTTAGTTGAAATCCGCGACCAATTGAAGGGAACTATCTTCTCTGGTGTCGATGAGACCACTGGAGGTGATGGCATGGCTTCTTCCGACAAGGAGACATGGGAACGCTTCTTTAACCGCCTCGACCAAGCCATTGCCGGTGAGCTTAAGTTCACCATCACCCTGAAGGACCCCATGGCGAACTCCTACGTGCAAGATCTCTGCACCCCCGAAGTCGACCCTCAGATTACCAGCGAGGAATACACTCGAACTGAGGAAGAGGAGGATGACCTTGGTTTCAAGGACATGAAGACCGAGGGCTACGAGCAGGACGCCCAGACCAACGGCGATGCCAAGGAGTAAGGGATTTCCCAAAGCTTCCTTTGTTTTTTCACAATGGCCAATATCCATTGCATGATATGAGACTTTATGATTTTGTTGAGATTTTCCGCATTAAGGCGTCTGTTGTATGTATGATTCTGCTATGTTCATTTAGATATCCGGTGATTAGATACATATGGATGGAGCTCAAAAGTTGTTATGTTGAAATTCTTTCAGTATCACCAACCTTGTATTCCGTACTCCCTAGCTTGTTTGTGGTTTGTCGCCCATCCTTCTTGGCTATGGCGATTTGAAGATTCAACCAATTTCTGTCTAAAAACCAGGACCTCGGGATAAATTGAATTTACATAAGTACAGGACCTGGCTTGGGGCATGCTTACATGCATACTCGAGTGCTTAGTTACGTAGTCTTCAAATGGATACCGAGGCATTTCCTAGCTCTTTATGTAGCTAGTGCTATGGATGACATGAGCATTCCTCAACATGTTAATCATCCATGCTGGATTTTTATCATCCCATATACCTTGGTAAAGCCGGTCATTCTAGGCCCATTGCGGTGTTCAGGTGGCCTTGTGGCTTGTGGCAAGAAATGCGCCGAAACCTAAGTGCTCTCGAGCAAGGAGTCCGTTTCGGTGGGGGTCACCGGAAGGGCTAGGCGTTGTTTGCGGCGTGAGGAATGATAGAGCTGTATCTTAGGACAGCCCTAAGAGCCACACCGAAGGACACCATTAGAAATTCCATGCCCGAAAATCATTGACCCATAGCCTTGAATTGTAGTTTTAGCCAGAGCAGGGCGCGCAATAATCTGGAAATGCATGTATTCCGGATGTTTGGGTATCTTCAAGTTCCAATAGAATTTGTGCATGGACAAGCTCAGGTTGCAAAAGGATTGGCATGGATTGTGACACGGTTGATCTTGAAAGGTTCAAAGTCGTCGCCCTCCTTCGGCTGAGAGACCTTGCCCTTTTTATCAACTTTAACATTTGCCTTCTCAAGCTTCGTCAAGATATCACCACCCTCATCCTGGGCAGTCAAATTCAATACCTTTCCAAAGACAGTGCTGGCACCATCAAGGTGCGGCGCCGGGACGAATGAGATGAAGAATTGACTGCCGTTGATCGTCGCGCCCGTTGCGCCTTGTGACCCAGGCGCCGTTCGGTCCTTGACTGGGCGCGAAGCCATAGACAGAATGCCCCGTGCATTATGACGCAGAGACGGGAGATGAATTTCTTGATTCATCGCTGCAGGGTGGTAGATGGATGTGCCACCTTTCGGGATCTCGAAGTCAAGCATCGGCTTTGTGGATGTTTCTTTCGCAATGGGGCCGAGAGAAATGTCTCCACCCTGGATCATGAACCCAGGGATGAGCCGGTGGAACGGGGTATCATTGTATGCGCCGGTTGCACAAAGTGCGAGGAAGTTCTCTGCGGTCTGAGGCACCGCTTCGCAAAAAAGCTCAACCTTGAGGTCGCCCTGGGTCGTATGCAACTATTGAGCCAATGTTAGCAAGCCGAGGTACCTTTTGGGGCATACAAGCACTCTTGAAGCTCTTTTTCATATTTCTTGGAGGTTCATACTTACTGTAACGGACATTTTGGCGGAATTCAGCGACGTAATATCAATATGCAAGTGGTAAAGTGACCTGCGGCGTCTTCAAGTTTCCGCGGCGGCAGTCCCTTAGTCAGCGGTTCTTATCGGCGCTGGCAGGCCCAGGTGTTTGTTGCAAATAACAAACCTCTTCGATTCGTGTTCCGTCGGCATATCTCGAGCCTAGGGTGACTTACCTCTTCCCTTCCGAACTGGATATCAGGATTGAGATTGCCATTGCCCATCATCCCAGCTTAAGCCCGGCTGCGTTCCGTCCTCGCCCTTGGCAAAGCAAGCGCAATGAACAATCGACCAGTCGAACAGGCGTTGGCCACATTGGTGCCAACGCATGCCAGTGATCTACCCCAGGAACTTCTCAGCTATGCGATGTCCCTGGTTGCGCAATCTCGGAGCTTCTCGGCCAGTCTGAAGCCCGAAGAGGAGATCGCGCGTCCGTACGCCTGTGCGGAGATTGCCTGTAGAAGGTATGGCGAAGTTTCTCGAAGGAATTGTTTCGATGCATGCTAATCATGTCTTGCTGTTCTATTTAGAATGAGCCGCACCTTGAAGCTTCCCCCGCTCCTAGGACGTGCGCCATGTCCTCCGCGCGTATACAAAAAGCTTTACTCATACCTCGATCGATCTCTAACAGCAAGCTCAGTCGGAATCAAACGATCAGCAAGTGGATCTGTCGCTGGATCTCCTTCACGCGCTGGGTCTGCGCAGACAACGCCTACCAAAGTCAGGAACACCCCTTCCAAGGCGGTAGCTCCCACGCCACGAGGACTCCAAAACACCCCCTCGAAACCTACACCTCTGAAGCGGAGTATGAGTACGGCTAATCATCTTGAGAGCCCTTCAAAATCAGCAAGGAAGGTTGCAACTCCTCGACCTAAAGAAGTCACTGGCTCCACTGTCATCCCCGATGCGCCTGCTTGGGTGATGACGGCCATTCGGACTGTATGCAAGATACTTTCGACACCCGCACCGCGCACAAATACCTGGTCTCGACCTCCAATTTCAAGAACTCTTCCTCCCCACATCTTCTCTGGCGTGTCGTCCATTCTTTACCTCACTTCGAGTATGTCCAATGACGAAGCTGGATGGGATGAGGAGGCATTGGGATTCCTGGAGCCAATTGTTTCCATCAGCGGCTCAGATAAGGATGATGACTTCAAAGAACTGGTATATGCTCTGGCTGTGGCTGTATACTTCCTTGTCCTTGCACGTCGACGCAATCCCGGGCCAGATGAAGAGGCGAACATCGAAACGCAGAAGATGGACAAGAAGACATTTATTGAAATGCGCCAGACTGCGTTAAACAGTCTTGGTCTCACTAACGATCGGCGGCACCGTGACGACGTGGACCAGTGGATTGCTCTGATCATGGAGCACGGCTGGGCCAATGGCCAGGAATGGTTCGAGAACATCGCCTACGCTGGGCAACTCTTTGGGGAGGACGAGGAAGGAAAGTCTTACCAGGACTTGGATCAGGAAGATGCCATACTCAGGGGTGTCAGACCACCCAAGCGTTCATCCGCAGCTCAGGGCACCTCAGCTTCACAGCCCGATCACCCTCCCCGAGATGGTCTTCTGCCTGGCTTGGGAACAATGATGCAGGATCGTGTTGACTGGTTGAGTGATGAGCGTCGAGAAGAATATGTAGATTGGAAGACGGAGCTCATGACCCGCATCCAAGGTGCAGCGGCATAAGTGTCGAGATTTGCGATTGCGAGGATGCCATTGCAGGCTGTAGGATTAATTGATACCCAAGATACTGAACCAAATCTTTTCAATTCATTTGACGCAACGATACCATTGATCTCCCTCGCCATCCATGTCCAGGCAAAAGCCAATATTGTAATATCTAAATAGTGTACCAAGGTCTCTATGCATTTTTGCGCCCAAAGCAACCATATTTCCATATCATTCACCGACTCCATGCGCCGTCGACGATGCCAATGCTAGCATCTATTCTAATACCAAATGCTCCTTGTCCGGTGGTGGGGAATCGACTCATTATGTTCCGCCTCGAGGTTCTTCATCGTGTCGTACAAGAAGAAATCAATAAGGATGGCGTTAATACCATATGTTCTTTTCGGCTTTTCGTCATTCCCAGTCTTCTCAATTGCCTGGGTTTCTCCGTCCTCATTCTCCTCGTTTTTATTTTTGTTTGAGGCAGCTTGGGCAGGAGGAGCTTTGCAGCTCATCTTGACCTCAGGGTGCCGTCGCTCGATCTCCCTTTTGATCAATTCCACGCACCAGATACTCGTGCCCCGAAGTTCAACTTCCCAATTAGAGCCTGATTCAATGGGCTTCAAGTCACGTATGTGGCTCTCTAGTTTGGGTGCATAGCGGATGCAGTTCAGTTGGTGTAGCATCTGTGGAATGCGGTAGTCTAGTGTTCGTGGTCAGTTTGTTCTTGGGTTGTTGTATGAGGGGTGAAAAGGACAAAAGCCAGGCCTGAGCATACCTGCAAACATGGTGATCTTGTCGATATCATGGAATTCACCGAAGTCCTCGCCGTTGAAACAAGCCCACAGGTCAGCAACCAGAATCTGAGCGCGCTTATAGAGTCGAATGCGTCTCCCGTTGTAAATTGTCTCGTCACGGAAACACGAAAAGCTCTCTGTCACGAGATTGACCAGTCCTGCAGCTGAAAGATTTGCACTGTCAATGCAATTGGCAAAGCTTCCACCAAATTCCTGTTTTGTTTAGCATTTCTCGTAGGTGTCAATGAGACGGGGAATTCTTACCTCGCAAAGAACTTCGCCTGCCTCGCGGAGACATTGCATTCTCTCTTTGAACATGGGGATCTCCTCATCTGTCGCGGATCTGAATACATGTCGGAGCACTTCTTCGGTGCACTTTTCTTCATCCACCCAGAAATCAGGGGTTGTGATAGGGATATCTGGATCTCCAGTCAATACATGCACATTCTTGGCACCTGTTGACTCTTGACTGACCTTCTTCCAGGGCCCTTTGCAGGGCAGCAACCAGGCTCCAATATCCAGTCCACAGCTTGCCACGGTACTCGATGCAGAAACGCTTTGGTGCTTCCTCTTCTGCAGACCAGAAGCTGAAATTCAGCAAATCCATCGTAAAGATAAAATCAACAGTGCTCTCATCTTTGGCTTGAGGATGCAACTCATGCTCCGACCAAGTCTGCGTGGAGTACTCTTTCTTCTGCATGAGACGCCAGATTGTCTCGGCGGCTTCTTGGGTGAACTCGCGGCTGACAGCAACATCAATCGCATTATCAAAGACGTATTGAGCAGCCTCAAGCACCTTTGTCTCTGGGGGCACATCTTTGGCTTTTCCGCCACCCAGTCCGAGATGCTGGCGGAGAAGCTCTACCAGCTCTGGGTCCGCTTCATCGTCGGAATTCACCTCGACCTGTTCATTTTTTCTAGCCGGAACCGGATCCAATGAAGGCATGATTGCGTATAGTGCGTTTTCACTCAGATGTGAATGTATGGGAGAACTTGGTGGTCAGGGGCTTCTCCTTTTTCAGGGAGAATCTGGCGGTGGGCAAACGGCTGATGTGCCTTCCACTGAATACGAACTGGTTTTGAGGTGCGATTGAAGCGACTGGTCTGGCCTTGGAAGCGGTTTAAAAGCTCCTGTAAGTGACCTAACCACACTGGTTTCTTTTTTTTATTATTTTCCTTTGGCTTTGCCACACCGAAAATTCGAGCCGACGCCCTTTTGATAGAGGTTATGTAAGCAGGGGTAAGCTGCTGAAATTGCGAGTACTTGTCTACTCATACGAAATTTGGGGCGGAATAGATGGGCAGGGAGAATTGGGCAATGTGTATTCCGTACGGAGTACAGCATTTGAAATCGAGGTACAGCCCTGGAGTTGCACAGGGCAGGTCTGATCCCTGAAGTACGGGATAAACTACACAATGTTCTAAAGTTGTTCAGGTTTTTCAGACTACGAGCCTTATGGTTTTGAGATGGTGGACATGACATAAATAATGCGAGAGCAGCTTCGATACTCTTTCTGGTCAGATGGTCTCAAAGATCCCGTGTGTCCAACTAGTGCTGTGTACCACATACTTAAGTCGTTCATTATACGGAGTACATAGCAAACAAACAATGCAAACAGGTTCCTGCGCGCTATCAACATGCCGATTCATGAAATGACCCCAGCCTTTTATGTATTTGTTTGTTTTGAGAAAAAACACTGCTCTTTTAGTGACTTCAAATGGCAGCAGCATACAAATCCCCGGCTGAAGGCTCTAATTCCGACCCGAAAGCCATTGAACCACAGTGCACAATGCACATTCAGCACTGAGGACCTTCATGGCCTCCTGAGCGGTCTCATCGTCGAGGAATCTTTCCATGGTCGTCATCTCGGTAATTCAGAACTACTCTTTCTGATCTGGCATTCGTCTCAAGCTGGGTGAACGCCGTTTTACTAAGCGACATCGGCTAAATTATTGTCTTGGGACTCACCAATGGGCCCGTGTGTTTGAATTTGCAATATCACTTATCGACTTGGTGATGGGGACCCATACAAGCGTTTTTCTTGCGAGTAGCGGTTAACAATCCATATTTATCAGTAGTTGGCAAGATGATTGAGCTCACGAAACGCCAGTGGGGAGAGCAACAGCCTGTCCCAACTCCGCAGCAACGCGGGTCTCATACTTGGTCTACAGGTAGGAACGACCATTTGGTCTAGGTCTTTGCGCCATCTGGCAAATGCCTTTTACCATTGCTTCTCTGTTGATGCCCTAGGATTGTTGTATACCAACGACTCAAACATGTGCTTAAGAGAGCAACGAGGTTAACGCAGTCTCAAAATTCACGTTCGTCCTTGTACCAGGAACCTTGACCAATCGATCTCCAGCGTCGAGTACCGATTCACGCACGCGAACCCAAAATGAGAGGAGTGAGGCTTAGCAGCTATCATTATCACACCACCTAGGCAGTCTGAAACAGAGCTCAGGATGTGGGCAGGGATGGGGCATGCAATGGGGCCATACCTAGTCAGAGTGAGTTAAATGTCCAAAAGAAGAGGGACAAATAAAGAGAACGGAGAAGGAAATTTAAAGAAGGGAGCAAAGAAGGATTTGAAACCTTGAAAAGAGATGAGCAGATCTAATCTTATCTGATTGACTATCGAACCTGTTATGTGATTCGAATAGATGGTGCGATTCTTTTGGAGAAAGACTGCTTGGAAGCGTATATTGGGATTCATGGTTGCTAGGGTTTGCGGGATTCTACATTCATGTCCTCCAGGACTCAAGGATGTCGGGTCTGGGTCACATATCATACAAGGGCCCGTTGATAGGCTGCGGTTTTTGTGTATACATTGAGACTTCATGATGTATATTTGATGTCGGGCAAGGCAAGGAATTCTTTCTCCATGGTCCTCCACACTGAAAATACTAAAGTTAGGGAGGGAACGGGGGAGAGAAAGAGAGGCGTGGAATGGTGTCGAGTGATGTTGATGCCTCAAGCATAAAACCTCCTGAAGTCACACCTGGGGGGGGGCATTGAGAGCAAACAGTGCAAACCCTTGGCGAAATGACTTCCACGACTGCATGGAGTACTAATAGCCAAGTATACAGACAAAAAACAAGCTAAACAAAATATATTCAAGCTCACCTATCACAATCTCTCAGAATCAATTCTTTAGATATTCATCCAAAATACCTAGCCGACGCAGGCTGAAGTGCAAGGGGAAGTAAGTATAACCTCTGGAGGGAAAAAGATCGAAAGTGAGGCTCAAACGGCAAATGGGTGGGTGCCGTCATCACCAACTTCCGTCCTTCCGCGTCTGCTGCTCTTCACCTTCACCTGCTCGCTTTATAACCCCTGGCTACTGACCCGAGCTCCCCACGTCTCTCTCGGGACAACTAATTCTATCTTATTGTGATCATTGACTCTACCCGCCATGCGGGATAGCTCACTCAAGCGCTCTCTAGGCGTGGACCTCACGCGATCCATCAAGGAGGTAACTTTCCCACAGGCGCACAACCTCAACTGATTGCGCAACCTTCTGTTCTTTCTCTGACACATATTGCTGCATCTAGTCCCGTGTTCTCCTTGTTGGCGCAGGCGGTATCGGCTGCGAGCTCCTCAAAAACCTCGTGCTCACCGGGTTCGGTGAAATCCACATCATCGACCTCGATACAATCGACCTCAGCAATCTGAATCGCCAGTTCCTCTTCCGGCATGAGCATATCAAGAAATCGAAAGCCTTGGTACGTTCAAACGACGATTCGCGGGTGCTCGCGCCGCTCCCTTCCGAACCCCCTCCTCCGTCCGACGTCGCGTAGTCGCGCGCCGACTTGCGGGTGAAAGATATGGAACAACATGGAATAACAAGACACTCATACGGCTTTCTAGGTTGCAAAGGAAGTTGCGCAAAAGTTCCGCCCCGATGCCAAACTTGAGGCCTACCATGCCAACATCATGGATCCCCAGTTCAACATCTCGTGGTTTGGATCTTTCACGGTAGTCTTCAACGCGCTTGACAACTTGGCTGCAAGACGCTATGTGAACAAAATGTGTCTTCGCGCAAACGTGCCATTGATCGAGAGTGGAACCATGGGCTTTAACGGCCAGGTGCAGGTCATCAAGAAGGTGTGTAGGGCTTCGGATTGGAATCCAAAAGATGAGCGTGAGACCGGGCTTTTGCTAACTGGCTCTATTACATAGTCCGAAACAGAATGTTATGACTGCAACCCCAAAGAAACCCCAAAATCCTTCCCTGTGTGCACAATCCGCAGCACTCCCAGTCAAGCTATTCATTGCATTGTGTGGGCAAAGAGTTTCCTTGTGCCGTAAGTCTGACTCCAAGTTCGTCTGTTCAATACTAACCATCTACCAGTGAGCTTTTCGGTAACAGCGAAAACGAAGCCGAGGAAGTGGACAATTCTGAGAATGCAGAAAACGGTTCGTAGCCACACCCAAAACATTGACGACGAAACTCATGCGTGATTAGCAAATGAAATCGAGGAGCTGCGCAAAGAGGCTTTAGAATTCAGGGTCTTGCGTGAATCTATCGGTACCGAGGAAGGACATCAGAAGGTCTTTGACAAGGTCTTCAGGGCAGACATAGAGCGCTTGCGCGGCATGGAAGACATGTGGAAGTCACGAAAAGCGCCAGAACTCCTCGACTCTTCTCGGCTGCGAGAGCAATCTGCATCAATTGATAGCGGGATCTCTGCCAATGACCAAAAAGTATGGTCTCTGGCGGAGAATTTCGCAGTGTTCAAAGACAGGTAAGATGTCCCCATTCTGCCAAAGAACATTCCGTTGACACTCCAATGCTACAGTTTTAATCGCCTGAGCCAGCGTCTGAAGGGACTTCGAGCAAGCACACCCTCAGACCAAACCCCTCCAATCTTGACCTTCGACAAGGATGACGAGGATACTCTGGACTTTGTTGCAGCTACGGCCAACCTCCGAGCGGCGATATTCCATATCGAATCCAACTCTAAATTTGAGATCAAACGTGAGACTACAAACTTGGTTTTCCCCCCCCAATCAACTGTTGTTAACATGTCTTCAGGAATGGCCGGCAACATCATTCCCGCCATTGCTACTACCAATGCCATGACAGCTGGATTATGTGTTCTCCAGGCATTCAAGGTATTCCAAAACGACTTGGCTCACGCAAAAACGGTATGCCTTTTGACATATTTGTGACGCTCAAACCTAGGCTAACCTAGCACCATACAAACAGGTATTCTTGGAAAGGTCAGGGATGCGAGCTATCAACTCCGAATCGTTGAACCCGCCGAACCCCGATTGTTCGACCTGTTCATTTGTACAGACTCGTGTAGAAGTCGACCCTGAGTCTGCAACCCTGGAGCACCTCGTTGGGATTCTAGAGAACGACCTGGGTTATAAGGAGGGTACCTCGATTGCCTTCGGCGACGTATTAATTTACGACCCTGACTTTGATGATAACTTGGGGAAGAACTTTTCACACTTTGGGATCACGAACGAGAGTGTTCTTACGGTGATAGACGAGAATACTGAAGATACACGAATGCCCCTTGAAGTGTTGATTCTTGAAAGGTAAGCCCCCCGAAACTACCGTGGCTCGTATATCATGATACTGACTAGTGGTTTAGAGCCGAGGCCTCGTCAACGGATACCGATCCTGCAAAGCTTCTAGAGGTGTTTGAAATTCCCTTGAAGCCCAAAAAGCCATCTCAACCTTCTCCTGAGATGTCCCGACTTTCTCTTGATCCTACTGCCACGGACGGAACATCTGTCATTGGCAAGCGCAAACGTGAAGGAGAAGATGAAGACGGCGAACGCAGCCCAGGAGGTTCTGGTGAACACAACGCCAAGCGTGCAGCCAGTAGACCCGCAATCGACACAGATACCAGTGGCCCTATCGTCCTCGATGATGATGACGAAGAGGGCATCATCACCCTCGACGATTGAGGACATCTTGGGAGCTTTTCTTCGAATTTCCAAGCCTGTCCTTGAAAATTCATGAAATTTGGGATGATCCCATCCATCTCTTAGAATCTTGTTTTCCATCCGTTTCTTGGGGCCTCGTTTATGCCGCAATTCTCCCTTTTTGTATTCTGTTTTTGTACCATATGGCATACAGGCGAACTTGCTTTTCAGGTGGAAGAGAAAACGGGGGTCAGGGTTAATCATACTTCGGAAACGAACGTGATAATGCATTATTGATGAACATGTTTGATTTTACAAATTGGCGCTTCTCGAATGTTAGATTTCTCGAAGCACAGCCATCATCCACTTTAATTTTTACCAGTCGCATACATTACCGTGCAAATTGACATTAATGTGGCCGCTCATTTTTTCCGCTTTTCTTCAATTTTCACCTCGACACCTCGCTCCTGTGACATTCTTCTAAACGGCACTGAGTCCCCCGTCGAGATTCAATACACAATTATTGGCGTATTCGTTTTGCGCCAAGAAGACAGCTGCATCTGCAATCTCGCGCGCATCTCCAAATCGATGAAGAGGAATGAGATCTTTCAATCTGCTTGTTTCACCAGGTGTAAAATCTGGATTGATAGCCAGTCAGTCAGTACTGATACACCAAAGGAAATCGATTACAAAGCATACCTGCCACCATAGGGGTTTCAATATATCCCGGCACAATAGCGTTCGATCGAATAACGATGTCCTTCATTGAGGCTGATGCTTCGGCAGCTACCGATCGAGTCAGACCCAAAAGCCCAGCTTTGGAAGCGGCATAGGGGACTGCCCCGGTTCCGCCTTTCAACGCGAGCAGGGAGGACACATTGATGATGCACTTTGAGCGGACATTCTGTCCTGCAGTTGAATCGTTTCGATTACGAATGCGGCTACGAATTGAAGCTCGCATTAATGCCCGTGAAGTCAGCATTGCGCCTTCAAGATTGGTGCGGAGAATTGTTGAGATATCGTCTAGCTCGGACCTCGGCAGGATGTTTGATATCGAGATCCCGGCTGCATTGACTAAGATATCAACGTTTGCCTATTTGGTTCTGTCAGTTCTGGCTCTCATCGGACTCGACAGGTTGGCTTGCCATTTCCTTTTCGAGTTCGCGCATCCATGATCGGGCATCGGAGACATCGCCGACGAGTAGACGGATGTTCCCCGATGGGCTTTGCCGGGCATCCTCTTCTGGAGCGCGAGTGGCAACCGTACTATCACCTTCTTCAATGGGTGATGTGTTCGTGAACGGTGCCAGTCTTAATGCCGCCTGTTCCAGGCGCTCCTGGGATCGGCCCACTAGGACTATTGTCGATGCCCCCTCTTGCAGGAATCGCTCAGCAATGGCATATCCGATCCCTGATGTGCCGCCTGTGATTAGACACTTTCGACCAGACAATCTGTTTCCTTGTTGAAATGTATTATCTGCGACATTGTTGTTGGATTGAGACGAGAGTGAGCGGGTTATATATCTTGGACTTTGAAATATCACTGGCGTCACATGCTCGATATGGGATGGGTATACCAGCCTCGACGTAGCGAATATAGAATGCCTAGACAGCCTCAGACGAGCCAATGCCGTTGAATGTGTCATGATTGTAACTTTAGAAGTGAAAAACAATCCGCCTCGGACTCCGAAGACGTGCGTCACAGCTTGAGCACGGACCAGGCACCGGCCCTCAAAAGGCTCTTTTCGCTCCACCTCACCGTTCTTCCTTCAACTACGCGTCTCAACATGGCAGACTCAGCTTCTGAATATGTGACCCTAATTTCACATGATGATTATGAATTCATCATCCCCCGCAGTGCAGCTTGCATCTCAGGCACCATTCGACGCATGCTGGATCCTTCGAGTACGTGGATACCAGATCCCGTGCTGCGTGGGCTCTACTGACCACTCACAGGCAAATTCTCCGAGGGTCTGACCGGCCGCTGTAAACTGGATGACATGTCGTACGTCCCTTGTCTCAAATGAGATGACATTGTCCAGGTTGCTAACAAGCTTTTCTCCACCGTGCAGCGGCGTTGTCCTCGAGAAAGTCTGCGAATACTTCTGCTATCATGAAAAACACAAGGACCAGACCAATGTCCCAGATATGGACATTCCACCTGAGCTATGCTTAGAACTTTTGATGGCCGCCGATTACTTGGACACTTGATGGGATTGAGGTGGTATGGATCTCGGTTTCGGCCCCAGACCCAGGCTTCATATCATTCCATCGGCTCATCATCTCCTTCCAACGATTAACGGCGCAACGAGATTACATTGATTCAAATACGATACCACAAGGAGTTTAGGATGCTCACACAGGCCAGATCAAGGTTCAATGTCCTGCCTTTGATTCTCTGCCTTCGAATTGATTTACCATGAATTTTCTCTTGTTTCTACTGATCTAGCACTGCGCAATCTTGCCCAATGCAGCAATGCAACCTGGCCCATCTGAGCATATGCAAACGGTTCTTTGCCCTATGGCCGAATTTGTCTAAAGATGATGGTAGATCAACTTCCAATGATTGCGCGCTTGTCTGAATGTCACAGACTTGGGCTTTGGATCATAGGAAACATACATACCTAAACCAGCATACACAATATCACCCCTCTTTCAGTATTAGCTATGTTTTGTTGATCATTGAACTGGCGTGGATTCGCACACAGTACCCAATGATAAGTGAAGGAACGAACCACTATCAACTATCATTGTGGCATCTTTAGAAAGCCGCTCAAGAGGGGATCTACGTTGTGCAAGTAACAGCTCAAGTGTACCTGGAGGATCATTTAGAACTTGATTCTGGGTACACGTCCACGGGTCTGGCCAGGTTTTCCCCCCGGCAGCCCCGGCCTCGGCAGCTTACTCATCCTGTACCCGGGACTGGGAAGTGCCCGCTATCGCTCCGCTCTTTCACCATCACCATCGGCAATTGCGGGATGCAGTTTCCAGGAGCCTTTGCTCACTGTATTCCAAATTACTAAAATAAATCTCTTTGATTTTCCTGATTTGCACCAGTTGAATCCGTCTGTACCCACGGTCCTCGTGTGGACTGGCGGCGTGCCGCTTTGATTGTTGTCCCCCCGGATTACTGATAAGGGCCTTTGACAGAAGACAGGCATTATCGGCCCATCATGTCTGGCCTCATGGAGCCTTCAACAATACAAAGCACTACCGCGTCTTTATTACATCATGCGAACACTTCAACACCAACCCCCGACAGTTCATCTTTATCATCTTTACCACTTCGCCTCCTAACCTCCACCATTCACGCCTTAGAACACGTCGACACCTTTGCCTTCCAAACGGTCCCAGGATCTGTCGGAAGAATAACCGGGATCTCCAGCCTTTGGAGCGGAGCAGGTCCAACATCGGAAGCTGGCAGTACAGCAGCTACCCATGCAGTGGCGGACATGGCGGACATGGCGGGAAGTGGGTTGGCCGAAGGAGCGGCCCAGGAAGGAAGCTATTACTTTGCCGAATTCTTGGTTGCCCTCAAGAAGCTAGGTGGATTCTTCGGCTATTTGACAAGCATATGGTCGTTTGCCTGTTTACTGGAGGTGAATATTGGACCTTAAACCTCGGTAGTTACGATACTAACGGGTCCAGGCGTTGATCTTGAATCGAATCACCATCTACGCTTCCACACGGCGACACCTCCGACTTGGGTGGGAGCGGCGTGTAGCTCTTCGCTTGATTCCGATACTTTGCTTTGCCTACCAGATTGTCAGCCTGCTTCGTGGGATGCGATGTCAGACCTCTCCTTCTTTCTCAACAATGCGCTACGGCTACCCCGGAAAGCAAATCATCTTCGATTACTCAAGTGATGGGGGTGTTCTTTACTCTTTAAGTTCGAGATTGCTAGGATGGGAATCCGAGGAGCAGTCATGCAGCGCCGTGAAGATGGCCCGGGAAAGTAACTCGGAACTTCCATATGGGTCGTTCTCTCTTCTGTGGCCCACGTTCTTGGTGCTTTGCTTGAGTCATTTCATCGAGACACTTTCGTGCGCATTACAAGGTCGGCCAGTGATGACGGAGACAGGAATGTCCATATTCGAGCACTCACTTGCCTTCGCAGAAGCCGAGTCAATGATTGGCAAATCCGTCGGATTGGGCATGTTCGGTCTTCCCAAACAGAATCCGCTCAGCGCTATGGCCGGTGAAATCAACGACGAATCAACTTCGGTTCTCCAACTACTCACAAGGTCGCAAGTGTTGGAACGCATGAACGTTACGCCAGAGTTACTACTCATTGCTTTAATCTCGTGCTGCAACAGTGCTTCTTCCCATATCCTCGATATCTTTGGGAAGCAGAGCAGATATCGACTCTTCAACACCGCTCTTTGGGGTGCCTGCTTTATGGCTGCGATGTCGTGGGGGCTAGATGCCGGACCACCCATCAGCCTCGAAACCGGCGTCCTTAGATTCCCAACCGTGTGTATTGTGGGATTCATTCCTCATATCATGGTACTGGGTGGTATTACAATATGCGGCGCAATATACGCACTGGCGCTCACCATCACCGCCTTCTCCTTGTCTTCAGAAGATGCTCAGCCTGTTTCCCTTTACGATCGATTCATGCTGGCTCACGATAATATGCAAGGCTCGAGCCAAGTCCGAAGCATTCGCATCAACAGACACGAAGACTTCTACACAACCCTACTTCGAATCGGGTATGTCGCTCTTACAGCTGCCAGCGAAGCCGTATTCCTGAACGAGGGCAAGGCTGTTATTGCAAGGAGGATGACATGGCTGGAAGAAGATCGGCTTACCGAAATCGAAGCTCAGCGGCAAAAGTCCTCTCCCCATGGCCACTGGAAAAATGAATCCAATAATCGATCCATTGAGGCCACGGGCTTTGCAAATTTCGAAGTGCCGGAGCAATCTCGGGCATGGGAAACTGGTTATAACCGCGAGAAGAAGATCGACAAGGAGAAGGAGGGTCCTCGCGCCGTTCACTCTGAGTCCCATGTAGGAGGAGTGGGAGCAGTTCGTGTTTCTATCCGATTAATTCACGTGTTCGGATTTTTCCGTGCAATCTGTCTGCTCATGCTTCGATGGACTACCTACGGACTCAGCAGCGCTCTTGATCGACTGGGAATCACCGCCCGACCGCTGTGGCTGAAACGCCTCATCGGTCACCGTCGACAACCGCCCGGTTCTGATAAAGAACCCCCGAAACAGTCGTTAGACTTCTGGATTCTTTCGGATAACGGCAATCTTGAACTCCCCGAAAATGGCGAGTTTGACGTTGAAGCTGAGATGCGAAAGCGGGAGCGTGCGAACCGGCCAAACTGGATGGGCGCCGATGAAAATTATCTGGACGACAGGCTGTATAGCTGGTGGAAAATTGGTGGCTCCTGGGGTAACCAAGATCAAACCTCGGATTACAACCCGCCAACAGATGACTTTGACACTACAAGTGTGATCTCAATGTCTACTAATGCCTCAGGATCAGAGTGGGAAGATGAACCTTCAGATGACGGTCGTCGAACCCCTACCCAGGTCGACCCGTACGCAGATAGGAGCACTTCACTCCAAGACCCATTACTAGACATGACGACGCTCGCGCGCCTTCTGGATCCCCGGGACCGCGAGAGCAGAGAAGAAGCTCAGATCCTAGCTGCTCATCTGAAGACAAGCAATGGAAGTCCCCAAATTATGACACGCAGTCGCTACCAGAAACAAGTTGAAAGGGAGAGATCTCGCATCTTGTTTTCCTCGCGTCTTCACCAATTGGACACGATGCAATCGGGTTCTGGAGGGCGAAAGCCTACTGCCGAGGAGGAATCCGAGCTTCTAGAGAAATTGATTCTTTCCCGTCGCTCGGAAGTGCCCACGGATACCGATGCCCACACATGGGAATCTGGCGCGACGGGTCTCGGTCCCAATGGACCCCCCTGTGTTGTCTGTCAAACCAGCCCTCGAGCCATTATCACTTGGCCATGTCGCTGTCTGTGCATTTGCGAGGACTGTCGTGTCAGTCTTGCTATGAATAACTTTGGCAGCTGCGTGACTTGTCGTCAGGAGGTTGGAGGTTTCATGCGTCTATGGGTTCCTTGAATGGCTGACTAGCCTAGTTCCTGTTCTATCCTTTACCTTTCCATATCATTTTAGGGTTACTTGGAGTATGGCATACGAATAGCTTGTAATATATTGCACTTACATCATGATCATCTCGGGCTACTCAGATCTACCGGGACAAATGGAAAACCTGCGGACTGCTGACTATGCATTTCTGGGAAGGCTCACTTTACCTGTTCCAAGTTTCTCGTTCCTCCCAATGGCGACTTCCCGGGTGTATCAAGATACCAGGAAACAGGCACTACCCCCATGTCATTACTCACTAACAAGAGGCCTATAGCCCGCCTCCCACATTTGGGCTTGAATCCATTCCCGCAGCTCCGACTCATTCTCGGGAATTCCCTCTTGCTGTGCGAGCCCTTCCTCCACCGCACATCTGATCACAGCGGCCGCAATATTCACACTGATCTTGCGTACGTTTTGAACATCGGGGAGTAATGGTTTGTTGGAGTCTTTCAGGGCCGGTGACTCTGCTTTGAGTGCCTCAACGGCAGCGACAAGCATCTTCTTGGACATCAGCCGACATTGAGAGAGGACTGCTCCAAGACCAATGCCCGGGAAACATGTTGAATTGTTGCATTCAGCTAGGATGGCCTCGTTAGCGTAATTTCTGTGTGTGCGCCTCCTTGGCTCTTACCGATCTCGTATTCAGTGCCATTGTATTTCACAGGGTCGAATGGGCTGCCTGTGGCAACGAGGGCTCTTCCTTCTGTCCATTTGTAAAGGTCATCGGGCTTTGCCTCGTGGAGTCGGGTAGGGTTGCTCAGAGGGAAAACGATAGGTCTTTCCACATGGCGGGCCATCTCACGAATTGCATCCTCGGTAAATGCGCCAGGTTTCGTAGATGTACCGATGAGAACGTGTGGTTGGACCTTCTTGATAACCGACTGCAAGTCTCGATCATTATCTGTCCAATCTTGATCGTCTCGTGCGAAAGATCGCTGTCCGTCGGTCAATTTCTGATCAAGAGACTTTACCAGAAGGCCTGGCTTATCGATACACCTTGTTCAATCAACATCAGTGGAGGGCTATTTATGTTCCATTTTGATGCATACCATATTTGCTTCGATGCATCATCCTTCGACTTCTGTGTTTCAGTGGCGATAGTCTCGGCGATCTGATCTGCAATGCCAATACCGGCAGTGCCTGATCCGAAAATCACGACCCGGACATCTTCCAATTGAACCTTGCTCACTTCAAGTGCAGCCAGCATGGCAGCCAGAGTGACACATCCTGTTCCTTGGATATCATCATTGAAACATGGGATCTGTGACTGATAGCGGTTGAGGATTCTTCGTGCATTGCTCAATCCAAAGTCCTCACTGACACAGTTAGTCGGGACCAATGGACATGATTGGAATGGGACTTGGCATACAAATGGATATAGGCCTTGGGGAACCGCTTGCGAGCAGCTTGCACAAATCGATCCACAAACTGATCATACTTTTCTCCTCTTTCACGGTGCTGCCGCAGACCCAAGTACAGTTCGTCGGCGAGAAGTTCTTCGTTCTAGAGCCGCCATTAGCGAATGCTATGCTGATATGAGCCAAACATACATCTGTTCCACAATCTAAAACAACCGGTAGTTGGCGTGATGGGTGAATCCCAGCACAAAGCGTGGTGATGACAAGTTTTGCGACCGAGATGAGAATGGCACCAACGCCCTGGTCTCCGATACCTAGGATCTAACGTATCATAGTTAGAGCAGCCCTGGTTCAATGATACTTGAGTAGATTCAAAGCTCACCTCTTCTCCATCGCTGACTACAATGTAGTCAATATCATCACCGATTCCAAATGAGGAGAGACTTTCTTCAATACGATCCTGGTCGTTTATGTTCAAGAAGCAACCCTCGGGTTTTCTAAACAGTCGCGAATAGTTCTGGATTGCATCGCCCTCGGTAGGAGTATAGATCACACTGAACATCTCCTTTAAATGTGTTTGAACAAGCTGGTTAGAAGGTTAGAAAGGGTGGAATTCCTCGGGTCTTGCTCGGGTCTTCTTACCTTGTAGTAGAGCACCTCGTTCTGTGCTTTCATGCTAGACAAGAAAGTGTTCTTGGCTAGGTCATCTGCTCTGCTGCTGTATTGCTGATAGGCACGTTGAACCTGCTCGTCCAGTGTCTGTATGTTGGGTGGGAGGAAGCCATGCAGTTTGAAAGCGGATCGCTCATGGGTTGGGAAAGCAGATCCTTTGTTAAACTGTGATGTTTGCAGTACAGATGCTCCCTGTTGATGTTAGAGGAATATCCATGGATACTGACCTCGGGCGCTCGGCTCAGCTTACCTGGTAGGGACAGGGGAGAGGTCCAGCCGTTGCGCGGGGCAAGTGACTGAACTTCGACTTCTGGTCTGACATGACGATAATGCTAGAAAAATGCTACTTGACTTTAGAAGTAGAATATTGTCAAACTGTTTAGGATCACAGAAAGGCCAGGACAGAAATAAGCAGCGACGATCGGAAGACGGAAGTCAACCCGCAAATGCTTGTCTGACTGTGATGTCACTTCCTCATCCTGTTTGTATCTATACTTAAGTGGATATTCCCTGTTTGGGCTCCACACATTGACTTCAAGCCTTGTCATTCTAGAGTTGCATAACTAGGTCTACAGGTATGTGGGCTATCTAGTATGTTGTGCGACCAAAGTGATGTCAAAATATATTGTACAACCTACGCGGGTCTGGATAACAGAAGATGGGACAAGAAATGTCTTCACATTCATTTTTATCAAAAGTCAAAACGTACACTGTATTAATTGTGGCGACTGTACACGGTAATAATCCAATGCCAGTCAGTACATCAAACTGCCGATCAAAGACAGCAAGCTGTCCCAAACCCGACAGAATCAAATTAGGTATAGGTATATTTACAGGACGTAGGCGGCAGCGGCCACAACAGCAGCGACACCGGCAAGGTTACCCTTGACATTGGTGGCAGCGCCAGTGTAGGCAGGGGAAGAAGCCGAGGCCGAAGCCGAGGCAGTCTGGGAGCCCAGAGGGGTGGAGGTGGCAGCGCCGCTGGAGCCGATGGCGGTGGAAGAGCCGACGGCAGTGGTGCCGGCGGAGGAGGACTCGGCAGGGGTGGACTCAGCAGAGGAAGACTCTGCGACACTGGAGCTGTCACTGGCGGTAGCGGTGGCAGTGGCAGTAGGGGTAGCACTGGTCTCAGCGGGAGTGGAGCTTGAGGAGCTGGCTCCGGTGGTGCTAGCGCTGGAAGCGCCGGTAGTCACCACGGGAGGCACCGAGATGGGGTGGCCAGCAGAGGAGCACTGTTCAACGACGGCGTTGGAAACGGCTGGTTCAAATTAGCTGGTGCATTTGGGACTCGGGTCTAGTGAGCCTACCGATCTGGTCGGCAATCTTGCAGGCCTTCTGCACACAGGGAGTGATGCTGCTGACAAGCTCGGTCTTCTGGCAGTGGCAGTTGAAGTCGAGGAGCTCGGAGCAACCGTCGCTGCCAAGGGCAGTGATGAAGCATTGAAGCTAGAGGTAAGTTAGTATATCCTCTTAGGTCTCTTTGGGTCATGATGAAAGTGTACCGAGCAAGCGGGGACATTAGGCAGCTGGGCCTGAGCCAGGCCGGCAGCAACGAGGGCAACAAGGGTGGTAGAGAACTTCATCTTGACAAAAATGCTGGACTGAATATGTATCGAGGTTAAAGACCACTTTTCGAAAACGACAGTTGAATAATCAGTGAATACGGATGAGCTGTCGAGAAAGAAAATGTAGTGATGGGAATGCCCTTCTTATAAACTTTGTCGGTGCCATTCATCTGTGTCACAGCGCCCTGGCAGAGTCGCACTAAAGGTTCACAGACGGGAACATCACATGTCTCTGCATCTTTAATGCGCCTTGATAAACACGCAGAGCACCGCGGTTGACCCAAAACCTGTAATTACCACGGACTGTGACCCCAGTCCGTCCTTTGCATAGCCAAGCCTGATGGCTGATGCCGGACCCTAGGTTCAATGGCCGATTGAGCGTAGCATCTAAGATGGCTGACTTGATGGCGTAGAAGTCTCGTACGGCGTACGTATGCTCGCGTTACCAAGTCAGGATTAGACCAGGGTGCAGTGGGCAGCCATCAGAGGCTGGACCAGTGGCAATGCCTGGTTGTGCAGCGGTTGCCCCATTTACAGCTAGTCCCACGGCCGAATAGAGAGTGGGCAGTAATCTCCACTATCTGTCCAGACTTGAAGGAACGGTACTTTCGATGTACGAGTTGGCAGTCCACGCAGCTCAGGTTGTGCAACGTCTCAACTGTAAGGCCTTGTGCCTATCAGGAATTCAATGCTCGAGCGGTGTACAGCGTACATGAGGAATGTGGGACGCGCAACCCTGAAAGCATGACCAAGACTTTGACGATTTCCAGTGGCAAAGCGCATTGAGGAAAATCCGGGGAAGAAAATTGGAGCCCGAGGGTAGCATCGAACTATTCCCCTTCGGGTGGTGGTCCGGATCAGTCAGCAGTTAATATAATTTGACCTTGTGGTTGTAGGACATGTCCTTTAGTTGCAGGGTCCAAACTCAGGGGACAAACTGTTATTGACATTTGACTACTACATCTGTGGCGTCACCGGTCAAGAATGATTCCTGGGATCCGAAAGTACAGGCGCTCACACTTGTTCAGGCTGGTTGGCACTTCACTCCGGTCGTTCGATATGCTCCGAGATAAAAAGGGACTAGCGAGATTACCAAAGTGTTCACTTCGAGTGACACTTCGGACCCATGAGTCGATCGTGATACTCTGTACCTGCATGAGGTCAATCTGACCTTCACTACTGTCCAATTTCCCCAATCCCTTGAATCCCTCAGATTCAAGGTTCTTTGAAGTCAGCGTCCACGGGTGCGGAGCATGAGATTGTATCCACTGCACGAAAGTGGGCTGCCCCAGGGCCCAAGTGAGACATTGGAGGGGCACGGTCAAGGGGCCAGAAGCTTCGACTTGAACAATGAGCACAGGGCTTGCCAAGGCCCTAGTAGGGGCTCTGGGGAATCACACGGGGTCCCTAGCGCTGCTAGGGTCCTATTAGCGAGACATAAATACCCAAGGACAATCAATGTACGGGTAGATACCATCCAGCCATTTTTAATTGACTCCCGGTGTATTCCGTACTCTATACTCCAACCTGCATCGGCTGAAATCTCTGCAACTGGGTTAGGCTTGAACTTCTAGAATTAATCATATGTCCAGTGATTGAATTCAGTATTTCGCACGTGCAAATTTCCGCGGCCATAATCTCACTGTATTGGTTTTGAGGGAGAACAATAGCAATAGATAAGCCAATATAAACGACGAAACAATATAAGTAATACATAAAGTAATAAAACAAGCAACCATTGATATCGCGGGGGCGGGCCCCCGAACAGAGCCGTGGATCGCATGGTTACAGCAGAGAATTGTAACCGAAATGAGATGTCGAAGGCATAGTCATTTCTAGTTTCAAAATATCGATAAACTACTTAAGACATATAGCCCTGGAACATTGCCCTTGGAATCAATTGGAAAATATTTCCGGCCAGATGACTTGGAACCGCGGCGAAGATCACTCGACCGTATCGTATCATTCTAGCATAAATCTAGATTTGATTTGGTGGGGTTTGTTCTAACGTTGTTTCTACGCAGCTATGATCAGGGCTCGTATACAGAGGATGATTAGGTTCAATTCGCCTGAAACAACAGTCACAAACCCTCCAAGTTGGAAGGGTCTCAATGCCTCGGCTCAACACATGGAAACTTCCAAGATTGACATCAACGATGCAACACCCATATTGTACGAGTGAGTCCAGGAAAAGACAACAGAGCACGTGGAGAATTGGAAAGTTGGCAGTGTCAACGTATGGCCTAATTTGTGTGCCGGTCGACCTGACCGAACAACTACACCACTGAATGAGGCCTGCTGGAAAGAGAGGTCTCTCATATGGGGATATCATTCCACTAACGCCATGCTAAAATCAAAATGTAAAAACAAAACCATATGTTCATGACAACAGCTCATCGATGTATGCCCGCTGTTTCGTGTCTTTCCCTTTCAGAAGAACCGCAAGAACTTCAATAGGAGGGTTGAGTTTCAATTGGTTGGCACGGCGCCAGCGCTTGATTCGAGCGATTCCGATGCAGGGCTAGAGGTTTCATTAGAGCTGTTGAGGCACAGCAGACAAAAGGATCGCATACCCCATATTGACTTGAGAGATCAAAATGTCTCAGAATCTTTTCTTCCATGTCGATTCCCTCTTGGTGCGCTTGTCCAAAGTCAGCCACGGAGGGTCCTAGGTACTTGGTTCCCTTTGAAGCACTTACCAGGAGGTGCTAAGCGAGTCTCATCTTGAGTCCGCCAATACCGCCAAATGTCCTGCTTGTTCAACTCCAGCGCCCGCTTGTCCTCCTCCGTGTGCGGCGCCTGAACCTCGGTGGTGGCCTGTTGGCGCACGACTAGTTCCGCGACGTGAGGCTTAGAGGTTTCCGGTACGTCGGAAAGCTGAGGTTCGGGGGTTGAGGGAGATTTAGTTCGGAGCGAGTCGAGGGCCTTGGTCTGGGGTGCGGTGACTGGTTTGGTAACTCGAGCCTGGGAGCCAAAGGCTAGGGTTGACTGCCCATTGTTTGCTGTACGGCGACGAGGAGGCATTTTGAGTACGAGAATACGAGTAGGAAGTATCTCCGAAGTATAGGTATTAAGGTCAGTGGGGAGACGAAGTGTCAAGTCATGTGTGGAGAAAGGACGTCATATGGTTGCACTAGCAACCATCGGAATCCTGACCATGGAACTAGAGGAGTATTTTGTACTGTAGTTGTATATAGAGTATTTAAGTAGACACATTGCACATCTCGGTATGTTCCATATTCTCTGTGTATTCTGTGATCGACTCTAAGCCCATGTGTGATGACGATGATGACATTGCGAATTGGCCTTGAGACACATCTATATAACCCCATAGTCACATAGAAATAGAATATCCTGTAGCCTGAGAGCCTGGAGATCACAGTAGATACAAGGAAATACATTCATATACTTAAGTATACGACGGTGGAAACGAGTAAATCAAAGCGAGGCTCAAAATCACGAAGTTTGGGGGGGCTCGGCTCACCTTTCCCCACCGTCAGGAGCTCAGCTTCTCTAATCACACAGGCTTCTCCCTCAACCACCAACATTCAACTCAGCTTTCTCACTAACCCTACATTATCTTACTACCGTCCAGTTCAAGCTGGACTCTGGTTATCCCGTCCAGAAGGGTTTCCCACATCCCGTCCGCTCGCATTCCCTCCACATATCCCGACCCTACCTCCGCATGTCCATGGTGCTACAGGCACACTTGATTCGAGATGGCCGCCTTCGTGCGCATTTCAGGCCCAGCAAATGGCAACTTTCTGCTCGGCTACCCCGGAATCTCCGCGACTATGGTGAGCGCCCTCCCGGACAGCCATGCGACCAGGCAGTCTGGCCCCCTGGTCGAAGCCATTGATTGACACTCTCAAGCCACGCATCGAGGGTAAGGTCGAAATCCGCCCCTGCGCCGGTATCACAGCCCCCGTCAACGTCTCACTCGTCACTATCTCCCTCCTCCGCCGCGAAACCATCCACCCCTCGGCCGACTCCGTTGCAAAGAAACGCTTGGCGCCGCCGCGCAAAGAGATCACGGACATCGTGGGCAAGGAGATGCTCTTATTTCGATGCCCGGCCGGAAGAGAATACGAAGAGGTAATTTCGATGGACTTGCCTTTCGTACTCTTTATTCCATTTGGCCGTGGTGGCCGCGATGCCTCCCGCCGTGTTCCTCCCGCCAGTGTACAGCTTCAAAGTCGGACCGCCGAGACATACTACGAGATGGTGGTGACGGTCCAACAGGGACAGCAAGAACAGCGCAAATACACATTCCCCGTTCCCATTGCACGGTACGACACACTTTCTACTTTCGGCATGTACAATCGTCCCGAGTCCGCGGAACGGGTATCAGATCATCTAGTCACCCTAGCCATCTCAGTCCCACGGTGGTCGTATGGGCCCCTCGATCCCGTCAGTGTCTATGTGAAGCTCTCCCCCAACGAAAGCTGGATGGGCAAGGCGCGAAAAGTGACGATCAGCAAAATCACCATCGGGATCGACGAAGAGATCATCTTCAACCACGAGGGCGACGAGCCCCAACGCAAAGTGAAAGTTCTAGCCAAGAAAACAGAAATTATTGGCGTGAAACTACCCCAATCCGGATATTTGACAAACCTGGGATTAGTGTTTCCTGCCAAGGATCTGCGCGACGCCGAGGGTATCTTGCCCAGGAACAGAGCAGCATTCCCTACCTATGGCGTGAGCGGCTTCACTACCACAGCGAGTCTATATAAAATCGAGTACTACCTCACCGTCCGAGTGAGTTTCCCTCCTTCTGTCCCTATGTGATACACCGAAAGAGATTAGGCTTACACCAAGCAGGCCCACCTAACCTCAGCAAGAGATATAACGATACGCCAACCGATCGTGGTCTGTCCCCTCGACCATGCTGGCTGCAAAGAAGAAATGGAGGCCATTGAGCAAGCTGCCCGGGATGCTGCCCACATCAACCCCGACAACCCCATGCTGCCCCTTCCAGCAATAGTACGACCCAACGACCTCAACGCCCTAAGCCACCTAGGCTGTGCAATCGTTGGCAATCAGAAGAAACCACTGATCGACTGAAGCGCCCTTGCCGCTCCTGATCATGAAAAATGACAAAAAAAAGAACCCTATTTAATCACACTCCACATCGGTCCCGTCCTGATCTGCTGTCCCTGCATCGGCGATCTCGACCCTAGGACCGACAGTGGCCATAATTTTCGGTCCTCCTGCGAGCAGCACGGTGGCAAAATCCTACCCCGTGCGTCCGCCATATCATGACATGTCTTATGATTGCATAAATCCTGGAGTTTGTTGCATGGCATTTTTAAAGAGCTGTTTGTTCATTTGATAGGGAATCACAGGTGTCCGGGGTGTTGGTGCACTGCCAGGCTTTTCCTGCACGGGTTGATTCATACCCAGCCAGTGCCCTTTGGCTTTTATTAGGCTGCTCATTCGGCATTGGGCTTGTCTGTCGAACTTACATCGGCGCATTCGAGCTCAGTGGACTGAATACATACGAATTGCCAATTATGTATTTTGACTAGATGTATCTCTTGCATCCTACTTGGGTATCATCGCTTCAACATTGACCAAATGACGCGTACCACTTGCAAATGCCACACAGGGGGTATCAACTTCCTATACAAATTTCTTTTTCCTGCCCGATCTCATTTCTCCTCATTTTCCAATATCCAAGAATCCCATAGCGATGCTGAGCATGTCTGCATCTACCACTTGGTCTTTATCCCTAGTTTCGCTCTCGCTCTCAATTTCCCGGAGACAATCCTTCAGAATTTCTAATATTGCGTGGTATTGTCTTGAAGAAGAACCAAAGGTGTCGAGTGCGTTCTCGAGGCTGTTTGATATCTACAGCTGGGTTAGATGAATATAGGCTGTTTTGACAAAAACCTAACGAACCTTGCGTAAACTTTCGTTGTAGTTCACTATATGTTGAACGCTGGGGTCCATGGTTGATGGAGTACGAGTACGGTGGCACTGTCGAGATATGAGTCCTTTTTAACGTGGGGCGTAAATAGGAGGGGAATATATCCCACGGTCACCGCCTCTGTCTGAAGCATATTCCAGCCTCCAACAATAGCTTTACCACCAAAGCCTTGGAACTTTTGCCTATGGAGGGTAGACCTCTCGACACGTATTCCGAGAATTCCAGTCACAAGTGCTTCTAGCGTTATGAAATTCCAATCTCTTCTAATGTCCAAGGCCTCTCTTCAACCCCATTCCCCTCCCTCTCACTAACCGGATGACCAAACTCGACCAAAAACCTCACCATCCACCCATCCATACAAAAGCTAGTATCAACAGAGCGCCTACAAGCTCGATGAAAAGCCTGCAGACGCTCCATGCAAACATCCAGCGTGGGCCAGAGACCACGCAACCGAGTAAGGATACAGAAATTCCTCTCCAGTCTCCGCCTTGCGTGCGCAATACCCTCATTATCAACCCCGAAAAGCAAGGTGTGGATCTGGACAGTCGAGGCAATCACTAGAACATGTCCTACCATATTGTACAGCACGTCGCACCCGGGGACCTCCTCTGAACTGTAGATCATTTCGCACAGCAGGACGGCATGGTCTTTACATTTGTTGGCGTAGAAGTGTGTGCGCGGTACATAACTGCGTAAATCTTCGTGGAGGAATCGATAGAAGAGCATTTGGCCGTAGTGGTAGTAGCCTAGGTAGAGGGTTACGAAGAGCTGGCCCAGGCCGTCGGATGCGAAAGAGACGAGATTTGCGCGTGTATCGTGCATGTGCACCGGTAGTTCGGCGAGCCAGCGGTCGAGCTTTGCAGAGAGATCGGAGATTCTGGTCATTATGTAGGTTGTAGTTAGGGAAGTTTCTGCGGCTTCAATGTTGAAGTCATTGATTTCGCAGAGGATTCGGTTTAGAAGGACCATTTGTGCGAGGAGCGATGAGGCGCGGTCGGTTTCGACTTCTACCGTGAAGCCTTGCTCACGGTTCATTTGTAGGAATGTTGTTTCATTCATCGGGAGGGGGGTGTTTGGCTTTGGGGTAAGTAGACGTGGGAGTCGAACTCCCGTTGAGGACCAGACGTCTATCATACAGAGGGTCCACCATACTTTGGGATGTTAAAATTTGAGATTGAATAGAGTGAAAGCATACGAACCTCTGATATAAATCTCCTGTTCAACCCGATTCGCGGCCTGGCAATTTGGTAAATCGAGAAGCTGGGCAATGCGGCATGCAACTGCGTAGTATATTGTCTCCGAGGCCGGCTTACCGTCAACCACGCCAATTGCGCCCAGCAAGACGCAGGCTTGAATTGTTGTCACAGAGACGTTATTAAGGTCTAGCAGCTCTTCACATCGCTTGGCAAACCCCCTCCCCCTTTCTCGGGGGTCTATGTCGGCAAAGAACGGGTGCGTTGAAAAGCTACAGAAGTCAGTCAGGAGTCATTCGGGCCGAATCGCAGAATTCATACCGGGCCGAGAGTGCCAACATGCCATAGATCAAGATTTTGGGTGCCTGACCTCGGAGCATGTCTTCCACCAGACTTGGCCGATGAAACAGTGAATGGAATTTATCATGCACATAGTCGAAATAGAGCTGCACCAGATCCCTGCAGAGAGGTTGTTCTGGCAGAGTACAACTTTCGGATTCCAATAGAGCATCACTCCTAGAAACTGGAGTTGATTTGTCTGACACAGACTCCGGAGCCTTGGCTACCGATGACTCCGCTCGCGTACATGTCAACTTTCGAGCCGAACAGTATGTGCAAGCCAGACCGGGCCTCCGAATGTCACATTTCCGGCGCCGTTCACTGACATCGTATGAGCGCGGGGTGTGGGGGTGAGGGATAAACTGCTTACCGGCATATTGAACATGCCTTTGCCAATCTCATTTTGTCCTAGCTTGCGGCAATTGTGCCAATATATACGTCACTCGCGAGAGACAGGACGATGGGAGAAATGGAGAAAACAATTCCCGGCGGAATTGAACCTACTCCAGCCAATCAGAAACTGCCAAAGCCGCCGACACGGACAATCCCCGGCTCACTCCGCATTTGGGACCCCGCAATTACTCCACGCTGCGCTTTTATATCGCCCAAAATGCCTGCGATCGGCAGGATACAAGTTACTAGAGCTGTGAATGATCTTGGAAGTTCCACTGCTCTCTGCTCGGAAGCAATTGACCCCCGGGTCTCGCACATATTGAGTTTGACATTGACTGAGCCGAGATTCCTTACCGTGGATGCAACCTTGGGGTTAAACATATAAAGGTATCGTCTTCGCTTTTCCAGGAAGTGTGTGAGCCGGAAATCCCTCAGACAAGCTAAGATGGTTCGCTTCACAAGGAATACTGCGGTGGCTACCGGCCTCGTAGCGATACTTGTGCACTCTCCGGCTGTGATGGCGCAGAACTCAAACACCAAGCGTGAGTGACTTCTTTGTACTGAAAAGATGAATTGATGTTGACTAGTATATCTATAGCCATTGTGACAGATGGCACTTCCTTCGCTCTCAATGGCGACAATGTGTCTTATCGCTTCCATGTGGACAATAGCACCGGTGACCTTCTAGGAGATCACTTCGGTGGCTCTGTTACAGGGAACATTCCATTGGAGTCGGTAGGCGATGTCAATGGCTGGGTTGGTACCACTGGCCGTGTTCGCCGTGAGTTCCCAGACCAAGGTCGAGGGGACTTCCGCATCCCTGCGATTCGCATTCGCCAGTCGGCAGGATACACCGTTTCTGATTTGCAATACCAATCGCACCGCATCATTGCGGGAAAGCCTGCCCTGCCTGGATTGCCCGCCACAATGGGAAGCGAAGAAGATGTTAGCACTTTGGTGGTCAGTCTATACGACAAGTATAGCGACGTTGCGGCGGACCTGTCGTATTCGATCTTTCCCAAGTACGATGCCATCGTGCGTAGTGTCAATGTCACGAACAATGGCAAGGGAAATATTACCATCGAGTCGCTAGCTAGTCTGAGCGTGGACCTGCCGTACGAAGATCTCGAGATGATCAGCCTGCGGGGAGACTGGGCGAGAGAGGCCCACAAGGAGAGAAGAAAGGTCGAGTATGGCATTCAAAGCTTTGGAAGTTCCACTGGCTACTCGTCACACCTCCACAACCCATTCTTGGCGTTGGTCGAGCCATCGGCCACTGAGTCTCATGGAGAGGCATGGGGTTTCTCGCTAGTGTACACAGGATCGTTTTCAGTGGACGTTGAGAAGGGGTCCCAGGGTTTCACCCGCGCACTTCTTGGCTTCAACCCTGGTCAGCTTTCCTGGAAATTGGCCCCCGGAGAGACTCTCGCATCCCCGGAATGTGTTTCTGTGTACTCCAAGAATGGTATTGGAGGCATGTCACGCGCCTTGCATGGTCTGTACCGCAAGCATCTCATCAAGAGCAAGTTTGCCACCAGTGATCGCCCTGCCCTTCTCAACAGCTGGGAAGGACTTGGCTCTACCTTCAACCAAAGCAGTATCTACAACCTCGCGAAGGAGGCCGCGGAGGTGGGCGCCAAGCTCTTCGTCTTGGATGACGGCTGGTTTGGAGACGAGTACCCTCGCATCTCTGACGAGGAAGGATTGGGTGACTGGGTGCCCAACCCTGCACGTTTCCCCGATGGCCTCGAGCCCATTGTGAAGAAGATCACCGATCTCAAGGCCGCAAACACGTCAACCAACTTGCGCTTCGGTATCTGGGTGGAGCCTGAAATGGTCAACCCTAACTCGACACTTTACCACGAGCACCCAGACTGGGCCTTGCACGCGGGACTGTACCCACGAACAGAGCGACGTAACCAGCTCGTGCTCAACCTTGCCCTCCCGGAGGTCCAGGACTTCATCATCAAGTCCGTCTCGGATATCCTCAACAGTGCGGATATCAGTTATGTCAAGTGGGACAACAACAGAGGTATCCATGAGATGCCTTCCCCTGCCACGAACCATGCCTACATGCTCGGCATGTACCGTGTCTTCGACGAACTGACCACGAAGTTCCCCGACGTTCTCTGGGAGGGATGTGCCTCGGGTGGAGGTCGTTTCGACCCAGGTGTTCTGCAGTACTTCCCTCAGATCTGGACCTCTGATGACACGGATGCCGTGGAGCGTATTTCCATTCAGCTTGGTACTTCCCTTGCCTACCCACCTAGCGCAATGGGCGCTCACTTGTCCGCCGTGCCAAACCAACAGACCGGTCGGACTGTCCCTGTTGCCTTCCGTGGTCATGTAGCTATGATGGGCGGCTCGTTCGGTTTGGAACTCGACCCAGCTGAGATGACTGCTGAGGACAAAGCCGCTCTCCCGGGTCTCATTGCTCTCTCGGAGAAGATCAACCCCATCATTCTGAATGGTGACTTGTGGCGGTTGAACTTGCCAGAGGACTCGAACTGGCCTGCTGCTTTGTTCATTGGCGAGGATGGCAAGCAGGCAGTGCTCTTTGTCTTCCAACTCGCACCTAACATCGATCACTCTTGGCCGCGTATTAGGTTGCAGGGCTTGGATGCGCAGGCGACATACAAGATTGATGGCAACGCCACCTATACTGGTGCAACTCTGATGAATCTTGGCTTGCAGTTCCCCTTCTCGACTGATTACGGAAGCGAGGTTGTGATGCTAGAGAAGCAATAGAACGGACATGGATTTGAGGTAGAAATAGTCCATAGGGACCATGACTTTCCGAGGTTTTTCATGTTCACATATATCACATAGTTTGGCAATGATATAAATTTCAATTTGGGTTATATAAAGTCAAATGGTTCGATTCTGGAATTGATTTTGGTTAGATGGCTCTTCTGAAATTGTAGGGAGCTCTAGAGCTGGGGGCCTCGAACTCAAACAAAAGGCGGTATTGTATGGCAAATTCCGACCCTTATCGATAAGAGCGCATCTTTATCTTTTCTGACTCCAAAGATCCGTCCTGAGAACTGACTGCCTTTGCACGCCGGTTTCGACATGGCAGACGCAGATGAAGAATTTCTGCAGAATCCTGCAAATGCTTCTGTACAGCCTGAGGTTGACCTGTCTGACGAGACACAGGACTTTCGCTTCCTCAACAACCTGAACATGTAGGCCCCCACGAACTTGCGCATTCTTGACAGCCAGCTAATTACCTCAATTCGTTCAGCTATGCAGACTCAGGCAGTCTCCCGCGTCGTGGAGAGAAGGACTTTGAGCCTAATCCAACAGAACACCAAACTGGCGTCCTTTCCGAGTCGCGCAGGGCGATGCACAATGCCCTCTCATTTCCTCGTCTTCATAGCACAAAGGCCCATGTTATAGCGTTCTATGCACCAGATGGATATACCCCGCTAGCCGAAATTCCTCCACCGAAAGCCCCACAACAAACAGACAAGAGTACAGAGTCAGCTGAGAAGCCCGCAAGGCCCACGCCGAGGTCTGCTAACATCAACCCCGACGTATGTGTCTATGTGCCCAACCCAAAAGGTCCTTTCTTCAAATCAGTTGGCCAGAGTGACCGTTGGAATCGCCTCTGGTTATTACCCGAGGAAGCTTTATACCTTATTGAGAGAGGCAGTTTGGATATCAGATGGCCCAGCCCGACCGATCCTGCAATCCCTGGGGAGGACGGCCTCTCTATACCAATGAGCTTGCAGGCTGCATGGGCATCCTTCATAGGACATGGTGGTCTGACTCTCGAACGATACTCTGTTTATAGCGGCCTTAAACGCCTGGGATACACGCTCGCTCGAGCTCCTGGGTGGTGTGATGAAGCGGAGCAACGAGAACATGAGCAGAATCTTGCTCCTAGCCCAAGCTATAATGAGAATATTATACCAAAGCTGCGCGGAGCTGGCCTAGCAGGTATCCTAGGATCATTGTTCAACTGGATCCACGATCCTTATTCAACAGCCTCGACAACATCCGGCCCAATGATTGGCACCGGAATCAACCGTCACTACATGGATGTATACCGCAAGCTCGCAATTATCCCATGGTACGACCCCATCACTGCATCCCCCTCAAACCCCTCCGATACTACAGCGCCATTCCGTGTCGTGTTCCACGTCTGGAAGCCCTCGACGCCCGTCAAAAAATCAGCACCACCCACCCCCGAGTTCCGTGTCGCGGTCCTCAGCACTCGTGATCAAACTACCATGCCAAACATGACACAACTCGGCGCATTGCTTGAAAGCACACCCCTCGATCCTCCATCCGGAGAGAAGATGGAGCGGATGATGTATATGAGACTACGACATGGATATCGCAACGTTATTCTGGCAGTTGTGGATCAGGGTGTCGTGAGCTACTTGCGCGTCGCTGACTCGGCATTTGGGAAGGAGAAGCTGTATGAGAATCAAGGTGGACCCCGGGGACCTAAACGGGGAGGACGTGGATATCAAAAATCCAAAAAGCGTTGAATTCCCTTAGATCTTAAATGAATAAACGTCACATTTAATTCCTCCATTCAATAGGATGATTACACCCGAACTAATATCTTTACATAACTTGTGATTCATTTCGCGTTTGTCATACATCAAGCATGACTTGAACATAATTTCATGCATTCGAGTAAGCAGCTCACAGTCTGTACATTTCAGTCCTGCTCCTGGCCCCATCAAAGACGGAAGTGTTGTCAAGCGGACCATATTGCCTAGTAATCACCTTCAATGCCTCTTGCGCAACAAGGCCACCAGTCAACGAAGAAATGTTATGCAGCTCGCCACCCTGGGCCCGGCGCACCTCCTTGATCGCACGCGCGATCTGCTCCCGCGCCGCAGTGTCCACAGCCACCCCGTCGCCCCCAGTGAGCAAAGCCAAAATACGCTCCGTGTGACTGTGCCAGAGTGCGCTATCGTCAATGGATCTCTCCTTCTCCAGATTGTTGGATTGAATTTCATCTACAACCGAGTCGAGGACCTGGGTTGCAATGAAAATGGGGACCAAGGAGTCCTCCGAGTTGAGTTCGTTTCGAATCTTCTTGAGTGTTGAGGCGTCACTGTCGATGCTGATTTGGGGAATGCTACGACCTCGCACGACCTTGATGTGCGCGGCATTCTTACAGAAGACTTCGATCTCCCGGTCGAGAATGGCTGGTGACTGGCGTCCGATTTGAGACTCGAGTTGGCGTACCGTAGCTGTCACTTCTTCGACATCCTTTCGTGCCTTGGCCTTGTAGATGTTTTGCAGTGCAACGTAATCCGCTGACTGGGCTTTCATGTCGGGCAGAGATCCAGGGAGAGGTAGCACGCCATGGGAGCCATGGAAACTTTTTATGGCTGATGCAATTATCCAGAAATCCTGGGATGCAGACGTCAGCTGCTGACATTCCTCCATGTTGAAGATATCTCGGATCGAACTGCGCAGCTCAAAGGGTGAGATTGTTTTCAGCACAGCGGAAACTGCCTCATCGAAATTCTCTTCCCCTCCCTCGGGATTGGAAGTCCGCGCCTGGCCGCGCACAAACTCTCTGAACTCGGTTTTCTGTTTGTAGTTACTCGGTGCGCTTCCGTCGTGTGTTTGTTTCCATTGCTCAAGGAAGTGAAGCAGCAGGAGAATGTAGGGAACATGACCATGCTGGTGGTCGTCGAGGGTGTCCAGAGTCTCCAATTTAGAGGCAGCAGCGACAAGCTCCGGCCATGGGTTCAAAAGACGCAGATCTTGGGTCGATTCTGGATCTGGGTGTGTTTCAACAATGGGGAACTCTGCGGGAAGCTGAACTGAAAATGTGGAGAAGAATCCCACTGAATGGAGATATAGCACGGGGATGCCTAATTGCTTCGCTTGCCAGCATAGCGGAGCCAATGTGGAGCGTCTAATCGGACCAGAGATGATAATCAACTTGTGTCTGGGTAAAAAATCGGGATCAACAGTGAGATCTGAAATGCGCTGTATCATGAGTGAGTCAACAATGATCTTTGCTTGAGATTCAAACGAATGGATCATACTTTAGAGTAGTGATATCCCTGCACGTCGGGGTTTAATTCTCTCAATAGTCGACAAGTTTCTTCGGCACGGGACTTGCCAAGTGATTCTTCTTCTAAGAAGAAGTTCACACCAAGGTCAGACTCGGTGACCGTTGCGGGATCAACGATAGTGAAGCCACCGATACCAGGCAAGACCAGATTCTTGAGGGCCTCGACGCCTGCCACGCCAGAAACACCGGTGCTGTGTTGAGCAAGCGGGCCATCCGAATTCACCAACAAAACGCGGGAATCCTCGAGTGCTTGCTGGCCAGTTGCGGCCCACAAGCGGAGTTGGCGATCATACTTGCGCTCCTTGGAGGTTGGGCCAGTCAAGGCGGCGGGGAACGCATCTGTCATGGTATTAAAGAGCGGGAAGATGATGAAAGTGGAAAGTTGGATTGAAGGACGTTCAGAACAGCCCCAAATGAAGACTCCCAGAGTTATCTCTCGATAAAGATTTACTTTCTGGCTTTTCCTGCAACTTTGGAAGCTATCAAGTTTGAGTAATTGTTGACTGTTCGGACAATTGGAGGTGCTGGGCGCTTTTTACTAAGCAGGTCAGGCATGGATTCAGGCATGAATCATGCCTGCCAATTCAGGTGTCAATATCGAGCGAGGCCTTGCCATCCTTTCAAATGTTCATCATACCCTTGCTCCCTGCCAAACTCTAACATATTGAACACAGAATGAGAAATACAAATAGTTTTCACAGACCCAGTACCACTTAGACTTGACGTAGGTAGCATTGATAGGATTCATTCCAAAGGTGACATGCAGTACGAGTATGCCCAGGTGAGAAGACATACCAAGCATACTAGATGCCATTCAAGTACACCGCTTTTGCGCTATGGCAAGCTCATTCTCTTCTTGCTTTTGTCACTGCACAAGTTCCAAGCCACACCAGCCTCATCACAAAGTCACTTGTCTCTTGTAGTCGACATCGTTCACCTTGCGTCGACTCGTTCCCGTGTGTATTACATATTGTATTGGCCACCGATATCATAGTTTCCAGGTCCATCTGTGCCATATGGTCCAGGGGATGAATGATAATGTTCAAAAAGAGCGACATGGCGGCGGTGGTCAGATAAGATACTATTAATCTGTGGTCCAGAAATGTTAGCAGAGAACGACTCCGAGGATACGCCAGAGGATCTAGGTAGAAATCCACAGTGATTCAGATTGACGTACCGAGACCTGTCTGCTGTGTCTTTAGTGCATAGAACCTTGATACACCATATAGTGGACCGACTGGCCTCAAGGGATAGATCAAAACTGGAATGTACCACATGGTGTAGGTCCCTATAACCATCGCCCACACCAGGTATACACTTTCTGACTGTGGTGTGAATTATGGTCATTAGGTGGTGGTATTCCAGCTGGAGCGATATAAGTCGGTTGAAATGAAGACTGCATTCCCCCATTGTGTTTAACGGAGAGCTCTGGGAGACAAAAAGCGCAGGGCGAAAGTGAAGGGGTATAGACAAACGCCAGCTCTCGATCTCATCGTCAAGTTGTCGTATGTTGAGAAGAAGCTGATTGTTGTCATTCTTCAACGCTTGAGCGGAAAAAAGGTGCCGGCAGACTTTTTCCTTAAGAAGGCTCAACTTGAGATCTCCAGGGAAATGGGGGATCAGATGCCCAGATATTTGATCACTCGATTGAACTGATCCTCGTCTTCCTGGCAAGTAACTGTCATACTCCAGATAGTTTTCTGGGAAAGTGAGGTCGCAGTAAGAATCTGTGAGCAGCGGTGGGTTTCCTGTGCGAAGTGAAATGTCTTTGTCAAGCACGTAGGATACCCAGAACAGCACACGAATATGACGTGCTTCTCGCTCTGGAATAGACAAATCTTGTCCGGGCGCGGCTTGCGCTTCGTGGATGTGTCCGCCAAGGGAGCAGATCATGGAGCATGCCATTGAATTAAACATATTAGCTTTTTTCCAATGACCATTGAACATAAAACGGAGTTGCTGATTCCCATGGTCAGTATATGCTTGCGGTGGGTTCGAGGGTATATGGAGCGACCTCATCTTACCAGCAAAAGTATGGTCTGAAGCGTTGTCAAGCTGATATCTCCCATAGCCTGTATCAAAAGAGAGTTCGCCTGCGCTGCGCATGTATGTGCGTCTATAGCGGTTGAGATTTGTTGCGACAAATTCAAATAAGACGCCATGGATATAGTCGCGAGAAGACAGGCCGTAGTCGAGAGCTGGGTGGTAGAAAGAGATATCTCGGCGCTTTCACTATAAGCTGATTGAATGGTACTCTCCAAAAGGGCCTCGTCCAATATTGGAAACGCGAGGTTGAATGGTGACATCAAATATGCGTTCAGTAATTCTCGAGTTTCAAACTCGTCCGGTAATTTGCCCAACCCTGACGGAGATGTTGACCCCAGATCTACGAAGGAAGCAGGCTCCGAGATGGTAATACAAAAGTCTTCCAGCGAAACGATTTGACTGGTCTTGGTTGATATCCAATGTCTCCCTGCTTCGGAGCGAATTGGCATACCGTTAAAAAACCAGTTAGGCCCTAGCTGGTTTGAAAGCCTATCGAGCCTACTCTTTAGTCTATCGGCGGACGGTCCATTGAGAGCAGAGGGCGTTCGTGTGGGATCAGAGGCGATTTGTAAGACCGGGGTTCCAAGGTTAACACTTCGTCCTCCTCTAATGGACGGAGAGGCTGTGGTCGATGTTTCAGCAGCTGCCACAACTTCACCTGCAAACTCCTTTCCAGGCGATGCTTGCGCCAGAGCACCTTCGAGCTGCTTAATTCGCTCTGACAGGTTATTTACTTCGCTCTGGTCCACACTTAAGTGAAGCACAGAAGAGAAAAAGGCATTAGAATATTTCGCGTAATTTTTCGGGCTAGAAGCTCAAATACCTGGCCCGTGGCTTTTTTTGAGGTCTTTCTCGGTCGAAAGTACACTCAAGGCTGCGATGTGTACACCATTCACATGGTCCCGGTGCGCTAGGAAGCGAGCATTGGATCTATATGCCAGATGCGATAACTTAATCAGAGTCCAGTGTTGAAGAAGAAGATCATGAATAAATACCTTTCTGCGATGACAGGCGTCGCATGCTTTCTTTTGAGGAAGTGGTCTTTTTGGCATTGTGTCGGCGAAGAGTTTCCCGAAATCGCCGACGCCGCATGCCTGATTGTGGTGGACACGGGGTTTTCGGGTCATCATGTGACACAAGTGGATCCATAGTCTCCACTGGTGACGAAGTATGTAAATCATGGCCAATTTTCATACGGTCAAGAATTATGGACAATATCTGAGCTGCAGCCCCCTGTAATGACATTTCGACTGATAACTGAAAGCCCCTGTTACAACTACCTAGAAGGATGAAGTACCATTTGATTTCCTCATCAGTGCTTCCATGCATTGGACACTATTACCACGGTGAACAGGTTCACCTAATCCCTAGAAGTCTGACGCGGAAACAATATCCCACCCACGCTGTCTTGATCCCCTGAGTCCATCAGCAGACAAACATGTTGGTATATGGATCAGATGTCCCCGTTGAATGCGAACGAATGCGGCATAAAGGGTGCCAGCGAGCGCGACTGCTATGACACTTATCAAAACGGGCCATTGGAATTGATCAGGCCTCGAGAAAACAATCGTGGCAATGTAGGAGCAGATCTCGAAAAGGTTTTGCCACGCAGCTTCGGTAGATGAAAACGAGCCTCGCGTGCTTGCATCAACGCCCTAGAGAACAACACATCAAGTCAGCAATAGAACATCAAATAATCAATCATACCGAGTATTTATGGAGCAATCAGTAGGTGAAACGGACAGGGAGGTTGTGTTGATGAGCTCTCACCTCTTGGACAATTATTTGTGCACATAGGTCGAACCCCCTTAAGCCAATACGGCTCAAAATCGTGCCACCCACTATACCAGATGCTGATATCAGTGGGAATTCTTTGAAATCCCAGAAAACAGACATTCCAGCGACTAAACAGGCGATCTGCCAGGATGCAAGCCAGAGTCCAGCACGAGTTGTTCCGATTCTTTCCATGAGCCAGGGAGCGATCCAGGTCGCCAGGAATTCACAGGCAACGGATAATGTTCTTGTGGTGGCGATTAGAGCAGAGTCATAGCCTGTCGACAAGAGCCAAGTGACCATTTGCCCGGAAAATGACAGTACAGTCAGGTAAAGAAGAGCCCCAGCAAACGACGGCAGGAATACAGGGTGTCGGATATAGGCCACAAAGTCTTGGGCTGCTTTGTTTACCAGGCTTCGGCAAGGGCCCCATATGCGTGCTTTGAGGCCATGTGGCTGCACTTCGATCGTGGAGGCGTCGGACTCGGCGGCTTGGTTTCGTTCTGATAATCCTGGCACCATGTGATATACCTGGACATTCCACGAATATATTAGAAGACCAGAGCGGATTCGTTGTTATATGTTGATACTCAGACAAGATCACACGTACCTGTGCTATTGAGTAGTATTCAATGACGACGGAGCACACATTCATCCCAAGGTTTACTAGAATGGCAGTGTCTGTGGATATGGTATCCACGAATGCGATGAACAGGGGCCCTAGCAACTTGCAAACCAAGTCAATCCGCCTCATTTGAGCGTTCATGGCTGAATATCACGGAGCAATGTCAGCAAACTGGTTCTCGAACCGGGTCGACGTTTACACACCCTTAAGAGTATGATGGTTGTCCCCAGCAACTACCACGGCCTATCGAGGAAGTGTCAGGAAAGTTCCCCAAACTAAAACTTCCAAGTCTGCAATACGCACCCAATCTCTCTCCACAGAGACCATATTCATGATGGAGCATAGCTTTTCTATGCATGCCAAAAAGGCCAGAGCTGTAAGGAGTGAATAGTTCAGCTCGCGGGCCATTTGAAATTTCACTTTGAGGAGATAAAAGATAGCACACGATGCAGCCACGGCAAGTCTCTGTAACACTGCAGTTGGACGAAGCCATTGTGAGTATACGACTTCAGGAGATATTTGGGCAGCGGCACGAGAAATAAACTCACCGATTGATACACGGACGACTTTGAGTCGATTTTCAACGTCGATATAATGACCTACAGCAGGCGCAAAGACAATCGCGGCCAAACCGCGAGAAAGAGCGTAGACTGACATTGGCAACAGAGTGCCGGGATAGATTGTTGCCAGATATAGAACTGCTCCAAACTCAAAGACTCGGGAATTCCATGTTGACAAGAAATGTGACAGATAGAGGCGATTGGCAAGCTTTTTGGGAAACTCATCTCTGAGGTCGTTGCCTCTCTGAGAAGTAGAGGGTGAATCGGCGTTTGAATCGGCATGCAGCAAAGGTGTGTCCTCAGCCGGTAGCTGTTGCTTTATTGGAGCTCTGGTCATGTTTCAACCGCAATTGCCGGGCAATCTGCTAGACTCTCGAGTATCGAAAAGTTGCGGATAGTGCACGTCTCGGGCCTTTTGAGTTGACTCTCAAGAAAAGGGAGAGCTACTGGATATATGGTTTTCTGTCAGGAGTCTCGGAAATGTGGATTCCATGTCAAGCACATCTTCATTTGCAGCTAGCTTCCAAGGTTTAGAATCTCAACAAATAAGGACCTCCGAGTGGCGTGGTCCGTAGAGCCTGGAAGGGCAGGTGCAGGTGCCAAGCAAACATGGTGTTATGTAAGCGGCGTTTTCGGCAGCCGCGATGCCCAGGGCTGTTCACTTTGGGAAGTCGTCAACCTTGCAAGTTGCAACTTCCAATGTTGGTCTTAGCCAGGTGGACTTTTCTGGACTTTGCTCACTCTACCTGTCACGATCGAATGGCTCTCGCTATATACCTGACGAAGAAACTCACAATTGCGTCTCCATTTCTTAATCAATCTATCAAAAGCTGCACATGTTCCTTTCCAATTGGGAAAACATCTCACAGAGTACCACAGCGTTGGCTCCATTCAAGCACAGAGTACATGTGACCCTGATTGCTGTCTGTGTCAATAGCACATGAAACGGCGGAGGTCACCTTCGTCGTCGGCTCTCGGTTGTGGGGGCCAGGGCCGGGTGCTAGGGAGTGGGGTTCCTTGGCCCCGGGGGCGGTCGAGACAAACCTCCCCAGGCACGAAAATAAGCAAAGTACGGAGTGGAAATAATGGGACCTTAGAATTGAAATCATTCATTAGGCATGGGTACCGTGGTACCAAACCATTGTTTCTCGTTGAACTCCATACAAATCGTACATTTTAGTTATTATGTGTGGACCAATGCAAGAAAGTTGCATGGTATGTATGGTGCGTGATCCCAAGGAATACAAATGCACTCACTCCGTAGCTTTTGGTATGTACTCGTAGAGGCATGGGCTCCGAATTCGGAGTCTGTACTTCGTATCTGAGTGTTGATCATTGTCCCTTGCATTCCTTAAAATCAGACTTCATTACTCCGTCTGATGTATGTACGAGTAGTTTTGACTCCTTACTTCGTAGCAAATAAACGAGGAAAGGAAGATCTTTTCGAGACTGACGTGGCTCGCGCATTAGAGGCGCTTCTCTTCGTTTCACAGGTCCAAATTCAGTGACAGAGGATCGAAACTAAGCCATCGGGTCCGTTTTGTGTGGGGTTAAATATGGGGTAACCCGATCAGCCGCAAAAACAAGAGATGCCAAAATCTAAAATCTGCGACGCAAACTCAATAATTGTCCCACGCTCTGGCCCAGGGGCGCATACAGAATGGCACTTTACTCATATGAAAGTCCCACAGTGCTCTATGCTTGTACAATATGGACTTATGTATCAGGACATGACGCTGGTGAAATATTCTCCGAGTTTCATAACTTAATTGTTTCACTTGATACGGAACCGTTCAAAATGTAGAATATATTCTAAAGTTACTAGGCACAATTTGTATAGTCTTGTGTAGGAGAGAAATATTCAAGATACTGAGGTGAAAAATCTGCCGTGACATTGCTAGGGTGCCATTCTGCAGACTTGGTTCGGACTCGGCTGCACCGTCGAAACGGGATCGACACTGGATCGGCACGGTTTGGTTTCAATATTCCGTCGAAGGCCGATCATGACGCTTCGTCTCAAAATCAAAGCAAAAAGACCCTGCTCTCATCTGGACAGTCGACAATATTTATATCTGTTTAATCCTCCCGAAGTGGCATTGTCTTCAATTCAATCAAATCGTTTTCCTATCATCAAGAAAATCCAACAACCGAAACCAATTCCCTCTCCAATCCGAAGTCAATCAATTCCCACTCCTGAAGTCTCCAAGATGAAGTTTGCCGTCGTCGCTCTCGCCTTTGCCGCTCTCTCACACGCCCAATCCCGGGCTGATGTTCCTCCCTGTGCCCTTCCCTGTCTGGACGATGCTGTCAAGCAGAACACCAGCTGCGCAACCGATGACTACGCTTGTATCTGCAAGGACCAAGATGCTGTCAAATCAGCTGCCACAAGCTGTGTCGTATCTAAGTGCGGCATCAGCACTGCCCAGAGTATGGCTACTCTTCAATGCTGCTAATGCAAAGGCTAATCAAATATATAGACGATGTCTTGCCTGCCGTCAAGAAGATCTGCGATGCGCAATAAGGTCCCAGTGACTTTCTGACCTGGTGCTAGCTACTTTCTATGCAGCTATGGAATTGAAAGCTTTCCAGCCATAGGCAGGCCGTGGCATCCGTTGTACGGAGAGGAAAGTATTTGCTACTGGCTTAGCAAGTTGTCAAAGTGATCCAAGGACATATGTACAGTATCTAGATCCACATTATTTGAGATGATTTTAAGAAACTTGCACCTGGCAGGTGCTCTTTGAGCCAAGTTTCATACTTAAGCATGCCATATGATACGTAGGAAGTACCAAAAAATGAACATGCCCAGCGCATGTGGGAGAATCCATAGAGGCAATCAGCCTGCGCTGGCCCTGGATGTGATCCTGACACCCCTAAGGTGTTTCACAGAATATTTCTGGTGTAATCGTGTTGTTTCTTTTTAACTAGACCTAAACATAATCTTCAAGGGTGGTTTCAATGCGATTTAATGTCCACAGGTCCCAAGATTGTTTACTGAGCACTTAAAAAGGTATGAACGTTCCACTTGAGGTTCTTTAGTGTATATTTCTAAGGATTCCTTTCCATATCTATGATTTGGTCAATGCTGACTCTCAGCTCTTATGCTTTGTTTTTCTAAAGTTTTTTTCTTTTTTTGTGTTACCATTCCAAGTTTTACTGATGTATATATGGTACGTATCATATTCCATAGAACAGGTCGTTAGCTTATTCTCTACGGAATACTCCATACAGGTAGCAGAGACTTCAGGCCATTGGTGACGGTCTTATAGCCTAGATATTACCTTGGAGAAATTGACCAACTAACCCATTGCCGCGGTTGGACATGCCACTGCGCTTAAATTTGCCGAAGTAGGATGGAATGCCGCTCGGCCCAGTAGAACCCCCACTAGTGCATGACGTTATATGTTAGAACTAATATGGTCGATTTGGCTTCTGCATCTACTACTTTCTCACGGAGTACACCAATTGACCTGTAGACAGCGCTAAGGGGTTAAATACGAGACGGGACCCATGTTCCCAACCGCCCGCTGCTCCCCTCTTTTCTTCCGACTCCCCACACTTCTTTTCCGTCCCAGATTCCATTCCACCATGGCCGCCCTCATTGAAGAAGCCAAGCGCGCTGCCGCAAAGGTTGCCGTTGAGAAGCATTACCCCCAAGATGCCCGCTGGGTCGGTATTGGTAGCGGTACCACCATTGTCTACGTCGTTGAGGCAATCAAGGCTCTCGGCGTGGACACCTCCGCCACCAAATACGTGCCCACCGGCTACCAGTCTAAGCAACTGATCATTGGCGCTGGCCTGACCGCTGTCGAATTTGACAGCATTCCCTCCGGTACCATCTTCGACGTCGCTTTTGACGGCGCGGATGAAGTCGATGAGGATCTGAACTGCATTAAGGGTGGCGGTGCCTGCTTGTTCCAAGAGAAGATCGTCGCTATGCAGGCCAAGGAATTTGTCTGCGTTGCCGGTGAGTTTACTACATATGACATGATCCCGATTCCATTGGGAGTTTCTCAATGCCGTGTCGCGATCATTTTGGACTTTGCGCAAAACTAACTCTCATCCCTCAAGATCACCGCAAGCTCCAACCCCGCCTCCTCTCAAACTGGAAGACTGTCCCCATTGAAGTCGCCCCCATCGCCGCTCACCGTGTTCTGTCCAAGCTCAAGGACCTCGGCAGCGTCAACCCATTCATTCGGGCTTCCGCAAGCGAAAAGGAAGGTCCTCTCAAGACCGACCAGGGCTTCTTCATTATTGATGCTCCTTTCCCGCCCTTGTTGATCAAGTCCGATATCGCTGCTGGCAAGGAAGGCAACGGTAAGGATGGTGTGTGGGCAGTCCAAGATCTTGCTCGCAAGATCAACGAGATCGCGGGTGTGCTTGAGGTCGGTATCTTCCAGGGCGAAACTGGCCCGCAGGCTACTGCGGCTGGCGGTATCGGAGGACAGCGACCCGTCGCGGCCTACTTTGGCATGGCCGATGGATCGGTCTCCGTCCGTAAGGCTGAGTAGATGTCACATCGAACGATGGACTTTGGGGACGATACGAGACTACGTAAATAGATGAGATGATACCAATATTTCTCCTTTGTCCAGCCTTGAACCCGCTAAGATCGGAAGTTGCCAGGTTGCGAATTTTTGAAGTGTTTTATGTCGTATTTGCTATGGTATCAAGACGCTTCATTCCGAGCAGAGAAAAGAAAAAGAGCAGTTTTGGTGGCCGCGGGTTTATTTGGGAACCTTGCCCTTGGCCTCTGTCTCGCCCAGTTCCCGCACATAAATCATCACCGAGCCCTCGGGGACATCATCATGACCGTCCTCAAACCCAGGGCTGACTGCCATGGCTAGATGGCGGCCACTACCGCTGAATGCGACGGCGGACACACTGGTCTGAAGTTTCTGGTATTGGCGGATACGGCGCTTGGTAATTCCATCCCAAATGGCGACGACTCCATCACCACCACCAGAAGCAAATGTCCCGAACACGGGATGGAAGGCCAAGGCATTGACGGGGTAAACGACATCGACTCCATCCTCCGCGGTTTGGCGATGGCACTTGAAAGCGTACGTGCGGGCTTGAGATTCGGGCGATGGATCGAACCACTCCACCGCAACACGGCCCTCAATGCTGGATGAGGCGTAGCCGTTATCATCGGGCATGCAGGCAACTGCCCGAGTCATAAACTTCAAGCTACTCTCACGACGCTGCCAGGGCTCAACGTCCACGCGATTGCCACCGGGAACGTTGCTGTCTGTTTGCGCAGTGAGGATAGTCAATGCCTTGAGGTCGTAGATGTGCAAGGACCGTGAGGCCATGGCGACGACCAGCTTGGTGGCCGTCGCAGAGATCGAGAACGGCTTGGATGGGAGTGGAACAATGATGGGTAAAGAATCGAGGTTTGTGGCAAGGTGGAAGTGGAGTGTTGAGTCCCATGAAGCGGAGATGATGAGGTTGTGCTCGCGGCTGTACACAACGCTGCACACGCCAGCCTCGTGGCTGCTGAGTACGGTTTGTTCGCCGGTGTTTAGGTCAATCCTGCGAATATTAGTCAATGTTTATCTACGATCATAAGGCGATCGCTGATCACCGATCAGATCCATTGGGGAAAGACTCACTTCCTCACATCCCAGTCCAACCCAGCTGTGTAGATCTCATTTTCGTTCTCTCCGAAGCAGACGTCCAGGACGGGTGCGCGGTGCTCGAACTTCTGTAGTAGCTTTCCTTCCCCAATGTCGCCATTCTCATCGCGCAAGTCGTACAAGTAGACGTTCTTGTCCCATGACGAAACGACGATTCGGGTGGAATTGGGGTCGGGGGAGAACTTCAGTGCTGAGATAGCATCTGTAGGTGGCGAGGCCACGGCAAACGGTACAGATTCTGTATAATATGGTCAGAGATTGTTAAAATATAGTGGAATATGACGACCAGGGACAACTCACGGTTAGACATCGTAATTGAGCTGCGGAGTTGAAGAAGCTCAAGTCGGAAAGCTCCTTTAGCAGCCCTTTTCTGCCGTCGCAAACCGCCATCGGATTCCCCGCGCGTCGATAAGAAAAAAAAGATCACGGCCTGACATCACTCAGCACGACTCAAAAGTTTACTCCATACAATAGGCCCAAGATGCCCTTCGCACAGCTGGTTATTGGTCCTCCAGGAGCCGGGAAATCTACATATTGCAATGGCATGCACCAGTTCCTAGGCGCAATCGGCCGGCAATGCTCTATCGTTAATCTGGACCCCGCCAACGACAACACTTCCTATCCATGTGCGCTGGACGTACGCGATCTAGTCAAACTGGAAGAGATCATGGAGGAGGATAAGCTGGGCCCGAACGGAGGTGTTCTCTATGCTCTTGAGGAGCTTGAGCAGAACTTTGACTGGCTCGAAGACGGACTGAAGGAGCTTGGGGGTATGATATCTCACGTTGGAGTGCATTGGGTATGGCTAACACTTTGTTTCTAGAGGACTATATCCTATTTGACTGCCCTGGTCAAGTTGAACTTTTCACACATCACTCATCATTACGAAACATCTTCTTTAAGATTCAAAAAATGGGCATACGAGTTAGTGACATGACCCTCGACATAGCATTGCAATGCCTGGCTAACATCCGCTTTTGTGCATCAGTTGATCGTGGTCCATCTTGTTGACTCATACACTCTTACTTTGCCGTCAATGTATATCTCCGCTCTCCTCCTCTCCCTCCGCGCCATGCTCCAACTCGACCTCCCACACCTGAATGTCCTCACCAAAATCGACAACCTTGCCAACTATGCCCCTCTCCCTTTCAACCTAGATTACTACACAGAAGTTCAGGACTTGTCCTATCTACTCCCAGAGTTGGAAAACGAATCCTCACGACTATCACACCAAAAGTTTGGTGCTCTCAATAGGACCATCATCGACCTGGTCGAGGAATTTGGGCTTGTTGGCTTCGAGACGCTGGCCGTCGAAGATAAAAAGAGCATGATGAGTCTCCTGCGCGCTATTGATCGCGCATCTGGATATGCCTTTGGCCCTGCCGAGGGTGCCAATGATACTGTCTGGCAGGTGGCTGTCCGGGAGGGCATGGGTACCACAGACGTCCGAGACGTGCAAGAGCGCTGGCTGGACGCGAAGGATGAATACGATGAGCTGGAGGAGCAAGAACTGGAAGAGGAGGTCCGCCTGCGCAAGGCGGCGAGCCAAGTCGAGGCTACCGGGGCTGCCGGAGGTGACGATGACATGGAAGACGACGACGGACATGCCTACGACGAGGAGCTCGAGAAGTGGAAGCAGAACATGCCCGATAGTGGCGTTCGAGTACAGCGCAAGGCATAATAACAAAACCCCCAAGCCTTGATCTAGCTCGTCTTCCGAGCTTGAAAACATCACATTTAGCAATGAATAATCACCGTACAATTGGGGTATCTCATTAACGTATAAACACATCTCATCTGCTCTACTCATCACCCATGACTTCATCTTCACTTTCGTCCATCACGGAATCAACAACGGCAGTCCCCTTTCCCCCAGCAATCCCTTCGATTAAATCCCCTAGAACCCCTCGTTCTTCTGCATCCTTGACACGCACAATCTCTGCTCTAGCCCGACGGATCGCCTCCTCCTCTGCCTTGCGCATAGTTCCCGACACGCGGATCACGCGGAAAACGCACGCACGCTCACGGCCTGTGCCGCGCTTCTGCGGATTCGGGGACGGTTCCGGGACACCGGACATATATGTGATAGCAGACCAGACGATACGGAATGCAGCACGGGGACACCGCACTATTGCTGTCGATGTAGCCGGGGAGAGATATTTTACTGATAGTTGTTAGATAAAAGCATCGGGTATTGGGTGCGGACATTGAGGTTTCATGACCGCAAGAAGATTTATCCCTTACTTTGAATCCCAGCTGCTGAGGCACCACCTAGTTTTCCGATTCCCCAATCGCCATATAGCTCTGCGACAGATTCGCGAATCATCTTCGCGAGGAATCCTGCCGTGAGAGCGTCGGAGGTTGGGGAGTGTATTGCCAGGGAAGGGTTATGAGGGCTGGCGGAGTTCGGGGTGGCCGGCCAAGTCGATGGATCTGGGTACAGAATGTCCATGAGGAGGTAGCGGCTCTTCAAGCGGACCATGGTGGGTGAGCTGGCGGAGGTTTCGTTGTGGTTCTAAGTTTGAAGCAAGACGGGTCTGGTGGTAGAATTGAGCCTCCAAATCAGAGGGGCGAGCCGAAACTGGGTGCTGAATTCAGCTCGTGCAAGTACACCAAAGGAAGACGATAGAAAGAAGCAAGCTGGACCGGATGCTGGATTCCAAGTTCAGAAAAGATTGCGACTGATAGCGGAGGCGATAAGGATATTTCCTAATCGGCTCCACCTCCAGAACACTCAGGCGCAGAGCTCTTACAATGAACATAAGACCGCTGTATTTTCGAGTTGATTTTTTAGTGGTGATTACAAGAGAGGCCTACGAACTACTCGTATTTCGGAAAGCGTATATCATGCAGCAAGGGCACATTCATTATTCACCAAAGTGGTCTAGTCATCTACTGTAAAACGAATTAAATCAGATCCGTAGTCGGGTTGCACTTTTTTTTTTGAGTGTCAACTTGGTCATGCCACATGGACGCAGTACATCGATACACATAACTGCTCAGAAAACATAAGAAAAGAAAAACCAAGGGATGAACCATCCGAACTCCACCGCCCTGAATGGACGGACTATATGCCAGCGGACGGCGCTGCAAAAAGTCACAAACAAAATCACAGGTTGACCTCGACACGGCCTTCGGCACCACCCTTCTGCAAGGTGGGGAGGAGGTAGGTGATGTCGTCCCAGGGGTGGCGGTAGAGACCGGTGCGCAGGCGCTTCTGGTCGAGGTAGTGGGCAATGAGACCAATGGAGCGACCGAGAACGAAGAGACCGTTGAGCACACCCATGCGCATGTAGTCCTCAGTTTCCTCGGGGGTGAAGGCACCGCAGTTGCGGAGCAGGTCGACGAAGCAGACAGCGACACAGCCGTCGACGTTAAGAATGAGGTTGTCCTTCTTGGAGGTGGTGACAGTCTCAACGGCAATAGCGTAATCGAGCAGCTTGGTGCTGGGGAAGTGCTTCTTGACAAACTCCTTGACGAGCTCGACACGGAGATCGGGGTTCTGGCGGGACTTGACCTTGTGGCCGATACCGGGGATGAGCTTGTTCTCCTTGCGCATGATGTCGACGAAGTCACGGGGGCTCAGACCCTTGTCAAAGGCCTTGGTGAACTCCTCAGCGGCGCCATCCAGGGCACCACCGAAGCGGGAACCGATGGTCAGGAGACCAGAGACGAGGGCACTGATGAGGTCCTTGCCGGCACGGGTAGTAATAATGGTGTTCATGGCACCGGACACGGCGGGACCGTGGTCGGCAGTCAGCATCAGAACCATCTCGAGGAACTTGCTGGCGTAGGGAGGCAGGCGGCGGCGGAACCAGAGGAGAGACATGACACCGCCAATGCCGATATCCTCACGGAAGACATCGGAGATGGGCATACCGGCGTAGAGCAGCTCCTGGCCACGGTCGTCGGAGATGGTGGAGATGAAGGCAGCAGGCTTACGGACGAGACCGAGCTCCTGGGCCCAGGAGTAGTCAATGGGGATCTTAGGGACAACGGGCTCGGCGGCAGGGACGATGGAGCCCTTCTTGACCTCAGCGTCGTAGACCTCCTTGAGGGTCTGGGGAAGGTCCTCGAAAGTCTCGGGGACGTGGATACCGGCCTCGCGCATGGCCTTGTTCTTGACCACGGCGGTCTCGAGCTCAGAGTTGGCGGAGGCACCGGCGTGACCGAACTGAACCTCGGTCTGGAACATGCTGGCGCAAGTTCCGATAGCCCAGGCAACGATGGGCTTGGTGATGGTGCCGTTCTTAATGGCCTCAATCACACGGTACTCCTCAACACCACCGACCTCACCGAGGAGGACGAGGATCTTGCACTCGGGCTCGGCCTGGTAGCGGAGCAAGTGGTCGATGAAAGTGGTACCGGGGTAACGGTCACCACCAATGGCAACACCCTCGTACACACCGTCGGTGTTCTGGGAGATGATGTTGTTCAATTCGTTGGACATACCACCAGACTTGGAGACGTAACCGACGGAACCCTTGCGGTAGAGCTTGGAGGCAACGATGTTGTCCATCATACCACCGGTGTTACCGATCTTGTAGGAACCGGGCTTGATACCACCAACGGTAGCGGGACCAATGATGGTGATACCCTTCTCCTTGGCGGTGACCATGATCTCACGGGCACGACGCTCGGGGACACCTTCAGCGATGATGGCAATGGAGCGAATCTGGGGGTTCTCCATCAGCTCCATGGTGGAGGAGTAGACGGAGCGGGAAGAGGCGAAGTTGACAACGGTGTCGACATCGGGGTGCTTGGCCATGGCCTTCGCAACGTCCTGGTAGACGGGGAGGAGTGTCTCGCTGGTACCCCAGTACATCTTGCTGACGAACTGGCCACCGAAAGTGTAAATGATACCAGCCACTGAGGGGGTAGTACGCTTGCAAATGAAGTCAAAGTCGAGCATGCCCTGCACGGCTCGGGGTTGCATGCCGCTGGTTCTTGTTAGCTCGCTGTCGCCACGAGGGTTCTCCGGTTCAAACTCACTATACGAAGCATCGTGTCTTGTTGTGGAAGAGGCTGTGTTGGAGGGGAGAGAGGACCCGGCTAGGGGGAGCAAAGCGAGTGATGTTGTCGTTAGCAGACTGCTGGCCGTTGCCGGCGGGGAGAGTAGAGGGCATGATGAATCTGAGGAAGTATTAGTATTGGGGAAAGAAATTGGAAGGCGAGATCACTCCAGACTTACATAGTTAAACAAGCCGCTCAATGCGAGATAATTGAGAAGAGAGGAAAGGAGAAAGGGGGAAATTGAGGAGAAGAAAGCAGCTGTTGAGAAAAATCCGCGGGGTGAGTGTATTTCGGAGTACTCGCAGATACACCGTACAGCTCCTACCAGACCGCCGAGTTCCCCACCGGGTTTCAATACACTCAACACTCAGTCCCCAAAGTACTGGGTACCGCCAATACTGCAGGCCCCACCGATCTGTGCAAAGTACCTGTACGGGTACGGAGGCGGACGACTCCGTTGTATTGTTTATGGAGGGGCACTGCTATATTCTTCTATGTTGTATGATGCTCTACTATGAACTTTGCTAGTTAGTTATAGTATGTGCAAGAGTAGTAGAATTCACCAATTCGTCTTGTCCCCCGTACTCCATACGCTTTATTCAACTATGATTCTATAATGGTTTCAATGTGACCTATATCTCCAAGCAGCGGTCTATCACCCAACAATTTTTTCAGCGGTATCGGCCAAAAGTACATGGATTCGGAGCAAATAAAGAGTGCCACTGGAAGTACCTCCACCGGTGGAGCAGAGCTGTGCCCCGTTTTCCCAACGAAGGCGATACCCCCACCGCGGATCCGTCTCTCTGGTCTGTTCTCAACATACACACAGTGGGACCTGCCGAATTGTACGCTGTAAGTTCCAGCACAACTTTTTTTGGTATTGTACGCTGTACACTCCAGTATTCCCCCCCCGACTTTTCCATCTTTCTCTTTAGCTTCTTCAATTCTCTCTCTCTCTCCTTTTCATCTCTCCCTCCAAAAAACCACAATCCACACATCATGTCCGCCAAATCTATCTCCGAGGCCGACGGCAAGGCTATCATCAACTACCACCTCACTCGCGCCCCGGTGATCAAGCCCAGCCCTCTCCCCGCCTCTACAACACACAACGCCCCTCCCCGCCTCGCCTCTCTCTACTTCCCCGATGACAAGACCGTCAAGGATGTCCTTGACCAGGCTGAGGTCTCCTACCCTTGGCTCTTGGTCCCCGGCTCCAAGTTTGTTGCGAAGCCCGATCAATTGATCAAGCGCCGCGGTAAGAGCGGTCTGCTCGCTCTCAACAAGACTTGGGCTGAGGCTCGCGAATGGATTGAGTCCCGTGCCACCAAGGATGTCCAGGTTGAGACCGTCACAGGCGTGCTGCGCACTTTCCTCGTGGAGCCCTTTGTGCCCCACGATGCTTCCACTGAGGCCTACATTTGCATTAACTCCGTTCGCGAGGTAAGCTTACCCCAGAATTTTCCCTTTGCCCTTACCTTTCAATGAAAAAGATCACGAGCTAATAGTTCAATTTCAGGGTGACTGGATCCTCTTCTACCACGAGGGTGGTGTCGATGTCGGTGATGTTGATGCCAAGGCTGAGAAGCTGTTGATTCCCGTCAACCTTAAGCAATACCCCTCCAACGAGGAGATTGCTGCCGGTCTGCTGAGCAAGGTCCCCAAGGGTGTCCACAACGTCCTGGTTGACTTCATCACCCGTCTCTACGCCGTTTACGTCGACTGCCAGTTCACCTACCTCGAGATCAACCCCCTGGTTGTCATTCCCAACGCCGATGCCACCTCTGCCGATGTCCACTTCCTGGATCTCGCTGCCAAGATTGACCAGACCGCCGAGTTCGAGTGCGGTACCAAGTGGGCTATCGCCCGTAGCCCCGCTGCTCTCGGCTCCTCCGTCGTCGCTACCACCGACGGCAAGGTCAGCATTGACGCCGGTCCCCCTCTGGAGTTCCCCGCTCCCTTCGGTCGTGAGATGACCAAGGAGGAGAAGTTCATCTCCGACATGGACGCCAAGACCGGTGCTTCCCTCAAGCTTACCGTCCTCAACTCCAAGGGCCGCGTCTGGACCCTCGTTGCTGGTGGTGGTGCCTCCGTCGTCTACGCCGATGCCATCGCTTCCGCTGGTTTCGTGAGCGAGCTTGCCAACTACGGAGAATACTCCGGTGCCCCCAGTGAGGCCCAGTCCTTCCAATACGCTCGCACCGTTCTGGACCTTATGCTCCGTGCCCCCATGCACCCCGAGGGCAAGGTTCTCTTCATTGGTGGTGGTATTGCCAACTTCACCAACGTTGCCAGCACCTTCAAGGGTCTGATCCGCGCCATTCGCGAGGTCGCACCCGTGCTCGTTGAGCACAAGGTTCAGATCTGGGTCCGTCGTGCTGGTCCCAACTACCAGGAGGGTCTCAAGAACATCAAGTCCGTTGGTGTCGAGCTCGGCCTGGACATGCACGTCTACGGCCCCGAGATGCACGTTTCCGGTATCGTTCCTCTCGCCCTCCAGGGCAAGAAGTCCGATGTCAAGGAATTCGGCGCATAAACGGGTTAAACCCTATGTTTGATGTTTGTTTCTTCTTTGCAGCGTGTGTCCGTTGCATCGGTTTGTGGTATAATGCATGGCATGACATGACTTTGTTTGTTTGTTTTTTGCGGGATTCCGGGGGTCCGCGGTCACCCCGGCGTCTGTCCTGTTTTGCTGAGGCTATGGCGTTACTTCCCGCCCGGACGAAAAGACCCGGTCCTTCTGGCGCCGACGTGCTCTCCGTTGATTAGATTTTCATTTCCTTATGTTCACTACCGGGGGATTTAGATCGTGTGATGTCCCGTCGGATAATATCAATGATACGAGGCATTTATTGTCCCAATCTCTCCACGCAAGTAGATGTATTACTCCGTACTCGACAAATATGATACTTTGTAGAAGAACCTTCCAAAGTTGTGACCACATGCTCAATGGCAGAAAACATAATGGCCGTGAAAAATACCATCGAAAGTTACACGTGTATCGCATAACGGTAATTTTGGGAATAAGCTCAAAATCTAGGATCCAGGATCCAGGAACCCGAACAAGCTCCCGGACTCCACACAAGCTTCACCCCGGATTGACAGGGGCCTCCAGATCTAACTCTAGATCAAGGACATATAGAGTAGGGACCGTGCTGGGGCCTGCAATACCGAGGGGCTGACGAGCTTCCGTTGCTCCGAGATTAGGGCACGATAAGCACCGGACGAACGGGGGACCATGAGAGCTGAGTATAAATAGCGAGCGAGGTACGTACTCTATGACCTATCCTGATTAGGCTAGATGTTTAGCCTAGAGGCATACACTGAAGGGTCTATGTCTATGTCACACACTGTCGTGCATACTTACTATGGGAGTTTACTCCGTACAATATGTTTCAATTGAAACATTCCCCTACTCGACGATTCTCAGCTGTCTTGTCTTGCAAGTGATCTCAGTCACTCCTGGGAAGACTGAGGGTATGAGCCGATAGACTTCAGGAATGAACAACATGGATTTCAATTCTGTGCTTCAAATGACCCTCTTGCCGTTCGTTCCGTCTTTAACATTCCTTTCAAGGTTATCCTTCCATCAGACGGCCTCGACAGGTATCTGGTCATATTTTTCGACATATCTGGAAATCTTAATATTCACATACCTGGTATGGCGCTCACTTAAGCCCAGTTGCAGGATGTGAGTACTTCTTTACAGCGCCAAGGGCTTGTCTCGCCCGATACTCTTTCTGATCCCATACTGAGGGTGGGGTAGATCGATATGCGGGGGACTGACTAGCATTCCGGTTCTTTTTCTCTCCCTCAAATTGGTGCAATCGACCTACCATGCAGACAGCTTCTATCGAATTAACATCGTACAAGCCTGAAGGACAGAAAGGCAACTGATGCGAGAAGGCCCACGGAAACAACCTTGTGCTTGAAACATGACAGCTTCCCATATGTTTGGAAGCATCATCAGCGATCGATATCGATACTTCCACAGCCCACCATATTCAGGGTGCATGTAAGGTGAGGGTCTCATAGTAGAACCCGGCTCCCAATTTCTGGCTCTATCTGGGTACTCTCGGATACACCACCGAGAGTGGAAGAAAAGCGGACGCAAGGAGCAGCGGGAAATCGCATCCATGGATGCCAGGGTCTATCCCAGACTTCACGGTGACCGAAAAGGCGGATTCTGTTCTCCAAAATGCGTGAATCTTGCTGGTGGAATTGGCCATGTCTCCCACGTTCTCCGTGAGGATCACTTCCAAAGTTGTCATGGTTTGTGTCACTAACTGTGTGCTCTTATTTCGGATAGTCGTGTGAAACAGTCCTGGAGAATATTATGTATACTATATACTCTTCTCTTTGAATCCAATTATGATCACAGGAAACCGCAACACCACCCAGCGATTGGAATCATGTTTAACAAACCAACAATGATGACCTGTCAGTAAATATGCTAATTTATAAGCTAATAAATAGAACATCAACACCCAAACCGCTGCAGAAGGGCATCTCCGGGAGGAAACTCGGTTGGGGCTGTTGGTCCTTGGGGGGCCTGGGGGAGGCGAGTACGATGTTGAGGGGGATTGAGCGCATTAGCTATAGATACACTGGTTAGTTGTATATGGAAGGTATGGGATTGGCACATACTGCTTTGAACATCCCAACTAGGCCTTTTGGAAGGTGGGGGCATATTGTTTTCACAGTATGGTTTTGACCTTGCCCCTTTGGAACTACCAGTGCCACTTCGTTGGTGCCGATGGAGCTGCTCGACTCCATCTTTGTTGACAGGAAAGGGTGGAGTACGTGGAAATTTGGAGGTCGAAGCTGGACCTTGGGGTGAATGTGAAGCTAATGGGATCGAGGTTGGGGCATTCAGGGTGGATAGAGTCTGGGATACAGTATCTGATGCTGCGGTTTGCATTCGGGACCGCATTGCTCGTGACTTGAGCAGATTGTAGAGGTTGGTCATTTGGGACAGTTTGTTAGATTTGTCGCGACACATGTCATTCAACTCCTGGTTTTTCTTTTGAAGCTCCTCTTGGGCAGTTTGCATATCTAGTTTTGGAACGTGTGAGAATCCGAAGCAAGAAACAAAAGGAAGCCCCATACCAGAGATCTTGTTCTGCATGGCCGTCATTTCCGAGTTCGCATTGTGGATGACCTTGTCCATTTGCGTGTTGAGATTGGAGTACTTTTCCGTAAGCGACTTTGCTCGGTACTCTTGATAGAATCTGATGGAGCATCAGCTACCAAATCTCGAGACTGGACGTAAGATTGGGTTGAGACCTACATCTCCTGCGTGCTCTGATACGCCCAGAACCCCAAAGCACGGCCAGCACATTCCATGATGGTGTTTGGATCCAACCCACTCAACACACTCGTTTTGTAATCTTCCGTCGGATTCAAGACGGTGGAGACGGCATCATCTGGATTGAAGAGAACCGTTTGACATGCGGGACAGCGCCGACTGCTTGTGGTTGGATGTGAAAGTCCCAAGGCATCTGCGCAGTTATGACAGAAGATATGACTGTGGTTATCAGCAATGCCAGGAAATACAGATGCAGCAGTCTTACGAGCAAGTTGTCACCACAGCTTTCTCTTTCAATTCTGTTCTGCATTTAAGAGAATTGCATTTGAGCGCAAAATCCATGCCGCCGATACAGAGTGCAGAGTGTTGAGAAGATCGAGTTCCCAAGGTCACGAGAAAAAGGCGACTTCCATTTCTCTACGGCCAGCGGAAGGAAGCTTCGATTTGCCGCGTACATCAATTCCAGGTTGATACGGAAAATGACAAATGTGATCCCTGTCTGTCGTAATGATTATATTTTTAGTGGTTTTTGAACGTTCTAGAAAAAGAATGTATTCCCCTGTGCATCTCGTCGCGTTGAAGCCATCTTCTCTTCAAACTCTTTGCCAGGTTCATACTCGTGCCATAGACTGGCGGGGTATATGTGCTTGTTCTTCTCGAACCACCGTCGATCTACTACCTTAGTCTCCGAAAAGTCCTTGTCTGCGCCCTCTAGTTGATTGTCACCAACCGACTGGAGGCCACCAATAGGAGTCTCTGGGGAAGGCTGGTTGGAATAGTCAAAGAGCAGACCCCCAGCACGGGAGAAGCTGGGGACTTTGTTGGCGATGAAATGGTAGAATTCGTAATGCTATGCGTATGTTAGATGGGCTTGGCAGTCGAAGGGGTGGCAATGAGCTTACATGCGGGACAATAATATCACCTTTAACAAGCATCAGGTCATCAACACTGACACGCGCCCACTCCCTCCGAGTGTCCTTCTTGGCCTGAGATGCGTTGCTCCCACCGCGAACACCCATTTCCGCACCGACCTTGCGACACCGATCCAAGAATAACCAGACGTGGTCGCCCTTCTTGACCTTAACTGAACCAGCGGGTATACTGGTCCCATCATAGAACACAAATGGGATCAGGATCTCTGTATTCTTCACAGCTTCCTGCATGGCCAAGAACTCCTTCCGGAGAGTGTCGCGAGCTTGCGCCTCAGCCTCCATTGATGCCTTCGTCAACGCCTTGGGGGGAGGAGGGGCGTTTGGATTTGCTTTCATGCGTCGAGCTGCGCCATCCTCTGCGGGGGTCTTCGAACCAGATCGTGATACGCTCGAATCGCGCGGCGTTGTGGCGGATTCCATCCCGGTGTCGTCCTGGTCATCGCCGAATGAAAGCTTGCTCTTTGCGAATGGCTTCTTTTTCTTCTTTTTAGGAGGAGCATCACTCCCAGGCGGCGTGGACCTAATGCGCTGTGGTCAGCTTTGGCTGAATCAGAACCGGCACTTTACTTACCCGTCAGTCACTTCACCTGTGGAAGGGGTTGCGCTTCTTGAATTACCAGATGCCAGTCGACCAAGCGACTTGTCATGCGCTTCGCGCTCTTTTTGTTCGAGTACCTCGGCGCGGCGCTTGCGAAAGTCGGAAAGATGAACGAGACCAACAGTTTGCTCCTTGAGCATCTCCTCCGCGGAAACGCTTTGGCCGGCGAAAGACCGCGGAGTAGATGTACGGCTGTCCTCCTCTTCTGCCATGGTGTAAAGGACTGAAGCCAATCAATTCGGCAACTGCAGCGAGAAAATGCGAATGTTGAAATCGAAGTCACTGACGTCTTGTCTCACACGTGACCTTGAAGTTCCAGTGCAAGTAAAGCGACTTGCGATGACCTGGAGATGTTACCCCCAATGTATTGCCAATGATCTAGAAGAAAGTCCTACTTTAAGTAAATAATCTTTTTAGGGTTCCAAGTAGCGATCAACTCGGACTGTGGGAGCTAGAACATCATCTCTCAAGCTCTCAATAGAACAGTGCAAACAAGTCAAACTCGGCACGCAGCGCGCAACCTGCGTCGATCTCGATCCTCTTTGACACATCTTTTTGCTAAACTCAACGTTCAATCGAAAGCTAGCCACCATGGACGAAGAAGATGATGATTTCTATGATCCCGTTGATACGGTTCCGACGACCCAATCGCACCATCCACCTCAGAATGCAGCCCAGGACGGTGATCCCATAGACGAGGAGGAGGAGGTTGAAGAAGAAGACGATGTGCGCGGACTCTCTGGGCCTTTACCTAGCTCTGTTCTGATCTAACTATCTTATAGGATGATTTCAATATCATTACAGAAGCTCCCGAAGGCGCACCGCCGCCCGAGCCGTACGTTCTTCCATCGCGCGCGCTCTACACTTATACTGATAGTACCAGCTCTCATCCTCGCCATGCAAGTTTAAGGCAAGAGCCGCCAAGGCCAAGCTCGACCGATCCGGGCTCAGTAGCGATGTCTGCAACCCCGTCCGCGACGCCACGACTCGACAACGCGGCTCCCCAAGTCAGCCACGCAACCACCGAAGCCTCGAATGAAAAGCCCGGCTCTGCTTACCCAGCAATCCACAGTTCGACCATTGACGTCAATGCGAACCCTGTTCACCCCACGACCGGGAAGCCTATCATGTCCACTGACATGGACGCCGACCTCCCTTCTGACGACAAGCCCTGGCGACGACCGGGGACAGATGTCTCGGACTACTTCAACTATGGATTTGACGAATTCACATGGTCAGGATATTGTCTTAAACAACAAGGTGTGCGCCAAGAAGTGGGCAGTCAAAAGAAGCAAATGGACGATATGCAGGCTTTCATGGGCATGGGAATGCCCATGCCCGGTGCACCGTCAGCTGCACCAGCCAGCGCCGCTCCCGCCATGCCAGGCATGCCGGGCATGCCAGACATGAATCCGGATATGATGCAAGGTATGCTGGCATCCATGATGTCGCAGGGCTTGGACCCGTCTGCCATGGACCCCATGGCCTTCATGCAGCACGCACAGTCAATGATGCCCGGCGGGGGCCAGCAAGCGCAAGCTGGCTTTGCCGGCCAATCTCAAAATCAAGGCTTCAACCAAGGTGGCCAGGGCCAAATGGGCTACGGAGGGTATGATCAACGTGGGGGTTATGGTGGTGGTCGAGGCCGCGGACGCAGATGGTAGTTCGATAAGCGTATACTACCGCTTCCACGTGTGACATATACTTTACTGTGGATTCCGCGATGAATTTGATTTTAGGCGTTCTAAATGCATACAATGGGAATGACAATGGCGATTGATGGTTTGCAAATCCAGATGGCAACACTTTTATTACAGTAGAGCTCCAATTGAGCCACAGAAGGTATCATGGATTCAGAAGTTCAGCATGTAACTCCTAGAAGAAAGAAGATCGGAGACAACATAGTGGACTCCGGTAGTCCGTTTGTTTGGCCCTCGGAAAGAAGCTCATGGTCGGTCTTGGCATTCTGGAAATTTCTCCAGTCAGATCTTCTTCCCCCGGTTCCATCTTCTTCCCTTCTCCATCATCCCCAACCTTTGATCCTATCACACCCTTCTTCATTATGGTATGTACTACACTCCAATGAACTTACATTGGTTTTCCCCGAGCTCCCATTCCACTATGCGAGCGTTGTTGTCTTTCAACCCGAGCCCGAGATAGCCGAAACTCTGCGCAATGCGCGACGGTCAACTCAACGAATAAGTTGCACATGATTCAATGTACTAACAAACGGTTATCTAGTCTATCCTCCGCAACATCAAGTCCCTCACCCCCCTCCTGGACCGCGTCCTGGTCCAGCGCATCAAGCCCGAGGCCAAGACCGCCTCCGGTATCTTCCTCCCCGAGGCTGCCGTTAAGGAGCAGAATGAGGCCCAGGTCCTCGCTGTTGGTCCCGGTCTCTTCGACAAGGATGGCAAGCGTCTCCCCATGGGTGTCGCCGCCGGTGACAAGGTCCTCATCCCCCAGGTATGTGACACGTTTTCCCGCTGCTGATCAGTATCAACGAAGGCAATTGCTAATGGATATAGTTCGGTGGTAACTCCGTCAAGGTCGGCGAGGAGGAGTACACTCTCTTCCGCGATCACGAGTATGTTCTTATCCCTCTCTATATTTGAACCACACTAATGACCCAACAGCATCCTGGCCAAGATCAAGGAATAAACAGATCGACCATCTGATTCCATCGATTGGGTTTCGCGCCACCAACCCTCCTAGTCATGTCCTCGACGGGCTCGTTCGCTGAAAAATGCGATTGAACCGATGACATCTGACGTGTATTATATCGACGCAACGCGAGCTCGACCATCCTATTGATCTCAGGAACAAATTAAAGGGGAAAAAAATCACAAAAAATTTCCGAGTCGGGCGGGTGATATCTACTTGGATTTACAATGGGTGTTAATTCTTTGTCCCGATTCGACCATCTTTCCATTTTGCATATGAGTTTTTGAAGCGCTGGATTGGCCCTGGGTCTTGCATCAATTGATGTCTTTGTCCATTGTACTTTTAAGTTAAACAGCGGCTTCCTACCCCGTGTGAACGGGGTTGGTAGTCGATAATTGCAGACTTGATCATCTCCTCTCGACTGTCCATCGACAAGTATCTACATCGTGCCGTCCCATCGTCTTCACATACTCCCAGTGGCTTAGATGCACCCCGGCAATCAACAGGACCTGCCATAATATCAATAATGTTCGAAGTACGGAGTGTAGTTCATACTGTTCAAAAAGATTGAATATTGTTGAGACCATTAGTGTGATACCGGGTTCAGACCGCCAGGTGTAGATGTGCGTTTGTCTCCCTCCCTCCCTCCCCCCAGTCTCAGTCAAGCAGAAACAATAAACTAACTTTATTGCGTTCCGCGCTCTGGACAAATAGTGGAAACAAGTGGAGCCTTGGAAACCTGGCGTGCGGTACATGTGGATGTGTTGATCTCAATAATCAGGTCGTGAGGAATTGGCATCACGACCACAGCATTCAGCCTACTCAAATCTAGTCGAAGACCTGGTGCTAGTACTCAGGATGCTGAAATGTGTGTACTTCATCTGATCCAGGAAAGACCTAAGATCCATAGTGAACAGACTTTGGTTATCTCGTTGCAAAAAGGCCCAAGGGCTTCTTACTCAAGTGATGCATACTTCAATGTACGTTCACATCAGTGGATCCCAAGATGGAGTGTAGTATTCTCGTAAACTAGCTCGAATGTTTGTCCACAAAAATAAGGTGATAAGGGGCATGAGCTGCATCCCGTTTGCACTTGCATAATCTCATTCCTGACATTCGTATTTCACATCTCAATCGTATATTTCATTTCTCGACATCATCATCCGATATTCTGTATTCCCGGGCAGACAAGCTCAGCTGGCCTCAACGTCTTTCCACACACTACGGATGTATTAGGCTCAATTCCTAGAAATGCACCTTGGGCCGTGGAAGTGATCATTTCTCACCCGGTCGACGGGCCTCCGAATTCGATCACTTTGTGCTTGGTTAACTCAAGAGAACCAATATCAAAAGTCAGGTAAGGCCTCACCATTATTTCCAACTCCTCATCGAGATCATCCGATTCAAGGCCGAACTGTTCAAAAAGATTTGCGGGAGGCTGTGCAAGTCAATACATGTGAGTACACTGAGTTAGATGGGCTATCAATACCTGGGAGCTTCCCACACCAGAAGCCGTAAAGGCTTGTCCATGGATGGGGCAGAAATTCGCAGTACCGTGCAATCGATCAGAACGGGGCCGAGTATCGGATTCGATGGATTCGCGCATCTCTCTCGGGGCGTCCATACCAGCGATAAAATCAACGTCGCGCATAAAGGTCTCTGCCGCAAGTACAGTGGAATGACCTGGAGGAAAGCTCAAATGTTGGGTATTGGGATCCGGAGCAAAATTGTAGTGATCGAACACCTCACGCGTCTCTGGGGGTATGGCAGGACCGCCAGGTCCACTTGGGACAGTCACATAGTTGATGGGATTGATTCCAGGCAGCATGGGACTTTGAGCAGACAGTTCAGCATTAGCCACGGTAAGGTCAGGATCGATGCCTGTAGTTTCTCCTTGTGAGTTCGGACCGGGGATGACATTAAGGAATTCAGCAGGAACGGAGACGAGATCAGATTCCGTGAGGTAACTGTCAGAACCTGTGTCAGGAGGATCCTTCCGAGGCGGTAGAGAAAATCTCTCGGAAGCAGGGCGATATGGCTGAAAGCCTGTTTCCAGTGGGGGATTATCATTATCGTCGAAGGTTCGGAGAAGAGGCACAGGAGCCAGATCGGATGTCTTCAGGACAGGGAGAAGGGGCCGCCAGATGTTGCCATTGTAGGGCTCAGGGCGTAAGGCGTTTTGCAAAGCCGCCAAATCTTCGGCCCTGGCAGGCATACGTTGTTCCAGGATACTTTGACAAAAAGCATTCTTAATCTCCTCCATACGCTGCTCTGGGTTTTCAGCTGCGAGGCCAGCGCGAGGTGGAATAGGTTGAGGCTCGCAGGATGCGTCAGCATACTTGATGGGATATTCAAGACTGTAATCTTCAGATAGGCCGTAGAAGCGTGCATATTCCCGCAAAGAGGGTTCGGTTGAGCTCTCCATGCTGAGCAATAGTCCCAAGAATCCTTGGGTTGGAACGACAAAGGATATCGAGATTACCAAAGCCCTTACCCAAGTCGCGGAAACGAGGTGAAAAGAAAAGAAAAAAGTAAACAAAAGAACAACCTCACGTAACAAGAGTAGAACCCTCCCGAGGCAGGTGCTCTGGAACAGAACAAACACCCCGAATTCGGCAAGTGCGAGTCACCGACTACTATCCATAGATGTGAGAACATTGTACACAACTCTACTTTTCAGGGAGAGAGCAAATATCTTGCTGAGATAAAAAAGACAACAGTCGCTCAATTTAATGTGTCGCTAATGGCTATGAAAATAATGAATCCCTCGGATGGCAGGGAACCTCTCAGTCGTTGTAATTAGACTGGCGAGATCCATCCTTGTTGACCGCCGGCAGTCCATACAAGGCATTCAACTCGTCTTCTTGAGATCTTCCGGTATCCTCCAGCACAGGCTTCTCGGCTTGAACAGCCACGCGAATGGCGTGACGACGGTGCGGTGTGAAGCCATAAGAGGCACTGTGGTTGGTGGACCGGTTGTCCCAGAGCGCAACATCATCCGCGCCCCATGAGAAGCGAGCGTGCATTTCCTGTGTGGTGGCAATCACATCGGTCAGATAGCGGATGATGGCGTCGCTTTCCGCGGCCGGAATACCAATGATCTTCCTGACGAAGCCGGGGTTGAAGAAGAGACCGTTCCAGCCCGTGACAGGGTTTGTGCGGATGAGAGGGTGCACCGTGGTAACGGGATCGCGGCGAACGGGACGGCCCAGTGCCCGAGAGTCATTGGCTTGCATGTCTGCTGAGTGGGCTGCTGTCAGGCCCTTCAGATAGGTTTGCATGTGAGAGGAAAGGACGTCATATGCGGCGTATTGGGACGACCACAGGGTGTCGCCACCGCCTCCTCGGGGTGGACCACTGAGAAGCTTGAGGGATGTGTAAGATGGTGGCTGGAGCTCATAGGTCACGTCCGAGTGCCACAAGAAGCTGGGTGTGAAGAGGGCACGATTGTCGGGTGAGTTATCGCCAGTGTAAACGACATGAACATCCTCAAGACCCGCTTTGCGAGGCACTGATGTGGTAGCATGCTAGAGATGGTTAGTATCAATGGTCTCATTGAGTTTCGAAGACCAGTACTAACCTTGTGCAACTTTCCCCAGTATCTTCCCAAGTCCCGCTGGGCATCAACATCGAAGTTTTTCTGAGAACGGAAGAAGACGACACCGCGGTAGGCAATCAACCGGGCAAGGTCATCCTTCTGGGCATCGTCGAGTGTGGAGAGGTCCACGCCCTGGATTTCAGTTCCAATTTTCGGGTTGTGATCAAAGACAGCTGTGGCGTCTCTCAGCAGATTCCGGAATTTGGCGTCTCCTCGCAGGCCCTTGTCATTGTATTCTGTGAGTTCAAGCGGAGCCCAGTGAATGTCTGGGAAACTAGGCAAGAAGTCATTGTGGGCATAGTCGTCGTGTTGAGTGACTGGTGTCCGGCCCGGCTGGTATCCGAACTTGTTGTCGCCACTGGCGGCGAGGTTCTTCTTCAGGATTGGGATGGTAAAGGCCGTTGGCTCGGTGACCACAGGCTCTTCCAATGAGGGTGCCATTGTTCCAAATAAGGTGTGTGGTATAATGCAAGTGAGGTGGACGATGTATGTGTGAAGATGTATGTATACTCGACTGGGATGCCAGACGATCTTCCGTGTTATCAGATGGAAAAACAAGGTTTGAATAGAACCAAGAACGAAAAGGACAGCACGGTTTATATAGATCTCTCCTTGACAATGAGTCAACCCCAGATAACGCCATCGTGGTCTGAACGGATCTCGCATGCCCCGGAGTTCACGGGGATTGCGCCATTTCAGAGTTCAATCACCTCAGGCGAGTAACAACGGGGCTCCCAGGGCCACAAAAACGGGGCTCCTCTGGACATGAAACCCAATTGGGACCCATAGATCTTCTTCTCCCCCAGAATTCTCTAGAAGAAGGGGTTGATCACGTCATTTGGTCGGAGGCAAGATTAGCAATCATAAAGCTCCCGTCTTTCATGGAGGCTATACTCGTAGATGAATACACCGCTAGTTTGAACTATGGTCTGACTTCAGGATCTGCGAGATACGTGTCAAAGAGATCTAGATGGTACAAAGTACGTGATCTCAGCAGTGTCGATGTACGAGTAGTACACGAAGCCAAGTGGAGGTCAAGATTAGGGATGGGCGCTAAGCAACAACGATCACGCAAGAGTGGCGGGTTCTTGCGTCCCCTTCTTACTCAGCCGGATCCACTTGGAATCCTGGAACCCTAAGTCCTTCATGCTACGAGTACATACTGTGCAATGTTGGAATGTACTCCAGATGCCCTACTCGTGCTTTGTGCTGCAATGTCACTCCGTACTCAGGCATGATCTTCCTCAATTCCTTTGTATAATCTTATCAATCAGCGGGAGATTGCCAGATCCACCTGAACTTACTCGTACCATCTACTCCGGAGTCCGTACAGGGTATATACTACGGTAGCCTGGACATTCGACGCTAAAAAAAAATCATCATGTTTCCCATACGCCTTAGGCGTTTTTATATTACAGGCTAGATAGCTGGGGGAACCTATCCAAGGTGAAACCGCGCATCCCCTGACTGCTGCCCCGAGATATCCTGCACCTGTTCGGAAACAGTGCTCAATCGGGTAGCAACACCCATGATGCCCGCCTCGACATCTGCAAGGACAGCGGCAAGTTCATTTACATTGGACTTGGGGGCTGCACCGGCGCCGTCACGGGACTTGGAGCTAACAAAGTCGCTGATCTGGCGGTTTAGAGTCGCTTCCACCCCGTGCAAGTGATCTTCAATCTCCTTCAGATTGCCGGTGTATTTACCTAGCACCCCCTTCATCTCCTTGGAGCGGTGTGAGAAGTAATCGATCAAGTTGACTGGGACGCCGTTGACGGACGTAGCGGATGCATCCCCCTCAACGCCATCGGGAAGGGCAAGCGTGTTCTTGCGGCTAGAGCGCATAGACCGCTCAGGGATATTTTGGTCCTGCACAGACCACCAACCGCCGCCATTGGACTGGTATTGCAGGGGTAGTTTCAGGGTATCAATGGCGCGGAAGGCCACCTCGGCCTCGGCCGCGTCTCGTGTGACGAGGCTGCGCAGCCCGTCGATGTCACTGGCGTCGTTCTCCAAGGCATGCTGCATTGTCTCCAATTTCCCCTGCACGTAGTCCACATCATTGGGGATTGATGCGCCTTGCTTTTCGATAGTGGGAAGTAAATCGCCAACCTCGTGGCACATCTTCATTTGGTTTAGAATGTGGTTGTCGATGGCCTCAATTTGATTGCGAATTTCGTCGGCACAGCTCTCGTACTTGGTGGTCGGTAAAATGTTGCTGACATCAACTTTGACGCCAGGGATGACTGTGTTAGTGGCGGTACTCTGCTGTAGTGGTTGCTGTGTTCCTTGCGTGTTGGGCTGGCCAAAGAGAGAGAGGGTGGGCTTCGCAGGCTGCTGCTGCTGCTGGGTGTTTTGATTGGCGCCACTGTGAGATGTTAGGAATTTGGGAAATGCGATGAATCAGATAAGATCATAGTCACTTACAACAATCCTGTACCAGTTGTCGAAGAGCCGAGTGTGGATCCACCGAGACTGAACGCCGACTGAGGCTGGGTTTGGGCTGCGCCGCCACCGAAAAGGCCTCCCGTTGTACCTTGAGTGGTGCTGGTGCCAGCGCCAGCGGTTGTGCCACCGAACAGATTGGATGTTGAAGCTTGTGTTGTTGCAGATCCTGCACTTGGGAAAAGGCTACCGCCGCTGGGCGCCGAAGTTTGTGTAGCTCCAAACATGTTGGATCCGGTTGATGGGGTCTGAGTGGCTCCTGCTGCAGGCGCGCCGAACAAGCTCCCTGCTGGTTTTGGAGCAGAAGCTGTGTTTCCGAACATACCGCCAGTCGTACCTGTTGCTCCGGGAGTAGATGTGGATGTGGATGTGTTGTTGCCGCTGCGGTGAAATCGTGGTTAGCTTTTCTGCCCTTCGTGTAATGTTGGTGTGGCCCAGTTCAGTGATCAAGCCACCCTCGGTGGCTGTGGACCAGTGATTGGAATGTCGATCAATTGGATAGAATCATAGCAAGGGGAATTGACGACCGGGTCTGATAGGCCCAGCCGCATGGCCAAGATCAGAGGCACTCAAATATGGGAACTCACAACAGAGAATTAGAGGTAGTATTGAGGGCAAGTGCACTAGATGCAGAAGTCTTGGGAGCAAACATCTTGGATGTTGACAGGCTTTTTGCTGTCACAACAATGGGAAGCTGCGATCGCAGCATCAAAATGCGGAATGCGCGGCATCAATGTTCTTCCGCTCCGACAAATATCAATTGCCTTTGCCCGCCAAGGTCCACTTTATTGATCTATTCCAAGTTGTTATATGTATTTGCTTGCATTTATTGAGTCCACCTTACAATCTGGGCAGCCAAAATATTATCTTGCCAGGGGTAGACGTAGTTGGCGCGTGTGTCGGACGTGGTAGATGCTTGACTCAACTCCATGAGCTCCATCGAGCGTGACCCACCCCAGGATCTTAGTGCAGACCACTTATCAAGGCCGAGGTGGTAAACAAAAGAGGAAGATACAGGCAATATGGCCATCAATGATGCCGGCCAGCTGATGCCAGTATGCGTTGCATCGACAAGACAGCGCAACGATGGAGCAACTTCGCTGGAAGAACCAGCCCCGGCATCTTCAGTTGCCTCGTCGATATCATCGCTCGTCGAATCTACAGTGGCCTCAGATGAAAAATCTAATGGCGGTGACACTGATTCGAACTGGTTCAAAGGCGCGGAATGGTAAGTCTTTCATGACAATCACCAAGACGTTGGGCGACATTGACAATTCACATATAGGTCCCCGGATGGAACAACGTTGCTAACAGACTCAGCTGATCACTCTATCCGAACATGGATCTTGTAAGTCTGCCAAACTATTCCAAAAAAAACTCCAATTCTGGCTGACCCAGAAGACCACCGGATCTGCTGGAGAAGCAATCTGTTCATCAATTATCGCCATATTCTACTCTGCCTTCAGCGGAACCGACATATGCTATGGCGATCTATCCGTTCTTCAATCTCCAGGACCCTTCCACGACACTGTTCCTCTCTTCTGTCCGTGATCATCCAATCCGACTTTCGTCGGCTCTAGCTCCCACTCCAATGGGCAGCTACTCTCTTGTCAACCCGATGACCGAAGCATTCATCTCTCCGCATTCAATGGTTTACCCTTCAACCCTAGGTGGTACGCATTTCCTCACTGGCTCCGACAGCCTCATATGTCTTTTTGATGTATCGAGGCCCGGAACGCAAGGCCCCGTCTCTTCTATGCCAACCATACCCAGCAAGCGCAAACAAATTGTGGGCGGTGGGGTTGGCATGAAGGGTATTGTATCAGCTTTGGCTGTGAGTCCTAGCGGAGACGGCATCCTTGCTGCTGGCACTTTCACCAGGCATGTTGGCCTTTACAACTCGAATGGATCTGGCGAATCCCTTGGTACATTCAGTATTGCCAAAACCGAGGCGAATCGTGATATCGGTGGCCGTGGTATCACGCAGCTTGTCTGGAGTCCCTGCGGCAGGTACCTATATGTTGCCGAGCGGAAAAGCGACGGTGTGTTAGTATACGACGTTCGCGTTACAGGCCAAATGCTTGGACACTTGCGTGGGCGCAAGGCGCTCACGAACCAGCGAATGAAGATTGACGTTGTGCCTTCTGGTCCGGATGGGTCTCATGAGGTTTGGGCCGGTGGTACAGATGGATTCATGCGAGTTTGGAGAAGCCCAGAGTACTCTGCAGGTGGACAAGATCCAGATGCAGAATTCAAGGTGCATGGTGGTGAGTGTCCTCTTGGTCGGTTTGAATGCGCAATGCTGACCCAAAAAGATGCTGTTACAAGCGCAATGTTCCATCCTCTGGCAAACGTTGTAGCCACTAGCTCTGGGCAGCGACATTATTATTTTGAAGATAATTCCGATGAAAGCGACGCTGATGTGGCCCAGGAAAGCCGAGACATTGACAATAGCCTCAAGGTTTGGTCAATGCCGTTCTTGCAATCGGAGGCTGAGGTCGACACTGATCCAGCGAATCCTTGCTGAGGTATGATCTTTTAATGATATCGAGCGTGTCGGAGAACAGAACAGCTGTGCTGTTGAAAAATACCCTAGGAATATCCATGCTCCCAAGATCCAACCCTGGAAAGTCATCCACATTTCGTTTGTACGCACGTAAACAAATCTTCGAGTTATGCAGTGACACCATCCGTTTGGCTGTGAATCGTAAACTGTATATATCAGACGCACTTGTCTAAATGTTTGAATATCTGCAAGACGCAAAACAGAACCCCGCGCTCAAGTGTGGGGATTATTTACATGAGACTCGGCGAAGTTTTAAGGGATGCGAATGCCATACTTCTCGTAAGGGAAGTTTTCCAATGAGGAATAAAGTTGGCCGAAACCATCCCCAATCTTGCCGGGCTGCCCGGCACCCTTCACACGCCACGCCTGGAGTTCCTCGGCCTCCTTCTCGGCATTGGTCTTCTCGTCTTCCTTGTGCGAGCCCGTGGCTCCCGCAAGGACCTCTCCCTCTCGACCCTTGAAGGCATCCAGGAGACCATCCTGTGGGACCCATGCGACCTGCATACCAGCACGACGACCTGCCTCTACTCCAGGCACTGCATCTTCGAAGACAAGACATTCTTCGGGCTTGATCTCGGTCTTTCCCTGAAGGCGCAGCTCAACGTTGATGGTCTCTAGTGCAAGCAAATAGATGTCGGGCAGAGGCTTGCCTCGACCCTTTCCGATCCGGGGGTCGTCACCAAGGACCTTATTGACTTCGGGGAAAACAGACATAAGTTCGGTGAGGTGGTCGGTCTTCAATTTGTAATTGGTGTGGTGCGACGATGTGGCCAGTGCAATATAGACAGGGTCGTTGGTTGACGCCGTGGACTTGAGGTTGGAGAGCAAGGTTCGTACACCAGGGAGCGGCTGCGAGCGCGGGAAATACTTCTGTTGCAGGGCGAATCGCTGTTGGTTCAACTCCTCATCGCCGATAGGAAGCTGGGCAAAGTCGTGGAAGATCTTGCCGGCCTAGATATGGCGTGAGAAAAAGCAACAATAGCGGGACCGACTCAGCATGCAACTGACCTCTGGCTGAGGGCGACCCTGCATCTGTGCTTTAATTGACCACGGGAGCAGAGGCCTGTCATACTTCTGGAGGATTTCATTGGTGATCACAGTGTACAGATCCTCTGAGTCAATCAACAAACCGTCCATGTCAAAGAGACATGCTCGGATTCGGGGAAGCCTGTTAAAATGTCAATTGGGGACTTTTTTAAGCCAAATAGCCATCTTGCTCACTCATTGCTGGAAGCCATGACTGTGTCCTCTTGTATGTCTACACAGAAATAGTCTGGAGAGGATGTTTGACAGCGGTTCGATAAGACGCGGGGAATTATCCTTATCGGTCCCGTGATTGGCCCTTGGCAACATTTGGCGATCTTGCGTCGACGTACACCTCTCCACAGAATGACGAACCCCCAGAACGCGCCGAAGCGCGACAAGAACGACGATAATTCAGACGATAGTGGCGACGAAGATGTCTTCCACGATGCACACTTCCCGGCGGAGGAAGAAGCCGTGAGATGATACAGATCTCCAATTACCCGCAGTTTTGTTGCTAATGTCCATCTTCGCAGCAACTCCTGAAAGAATCCCAGGAAATCAAGTCTGAAGCAAACCAATTGTTTCTTGCTGCGAGCTACGACCAAGCCATTTCCTGCTACGACCGAGCCCTTGCCTCATGCCCAAACTACCTTGACTACGACGTCGCTGTTCTCCACAGTAACGTTGCCGCCTGTCATTTGAAGCTAGAGGCCTGGAAGTCAGCTGTAGACTCGGCAACTGTCTCCATCGAACGCCTGGAGAAGATAATTCCTTCTACCCCGCTGAATAAGAGCAATGATACGAAGGGAAGCGAGGCAACAAAACAAGATAAAAAAGATAGCGACGACGTGGTAGAGATCTCCGGAGATGATGAAGATGCTGAATTGGAGCACCTGAAGCGTTTGGAGGAGCAGGATGAACTCAGAAACAAGGTCTTGCGACTGCGAGCCAAGGTTCTCATGAGACGGGCGAAGGCGAAGGTACAAATTGGGGGCTGGGGTAGCTTGCAAGGAGCCGCAGAAGATTATCAGGGTCTGGTTGCAATTGAAACAGTCTCGGCTGATGACAAACGCATTGCCCAGCGAGAACTGCGGGAGCTCCCCGCACGTATTAGCGAAGCACGGGAAAAGGAGATGGGAGATATGATGGGGAAGTTGAAGGATGTGAGTATCTCGCCATGCTACCTATTGGATCTTGTTGGTGGAACTAACATGATACAGCTCGGCAACGGGATCTTGAGCCCATTTGGCCTTTCAACAGACAATTTCAAGTTCGTCCAAGACCCGAAGACTGGGGGTTACAACATGAACTTCCAGTCCTGACGTGACCTATTCCTACCGTGCTTCTCGTAAATTTGATGCATGGGAGCCACTTGGGTCGTTCCTTGACACTATCAATTGCATTCCTGGCAGCAAGCCCGAAGGCGTCACGACTTTGCGCATTATGCATCCTATCACCTCATCCATTTTGTGTCCATATGACACTTCACACAAATACCTGCTACTCCCTCACGACTCGGCAGAAATCTTTCATCGCACAAACCTCGGGCCCAATTCAATACGATACCACGTCACAGTACTTCTCTCTTCTAGCAAGCTTGTTTAATAAAGATCGCGAGTTCACTCAATTGTGCACAGGAATTGGTCGATCGACATCCTTTATCCAACCTTCACCGATCACATACGTGGAATACGTCAGGCGTGACCACGAATAGAGAGAACAACATGAACTCTTCATTCAACTATGGTTCACACTTCTCAGTCCGATTTCAGTCAGTGGTATTTGCTGTCGGTTTCAAGTTTGGCGTGCATTGGATGAAGCTCGCTAGTTTTACGCCCGTGAGCTGGCCGTAGACATGAAGTCTTCGCTCAGTCCGCCCCCTAAATCAATTCTACTACTTCGGAGTAAGGCGTAGTTCTAGTGCAACCAGAAAGCCAATGATCAATTGGCGTTGCTTGAGTGCTCGTGGGGGCCACGAACTAGCTCGCTTTGCTCCGACACTAGCGGGCATACTACATACGCTAAGCGAACCTGTATAAAATGGAAGAAAACCCTTGAATTTTGGCTATCCCAAGGATGTCTCAAATACTGTTGACAACATTCAGCATGTGTGTCGCTCCCCAAAGCATATTGACTGTCCTTCTAATAACATCAGAATCGTGACCTTTTTAGTCCTTGCATCCTTTATTCCTCAAATACGCCATGCGTGGCTAAGAAAAGAGGGTGGAAGGGTTTCCCTGAACTATCTACAATTGAACCTGATTTGCTCCACGGAAAACCTTTTCTTGGCTTTCTTTTTCACAGTAAATGCTGACGAGGATGTGCCTATCTGGGCCCACGCTCCTCGAATTGCCCTTGACTGGGTCAACCTAGCACAGTTCGTTGGAATATGGATTCTTTTCAATTTTCTGTGAGTTGGAACCCCAAATGACCGTGCATGACACTCCAAGCCAGTTCTTACCCGATTCCATAGGTTTGTTCTTGCAGTCTATTACAGCTCTATCAGCCGTGCCCACAAGGCCAAAAGGATAGCGCTTTACGTCTTGTTTCTCATCATCTCCCTGGTCCCCTTGATGATCGATGCAACAACAGACTTATTTTGTCCTTCAGGGAAGGTTGACTGCTCCGTTACTAGCCGGGATCCGATCGAATTTTTCATGGCACTCCACGCAAATATTCTTCAGCCGGTGACCCACGCGCTCATGGTTCTATCCTTCTATGAACAAGCTCGACAACGAACCCTTGATCTGAGTGTTACAGGTCTCAAATTACAAAGTTCCATCTTCTTCGTCTCGGCCATGTTGTGGACGTTCCGTTTACATATCCCGTGGGAGTTGATCGGCACGGAGACACCGCTGACCCCTTTTTACATCAAGTGTATTATTTGGTTGCAATATGTCAAGTTTTCAGCTGGCGCGGATATAATATTTGCAATTGGACAATGCACATTGCTGCGGTTGATATTGCGGAATTCGTGTTTCGAAGCTACTCACACAGCGACAGAGAGGCAGCGTCTGTTGGGACCCCAGCAGGAGAGCATTGAGAATGTCTAGGACTAATGGAATGAGTAACAGCCATTCAAATAGTACCTATGAGTTCATTGGAGTTGGCTTATAGCCTTCTACCTAAGTATTAATGGAAGCTACCCTGTGGGTCTGTTTGACAAAATGAAGCCCTCTCCATGATCAGCTGCTATTTCCACTTTGAAAAAATGAAACGAATAATCATACTTAAGTAGTGGGAAACATCTAGCATCGTGACACAAAGGTGGAACAACACGGGAAATTCAGTTCCAGGCTACAGACATGGATCACTCGGTCTGACTGGTACCTATGGAGCGCACCGGGAAATCTTACCCTTAAGAACTCTCTCATCGCCAAGCCATTGTACTATGTGATTCGCACCTTGTGAAAATTGCTTAGTAGGTCTCATCTTCATACTTCTGGAGCTGCATGCAAGGAAAATGGTGGACAGGCTGCGAAGTACTAGTCAAGAACTCCGTAGAAAATGTTCTTTGATGCACCAAGGCCTAAGCGCCCGCATGGCGCTACTTTGGCCAGTCACATCGAGCTCATCCATCACACATAAAAAGCTGCTTCGCGACATCTCACTCGGGCAGAACCGACCTCAGGAGCAGATAGCCCCGCCAGCCACACAATGCTTTTTGAGGTCTACACCACCGAATCGATTGGCGCACCGCGGAACCATATCGCCATCTACATCGAGACCGCCCCGAGTGAAGACGCAGGCTGGCTCTACCATGTTACTGGGACAATCCTCAACGGTATGGAATACACACCTAGGGAAACACCAAACCCTGTGCACCTCCCGGAGTATGTACCATCCTCAATGAAGCAAATCGGGACCATTGAGGAAGAAGATCTGGACAAGTTTATTACGGAGGTATGCCTCGTGGTTCCTCCCCCGAGAGCCCAAGTCACGCTTCGAGGCACCCGCTTGTACCCCGACATTCCGCTTTACCGCTGTGGGGATTGGCTGAATGATGTTCAAGAGATGGCTTTTCAGAAAGGGATCTTCAATTCTCTCTGACAGGTGGATCTTTCGATCGCTTCCGCTGCAGTCTGGTCCACTATTCGGTCAATCATACTCCGAGCATCGGTTACATAATTAACTACTCGTACGGGTTCAAAGACATTACAGGCCTGCCAGGAATGCCTGGGGCTTACCGCAATGCACGTTTGCCTACTTCGTATTCTGTATTTCGCAATGGATACGGAGTAACTAGCACGAAGTATGGAGTGCGTGAAAAGACATACCATCGATCGACATTCTTGCTTTACTCAACCTGGATGTTTTTTGTCCAGCTGCCATTTCAAAGGAAAAGGCTATCAATCATCACTTTTCTGTCTCTCCTCCCATTTGTGTTGTTCCCTGATATGTACCATTGTAGCCCTCGACCTTCTCACTCATTTGGTGGAATACCAATTGTGCCAACCGGGCCGAGGGATATACCCTCAATCCTGCAGGATTAACCACCTGAAGCAGAGCTCCGACGACCCCTTCATACCCACTGTCCATCACGCCGGCGTGTATCAGGACACCGGATCTGAACAATGAACTGCGCACGAACACCTGGCCCATAGCGTCCAGGGGAACCGAGACAGTCTCATTGAACTCCACGAGGTACGAGCCGTGACCGAGGTCCAGAAACTCGGAGGGAAAGTGGATTTCCTCGGTTGAGGCGGTCTGTCGGAATTTGTTGTCCAGATCGATGACGCCGGGCGAGGTCCACCTCAGGACCCGCTTCAGGGTGAGGTCGACTCCACAGGGTTGAGCTTGCAGCTTCGGAGCTTTCACATTGCGAATGATGCGTGGGAGCAAGGAGTGACCTGGTATTATCATATTCGGTCGTCGTGCGTACGGAATATTCCGGAACTAGTATACTCCGTGTCCGGAATCTGATTTCAATAATTCAAATCTCCCTGCTCCCTGGCGCTGAACCCGTTTGTGTAAATACTCGTACGAGTAGCTTTATGGAGGGTTGGCTGAAAAGGGGCATTCGAAAATAAAAACTAGTGGAGTCCACTCTCCCGCAGCGATCGCCGATTGGCTCGATCAGTCATCTTGAGAAATCGCATCTCTGCAGATCAGTATTGAATTGGATCTTCATTGTGGAGAATAGTTCCTCGCCAAACATCGAGTTCCACCGCACAGTTCCAAGCCTCGGGAGTGCGCATTCAGTGGATGTTATGCGTGTTGTTCTGCTCTGGGGATCTGATACCAAGTTGTGGCCTATGATGGATCAGGTATATGCCGTGAACCTAGGCAAAAACCGACAGCTCCAGTACTACGGAGTATAAAGATGAATAATCCTGAGCTGAAGCCGAGGCTGAAAGAGGCGCTTTTGTACCATGGGTGGGCCAGATTCAGGAGAGATTAAGTTCGAATTCAATCAGTGCTGGTCCAATGACAGCGGCACGGCACAGAACTATAATGGAGACCTCCCTTGGCCAGGTTTCTGTACCTCGGACACTGTTCCCGCGTAGTGTTCGTCGATCGTATTTTTTTTAATCGTAATTTTTTTTTTGTTTTCTTGTTTCTTATTTAAGTGCCAATTCCTCATTACGCGGAGGGCTTCGCTCGTTCAAATTTTTGTACCTAGACATTTCGCGCTCACAATGACCGTATACCGCTCCTCCTATCCAGATCTCGACATCGAGTCGGTCGATCTGGTGTCCTACCTTTTCTCCAACCCTTTCAACACTCCTCTCGATAGACCATTGTACGTCGACGCTGTCACTGGGAAAACATATACCTTCGGCGATGTCATTCAACGCACCCGCTCGCTTTCAAATGGTCTGCGCCAAAGCATTGGCGTCAAGCCCGATGATGTCGTAGCCTTCTTCAGCCCCAACTCGATCGAATACCCCATCGTCTGTCACGCATTGATCGGATCAAGGGCAATCGCCTCCCCCACCAGTGCGGCGTTGACCGCGCTGGAGTTGAACGCTCAACTCAAGACCAGTGGCGCGCGATTCGTCATCGTCCATTCTTCTTTGCTGCAGACTGCCCAAAAGGCAGTGAAGGGAACCTCTGTCGAAAGAATCGTCATGGTTGACGGTGACTCTTTCGAGGGCAAGCCCACCTGTGAGAAGATGGCCAGCACATTCGCGCCAACTGAGTTCCTGACGGTAAACCCCGCCGAGGCCAACCGCCAGGCAACCTTCATTTGCTTCTCTTCCGGAACCTCTGGCGCCGCCAAGGGTGTCATCACCACACACCAGAATATGACCTCCAACCTGCAACAATGGCGCTCCATCATGCTCGAGTCCGGGAATCCCTCCCAGCGCCCCTCGAGGAGTTCCGCCATTGGCTTCTTGCCCTTCAGCCACATCTACGGTCTGAACCTCTTCATCTGCCAGTGTCTTATTTGGGGCACCACCGTTGTTGTCATGCCCAAGTTTGACCTTGACGCCTACCTCGGCTATATCCAACAATACCGCCCCGACGAGCTGTCCATCGTCCCTCCCATCGCCCTGATGCTGGTCAAGGATCCCCGTGTCAGCAAGTACGATCTCAGTAGCGTCCGCAAAATCATGTCTGCCGCGGCCCCACTCACCATCGAACTGTCGACTGCTCTCGAGGCCAAGTTCAAGGAATTGTGGAACACCGAGGTCTTCTGTACCCAGTGCTGGGGCCTGACAGAGACTTCGCCTCTCGCGACTGCCATTCCCAACGACCAGATCGAGAAGCGCACCACGGGTGTTGGCTGTATCGTGCCGAACATGGAGTTCCGCTTTGTCGATCCTGACTCCATGAAGGATGCCGAGGTCACCTCAAGCGGGTCAACTCAGCCTGCCGAGATCTGGGTGCGCGGACCCAATGTGGTGATGGGCTATTACAACAATGACGAGGCTACCAAGAGTTCCTTCCACATTGACGAGGCTGGTCAGCGGTGGTTCCGCACTGGTGACATTGGAACCATCGATCCCGAGGGATACGTCTCAATCCACGATCGCATCAAGGAGATGATCAAGTACAAGGGACTGCAGGTGATTCCTAGTGAGTTGGAGGGCAAGCTCATTGACCACCCGGACGTGGAGGACGCGGCCGTTGTGGGCAAGTGGGTGGACGAGCGAGCCACTGAGTTGCCAGTTGGATTTTTGGTTCTCAGTCGCCAGGCCAAGGAACGCGATGAGAAGACCGTTATTGCCGGTATCAACTCATGGCTGAACGAGCGCGTTGCTAACCACAAGCGTCTGCGCGGTGGTATCCATCTCTTGGCGCAGATCCCCAAGTCGCCTAGTGGAAAGATTCTGCGTCGGGAGGTCAAGGAACTCCTGAAGAGCAAGACGCCCAAGGCTCGTCTGTGATGTAAAACCTCGAAAATTACCCCTAATAATTTTGTATAGTACAATGTATAGCTCTGCACGTGACCCGGTGTAGTTGAATCTGAAACACTTGGCCCGTTTCAACATCTTGATCCATGTATGGGTGGTGTTGGATAGAGAGTGTGCTTTAACTGAATCCCCCGAAGGAGAATTTTCTCATCTTGTCGACTCATTTACTCCAATAAATATCGGAGATGGAGCGAGATCACATCCTTCAACTCCATCCTTCGGGGCCCGCGGGCCCCCGAAACGGGGATCAATTCACGTCCGTGAGAAGTGGGCGCGACAACACATCCGATACGAAAGTACATAATTCCTGAATTATCCCGGAAATGTCGCCTTTGTTCTTGACTCACTCTGACCGGAACAAGCCTCGACAAGCCTTTTGATGGTGGGACTTGAGTGTCAACTAAAATTTCCCGCATCTCTAGGCTTCAGTTGTCGATCTGACCCACTTCTCTCCTATTCTGAGAATTCAGTTGGTTTTCCCCTTTACAAAACCTCATGTCTAAAAATTGGTGGTCGAATGACAGGCGGCCCAAATTTGTTGAGTTGAGGTCGTCAAGATGGTTCATCATGTTTGCGGTCTCGTTTGCTGCAGGTACAGACGTCTTTCTGTATGGACTGATCGTCCCGGTAACACCAACGGCACTGAAAGATAGAGTGGGACTGTCAGAGGACAGCATACAAGGATGGACTTCTATCCTTCTCGCTCTGTATGCTGCAGCTTTACTGGCAACCGCTCCAGTGGTTGGGTATATCGCGGATCGAGCAGAGTCGCGAAGATGGCCACTTCTGATCGGCCTGGTGGCCCTTGGCGCAGCGACAGCCTTGCTGTGCGTTGGAACCCATATGGCACTCTGGGTTGTTGGACGTATCTTCCAAGGCGCTGCCGCCGCGATAGTTTGGACTGCCGGGCTTGCGTTGATGGTTGACACAGTCGGCCAGGATGGCCTTGGCCAAGCCATCGGGTATGTTTCCATGGCCATCAGCGTGGGAACATTAGGCGGTCCCCTTCTCGGAGGTGTCGTCTACCAGAGTGGTGGATATTACGCCGTTTTTGGTCTTGCCTTCGCCCTCATCGGATTGGACATTGTCTTCCGATTGCTGCTGATTGAGAAACGACATGCCATGAAATGGCTGGTGCCAGAGTTGAGACCTTCAACAGAATACAAATCAGTGGAATCGGAATCGATAGCGACAGCAGTACCCCCGACACCGAGCACTGCATCAGACTCACAAGGACCTTTAAAGCCCCCTCCTTCGCCGGGTGGTTTGACCCGCCTTGTTACCCTGCTGGGCTCCCCCCGCCTCGTCGTCTCTCTGTGGGGATACTTCGTTATCTCACTCGTCCTGGGCTCCTTCGATAGTGTGCTGCCACTCTTTGTCAAGGAGACATTTGGATGGCAGCAAAGCGGTCAAGGACTCATTTTCATTCCGCTCTTGGTGCCTCACATCACAGATCCGCTTACCGGGTGGATGCTCGACAATTTCCCCAAGTCTTGTCGCTATATCACCTCGACTGCTTTTGTTTGCATTGTCCCTGTGTTGGTGCTCCTTCGCATGGTGACGGAAAATTCGATGCAGCAGAAAGTTCTCCTCTGTGCTCTCCTCTCCCTGGCGGGCCTCTGTTTAGCTGTGGCCATGCCACCTCTCATTGCTGAGACCTTCCACGCCGTCAAGGAAAAAGAAGATGAAACCCCCGGTATCTTTGGGCGTGGCGGAGCCATGGCTCTTGCGTTCGGACTTGTGAACATGGGCTTCGCTGCTGGTACCCTCATCGGCCCGTTCTTCGCAGGCTTTATTCGACAGAGCGCAGGGTGGGGAACTATGGGCTGGGCGTTGGCACTGGTCGCTGGCATTTCATCTGTTCCAATCCTGTTGTTCTTGGGCGGGTGGATCTTGAGGCCGGTCGAACCGAGCGAGACTGCCACGGACAATGCTGTACCTTGAGTTGGAAGCTCAAGGTATCTATAATTATCGACATATGTATTTTTAATTCATTCTTTATCTAGACCCTTGATTATATACACCAACTGGGATATACGCCATTTGAAGTACTTCGGTTTTATGCTCTGGTTGCTCGGCAAATCTTCACCTGGGCACCTTTATTCCATTAATACCTAGGTAGAGAGGAATCAAGGTACGGAATACGGTGTAGTACTTAAGTAGATATCACATTCCTCAAATCCATCACATTGAGCCTTACACTCACTTTTCTCAAACTTGGGCATGTTCAGAAGTATACTTAAGTAGCTCCCCACATCCACATCCAAGTCCCCCGCAGCCCCACATTGATAATTGCTGACAGTCGACTGCTTTTTGCGGGTTCGGGAGTTGAGTCGAGCTGTATTAGCCGTGGTACACATCGCTTCTACTTACCTTGACTTTCAATGACCTTCCTTTATCCGATGACAATATTCCATCATGGCTGAGATTCAACACCCAGGCCTCAACGCCACATTCAGGGGCAGGCGTAACCAGTCCACATCCGTTGATCAATTTCTAGGCATCAAATACGCCAGTATTCCTGCTCGGTTCGAGAGAGCCGAGGTGGTCAACGGGTTCGATGGTGCAGTTGTTGATGCTACGAAATATGGGTAAGATGTCTTTGTTCGGCACGAATTCGAATTGGATCTGACGTATGGCATAGTCCGAGATGCCCCCAAGCTAATGTAGATGTTGGCCATCTCCTCCGTATTCCCGAGGATTTCAGGATTGAGCCAGAAGCAGAGGATGAGTTCGAATGTTTGAATCTAGAAGTCACTTGTCCTGCCAACTCATCCGCTACAGACGATTTGCTACCCGTTGTTGTCTGGATCCACGGTGGCTCTCAGATAGTTTCATTCTGCTCTGGGGCCTCGAAGATCTGCGACCCGACCAAGATTGTCGCTGACTCGGTCAAGATGGGAAAGCCGGTCATCTTTGTGTCAATAAATTACCGTCTGAATATCTTCAGCTTCGGAGATGGCAAGGAAAGAAACCTGGCATTGAAAGATCAGCGTCTGGGAATTGAGTGGGTGCGACAGAATATCGTCGGCTTTGGGGGAAATCCTGTGGGTGGTCTCTGAATCTCCAACCTTCTGGCATTACTCTAACCCACAAATAGGATAATATCACACTTTCTGGTGAGAGTGCCGGTGCCATATATACTCATGCACACCTCATCACAGGTCCTCCTGTCAAACGGGCAGTTATGGCGTCTGGATCGCTCTATCTATCCTCGCCACTTCCACTGGAGAAGGGCGATGGCTTGATCAAGGCTCTAGAGTCGAAGGTTCAAGAGCTTGGTCAAGCATCATTGCGGCAATCCTCAGTGCCTGTGATGATCCAAGCACTGGATGAATGCAATGTGAACACAATGTGGATACAGGAAGAACCTGAATTAGAAGGATGGGAAACTCGACCAGAGCAGGTTGATGAAGTTATGATTGGTGACGTCGAGTACGAGGTGGGTTGAAGCTTTTCATTCCAATGATGAGTATTTACTGATATGATGCAGTCGGTGATCTGGCGTAACGGCGTTGAGTCCCTTGATGGAGAAACGATCGCCGCCGCATTTGACAACGAAAAGACTTGGGGGACCCAGCTGCGGAAGATGTATCAGGTCGTGGGCAACCGCCCTACCGCAGCGAAACTGGGCGCCCTGGATCTCGTCAACGATGTTCGCTACACTCTACCCGTTGAGATTATTTCCGACAAGCTGCGAAGTGCCAACAAGCGCGTGTTCCAATATGTGGTTGATCAGCCTAATCCCTGGCAGTCATCTAGCCGTGCGCATCATGCAGTTGATCTCCTCTTCCTCTTTGACGGGGTTGATCTGTCCTTCAACCCTGCAGCCAGTGCTGTTGGGGAGGAGATGCGACAGCGCTGGATTCGGTTCATCAGCGGTGAAGCGCCGTGGTCTTTTGACCGAAGATTTGCCTATGGACCGGTGGGCGAATGCAAGGAGATTGATGATGTGCAATTTGCTACTCGCAGACGTGTAGAACACTGCAAGGTGCTCAGGGAAGCTGGTCCTAGTGCTTACATGCCCATTGTCTTCGCTTTGACCGCGGGGCGCATCAATTTGCTTAATTAAATTCACAATAGTACAGAATTTTACGAGAATTGCACTTGGCAAATAGAAAGATCCCTGGAAATGGTTCAAATTTAGACTTAACATGTAGTACGGACTCTACGGAACTCTCCAAGGATATAGATTCGGCCAGTTGGCGACTCCTAGTACTCGGCAGTTGAAGCCCCATCCCACTCCCGTAGATCACCAACATCCCATCGCCCAAGACTTAGCCTTCTCCACGCATCCGTTACTCAGGCCTGACTCATGTGGGGTTACCTTTGTTATTGAAACTGAGACGCCTGAATTCCCCATTTGCACGAATCAGCTCTTTTGCCTGGGGAAGTCGGCATGTTCAGCCCCCTTCTCTCTGCCGATGTATACGCGAAACGTCCTTGTGTGGGACAAAAGACTGTGATATGAGCCTCGTGCAGATGATGATCTATCGCACGGATATTCCGATATATCCGTCCACGACTGCTGCCCTGCTTGGCTCGGAGAAACGGCTCGAATGATGATGCTGAAGTCTTGGACTGTGCTCTCTAGCGGGATTGACCCCACAAGTTGGCACAGGTATATAGATTCCATCCCCCATTCATCTATCCAAAGCGCGATATTTTGACTTTGCCGTAATACTTTCACTGCTACTGTTACATTATGCCTTCGACCGACTCTTTGTCCGATCCCCAGGAGTACCAGAAAATCTTCCACTGGGCTGAAACTCAGAAGGATGGCACGATCCCCTCTTTCAATACACGACGGAATGATCCTTACGAGGTACGTCGCTTCCCCTTGGAATACAGATCACCGCTAATCTTGCGCAGTACCAAGCCGGCTTTGGCAACGCGTATGTATTTTCAACTCATCGAGCTATTCAACATGCTGATGTAGTCCACTGGGAACAGCTTCGCCTCTGAAGCAATCCCTGGCACCATTCCACAGGGCCAAAATAGCCCTCGCAATGTGAGATTTGGTCTATATGCCGAGCAGATGACTGCTACGGCTTTTGTCGCTCCGCGACACTGCAACAAGAAGGCGTGGCTCTACCGTGCCCGTCCCGCCGTCGCCCACCAAGGCTTTGTATGCACCCCTCTATCGGGTCAATCACCAGCACTAACCTGTTTGGTAGACCGAGCTCCCAGACAACAAGGATACGGAGGCAAATTTCTTGCCTCTAAACCCTCGCATCCACGTTTCTCCCACCCAGCTAGCATGGCATCCGTTTGATATCCCCGAATCGGGAGAAGTCGACTTTGTGTCAGGGTTGAAGACGGTCGCTGGCTCGGGCGATCCAACTCTGCGGGAGGGTCTTGCCACGCATGTCTATGTTGCTAATACTAGCATGAAGAAAAAAGCTTTCGTCAACTCGGACGGCGAGTTCCTCATCGTTCCCCAACAGGGTGCACTCGATATTCAAACCGAGTTTGGACCCATGCTGGTGCAACCAGGTGAGCTTTGTGTCATCCAGCGCGGTATCCGCTTCAGTGTAAATTTGCCGGATGGTCCCTCTCGTGGATACATTCTCGAGGTCTGGGGCACACAGTTCGAACTTCCTGAGCTGGGACCTCTAGGTGCCAATGGCCTTGCCAATGCGCGTGACTTTTTGAGTCCGGTGGCTAGATATGAGATCTCTCAGGAGCCATGGGAAATTATCTACAAGCTTGGTGGCAAGTTCTTTAAAAGCACCCAAAACCATAGCCCATATGATGTAGTCGCATGGCATGGCAACTATGTGAGTCTTTCTTCTTTGCCCGGACGATCTGGAGACTGACCTACGGCAGGTCCCCTATAAATATGACTTAACCAAGTTTGTCAATGTTGGTTCCATCTCTGTGGACCACATTGATCCATCTATTTTCTGTGTGCTTACAGCGAAATCCCGCGATCTCACCGCGCCGCTTGCTGACTTCCTTACGTTCTCCCCTCGCTGGGATGTCGCCTCTCGTATGTTCATCCAAAATCACCAGTCTTTTATCATCGCTAACATTCAACAAAGACACATACCGACCTCCTTACTACCACCGTAATGCCGCCTCCGAGCTTATGGGTTTGATCTACGGTGGCTACGGTGGCCGATCAGATGCCTTCCAGCCTGGCAGTGTTTCATTTGAATGTGGCAGTATGTTTCGTTGCTCATCTCTCACTTGACATAGATCGGCGCTAATCATCTTTCGCAGTGGTCCCACACGGTGTCGCCTATGAAGAGTTCAAACAAGCGACTGAAAACGAACCACCAGTGATGCAAATATCGCAAGCTTCAATCGCCTTCATGTTCGAGTCTTGTCGTCCTTTCACGATTACTGACTATGCGTGGAACAGCGAGAAGAAACATGAACATGAGCCCAAGATGTGGGACAACTTGGTGGATAATTTCTCGAAGCATGCCAAGGAAGTCGAGGAGATTCTGGCCCCTAAGGCAAAGGGGCTTTCTATTTCCTGAGAATTTAGCATAAGAGGTACCTCATGCATATTCTAAAATCGGTTATATCCGTTTGGAGCGATTCGATATCTCCTCCCCGCCAGCGCTGGAAATCACATTCCTTCAATGTTAACCCATAAATTGAGTCTCATCACCAAGAGAAATCAATGACAGCCTTGGATAGACACATAATTGTAACTCTCATCAGCCAGATCGGTGATAGGCCCTAGTGGCTCCAAACGAGTACTGGTTTGATAACTCTTCCATCTTCCAAGCCGGCGAGGGCCTTTGGATAATCCGTTGCCTGTTCTTTTAGGTCAGTAGACTGCCCAAGTTTTAGACAGTGATAGCGCACCTCAAAATACTGCACGAAACGATCTAAGGGGAATTTCCCTTCTCGGTACCACTGGATCATCTGTGGAATAGCCTGGGACCAGCGTTAAAACGATATTCAGCGGGTTGAGTGGCGTTATACACACTTCCTGGGGATCACAATCTCCCTCAATACATCCAAGAATAGCTCTTCCTTTCTATAATCACACTACGCAATTAGTATGATAAACAAATCATGAATCAATCGATCTCACGTTAATGTGTTCCCCAAGATTTATGTTGAGGGTAAAATCCAGCGGAGGTATGCCGATGTAGACCACTTTTCCACGGGCATGGGTCGATTGAATACTCTGCTCGATTATAAAAGGCACTCCAGTGGTGTCTATCGCGATGGATGTCCCCGTGGGAACGATGCTCCGGACTGCGCTGTCTAGCGTAGAAAAGTTTGAATCGCTGGTATCGATGGCGTGTGTCGCACCAATATCTTTGGCCAGCTCAAGACGAGATTTCATACGATCAACTGCAATGATAGTTTTGCATCCAATGATTTTGGCAGTCTGGGAAAGATCAAGTATCAGTCATTGGTTCACCCATTTAAGAGGTACTACGGCTAACCATGAGTGCCCCCATACCGACCGCACCCAAGCCCGAGATCATCACAACATCATTTGGGCTTGCCTGCGTGATGTTTTGAACAGCCCCCATTCCAGTCTGAAAGCCACAGCCTAGAGGAGCAAAGAGTTTCAGCTCACTGGGATCGCGGATAAGAGCTTTGGCATTGACGACGGTAGATTTGTGGACGGCACTGTACTGCGCAAAGCTAGATTGACCAAAGAATTGTGACCAGAGAGGTTTTCTATCATTCTTACTTCTCATTGATCCCTGCTGACCGACATAATTCCTCGACGCAAAAGAATCACAGTATGCGGGGTGGGAAGCCAGGCACTGTACACAGGCAGAGCAGGAGGAGAAGGAGAGAAGAACAGGATCTCCAGCTTCGACTGAGTGTACATTCTTGCCAACCGTCAGGACAATACCGGCGCCTATGAAACAGTTCAGTTGGGAGGTGTGAAATATAGTCGACTCAACAGAGCAGCAGTACCTTCATGTCCAACTACCTTGGGATATTCAATACCGAGCGTACCACTAGGCACAGCTGATAGGACAATGTCTGTATGGCATATCCCTGAGGCGTGGATCTGCACCAGCACCTCGTCATCGCCAGGTGGACGTACCTCGACTTGTTCGAGTGACCAGTTCAAGGCCAGAGGCTGGTCTGGCTCCCGAGAGACTATCGCTGTTACAGCATCCATGACGCGAGGTCAACCAAAGTAGCTAGATGTTCCAAAGTTGATGTTGATGTAGATGCATGGACTGCCGATCTCTGTGGGTTCTATTGCCCCGCTCATCAATAACCGAGGAGTTCATCGCGGCTATACCCACACTGTCTTGAGGGATCCAGACGTGATTTAAGCTTCTGCAGACATCCAAACGCCTACTTCGCATGAGTTTTGCTATGATCGTCATAATCAGTTCGTCTCACTTTGTAATGATTGTATATCCATTGGATTCATTCGACATTCCTCCGCTGAGCACTATGTCAAACAAAGGAGTGGTGGCAAAACTGAAGAATCATAATGAAACATTCACTGATACTTGATTTCCAGCTGTAGTTACATAGAGCCATGGGAGCCATGTCTTTATTGTTGTTCTCCTGAGTTACCCCCTCCAGGGCTTTGCATCGATTCCCTGCCTTTAAATAGTCCAGGATGCCAGTGTCGATCCCATCGGTGGTCGGCGTTTCGGCTTCCGACCTGGCGCACCGGGGCCCGACGAAGCGCGACTCAAACGCCAGGGGTGCTGGTTGGCAATTCATTCCTTTTAACCACGGTGAAATCATGTAGCTTTGGCACCGACAGTGATAAAGTGGCCCACTGATCTCGGGTATCAATAACCATCCTCTGGCTTTGCCAAGGGGCTAGGGCAGAGTTTGTTTTCAATGTATGAAACCCCTGGGAGTATATAGAGTACACACTTCGAAGGTTTTTGTATCCTCAAACTCAGTGCCTCTTGGTGAAAAACTGCGATACTGCTTACCTCTCAAAACTTCTCCTTCGCAACTTTAAGACTTAGTTCCCTAGCCTCTGATCAACCAATCTCACAAAGGGTCAGAGCAATGGGCGGACCTTATATGTCCAAGACGGCTGGAATGGGCCTTCGCCCAACAGTTTCCCTCGACGTCCCGATATGCGCTGTCTTTCTCGCTCTATTCCTCGCCGGTGCGGTCTGCCACATGACCCTCTTTCGCCGCAATCTAGCAAGAGGACACAAATTCATACCATCAGCCATGACATTCGGTTTCTGCATGTCGCGAATCGTCGCCAATGCTCTTCGCATTGCCTGGGCTTGCCATGGCTCAAACATTAGCCTTGCTATTGCAGCTCAGATCTTCGTTGCTGCCGGTGTGTTGCTGTTGTTCATCTTGAACTTGCTCTACGCTCAACGCATGTTCCGCGCTGTGTATCCTGTCCTGGGCTGGTCTCAAACTGTCTCGTGGGCTTTCAAGGCTCTCTATACTCTTGTTGTCGTGACTATCATCATGGTCATTACATGTGTTGTTCAGAGTATGTATACTCTTAACACGAACACCCTTCGGATCGACCGCGATATCCAGTTGTACGGCCAGACCTACTTCGCCATCATCTCCTTCCTCCCCATCCCACTACTGGCAGCAGTGATTATGTCTCCGAACCGAAAGCAGATTGAGCAATTCGGCTCCGGTTCGTGGATCGCGAAAGTGCTCGTTGTCGGACTTGTTGCTTCGCTTCTCTGCCTCGGCGCCTCCTTCCGAGCTGGTACTTCCTGGATGTCTCCTCGTCCGGTCACAACTCCTGCATGGTACCACAGCAAAGCTTGCTTTTATGTGTTTGATTTCGGCATTGACATACTGGTCGTGGCTATCTTCTTCATCACGCGAGTCGACCAACGGTTCTGGGTCCCAAATGGAAGCTCCAAGGCGCGCCATTATAGGGGATCCGAGGATAATGAAAAGAGTATGCAAAGGGGTATCACTGGTAACTCAGGTGTGCAAGATCTCGAAAGTCGAGACAGTAGTCTCGCTCGTGGAATGAGTGGAGAAACCAAATGATGGGAGTTTGACTGCGTCTGCAAACTGGGATGGGCGTTTGTTAACATTTTTGGGCTGAGACATACTGTATATTAGAAATTGATGTAATAAAAGTGCCAAAGATTACCACGATGTTTCCGAGAAACCAGATTTCTATAGAGCGAGCTCATCCACTACTCCACTGGCCTAATGTTCAAACGTCCACAACCTTGGAAGTCGTTTCAAAGTTACCGAGGAAACCGCGAAGCTGGCTGTTTCCGAATTGTGAAATGCCCTGGAGCCTTGGGGCAAGTACGAAATAGTCTAGATGGTCGTTCTTTCCCTGACGTACTCCGGAAAGGTTTCCGTCCTGTGAGATACCGACATGGATTTCATGTCAACCTTCGAAGCCATGCTACTGGGAGGCATGATACCCCAAGTCTTCACATTTGGGAATAGATCTTGAGTCCAGAGTAACACAGCCAGGTGGCCTCCAAAAGATTCTTGCAAATGGTCTTTTATTTTCATGATTGGTATCAACAAGTGGCCAGGCATCGCACCATACAGAATTAAGTCGGCAAGAGCCCGTTCGAATGCAACCCCATTCTCCGCCAGTCCAATTGTCTCTCGAAGGACGAAGAAGAAATCTATCAGAGGAAATAGTCGGGTGTGCGCCTCGATACCATAGGTTCTCCCGCTCGGGGGCAAGGGTCGAATTGTAGGCTAGGAAGGGCGTTAGCATGTTGTGACGAAAGGCTATGACTCGCGAGGATACTCACAATGTGTATTTCAAATGCTCGTCAATCTCCATAATCGCGGCCTGGTTGCCGCAGCGGTAACAGTAATTAGGGGCTGCAGCGGGGTTAGTTATAGAGTTTTGTCAAATCCAGCGGTGAGACATCATACCTGAGAAGATGGTGACAACGTTACGATCTTGGGACCAGTTATATCCTTCCATCACCAATTGATGGGCACGTGCCACCAGAGTCAAGCCGTTGTTGTGGTTAAAGGCTTCGGAGATATCCTGGCCGAATGTGTATCCAGCACCGCGAGGAGATATTCCCCATCCGCATCGGTCATCGGGATCACTCCAGAGCAAGTCACACATAGGACCCTCATGGGGCACTTCTTGGATGCGATCAAGCGACCGGATGTTGTCGAGAGTGTCAATAGACGGGCTCAGACCACCGTGAAGACAGAAGATCTGGTTTTCGATGAGAGCGGTAAGGGGAAGGTAATCGAAGAGGTCGGTGAAGTATTTCCACACATTGGCGTTGCCATATTTGCGGAGACATTCATCATAGAAGCCGTAGACCTGTGTGATCTGTCGGGACTCGTGGTTTCCACGAAGGATGGTAATACGCTGGGGGTAACGGATCTTCAAGGAGACGAGAAGGGTCACGGTCTCAACTGAGTAGTAACCACGGTCGACATAGTCACCTGCATAAAAAAAAGTAAAGTTAGGTATGTTACCCCACAACGACTTCATCCGACCGACGCCACTCACCCATAAAGAGATAGTTTGTGTCCGGGTTGGGACCGCCGATGCGGAACAGCTCCATTAGGTCGTGGAACTGTCCGTGTATGTCACCGCAGACTGTCACTGGGCATTTCTGGCGGGGATGTCAGTGAGCTACGGGAGGCAGGTCAACATCCCGACCGATGAACAACATACCACTGGCTGCACATTGGACTCTTCCTGCAGAACTTCTCTCGCCTATGAGACACACATATGATCAATTTGAATTCACTTTTAGCCCGGTGCAGGATCTTGAAACGCACCCGATCGCACAGCCGTCGCACGTCTTCCTCCGCTAATTGCTTGCAAGTCATCAAACTCTCGATCCACCCGTCCAGAGTCGGTATGGAGCCGGGGTCGCTCGTAGGCGACAAACGGTGTGGCTCAGGGGACCGCGCAGTATCGATTTCCATGTTGTTGTCCATTTCGTCGGTGTGCTCAGCTGGCTGAAAAGGAGGGGCCAGCTGGGGGAGGGGCGGTCTCGTGAGAAAACAACGGAATTCGTGGGTAGGCGCAGGTGTCGTGGGGTCTTAAAACCTAAGGAGAGTTATACTCCAGATGACAATTCAATTAAACGGCAATGTCCCAGGATTGATTCAAGGGATAAGGGGATGGGTTTGGGAACGCGAGAAAGGGAGAAGAGATGGGAGTTCGGGAAGGTCAAGTTCAGAGTGGTGAAAGCAAGATGCGCCACACTTGACACTTCAGCCACACCGCTTTACTGCCCCATATGCATTTTCTCCAAACTACGACATCGTACATGAAAGCGATTGTGGATTGAATGGGATTATTTTCGAGGCTACAGAGTGCATAGTATTGGATTGACTGCCTCTAAAGAAGAGGTTGACAATGAAAAAAAAAGACAGGTCAACTTCTGGTTGTGACTTGTTAGATGATGTCCCCGCCAAATCCACCACCAAAGCCCCCTCCAAAGCCTCCTCCGCCTCGTCCATGGTTACCATAGGGTCCACGGTTGCTGCCAAATGGTGGTTCGCCAGGTCCAACGGGATCATATCGTGCTCCAGGGGGCGCCCGAGGATCTTGTCTACCCCTACCGGGACCTGATCCACCGAAGAGGGGGTCATCGAAGGTGGGATGCATACCCCCACTACCTGGACCATAACCACCCATGCGTCCATTGAAGGCGTCGTGGGGAGAAAGACCCTGTGGGTACAGATCCTGCGAGCCGATACTTCCTGGAGCTCCTAGCCCAGATGGTCCATCCCCGAGACCCGATGGACCTGCTCCAAGCCCATCCGGACCGCCACCAAGCCCACCTAGATATCTCGGCGGGGGACGGTTGGTTCGCAGGGGACGTTTGATTTGATGCTCATCTTCAAATCCGGGAGGAGCGAAGTCTACTTGTGGTTTGGAGCGACGTGGCGCTGCTGCCAAAGGGTCGTCAAATGGACGCGGGCGAGCAGGTTGTGGAACGGAGTCATCGCGTAGAGCGTCTCGCTGTCTGCTTTCTGCTTGTGTTTCCCTTGGGGGTTGGCCAGTGCCTTCGTAATCTTCTTGTTGCACCCCGGATACAATCCTCTGGATCACATTGATCTTGAATAGACTGATCAAGTCTCCTAAGCGAGCGGAGGAGCTGAACACGTCTTGAAGAGAGGCTTTGATATCTTCGGTAGAGGACAGAGGAAGGGCAGAGGTTGAGATATAATCCTTGGTAGGAACATCGAAGGAACTGGTGCGGTCGTCACCTAGCGCGAGTGCAAAGACAACCGCGTTTCCACCCATGCGACTCACTTTGACTAGATACTGTGTCTCGGAATTTGAATGCGCATATCGGAAAGCGATCGTATCATTAGTGTTCCATCCTGCGGGGAGAGTGGGTTGGTCTGAGGTTGTTTCTGTCGATGTTAGCTATGCGATGAAGTGGAGATGAATACAAGCTTCAAGACATACCTAGGTTGTGGTCTTCACCAAGGCCAACCAGCCTGAAATCGAGCGCTGCCAAGCAGGCATGGCCGATCAGCGCCACCGCTTCATGTGGTGTTTTGAGGCTTGGCTGGCCAGACTGAATAGCTCTGGCGGCAAGGTCCAGAATATTGTCCTGTTCAAATACATCTGTGCCAGTCATTTTGAAAGACTTTATTGACGAGTTCGATGGTAAAGACAATGTTGTCAAAGTCGCCGGAGATGAGGCTCCCGATGACCTCACATGTCACCACGTGAGCTCCCCACTTCTCTACAATCAGTGCATACAAAACAAACACACTACACGGAATACTACTCTGGAGCTATACCTTACTGAACGCTGCACTCCGATTAATGTACACTATCTGTCGCTCTCTAAAGCATTGCCTTCGGGAAATTCTTCATCGCCTGCCGCACTCCCAAGTCCGCCAGGATTTCCTCGGTCCCGCCCAGAATAGCGTCAAACTTGTATGTGCGGTGGAACATCTCAATGATCTTACCCATTCCGGACTGGGTGATACCACGACCACCAAATATGTTTGTGGCGTGACTGGCAATCTCGCCTGCGGCCTGGGTACAGTGTGACTTGAGTAATCCGATTGGCCCACCAAGATGCTTCGCTTGCTCGGCATAGGTCATATTGCACATCTGATAGGCAATGGACTCAAGCCAGGCCTGGTTGGATTCGGTAAGGGAGATCATGCGGGCAAGTCTGTGGGGTGTTAGAGGAGAAGTGGACTATTTGCATCTTTGAACTCACTTTTGACGAATGGCGGGTTGTTCAATTAACTTCTTGCCAAAGACGATGCGCTGATTGCACCATTTCATAGTCTCTTCCACAACGGTCATTGACATCCGGACTACTGCAGCCACCATCATGAACCGCTCATGATTAAAGTTGCTCATGATCACAATGAAGCCCTTGTGCTCCTCGCCGAGAAGGTTCTGGACGGGGACCTTGACGTTCTCGAATTGCACAAATGCAGTGGCAGCAGCAGTCGAGTATGATGTCTTGATGGGCTTGGTCTCAACACCTTCGCCCCGAGGAATCAACAGCACCGAGAAACCCTTCTCGGTACGGCACCCAGTTACGAAGTAATCGGCGAACATGCCGTTTGTGATCCATTTCCTATGTCTGGTCAATATGCAGTCTCTCGATATTTGGTTCAGCGAACCGTGGATAGTCAAAACTTACTTGGTTCCGTTAACAATATAATGCTTGCCATCTGGAGTCTTCACTGCGGTCGTCTTCAGACCAGCGACATCGCTACCGGCAAAGGCCTCGGTGATAGCCAGGCAGGTCTTCTTCTGGCCAGACAAGACCTCATCGTTGATCCGCTCCTTGAGAACGGGATCCCGCAGCCATTGCTGTACTGCTGTCAAGCTGATTGCCATGCCAGCCATGTTACCATCCTGGAATCCTCGGGCGTTGGCCCGAACCAACTCTTGCGTCACAATCATGTCGTGAAGGTAGTCAAACTCCTTCCCATCCACGACCCCGCCAAGCAGGCTACGGTTGTGGAGATGCTTTCCAGGACCCAGGCGCATGGCAAGTACATTTGTCTCGGCCATACGGTTGATGAGCTCTTGACTAATGTAGGTACCATCGCGTTCCTTCTCCTGCGCCTCGGGTGTGACGTACTTATCGGTAAACTCTCGAACCGCCCTTTGAAGACGCCGATGTGTCTCCTTGTAGTAAGGCGACTTGAATTCCGGACGTAGCCATAATGGTTCGGCATAGGGCACGGGGCTCAAGGCACCAGGCGTCGGCACGATGACTTCGGACTTCTCTCCTTCAATAGTGCCGATGCAGAGCTGGTCTCGGTATTTCTCCAGGACCTCCTGACGGTGCAGGTTGTAAAAGTCGGTTGTTGCATCCTGGCCGGCCACCTGGGCTAGGACTACACTGCCACCGGGGTGGGCGTCCACAAATTCCGTTAAATCATAGACTTGGTGGTCGATGATACACCAGAGAGACTCCTCGGTGTTGTGCTTAGCAACTTCCGCACGGGTCAGGATTTCCGCAGACATTTTTATTCTCAGAAATGAAGAGGGGCATTAGGACCAGTAAATACCCCAGACTGCCTGGCTCCAATCACACTTCATCTGATTCAAATTCAGCCGAGGCCCGAGGTGATGTCAGCATGTTTCACCGCACCCTCATTCTTCTGCTCGTTTTTAATTACTGACGAAGACTAGTCCCAGAAATAAAGAGGTCTATGCGTCTCCAGCAGTGCACCCAATGATCTGCGTTGAGTTGGTCAGTGAAAAAGGCTGCTATTCCCAGACCCACATGTGATCGACAACGGTCATACTTCAACACGAGGGCAGGTCAACACGGAAATAATTTCCACGAAATTGATGGATTATTCTATCAGGTCCAGGGCTACCAGCGAGGTGCCACGAGGTGAGCCTGGCCAGGCGCGCAAATAGTAGGCCGCGCCGCGGTGGATCTGCCTCGGCTACGTTAAGTTGCATTAAGTTTCAATAATATTGCAGTGCAAAGTGCGGAGTACTCCATTACTGGACGTCTGGAGACATTTACATTTTCAGTTCCTCACGCCTAACGGATTTTGTTGCCTAATCACTTCTAACGGACCGACAATGGGGTATATTGGCCTTTTATTAGAGTATGTGGACACAACCTTCAATAATATATTTACTCCGTGGCTGTAGCCCTAAACCTCCATAGCTTGGAGATACTCAAAAATATTTCACAGAAATGACAAAGTTTAGGTAGGGCTGGCCTAATTCAACGACAGTTGAACTTTACAAGGAATTCCAATCCAGCGACCTGCTCAAGTGGAACTTTGTGCCAGGACTTCTAAAGTTGTTTCCAATTTCACTACGCAATACAAAAATCACAGCTACCTATTACCTAGACACTTGAGCACAACCTTCTAAAGTTGAGATCATCCCTGGGCAGCAATTGTAAACGGAGTTGAGTATGTATTTGAACATGACAATGTATCCATAGATTTATAACTAGGCTACCTGGCCCTGCGCATCACTGGTGATTTTTCGCGCGACTGGATTTCATATCTTCGAGCGCCTCCTCAATTAACCACTCACAAACAGGCTCGGCATCGCTTCCGACCCGCCAACTGCCCAACACAACCCCATGCTGCTCTAATACATCCGTTGCGCGTTCCCAGCGGCGTCGCCAGAGCTCCTCACGCTTGTTAGGGAGCGGCGCAGGCGGGACGGCGGAATCGGTAGATGAGTGCTTAATTCCACCAACGGGTGATCCCGAGAAGTTGAGGCGGTCGCTTGCATATTGGAATCCCTGGTAGGCGGCCTGGGCAGCCGCAGCAGGGTAGGATTGTATCCCACTTGCAGGTGCAGCGGCAGGTGTAGGAGTTGTCGATCCACTTGGCGTGGCGGATGGACTCTGATCTACACTGGCAATGGATGACCCTGTGTTTGTTCGACGGGGTGGTGGACGAGGTGGTGGGGGCTTAGCGCGAGCGGCTTGTGTTTGACTGTTGTCGTTATCGAGACCTTTGAGCCACGAAGAAGGGAGGTCGTTCCCTGAGGCCGCTGTGCTACTTCGAGAAATTCCCGGCGAAGGATCTGACTCTGCCTTGGACGCAGAACCACGCTTAGGCGGCACAGGGGGGACTGCCTTGCGCTTCGGAGCGTCCTGCGGAGGCGGTTTAGAGTCATTCTCGGTCGTATCGGAGGGCGTGGCGACTTGACGTAGAGAAGAGGGCCTGGCAGCCCTAGCCAGGTCGGCTGGGGTAGAAACCATGCGCAGTGCAGATGGCTTAATAGGCTTCACTGGAGGTGGGCGTGGGGTGGTAGGGTGTGTAAGCCCGGACGGAGGTGGCTTGTCGTCAATGATGAGATCGGTCAAATCAATCAAATCTTCTAGTTCAAGGTCCTTTGGATCCGGTTCTGGGCGCACTGGAGGCGAAACAACAGTCGTACCACTCCTAGGCGGCAGTTGGGGCCTGTTGGACATCTCATCTGATCGGTCCTTGATATCGGGCGAGCTGCGACTGCGGTTGGACGGGGTAAATTGACTGACGGATTTGTCGAAGAATGGCTTGGTATGCGGAGTCGTGACATCGCGGATGAAGATTCCCAGGATCCGGCCAGGGTTTGCGAGCACAATCTCAGTATATACCTCTAGATCAGCTTCACCGCTATCACCGACTAAAATGAATTTGCGTTCGGGGAAATCACGCAGGATTTGCTCTAGCGATCCTCGCTTTCGCTCTGCCGTGGGCTCGAAGATACCTTGCAGCATGCCTGAATACTGCTTGAGGTGGAAAGATCCCGGAGGCAAGCCCACCATCTTGAAATACCGTTCAAGCAGAGGGTAGAGCTGCCAGGGTGCGTTTGAGACATAGTGAATCTGCACACCTTGCTTGGCAAGACTTCCGTACCAGTCGCTGACTCCTTCGACCTTAAGGTCATCCAGTTCACGGATGAATGTGTTGCGGAACATCTCTTTGGCACCACCGGCAATGGCAGAGTGCTTCACCGTGTCGTCAATGTCACTGATCAAGCTGATTCCGGTCGGCTCAATAATCTGTATCGGTCGAGCAGCAGACAAGTCTTCAGAGGCCAACACACGGATATGTGTGGGAACAAATGGCAGTGCAGCACGAAGGGTGAAATGTCCCGACTCATCCGTCGTGATGTTCCTGGACTTGCTCTCATTTTCATCAAAAAAGAACACAGTAACAGGCATGCTGGCAACAGGGTTAGTCAGGAAGGGACGAAGTCTTTCCATGAGGTGTGCATTTGCCACAGTTAATTCGTCCTTGCTCAATGGAGCTGCAGGTTGTTGTGACCGGTCCGCATTGGAGCTTTTCCAGGCTGGATCTGCGTCCTTGACGGCTGATTCGACAAGCGACTGCATCTGCTTGTCGATATATTCATCTTCTCCTTTGCCCGAAATTTTCTCGTCGATTTCGTCATTTGGGGATCCGGTGGGCGCAGGAATCCCACTCAGTTTCCTGGCCAAAGCGATCATCAATCTATGTTTTCGGCTCAGCGGGCCTCGACCAGGAGCGTAGATCCAGCCACGCACATCAACGGCCACAACCGAATCCTCTGTTTCCGTCTCGTCCCACGCAGGCGCTGGGAGATCATCGTCCTCCGCGGCTGCGGCCCCACGGTATTCGTCAATAGTCTCGGACCACGAATCACGTCGCGGGCGGGGGCTGTCGGTGTTTTTGTTTTTGGATAATTTTCTAGCATAGCTGGGGAAAAGAACCATCTCTTCGTCGCCTGAGCGTGCGATCTCGACATCTGGAAAGGCGCCAGGGGTATTGTAGTAATCCTCGTCATGTTCGTTCCTCTGACCAGCCCACTGTGAAGTATAGGCTTGGCGGAGCTCGTTCGCCGCTTTGAAATATTCATAGACTTTCTTGCGACGGCTGCCAGGGGCAGCGGCACCATCGCCGCTGCTTGTTCCCCATGTTGACGATAGCCCGGGTTGCGCCATTGAATTGTTCGACCCGCGGCGGGGCTCTCGGATCGCCTTCGGGTATGCGTTTTCCGGACTACTGGTTCCTGCAGTAGTATTCCACGTCTTACGGCGTCGCTTTTGCCCTAGCAGATAGGTAAGAAGGCGACTTCCAAGTCTCGTATCGCGCGCAGCAAGTCGCGCCTGTCGCTGGACGAGCGCTCGGTAAACCCGCGATTGGGCCCGATGTCGGATAGCGGGGATAGTTTCGTGACGGATTCCCCAAAGACGGGAATGGGCTCGTCTGGTTGCGAGCGGGCCGATCAATAGACGGAGTACACGAGCGAGTTTGCCAGGTCGAGGCTCGCGTGGGAAAGGAGGGAAGAGAGTGGTAGGCGGGCGCCTGAAGAGGGACCTCGACCGTAGGGTGAGCCAGCGGAAATGAGGTTTAGGCGCCAGTGTCTCGAGGGGTTCGATGCCCAGGTGGAAGTTTGAAGGAAATGCGAATAAAAGAAGGATTAACCTGATAACCTGCGGGGAAAGAGATCGCCCATGACGATGATTATCCGGGTGCTCACCGCGTTCCGCAGAATCCTGCTTCGGCTGTCGGAGAATTCTAACTGTTGCGTCTAGGTGGCGATATTTATGGAGTAGCACCACTTAATTTTGAAGATCAGTGGAATTGATATAGAGAATCACGTAGAATGTCGAGGCTAGTCTTCTAAGAGCATATTTAATTGTTGTCAACTTCAGACATAGTTATTGCGAGTTGATATCTCATGAAATAGTAAAACCTATTTTACATTGAGTAATATACATAATGTCCAGTAGCGAATCATGCACTGTCTTCAGTGTAATTCACTTTCTTAGCGCGAGAAGTTCGCCTAGAGGGTGTTGCGAGAGTCAAAGCAGTATCTACTTCGCCACTCTCTTCAGGCTCTGGTGTAGAGTCAAGCTCCGCGACCTTTCGTTTACCGCGAGATTTGCTAGCGGGAGGCGTACGCCTGGTCGTCTTGGCTGTCTTTTTCACCGGGGTCTCTATCTTGACCGTGGAATCCAGGGGGACATCATCAGCAACACATTCCGTTTTTACCTGCTTAGTGGTCTTCTTCGGACTCGGTGCGGCTTTGGGCTTCACAACCTTCTTGGCTGGCCGAAGCCATTCTTCCATCCCCCTTGGCCAGTAGACTCTGCCATCGGGGCCGCCCATCCCAACTTCCTCGTCGGGAATGATACGAGGCGGGGGTACGGTGCCTTCCAGGTCCACGAAGCCCCCTTTCTTTTTAGACTTTTTGGGTGGCTTGAACGGTTGATTCTCGTCGGTGCGAATGTAGGGTAGTAGATCGTTGGCAAGATTGTAGCCGGGAAGTTTGAAGGTTCGCATCAACTCAAACACGGCCTGCTCCTTATCCTTGGCCTCTATCATCAAGTCCATTATGGGAGCACATGGAGGTAAAGTTGCGACACGATCACTGTGTTTGCGTCGTTGCCGTGGGGTGATAGCGGCGGCCGTCGGCTCAGAGTAATGCATCTTCTGCGTGATGTTTTTGCGGGTCCACGTTGCCGCTATACGATCATAAAGGGGAATGATGTCCTCGGTCCCTTCGCGGAGCTCATTCGAGTCGAAAATAATATTGTGATGGTGATAATCGAGGACAAGAGGGATGTTGAGCTCCTCACATATAGGCAAGAGGTCGTGGACAGACCAGCTCACATCGTCGTTCTCCAGGACTAGCCGGTTCTTGATGTCCTGGGACAGCAACGCGTAGTTTTCTCTGAACCGATCAAGTGTTGCTGCCTTGTCGCCAAAGACTCCGCCCATGTGGAGGATCATGACTGCGTCCCGATCTTGCTGCGGAGGCAGTTTGAGTAACTGAAGCAACTCCGAGTGGTATTCAAGATCGCGATAAGAGCTCTCTATCACTTCTTTCCTTGGGGACCCAAATTGTGTGAACTGCCCCGGGTGAACTGACACTCGGTGTCCAAGCTCCGCCACCACTCGTCCTGTGTCTGCTAGGACTTCCGACGCGAATGGCGCAAGCTTATATCCATATTCCTTGTGACTTGCAAATGGGAACATCTCACTGCTCAGGCGCATGAATTTGATGCCGTATTTATCATTCCAGCGGATGATCTTTACTAGGTCGCGCGCATTTGCTAATCCGAGCCCCTCAACGAAGGCTTGTCCGCGCGCAATATCGGCAGGTTGATCGCGGTCCGGGCGGTTCTTGACCGGGTGCGAAGGCTGATCGGGGTCTTGAAGGGGGTGCCTATTTTCAAGGATCGAGGCAATGCGACAAGTGCGGGAGCAGAAGACGGGGGGTGTTGAATAACGGAGGTAGGTATTTAGGCAGGCCTGTTGGCGTCGAAATTAGTTCCAATTCCAGCATGGCATAGACTCGGCTTTACAACATGACTTACATATCCCAGTCGGCCTTTCCAGGGAAGAGGAAGGTAGCTGCTATGCACTGGAGGCGGACGCCCAAGGGCCTCCTTTAGCTCCTCCGCCTCAAGTGGAATCTCTACATCCGATTCTGGATCCAGGGAAGCCATGCTTTCTGCCGAGGGCACATCCTCATTGAGGATGTCCACTGGCTTCTCTTCAGATTTGGTGCTATTTGCGCTGGCCATGCCTGCAGCGTCCAAACGGCTTGATTCTCGAGCAATGTTTTGTGAGCAGTCTTGCGAGTAAGGGCGATGAGAAGCGAGGGCAGACTGTGACGGGTAAACTAGGGAAGATGCAACACGTTTGGCCGCAAAGCGCAGAGAGTTGTGAGCGGCATGACGGACGGATCTGGTCGTCGCCACGGGAATCGATCGATCGGTAATTCTCAGTGACGTGTGGCGACCCTGCGGGCCAGCTTCCAAGGAACGGACATATTGGAAAGACAGGTCCTGCAGCCGAACAAGAGACCGCCGACACATTCGGCGTTTGGGGGTGGGCGTTGCAGAAGTCAAGGGCGGGATCATGACGCGCTCGACACGCGACGCATCGCTTCCGTGGTGCTTCCGCTCCAATCAAAGCGTCAAGCTAGTGCCAAGGTAATCTCCGTCAAATGACAGAGTACGGAGTTCCTGTTCTCAATTGTAACATCTGAAATCTATTGATAAGCATGAGAATTTATATACGAGCGCAGAGTAGGTACAATTAGGCTCTTGGGGCTCCAAAACCATCTCCCAACCTTGTATCACCAGATGATATCATTGATGCCTCAGGCGCAAATGCAAATCATGCAAATCGCACCCTGTTGTACGCCAACCTATCAGCATCAACATCCAAAGCGAGGATTTTCCTTTACACATCACTCCTGTTTATACAATTTTCAGGCAAAGAAGAGAGAGTGTGACAGGCAATTGGGGACTCAAGAGACTTCCACCCAACTCATCTCCAAAATTCAACATGAACCCAGCCATGCCTCCCATGGATGTGGCCTCGTTCCAGCCTGAGTCAATGCAAGCATGGCTTTACTCTGGCACCTCCGGAGGTCTCGAGAATAACCTGAACTTTAATCCATCTGCTCGTGCACCGCCTGCCCCGAAGGGCAACGAGGTTATTGTGAAAGTCCTATCTGCCGCCTTGAACCCAGTGGATTACAAGTTCCCTGAAATGGGCCTTGCAGCTCGTATGCTCATGACCATGCCTGCGTCCCCGGGTATGGACTTCTGCGGCCGTGTGGTGGCAACTGGGCCGCTTGCAAAGCATTTCAAAGAAGACCAGCTGGTCCATGGGTGTCCCGCACGACCAGTCCAGTTTGGCTCGCTTGGGGAGTATCTCATTATAGGGGCAGACAGGATTGGGCCTGTGCCGGACGGCGTCTCGGTCGATCATGCAGCAGCTCTCTCACTTGCCGGATTGACTGCGTACCAAAGCTTAGAGGGACACGTGAAAGCCGGGGAGAAAGTCCTCATTAATGGAGCTTCTGGTGGATGTGGAGTTTTTGCTGTTCAAATTGCGAAGCAGCTGGGCTGTCACGTCACGACCATATGCTCCACTCGAAACGTTGAGTTGTGTTTGCGCATGGGGGCAGACGAGGTGATCGACTACACCGCGCATAAAGACCTTGTTGCAAAACTACAAGATCGAAAGGTGTCATTTGATTGTATTGTTGATAATGTTGGCTTGCCTTCTGAATTGTACTACCAGTCCCATCATTTCCTCAAAGAAGATGGAGCATTTGTGCAGGTCGGTGCGTCGACCCTGATGACGTTCCTTGGAAGAATGGGGTGGCCATCTTTCCTTGGGGGTGGGCAAAGGAAATTTGTGCCTGTGATGACAAAAATGGATCACAGACAACTGGCACAGCTTGGAGAGTGGGTGTCTGAGGGCAAGATTCAAATCCAGCTCGACAGCGTCTTCGAGTTCCACGAGACACCCAAAGCCTTCGAAAGGCTTCGATCAGGCCGTGCAAGAGGCAAGATAGTCGTGCATGTCAGTGATCCCAACAACCAGAGCATGGAATCCTTCGGCATTGGGCTTTGATTATCACTTCTCGAGGCATCTGATACCATCGTGCTCTATATCAATGTTGTTCTCTTCTTGGTTGCAAACAACCTGATAGATGCATCAGAAAAGAAAAGAAGAAAAAAAGAAAACCAGAAACCAAGGCAGTCCATCTTGACTGGGCTGCGAGAAAAAAAAACCCCCGATTTTGACCTACTATGGCCATTTGCGTGCCAAACACATCCTACAGATACACCTCCTCCAACATTCAACCCAATGGCTTTTTCTTCCCATGAAATCGGCTAACTTACGTTCCAATCACGTGCATTGGTTCTAAATTACGACCTCAAGGCTTCGGGCAAGCCGAAACCGAAATGCTACCTCTGAACCTGTACTACGCCTACTTCATATATAGACATCCATCTGTGCTCAGCTGGAGATATGGGTTGGGAAATGTCCAAGACACGCCAAATATTTTTATCGTTCAAAATATCTTCCATGCCTCCATGGAAGCAGATTAAGTCTACTGTTCTTGTTATCAACCCCTTTAAATTCAAACATTAGCACCTGATGGATCGATAAAAACAAGAACCTTGGAAGACGACCATCTCCGACAAACCCTCCACCCGTCCGGCCCTTGAGGCTGTTTCAAGATTTGAAATGGATTCCAGGTTAACTCAGCCCTTGGAGTATCGCACATTCTGCCGTTTCCAAATCATTGCCACGGCAAAAATCTGGGCCGCCGAAAACGCACCGCACATCTTCATCTGCATACTGTATGCAGTTGCATAAACTTCACGAACCTGCAATTGACTTGCTGGAGAGAAAGTCTTGATTGCCTCGGTGGTTTTCAGCAAGGCAGCCAACTCGTCAGGTTGTAGGGCGGATGACAAACGACTTTGTATATAATGGAAAAGAATCGCACTCGAAGCCGCAATGCCCAGAACGCCACCCAACATGCGGAGCTGAATACCAATTCCCAATGCAACGTTCTGATCTTCGATTTCCACCACGAGGGAGGTGGCCATATAGAATGCGCTTACGCCAAGGCCAGTTCCCAGTCCAGCCAAGACCAAGTACCCAAACTGACCAAGCCAAAGCTCTGTTGTGGAAGCGATCTCCGAAAAGAGAAAAAGGCCGGTCACTTGTATGACCAGGCCAATTAATGCAATGTAGGCAAACGGCATTCTCAACCGTCCTGCCAACACGGAGCAAGATATAATGCCGATCAGACAGCTTAGCGCAAATGACAACAGCTTTACGCCCGAACCAACTGGTGAGCTTCCATTGACAATCTGGAACCTCTGCGGAATATTGATCACGCAGACAGTCATCGGTAAACCTGTTGTGAAAAATCCACTAGAATTGGATCCTGTTATCAGCCAAGGTCATTAGATACCACAGAAACCGGGGGTACAAACAGTGCCATCCCCATGAAGAGTCGATTGTGTGCCAGTCTCCATGGGAACATTGGACTAATTTTGAGATCACGGCGACAGATGAACCACTGCCAAACGATAAACGCAATCCAAGCAATGCCCGAGATCACTAAGAAGCTGATGACTAGTGCTGAGCTCCACGAGTACTGGTAGTTCCCTTCTTGAAGGGCAGCAATAATGAATGAGCAGGCAGTCAAGACGAGGAATGCCCCAAAGAAATCCACTTGGTGAATGGCTGTCTTCATGTTTACCCAAACCTGCGCCGGCGTCGATTCCTCATTTGCTACCGGTGCGGGATTGGGGAAATGAGCCGGCAAAACGAAGTACAACAAGAGCCAACCAAAAGCACCCGCCGGAACGCTGTGGCTGTTAGACCTGACCAAGGCTGGGCTGGATATACTCACTTCATCAGGAATACCCAGCGCCATTTACCGTCATTGGAAATGGCACCGCCGAGCAGAGGTCCGAGGACCAGGCCTATCGAGATGATCCCACCCGCGAGGGAGCTGGCTTTGTCGTATTGCTCATACGGAAGGATTCGGAGAATTGAGAACAGTGTCAAGGTATAGATTCCAGCACCACCAAGGCCCTGGAATGCGCGACACACGACTCTATATTTGACATCCGTTAGCCCACCCGTTCCAAGGTTAGTTTTGCTTGCAAAGCAAATCCGAAAGAATCTCCACCTGGGCATTGACTGACAGTTGACTAAGACTTTGGGCTCCAGCACATCCACCAGAAAAAGCAATGAAAATGGCTACGGCCGTAAGCAGAGTTCGCTTCACTCCAAAGATGCTACTAAAGCTTGTCCAGATGATGAGGAATCCTGGAGAGACATGTGTTAGCTGGGGCCGCACCGGGAAGAAACGGGGAGAGAACCTGTGTAGGTAAGAAGGTAGGAAGTGATAACCCAACTGCTCTGTCCAGCATTTTGAAGATCGTCTGTGATGGTGACTAGCGATGTGCTCACAATGGTTGCCTCGACACCAGTGAGAAAAAGAGGCAGAGCGAGACTAGTAAAGACTCTGTTTTAGTTTCGAGGCAAACAAGCCTTGGGCTGTTCACTTACCCTGCTATCGCGAGATATAACCTAGCCCCGTGCAATGCACCATCCCATCGGACAGGAACATTCCCCTCATTGAATTCGTTGGCCTCGATGGCTTCGTTGATCTCCTTCTCGGCCATAGACAACATCAATCAACTAGAAAGTCGCTGGTAGTTGAGTCTAACAACGAACACGGATGTTATTTTTTTCAGAGAGGAAATTTTCCGCTGGGACTTCAGGACCAGTTAGGCAGATCACACTGGCTGAAGATGTGATCCAATGATGGATACGTATATCGTACATGTATTCTCCAAGTCCCCTTAGCCGACGAAAAGGCGCAGGGCTAGCAACGAGCTGCATATATTAGTTCCCTTGCGCTGCTTTCCAGGAAGAATCCCACCTTCGATGTTCAATTTCCTGAAGATCTAGTTTTTTTTTTCACGCCCAATAAGCTGCATGAAATATGCATGAACGCCACTATTCATGTCGTGTCCCATTGTGTTTTATCGAATAATCTCAAGGCCCCACATCTCACCTTATCCTTCCCTCAAGTGTTACCAATTTCTTGGACGTTTTTGATGAGACTGGACATAATGAGGCGGACATTGAAAATTACGAGCGAGATTGTCTAAATAAGTGACGCATATGGAAATATCATGCGCCAATGTTGGGGTACTAGGATAGACTACTCTTGTGGAGCTGTGGAAGATCGGCGATGCCGAACTACTCGTATCGCGAAATCGCACTAAGCTGGGAGACCACTAACTAGGGCTTATGTTAGGCCTCCTGCATGTGTGCAGCCGTCCTGGCCCCCCAGACCAAGAAGCCAACTCACTCTGCATCGGCGCTGAGATTTTCTCCTCGCAGAGCAGCATCTTGACGATTTTGACAAGGACTTCAGGAGGGGTTTCTGATTTCCTGAGTGCGCAAGATAGAAATTGACCTGCGCGAAAATTTGAGATTCGCTCTTCTTTCGCTGACTGATTAGACCCAGGATTGCACTCTGTACACCTGTAGACTGGATACGGTCGAGACATATTGTGGAGTCGCTCTATGCCTGCTGTTTAAAGATTGAGTTCATATCAGGAGGGTGAGATCTTCAATGTTGTCTTGATCTTTGGTGACATCCGTTCTCATCCCTAGCGTCATTGGTGTCATGAGTTCAAGGCTGAGCTTTCTAAAGTTTGTTCCATATCGACATTGTTGAGGGTCTGCTCGTATGTGACGTCAGGCTAGTGCCGCGGTAATTCTCCTACTAGAGTTAGCAACCTTGGCTAGAGCGATGTGTCACTGATCTAGTGGCGTTACCTGGTATTTAGCGTGATGTTGACGGCCCACGAGCGACGAGCAACGTGCGCAGAGAAGGCTCGTTGGTGCAGGCTTGTTTCGAGTATTTTTGGCAGCAGGGAATGTTGCGCGGCCAGTGTATACATTGCTCTTTAAAATGGGTATAGGTCGCCATGTATCGCTCGAGTACAGATCCATACCCAGCCTGAATTCCCTTTTGCTCCTCCCCTCAAAAAAACCTCCTATCACAATAGATCACAATGGCTCCTTTCATCGAGGTGGCGGACTTTCAGATTGCGGATGGAGGAATTCTGGATAGCACGGAATTTTGCAGTGGTGATGGCGTGGGTGATGGCCCTGAAACCAACGCAAATAATCAAAGTGATAAGGGTATCCATAGGAAGAGGTCTTCACAAGACGCCCCCAGACCAGCTCCTCCAGAGCCCATTGCTATCTGTGGCATGTCAGTACGACTCCCTGGAGCCGTGCACACACCTCAGGAACTATGGAAGTTCCTGATATCCAAGCGCGACGCCCGTGGCCCTGTACCCGAATCCAGATATAATGTTTCGGCATATCATTCTAAGACCGCCAAGCCAGGCAGCGTCAGCTCTGAATATGGGTATTTCCTCGATGAGAGCATCGATATTGCATCTATTGATACTTCATTCTTCACAATGGGGAAGTCAGAAGCAGAGCGTGTGGACCCTCAGCAGCGCCAGATGTTGGAAGTTGCCCGGGAGTGCTTGGAAGATGCTGGCGAAGTTAATTGGAAAGGCAAATCCATTGGTTGCTTTATGGGGAGTTTTGGGGAAGACTGGGTTGAGATGTTTGCAAAAGAAAACCAGCAATATGGCCAGCATCGAGCAACCGGCCATGGGGATTTCATGTTGGCCAATCGTGTTTCATATGAGATGGATCTCACAGGACCGAGGTAAGTTATATAACGCCATACTTCCAATATACCTAGCCATTCTAATCAGCATTAAAGTATGGTCATTCGCACTGCTTGTTCGGCCGCTCTCGTTGCACTCCACGAAGCGTGTCTCGCATTGTATAGGGGCGACTGTGAAGCCGCTATCATCGGTGGTGCCAACCTGATACTAGGCCCTGGTATGACCACTTCTATGGCGGAGCAAGGCGTGCTCTCACCAGATGGCTCATGCAAGACCTTCTCCGCCGATGCAAATGGCTATGCTCGGGGGGAAGGGATTTCTGCAATCTTCATCAAACCTCTTGCCAACGCCCTACGAGATAATAATCCCGTCCGAGCTGTGATCCGTGCAACGGCCTCCGCCAGTGATGGCAGAGGAACTAGCAGTGGAATATCAGTTCCCAATGATGTTGCTCAGGAAGCTTTGATAAGACGAGCATATGAGATCGCCGGAATCAGCGACTATTCCGAGACGGCGTTCTTCGAATGCCATGGTACTGGAACACCAGTCGGAGATCCAATCGAAGCCAGGGCGGTTGGGCGTGTCTTTGGTCCCTCTGGTGGTATTATGATAGGATCCGCCAAACCTAACTTCGGTCATTCCGAAGGAGCTTCGGGTCTTACATCGCTGATCAAGTCGGTCCTAGCCTTGGAGCATCGTGTTATCCCACCGAACATCAAGCTCGGAGACCCCAACCCGGCAATTCCGTGGGATGAATTTGGACTCTCTGTTCCCACGGAGCCATCAAACTGGCCTGAGTCGCGAAGGGAACGCATCAGTGTTAACTCGTTCGGCATTGGAGGCACCGATGCCCACGTTATCCTTGATTCGGCTCATAGCTTTGGCATTTCTCCGGTGTCCGAATGTTTTACCATAGAGCCGCAATTGCTTCTCTATTCGGCCAATAATATTGAGTCGTTGAACAGGATGAGCGCGATTTATAAGACCTACAGCCAAAAGAATTCCCGAAAAGTGAGCGACCTGGCCTTCACATTGAGCCACAGAAGAGAACACTTGATTCATCGGGCTTTTGCAATCAAGAATGCCCTTGGAACCCTCACAACTTCAGCTCCATCAAAATCCGGTGACGCACCTGCGGTTGTGATGGTTTTCACTGGTCAAGGTGCTCAATGGCCACAAATGGGTGGTGGTTTGTTCCATAGTCCATCTTATCCTGTTTTTAAGGAAACAATCCGGTCGCTCGACCAATATCTTCAAACACTTGAACCTGCCCCAAAATGGCGCATTGAAGATGAGCTCTTGAGGGGTCCTGAGCACAGCAAACTTGGATGGGCTGAGCTATCACAGCCTCTCTGCACAGCAATCCAAATTGCTTTGGTCGACGTTTTTGCTTCTGTCGGAGTTCAGGCCTCTGCTGCAGTTGGACACTCTAGTGGTGAGGTGGCTGCTGCTTATGCCGCTGGCGCTCTGACGGCCAATGAAGCGATCACAATTGCATTTTACCGTGGTCAGGTCACTCAGCTGCAGAACAAGCCCGGGGCTATGGCAGCAATCGGAATGGACGCCGATTCTGTACAGCAATACCTGAAACCTGGGGTGATCGTTGCATGTGAGAACTCGCCTAGGAGTGTCACCCTCGCTGGAGACGCTCAAGAGGTTGAAGAGGTGGTGGCCAGCATCAAAGAAGCTAAGCCGGATCTATTGGCGAGAAAATTGCAGGTCGACAAGGCGTACCATTCCCATCATATGGTCGAGATAGGGGAGCAATATCACGCTCTCATCGAACCGCATGTCACCGCGAAAGATGCCCGGGTGTTGTTCTTCAGCAGTGTCGAAAATGCAGTGCTCAGTGAGAGCAGCGAATTCGGTCCGAAGTATTGGCAAAAGAACCTGGAGTCTCCAGTTCTCTTTTGCTCGGCTATTGAATCTATCATCCAACATGATGTTGCGAAGAATATGGTGCTTCTTGAAATCGGGCCTCACTCTGCACTTGCGGGCCCCTTGCGTCAAATCCAGGCCCACCACTCCACCTCCTCTCCGTATGTGTCTGCCCTGACTCGCAACCAACACGACGTGGAATCATTTTTGACTGCTGCTGGGATTCTTTACTCTCTTAATGCCAGTCTCGATTTGAAAAGACTTATTCCCAGGGGCCGGACTCTTCCAGACCTCCCAAGATACCCATGGGACCACTCGAAACGATTTTGGTATGAGTCTCGACTCAGCAAGGAGTGGAGATGTCGCGAGTACAAGTATCATGATCTTCTTGGGGTTCGAGTCACGGAAAGTTTTGAATTCGATATTCTCTTCCGGAATCTATTCCATCTGGACAACGCTCCATGGATTCGGGACCACAAAGTCGGCGATGATGTGATTTTCCCCTTTGCCGGGTATGCTGCGATGGCTGGCGAGGCTGTGCGGCAGGCTACTGGGGTGGAGCAGGCCTTTAAGCTGCGCGATATAATCGTCAGTACTGCCCTCGTCTTGAACGATGGGCCTCCGGTCGAGATCATGACCAGCCTACGCCCACATCGCCTGACAGATTCTCTCGATAGCGAGTGGTGGGAATTTACAATCGCCTCTTACAATGGAACTCTTTGGACCAAACACTGCTCCGGCGAGGTCAGATCTCAAACCGACGACTTTGGAGCAGCTCCGAAAACCGCACCCTTTGTGCGCAAGGTTGCTAAACGTCGGTGCTATGAGTCTATGGCTAGATCTGGTCTCAATTTTGGAAATGCTTTTCAACGCCTTGAAGGAATTCGCTCCGACACCTTATCACAGCAAGCAACTTCTGAAGTCCTTGCCAAGGAGACAGATGGGAATGAATATCATCTGCACCCGACAATCATTGATGCTTCACTACAGCTCCTCAGTGTCGCAGCTTCTAAAGGCTATACTACGTCCACAACCAAGATCATGGTTCCCACCAATATCAAAGAGATGTGTATCTATCGCTGCCACAAAGATGTCCGGGTTCGCGCCTCAGCATCCAACACCCCGAACGGCTCTATAATCGGCAGCGGTCAGTGTATCTCGGCGGGTGGAGAACTTGTTTTGCGCAGCTCAGGGGTCAGACTCTCTGTTATAGATGACCAGGAATCGGAAAAGTCTGGAGATCTGACTGCGCTGGTAAAGTGGGGTCCTCATATTGACTTCTTGGATGTGAGCACACTTATCAAGCCGGTGACTGAGATCGCAGAGTCCATGGACACATGTGTCGTCCGCGCCAGTGACATCCAGGATCTGACTGAACTGTCTCATCTATGCATGATCCACACGAAGCGTACTTTGGGAGGTCTAGAGACAACCATTCCACACATGCTCAAATATCGATCCTGGATCGATCATCACCTCCAAAATGCCGACGTGAATGGCCTCGAATCGCTTGAAGAGAATGTCATTAATCAACGGGTAAAGCGGATCGTGAACGATCTATCTCAAACTGCTGCTGCTGACTTCGCAAATGCCATTTACAAAATCAACAGCCAGATTAAACAGATTTTTGTCGGCGCGGTTGAGCCATTAGATCTGCTTGTTGCGGACGAAACACTGACAGGAATGTACCATTACATGGATCGGTGTGATGAGTCGGAGTTTTACAAGAATTTGACTCACAGCAAACCAAACCTCCGTGTTCTTGAGATTGGATCTGGCACTGGTGGATCTACCGCAAAGGTTCTGAGGCTTTTGAAACCTGACAACAAAGCTTTGTACTCCACATACACTTTCACTGATATTTCCTCTGGATTTTTTGTCGCTGCAAAGAAGCGTTTTGAATCGTACCCAAATATCGAGTATAAAACTCTCGATATCAGCAAGGATCCGTCTGAGCAGGGATTCGAAGACCACAAGTACGACCTCATTCTAGCCACCAATGTCATTCACGCCACAGAGTCATTGCAAACAAGCCTCTGTCATATCCGAAACCTACTTGAGCCTAACGGTCGCCTCCTGCTGACTGAGCTGACCTCGACCTCAAAATGGGTGAACTACATTTGGGGCCCCCTGGCCGGCTGGTGGTATGGCGACTCTGAGGGCCGATCAGAAGAGCCATATATCAGCCTCAATCAGTGGGAGATAGAGCTCAAGGCCGCTGGATTCCGTACACCGGACGCCGCGGTTCGCGATTCAGCTTCACCATATGAAATATGCTCTGTTATAGTGGCAAGACCAGACTTGCACGTCCAACCAACCTCATCTGTTACACTCCTGACACTTTCACCAGAGTCTGAACAGGGCAAGCTCCTGCTTCGCAGCTTTGAAGCCAAAGGGTATAGGGTACACTGTTGCACGCTCCAGGATATGTCTCTCCCCACTGGTCAAGATGTCATTGCTCTGCTTGATGAGCATGGTCCCTTTTTCGAAAATATCGGGGATCTGAGGTTCAGTCGTTTCAAAGAATTGATTCAGAGCTTGGGAGAACGCGGCATCTTCTGGGTGACTCAACTTTCGCAAATCCATTGTCAAGATCCACGATTCGGTCAGATTCATGGCATCGCCAGAACTACTCGCTCTGAGTTGCTCGTTGACTTTGCCACTTGTGAAGTTGACAATTTCGAGTCGTCTTCTGATCAAGTAATTGAGGTTTTTCAAGCATTCCAGGTACGCCAAGAGAGTGAAACTTTCAAACCTGAATTTGAATACGCAATCGTTCAAAACACCGTTCGTGTTGGGCGTATACACTCATTCTCGACACAAGAAGAGACTGCAATCAGTGATACGACCGATAGTATTACTCTACGCACCAGTAAAGCTGGACGCCTTGGCGCTTTGCACTGGACTCGACAGGAGATGGTGGTATTGAAGGACACTGAGGTGGAAATCGAAACATACGCCACTGGCTTGAACTTCAAAGTAAGTTTCCAATACTTCTCGGGGTCCAAATTCTAATGACTCGAAATCACAGGATGTTCTGTGTGCCATGGGTATTGTGGAAGCCGCAGACAATTCATTCGGTCTTGAGGCAGCTGGTGTTGTCCGTCGCCTCGGTCCTGGTGTTCAACATCTGTCCGTCGGCGATCGTGTACTACTCATTGGACGAGGTGGATTCGGAACACGTGTGGTTGTGTCTGAGAATCTATGTGAGAAGATTCCAGGCGGGTTGAGCTTTGAAGACGCAGCCACCATGCCTTGCGTGTTTGCGACATCATTTTACTCACTCTTTACCGTGGGAAACTTACAAAGGGGACAGGTGTGTTTTTAGATCATTCACTTGTTCGGGCTCTTTGCTGACCCTCGCCTTAGTCCATTCTCATCCACAGTGCTTGTGGTGGAGTTGGTATTGCCACTATTCAGTTGGCTCAAATGGTTGGTGCTGAAATATATGCAACCGTCGGCAGCGAAAAGAAGGTCCAGTATCTGATGGAGACATTCGGCCTTCCTCGAAACAGGATCTTCAATTCCCGCAACACCTCGTTTGTCGAAGATCTCATGCGGGAGACTGGGGGTGAAGGTGTTGATCTAGCACTTAATTCTCTCTCTGGTGAGCTTCTGCATGCAACATGGGAGTGTGTTGCCGAGTTCGGAAAGCTGGTTGAGATTGGGAAACGAGACCTGATTGGATCTGGAAAGCTCGACATGAGCATCTTCGAGGCTAATCGTAGCTATTGTTGTGTGGATTTGGATCATATCTGTGTCAAACGGCCAAAGGTTGTGAAGAAGTAAGTTCTTAACACTCCGGGTCAGAAGATCTCCTAGATCACGACTCGGTGGCTCATGCCTGGTGTCTAACTGTGGGTGCAGGTTGCTCCAAAATATCATCAGCTTGTTGAGAGAGAGACACATCCATCCGATCCGGCCTATCAAGGTGTTCAAGTCTGATGAGATTCTGGACGCGTTTCGGTATATGCAACAAGGCGTGCATTTGGGCAAAATAGTGGTATCAATGCTCGACATATCAGATCACGCTTCTTCGCCGGGGGTTGTTCAACAGCGAAGGAAAGAGACTCGGTTCCATGAATCAGGTGCTTATCTACTCGTTGGAGGCCTTGGTGGTATAGGTCGTTCAATCTCTACCTGGATGGTAGAGCACGGAGCTCGTCACATCATCTATCTATCTCGGACTGCAGGTACAACTGAAGCCCACGAAGACCTTAGCCAGGAGCTTTCCAGTATGGGATGTCGCGTTCAATTTGTCCAGGGGAGTGTGGTTGTTCTCCAGGATGTCATTAAGGCTATGTCACATGCACATGGACGACTGAAGGGTATTTTACAAATGTCCATGACTCTTTGCGATCAAGCATTTGGTCAAATGACGCTGGAGAGTTGGAATGCAGCTGTTGATCCCAAAGTCAAGGGGACGTGGAATCTGCACTCCGCTTCCATGTGCATCCAAGCTGATCTTGATTTATTCGTTCTCTTCAGTTCCCTTTCTGGTGTTATCGGAACCCCAGGTCAAGTCAACTATGCGGGTGCGAACAGCTTCCTAGATGCATTTGCAGACTACCGGCGGGGCTTGGGTCTTGTCGCTAGCTCAATTCAGATTGGTGCTGTCGATGGAATTGGCTACCTTGCTGAGCACGATTCAGTCAGACAAAAGCTCACGAGTGCTAATTTGGGCTCTTCCATTTCAGAAAATGAGCTTCTTGAGGTGCTACGGGCAGTCATGACACCAATTCCGACTGCAGCGAAGTCCACAACTACAACCAGCTTCATGCTGGGACTTCGCAGTAATACCACGCTGAGCAGCCCCGCAAACCGTTGCTTGTGGAAGAAGGACGTTCGTATGGCTTCCTTCCACAACTATGTCGAGGCCGACATTGCAGCCAGCTCTACTTCAAATGACAGTCTGAAATCCTTTATTGCCACAGCCAAGGGCGATGCTTCTCTGCTGGGTAAATCTGAATCTATTGAGTTCCTGGCGGCAGAGATCGGGAGGAAAATTTTCAATTTCTTATTGAAGCCCGAAGAGGACCTTCAGACAACATGCACCCTTTCTGATCTAGGAATGGACTCTCTTGTGGCTATTGAGGTTCGACAATGGTGGAAGTCAACTTTCGGCTTCGATATCAGCGTACTCGAGATGATGGGAATGGGAACTCTGTATGCTCTAGGTGAGCATGCGTCTCGGGGTATGCTCAGTCTTTTCCACGGTGAAAATCAGCTGTTCGTTTAGATTCGAGATATACAAGATAGCAGGATGAAATGATTCGCTTAATTTTTTGTGACGGGGGTAAAATCGGAGACTATGCGCCACATAAGATCTATACACATGAATTTGCAAGAATACACCATACACTAGCCCAGCAAACCGCTGGCCAAAGCCTCCAGATCGCCCAGGGTCTCGATTGACTTGGGAGCCTTGGAGGGCTTCTCGTCCCCAGAGACACGCTGCTTCTTGCTGGGACGAGGCTCGGGCTCGGATTCCGAGTCTGAGCCGGGGATCTCGAACGGCACATGAGGGAGATGAGAGAGACCCTGGAAGTCGCCTTCCTCTTCTGCCTCGGCCGCGATCTCGGCACGCTCGCGGGCCTTGCGCTTCTCCTTCTTCTCGCGACGCTTCTCGCGCATGACTTCCTTGTCCTCGATATCGGCTTGGCGGGTACGCTCTGTCTCGCCCTCGAGGAACTTCTCGCGCTGGGTGTTGGCGTCGCCCTTGGCTTTGAAGGCATCCTCGGACTCCATCTCGTACACTTCGTGGGCATTGCCCTCGTCGTCGTAGATGAGCTTGGTACCCTTGCCCTTGAACTTGAGTAACTTCTTCTTAGACTTGAGAAGCTTCTCGCGTCGCTTGGAGTCGATAATGAGAGGATCTTGGCCTGCGATGTGTACCTTCTTGACACCAGTAGTATCCTTCTCGGCGTCGAAATCGGAGTCGGAGTCGGAATCAGATCCAGATGCGGCACCCAGATTTTCATCACCAGCAGTGAAGCGGCGCTTGACCGACAGGAAATCGGCGTCCTCGTCAGCCTCATCGTCAACATCCTTGCTAACATCCTTGGTTCCATTGTCGATCATCGTGCCATCGTCGTTGATGAGCTTAGAGTAGTGCTCTGCCAACACACCCTGGTTACGACGCTCAAACATGCGGTCGTAACGTGTGCGCACCTCCTTCTCATCCTTCTTGTCCTTCTTCTCTGCGTCCGAATCGTCATCACTAGACATGTGTGCCATTCTCCATGATTCGTTCTTCCGCTCCTTCGCATCGTCACCCTTAATGAACTTGATACGCGGAGCTCCAGGAAGACCAAGACTCTGTGCATACTCTTCTAAGGGAAGCTCCTTGATCTTGAAAGTCTCCTTGTCCTTTTGAACGTAGACTGACTTGACGTAGGAGATAAACGCCTTCTGACCCAGATATTTTAGCTCTGGGTCCTTGAAACACATATTTTGCAACTGATTCTTGACACTGTGCTGCTTGTTCGCTTTGATGTTGATTCGCACAACCGGAACCTTCTTCTGTTCGAGCTGGTTGAGGAAACCCTTTTCCTCGCTGGGATCCAGGAACAGCACAGCACGACCAACACGCTCATACCGGGCTGTTCGCCCGACACGATGGATGTAGGTGTCAGCGTCTTCAGGGCAATCCATTTGAATGACCCAGTCGACCGCGGGGAAATCCAGACCACGCGCAACCACATCGGTGGCAAAGAGGACTGCGTGTTGAGCCTGAGAGAATTTTGTGGTTACATCAAGGCGACCTCCCTGCTTCTGACGCCCATGCAAATGCAAGAGAGAGATACCGGGCTGCAGATGGCGCAGTGCTTCGTAGCAGTAGCGGACTTGCTTGCCCGATGATAAAAATACAATAGTTTTGGCTTTGAGGTTGGCGCGAATGAAACTCCAGAGGGTATCGAGTTTTTGAGGCAATGGGATGACGGTGTAGTGTTGTTGGAGGGTGGAGGGAGTAGCGGCGTCGGCGGATTCGTGAACAGATACGTACTCAGGTTCTTGCAGACTCAGTCTAGCCAAGTCACCGACCTTCTTGGTCTGCGTGGCACTGAATAGCATGGTCTGGCGCTGCTTGGGGAGATGGTCGATAATGGCATCCACGGTTTTCTGGAAGCCCATATCCAAAATTCTGTCGGCTTCATCCAAGACCAGCATCTGCAGGTTGTTTGTCTCAAACATGGCAGTCTGATCTAAATGTTGCAGCATACGACCGGGTGTGCAGACCAAAATGTTCATGCGACCCATGCGTTCTTGTTCCTCCCGCAGACTCTTTCCACCAATGATCAGACCCGCGGAAAAGTGGTGGTTTCTTCCAACTTTCCTCAGTTGTTCGAAAATCTGAATTGCGAGTTCGCGAGTTGGCGACAGAATGAGCGCGCCGAGGCCATCGAGTTCGGTCCATTTCTTGCGATAGAGGTTTTCGATAACGGGAACAAGGAAGGCGAGGGTCTTTCCGCTACCGGTCTTGGCTGCACCGAGAATGTCACGTCCCTTGAGACCATGACTGATGGCACGCGCTTGAATATCGGTGAGAGTCTTGTAATGGGAGGCGGAAAGTCCTGAAGCCGTTGGCTCGGAGAGTGGGAGATCGGAGAAGTTTTTGAGTGAGGCTTTGAGGTCGAGTTCTTCGACCTGCTTCACAAGGTCTGAAATTTGTTCCTCGCCACGCTTTCGCTTCAGGATCCTCCCTGAGTCCTGATGAGCTTTAGCCTTGGGCTTGCCTTTCACTCCTCGAGGCGCCATGATGCTGTTGGGTTGATCTTGGGGAGTTGCGGGCGGTGAAAACATCTTTTTTTTTAATCGTCGCTTGGCAGAAAGCGGTAGATGAGGCGGTGAGAGATAGATCTAGAGTATACAACTAAAAGTGTTCTTTTGCTGCGGTAGTATATTGAAAATTCAATTCGGCTTTTGCTTTCTATATGAAATAGGCTCCATTCGGTCGCAAATGCGATTTAATAAACCAATTGATCAGTGCGAATACCTAAAACTGTTTACTCTGAAGAGTCGGCGCTCGGCGCTAATTATGCTGACTGATCCGCAGATAAGCCCCGGCGCCTGCTCTTATCTGGTTTGAGCTTCGGTCCTCAGGGAGTGTTTCTCTCCAGTCTACAGTCCACCATGGCGGACGAAGATCAAGACATCTTTGACTCCCTTGAGAGGGAGGCTTCAGACTTTAATAAGGTATGACTCTTTGAGTATTCGCCGACCGTCATCGTGACTAACACGCGACAGGATGCCGAAATTGATCGCATCCGCAAGGCATTCACTCTTGATGCGTAAGTCAACGCTCATCCGACGTTGTGATCCATTCTCGGCTTCCCATCATGAATTCAATACTGACCTGCCATAGGTACGCTGTCCTAGATCTGCAACCTGGAGTTACAGAGAAAGACATCAAAATCCAGTACCGCAAGAAATCCCTCCTCATTCACCCCGACAAAACTAAGAACCCCGCCGCACCCGATGCCTTTGACCGGCTCAAGAAAGCCCAAACCGCTCTTCTAGACGAAAAGCAGCGCACATACCTGGATGAATGTATTGCAGACGCGCGTCGGCTCTTGATCCGTGAACTGAAGTACACAGTTGACTCCCCCGAACTGAAGACCGAAGAGTTTAAGGTCGAGTGGCGCAAAAAGACGATTTGGGTGCTACTTGAGGAGGAGGCGCGCCGTCGGCGACAGCTCAAGGCGCAGATGCAAGAAGAAGGTCGCGAACAGCGCAAAGAAGACGAGGAAATTGAGGCGCGGAAACGGAAGCGCGAGCATGACAAGAAGTGGGAAGATACCCGGGAGGAGCGCATTGGCAGCTGGCGAGATTTCCAGAAGGAGCGCAAGACCGGTGATGAAAAGAAGAAAAAGAAAAAGATGAAGGTCCTAGGATAAGCGTTCAACACAACAATTTTTTAGTTTCAATTGCAATGAAAGATCCACGAGCATCTACCGAGTTCCACAGATAAGCTGCGGGGGGGACGCGGGGTCCCGGAAGTTAAGGAGTTCAACGGCTGCATTTCCGACATCTCACACTTGTAGAATTACAACGTCGGTGGACAGAGAAGACGAATTTCGGAGATCTTTCGGGTGTCACATCGCTCCCCGCAGTGTGTGGATTAAGTCATTGTGCCCGAGAACCACCTTCAGGGCTGATCTCCCCTCATCAACTCTCCAGCTCCGTTCTCCCTCCCTCTCTTTCTCTCGCCATGACTCAGTCTGCGAGATACCCGCTACCTCATGATCATCTGAAACCGTTCCCCTCGTCACCTGCGCCATCGCAGACTGCAGCCAAGCCATTGGACAATGCCCAAGCCGAGGTCAATCACAATGGGGACCCCGATACAATGCCTGAATCCAATGACCTCCCGCCTCTCCCAGCCGTTGTCGCCCGCATTCATAGCCGGGTGAAAGCTTTCCTCAACGAGACACATCCCGAGGACTCCCTGCTCGCCTCCGTCCAGCGCCAAACCCGCATCTCACTGGGCGTGGTCTCAAGTGCACTGAAGCGCTACAAGCTCTCTGAACTCTCTGTTTCATACAATGGCGGCAAGGACTGTTTAGTTCTGCTCATTCTTTTTTTGGCCGGCCTGCACCCCGAAAACAACCCCGAGGTCCATAATACCGAAACAGAAGCACAAATAGCCGCCGCAACCTTCATCCCATCTATCTACGCCCTGCCCCCGGACCCTTTTGATGCCGTCGAAGACTTCGTTGTCACCTCCGCTAGAGCATACCATCTTGCCATCACAAAGTATACGACCTCGCCGCCCGCGTCAACGCTACGCTCCAGCTTCGAAGATTACCTGGCTCGACACCCTGGTATCCGGGCGATATTCGTCGGCACCCGGCGGACAGATCCGCACGGGGCGCAACTGACACACTTTGACCGGACAGATGGCGGCTGGCCCGACTTTATGCGAGTACACCCAGTGATTGACTGGCATTATGCAGAGATCTGGGCGTTTATCCGGCATCTGGATTTGAGATACTGTTCCCTTTACGATGAGGGATACACGAGTCTGGGAGGGACCTCTGATACGCATCCGAACCCTAAGTTGCAAAATGATGGGGAATACCTCCCCGCGTACCAGCTCACGGAAGACGTGGAAGAGAGGTTGGGGCGGAATTGACTTGTAAATAGCGTGTGTCTTCCCTGTGTATAGAACGAGAATTTCCTCTTTTGATAGATTGCACGTTATAGCTACGCTCACCTGTTGGGGGCTTGAACATGAACATTACTGGAAATCAGTCTGTTGTCAATAATATCATATTTGATTGCGCTACCTCGTCGGTGCGATCACGAAGTCTTGGGACATGCGTCTGGAACATACACATATTTCTGAAAACATGCAAAGTCTTATAACTGCAAAAGATAAAGAAAGGGAACCACCGTTCTCCGTCATCCCGTGGTCCTCTCATCAGACTCCATAATAATAGCAGGAACCGTATTGATATCGTTAGTCATTAATCGTGAATCATAAACCTGGTCATGAAACAGCAAAGCTGAGCCATACATTCTCGTACATTCTGTGAATGGTAAGAGATGCAGTGTATTCTGGAACTGGATCATGGGGGCGCTGCGAGTCTTACCCGGAGGGTAAGAGTCTGTAAGGTATCCCGGGAACATGGGTATGCGCGGGATATTGTCGCACCGGTGGCTAAGCGCACGACCGGATAGGGGAGAGAATGATCATGGGGGACGAATCTGCAGAGGCAGAGCGCGCTCGCATGTTCTCCTTTCGAGGGGTCGAAGCGTGGGAGCAAGCTTCGATAGGTGTCCCTGGAATGACGGTCTTGGATGAACCACCAGAGAGATCAGTGTAAGAGCGACGGTCCAAAGAACGTGCTCGACCGCGATGACGAGAGGGAATGTCAAGCGCGTTGAGGCTCCGTGACGATAACGAACTATCCCGTGCACTGCTTGACGCCTTCTTCAGATGCGGATGACTGTCAGAATTGTTAGCATACCTTGGGTTATCTTGAGGTTCAAAGCTGATGTTAGGGCATACCATGGGGAGATTGTAGTGGCTGGGGTCCAGTCTGAGCCAGCTCCAACTGGGGATGCATAGCTGACTTGGGAGTTTGGAGTGAGGTGTGAGGTACGTCGCATCGAAGGAGAAGGAGTGGACCCTTGCACCACCTCGACTGAGTAGTTGTACTCCCCCGCGCGATAAGCCCGACGCTCATTGCTCTGCTGCTTCAAGATCTTCTGAGCTTTGGTATCGGCAAAGCGCAAAAGCAACTTAACCCCATCCTCCGTGGTGACGTTGTGAAACTCGGTCAGAACCTTCTCGGCAATTTCGCGATTTTCAAACCTGTTGAGTAAGACGCAATTGTTAGTTGGGAATAAACGAGAAGAGTGAACGGAGTAATATGATACCTTGCGAAGCCCACTTCCTTGCTTACACCCGTTTTCTCATCCCGGCTGATCTTTTCCGATACAACGCGCCATGGTTCGAAGTGATTGCGAAGGTCCTTCTTTGTCAGTAATTGTTCTATCATGGGAGATGGTAGAAATGCGAACTTACAGCCTCGGTCCATTCCATTGGGATGTTAGTGCAATATATGTTTGTAGAAGACCTGTCTTCGAGATCCTTCAGACGAGAGTTGCGAGACTTTTGAGCGAAGCTAGCCTGGTAGCCAAGGTAGAAGAAACCCCGGATACAGTTTTCGCAGGACTCAAAGCTGTAATACTGGACGAACCCGAAACTGTCGTATCGTCAGCATTGATCAGCATCATTTCTTCAACATGGAATGCATACCCTTTGCAAAGGCTGGTATCCAGGTCCACTATCGCCTTGCAGCGTTCGATTTTTCCGAACCGCGCAGCGTATGCATGTAGCATCTCATCAGTCGTCTCTGGCAGGAAACCTCGAATGTAGACGTTCGTAATCCCCTCGCGGTTCTCCAAGCACTTGGCAAGAGTCAATTCAGAGGGATTGGTCCACATAGCAGGCACTGCACGTGGGATGGCGGGATCTTGCTGGGTGATGGCCTCCAGGTCTTGAACCGCATATCCATTAGGTGTCTTCATCATTTGGAGCGGGAGTGAAAGTGACCCAAACTGGGGAGACATTGTTCCATATGAGTAGCTGCCAATCGAGGACATAGAGCCACTATCAACGGAAGACATGTAAGCGGAAGGATAGCAGTATTGTAACTGGCCTGCGTTCTCTGTTTGGGCTCCGTTTTGAGCGTCGGCCATGTTCCAAGTACCTTGCTTGGCATTCTTTCCATCTTGAAGATCATAGCTCATCATGTAAGGCCATGAAGGATAGGCACCAGCCATCACGGGGCCGACATTTGGATAGATACCAGTTGGAAGGTACGAGAACTGGCCCATTGAGTCATTTTGACCCGACAAAGTGTTGGGAACAAACGATGACACGGTCGGAACGCCATTGAAGACGGTCGAGTTGGGAAGCAGGATGAAAGGACTGTTGTAGGCACGATTGGCATTCGACCAGTCCATGCTCGTGTTTAATTGAGCAGGAGCAGTGTTCTTCGAGCCACTGAACTTGGAACGAGAGTTTTGGATAGTCATCCGACTGAACATGTTGTTCAAGGCCACATTGCTGCTTTCACAAGAGGTCGGGTTGGTGGATTGTTGATATCGTGGACAATATGGCGTACGGGGCTCATTCTGGTGGCATTGACCTGACTGGGAGCTTGATGTTTGACCAGAGCCCGACGAGCTTGTGTGCTGGGAGCCCTGGAGGTGCATGATGAGGTGCCTTGGCTGTTCAAGATCATGGTGTTAGTTTGCTCTTTGGATATCTTCCTCTAGTCCTGCCTAAACAAAACTCTTCAAAAGAAGAGGAATCCATAGCGAGAGACCTCACCTGCGTCCCCATTCCAGCTATATAAGCCCAGACGGAATACGGACACTGGTGAAGATCGTCAGTGATTGACACTGATATGGGAAACCAAAATGGCTGAACAGGACGGAAGATTGGATGGTGGAATCACTCACAGAAACGCAGACTGGCGCTCCCTCTGAGGACTGGAGAGTGATCCACGATCACAGGTGTACGACGATGAAAGTCTAGACAATCAATGTCGGGATTAAAAGATGACGGGATGAAAGTGATGGGATGGGGATGAAGACAAGTCAAGAAGAATAAGTGGCAGGGGAGGGAAAAAAATAAAAGTCACGAGCTACATGGGGAAAGTGCTGAGAGACAGAAGGAGCTCCGTCATATGAGCTGGGGGAAAGAACGAGAGTGGAAGTCACATGGGGGAGAGTGGCCCTACCTGCATCTTTTTTAGAGCATGCACTCTTAGCATGGGAGTCCCTTGTTTTATGTCACATATTATAACTCGAAAAGAATCAGAACGATGGATATCTGCAGTTGAATAGGGTGTTGGTTTCCCGAGTTCTCGGTTTTCTCTAAATGTTGGACGATAGTATGCAATATGAATCGTAAGGGGAATCAGGCGCCCGGTATACTAGCGATGACCTTATTCAGACTGTTCCTGCAGCCACTTATAGACCACCGAGAAATCTTTTCCACGGTGTTTCTCCTCAACATCCTTGTAAACCTCGCGGGCCTGGGCTCCTAGGGCGAGAGGAGTACCAGACTCCTTCGCAGCCGCAAGAGCTAATCGGAGATCCTTGTGCATTAGGCTCACTCCGAAACCGCCTTCATATCCACGCGACGCCGGGGCCGTCTCGACAACACCGGGGACAGGATTGTTGACCTCGGAAGGCCAGCATCGGCCGGTCGACGAATTGATCATTTCAGCCAAGGCTTTGGGCTCGAGACCCCAGCGAACACCGAGATTCATAGCCTCAGCAGTGGCGATGTTGTTTAGGGCCAATATGTAATTATTGGCTAGCTTGCCAGATACTCCAGCACCGGGCTCTCCAAGATGCCAGGCTTTCTTGCCCATCAATGCCAGGACGCCACGGACACGCTCGAGCAATTCCTTCGATTGCGAAGAGGCGCCGAACATGAAGGACAAAGTTCCGGCTCGGGCGCCAACCACACCACCTGATACAGGGGCGTCAACGAACCGGCCGGTCTGGGTGGTGTGGATAGCATTGGCAATGTCCTTGGAAGTGACCGGATCAATAGTAGATGTATCGATGAAGAGGCGTTCCTGGTCGAGAGGTGGAAGTGTTCCATGTTTCAAGATCGAGTGGTAAACTTCGATGACGTGCTGAGATTCTGGAAGGCTGGTGACCATTACTGTCTACATAAGACGTGAACAGTAAGTACAGAGCACGGTCCAAGAAGCTAGTCAAGCCACAGGACCCGCACAAACTAAGTACTTACCGATTTCTCTGCGACCTCGCGCGCATTTTCGGCAAGTTCGACCTGCCCTTCACTGGCGCTGGCGCCATTGCTGCGTGCAGCCTCTTGGGCTTCAGTGGCAAACCGTTTCATCGCATCTTCGTTGATGTCACGCACAATTAAGGTATCTTCTGCGGGGATCTTGGCGCGGAGGTTTTTAGCCATATTGTACCCTTGGGGTAGTCAGCCAATGCATCAATGAATTTGTCGGCCCGAAACAACCGAGGTCATCACTGTAGGTCAAACACTTACCCATTTGGCCTAGCCCAACAAAGCCCCACGTCGCATCACGATGCCTGGTCGTGGAGAAAGCTCGGGCCGAGCTGGACGGCCAGCGTCGGAGATCCACTGCAGAAGCATGGAGGGCATTCGCCCTCCGTGGGAGAGCCAATGCTGTTCGAAGACTCATAGCGTAGCAATCAAGTTGAGCTGCTGAATGCGCTGTGGAATGCAAAAGAGAGACTGTCAATGGCAGTCGCGTAGTAAATGTATTCTGAATTGTGAACAATGTGAACAGCGTCAGGCGCGAATTATGATCAGTGTCTCGAACTGATCAAAACAAAAAAATTATTGGGGTGGGGGAAGAGGACAATTTAAAACAAGCCAGAGCTACACTGAGCAGTTCAGCCGTGGCTTTCCGAGAAGCCAGGGGGGGAGGAGGTAGAGAAGTGTACTGATTTGCGGGGAAGTGCCGCATTAGGAAAGCCGTGGGGAAGCGCGTCTTCGTCACGTGTGGGGTAGACCCATATACTCGTACGACATACGAGTAGAACGCCAATGCTTCAAGTGAAAATATGCAATGTAGACGTAAATTGTAATGCAAAACACCTAGAAATGTAGTTTCACCAACTTCTGCAGGGTGAGTAATATACAGGATGCAGAAGTGCGAATCGACGCTGAAGAAATCAATGACCAAGTATATGGACTTTAAAAGGGTATGTAGTATGTGGACCAAACTCCCAAGAATTGCCCGTACACCAAAGAGAGATTGAACCAGGGAACAAGGAAATAGGGGCGAAGTGCGATAGATACGATTGGGGGAGGAATCACCGAGGTGATGCCGGATGGCTGGTTGGTGTCGAAAGATACTCCTCGGGCACCTTGGGCACACGAGGTGAGTTGGCTGTTTGAACAACGGCGCGATGCTGCGCACGGAGGTGATCACGCTGCCGCTCCTTCTCTCTATTGGCAGCGCCACCAGTCAGCCTCCGCATACCGCTGCGAATCATCGACTCCAGAGAATGTGACCCGTCAGTTGCGCTGCGGACCATGGGGACGGGAAGTGGATGCAATCGTTTATTCACCGGGCGTTCTTCTAGATCTGAATGCACCTCATCCGGCTCTTCGTCGGACAGGAAGGCAGAGTCGCTCAGTCCAAGGGCTTGGGTGGCATGAGGTGCACCGGACGCAGTGTGAAGGTAAAGGTTGTTGGCAGGGGAAGTGACGGATCGGGTATGGGAGGTCGGGCGTAACAGTTGTGCAGGGTTTTGGGGCACTGCACTGATCGGAGAGTATGGAGCGGGACCATCGAAGCGGAAGTTTGGCGCACGAGACTCGGCGAGACCGTTGTGGAAAGACGATGTAGATCCCGTGCGAGCAAGAGACTTCCTCAAGATTGGCGCAGTCTGTTGGTCGTAGAGATGGGCGTTTGTATCTACCACGTAGCTGCCTGTGAACCCTCGCAACATAGGAGGGGCAACAGGGTTTAGAACTGGAGTTGTGGGATCGGTCTCCTCAAAGAAGTCATCTAAGCTATCCAGCTTCTGCACAAGATCTCCCATGTTTCCATCGGTTTGCGTATCAATCGACTTCATGGTATCGGCTCTCATGGGGAAGAATGAATCGCTGCTGTTATACTCATCTGCGTGGAATGCAACACCTGGAGTCATCACATCCTCGTCTTGCATGTCTTCGGCCTCTACACAGGTATAGAACACAGCATGAACGTTGTGCCTGGTCATGCTTGACTGTGTCGCAGGCATGGGAACCGACCAGCCCGTGGGCTCGGGAATCCCGTATAGACTCTGGATCCTTTCATACTCTTTGCGAATTGCGCGAGAGGAGGCTGATGATGCCATACTCATACGAAGATGATGGCGCTCCATTGGGTTTCCAGACACGGTGATGATGTGGTCTAGAACCTCAAGGGCCTGGGGACAGAGGTCAGTCTGCAGAAGCCGGAGTAGAGGAGAGATCAAGTCAGGACCGTGGCAGGTCACTTCGTTGCGTCTCATATCCACTTCAGGAATCAGCACACAGAGAATCCGCATCACTCTGATCCGGAACCAATCCGTGGTATTTGTCAAAAGGCCCATGAGGAAGATCAAACACTGGAAATCAAGGCGAGGGAAATAGTATAACTTTATCTCAGTGATTATATGATCAAGAAAGACGCCAGCGGTCTTATACTGCTGATTCGCAAATCCGAACAGCGAAGCTGCCAGCCTGGGGCATCGCTCGCTCTCGGCAACCCGAGCGAGTAGACCGGCACGGGCGATGGGTTTGGAATCACTGAAGTTTTGTTCAAAACTTTGAAGGAAATGCGGCAAATTTGCCAGCACTGTGAAGAGCTGGCGGGTTCCATCTCCAATGAGGTTATTGTTAGGCAGACCACTTAGGAGATGCAGGAGATCGAGTGTGCGATCAAAAGACTCCGATGATTTCATTCCCTTGAAAACCAGGTCCTGTAGACCATCAAATCCACCTTCCCATTTAGGTGGCTGGCCCTCAATAAGCTTGGCCACTACGACTGGATCGCTGAGGTCGACACGGCTGAGGAATTTCTCAAGCATGCCGATACTTTCAGTGAACTCTGTCTCGTGGATTGTGTTCAAACAAGCGCAAGTTGTCCAGAACAATTGAGGATAGTCCAGAAGGTCAGAGGGAGCTAGTGAGCTGATGATAATCTTCAAGGTTGTGAGAATCTCCATTGAGAAGGTTTGGTAGTCTGTCTCCTCATCTGCAATGGTGTTTGAGAGACGGGCAAGCATGTCCGCGAGCATTCGCGAATCCAACGACGTTGAGATACAACGGAAGATTTGGAAGGACCGGCATGCCAGGTGTCGCACTGGGCACGAGGTGGCCCAGTTCAAGGCTTCCTTGGCCCACAAATCACCAACGCCTTCGTAGGCAAAGCTGAAAAATCTGACAACATCACGGGTGACGAATGCCATAGAAGCAGGCACCCGACGATCGTCAGACTCTTCATCTTTGCCATGGTTTTCTTCATACTCCCAGACAACAGCAGGGTCACTCTTACGAATTGACTCCACGAAGTCCTCCACAGATTGCCGGGCGCCAGCTGGGGCATCATCTGCAAGTTTGGCCGCTATGAGCTCGTGAATGAGATGTACCAGCATCTCACGGGCTTGCTCCTGCACAGTGACCGTGTAATGATCCCACAGGATGAGTACAATATGAATGAGCTTGACAACATCCTCGAGGGCCAGGGTGACCGGGGTAACCATGAGATCAACAAGGAATATTAGAGCCACCTGTCCAAGAGAAAGACCTGCTTGCTTGTTTCCGACTGGTAGCACCGTCCCAAGGTCTGCGACGTAAGGTAGACTGGTAATATCTGAAGGAGGTGGAGTCAAGTCTTTCCGCTCTTGCACCATGTTCTTCGGCACAACTTGCAACATGAAGAACTCGATGACCTTTGATCCAGCCGGCGTACCAGAAAGGAAAACGACCATCTGTTTAGCGTATTCCACAAAATTCTGCTCTTTGCGCTCCAGGCATATGCTGATAATAAAATCAAGGACTAACTGCACATTGCCCCCATGGGGGCCTGTCGCCAAGGCCTGCCACAATGCTTGTACCTGATTTGGCAAAATTGTGCTGCAGCGAATGGTAATTTCGAACAAGTTAGCCAGCAACATGTATGACTTGGCTGTGGGGCCGCCATTAGGATCAACCTGGAGCTCCATCGTCTGAACCCACGGCAAGATAGCGGCAACCATGTTACGCTGGCTATCGGGTTTTAGATTGCGGAAATGCAAAGAGAATTCAGAGAAGATGGTGAAAGCCAGGTCGGAGTGCTGGCTTGCTAGTCTTTTCGAAATCTCGAATTGGGCAAGTTTGTACACCGCGGTGGTCTTGTCTGAGATACTGATATCAAAGTCCTGGAGTCGGGAGTTCTTTTGCTGTCGCTCTTCGAGCTTCCGCAGAAGTTTAGCGGACTTCATTCGAATTTCACGTTTTTCATTGCCCAAAGTCACCAAAACGGCTCCCAGAATTCTCCAGAATCTGAGAGGGTAACTTGGGTACTCGAAAAGAACCTGGCTAACCACTTCAATGTAGCTCTCGATGGTCTTTGGTTGCTCCGTTACATAGCACATTTCAATAGATCGCTCCATCAGATATGAGTGCTCCTGGTTGTGTACGATAAGATTCTTGAGTGCACGGCGACCAATAGCGTGCCATTTGTCAGTGACGGAGTTGAAAATGATCTCAAGCCATGAGAGCATGCGACTGACGTCGAATTGGAGAACAGAGCCACTCTCGGTGGTAATACTGATGGGGCCAGCACAAAGGGAAGCCATTGCACTCAAAGCTGCCGCCCGGAGGTTCTTCTTCTCGATTTCCATAGCAGCAGCAGTGTTTCTCATCTCGCCAGTCTCGTGCGGCTGTGCCATAGCGAATTTCCGCATGTTTTCTTCTCTCTCTGATATCTGGGCTTGATTAGGTGAGTAGCCGCACCAGTCTTCCATAAGAGAAAATGCGGATTTTCGAGACTCGAAAGGCATCCAGCGAGAAGGATCTTTGGCGCGATTGATGCCTTCAAATAGTTCCTCCATAAGTCCACAATAATGGAAGCGCAGGCGCTGGAATTCCCAGTCATTTTGAACCTCGGCGTCACTCAAAAAGATCCGAATATCCTTTGCGTAAGTGGCAAGGTTATTGACGATCCAGTCGTCGTTGTAAACCTCTGGCTCTTGAAGGAAGTGGGACGTAAGTTTGTAAACGTTGGTGACTTCGGTACGTAGGCGGTCCGTCTTTCTGTTTCGACGAGGACTGCTGGGACTCCGGAAGTGGTTGCCGATTCGCATCTTTGCTTCTTCGTTGCAGGTCGTGACAGCATACTGCAACGACTCAAGAAGTGTGCGATAGAGATTTTTATGGATGGATCCTAAAGCCACCACAATGGCGCTGCGGATGGAGTCTCGCTCAGCAGAAAGCAGCGGAATGACAAATGCAAACAAGCTCCGAGCAGAGCTAATTTTATCTTGAGACTGGTGAGCCCCTTTTGAGGCTTTGCGTGCGTGTTGAGCATTCGCCAGTTGGCTTTGAGACTGCGCCCCGACGTTGGTGACTGTGGTACATGCCATGACCAAGTAAAGCTTCCATTGCTCGACCAGGATCTCAGATGTTACGTTGCTTCTGCCAACAGGACGAGGCTGGTAGGCATCCATTGAGCCATATTGGGGAAAGCGTATGCTTTCGGCCAAATGCGTAATGAGTTTGTGCATCTGAACAAGTCGTGCGCATACAATCTCCCTTCCCAGTGTTACGGCAAAGGGACAAGTCTCGAAGCTGACACGAATGATGTTGGGGAAGACCTTGGCCCACAATGTTGAGTCGTAAGACACTTCACTGCTACACAGCTCGATGAGTGTATTTTGCGAAGCGCTCCGTCGTTTCCCTTTTTGGATCCGGCTTCGCTCGGCAACCGTTAGATTTTCATCGTTGACATCTAGGATTTGCTGGGAATCAGCCTCAAGAATACGAATGATGCGGGTGTTCTCTTTTCCAAGAGCGCTGTCGAATTCGGTGATCAGACGAAGGACCGTGATGGCAAATGCTCGAACCCGTCTTGATTGCGAACACAAAAAGAAGAGACCGTGTGACTCAATCTCTTCCACGTGCGCAAGCACGCTTGATAGATCAAGGTGTAGTGCGCGGCTGCCCGATATAGACCGTTCTAGCTGATCCATTGCTGCTGCGCCTTTCGTTTTCTGTTTGATCTCGTTGATCCAGATCTGCAGGAGCTCAACATAGAGCCTCAGAGTAGACTCGATATGTCCTGGGCCTAGCATCCCCTCATCTGACATGGTAGAATAACGCTCATCAAAGTTGAATATAAACCTGGCAAATCCTATTGTAACTTGTTGGGCATGCAACTGCCGTGCGATGGCCTTCAAGGACTGAGCCGAAGAAGTGGCGATGTTGGACTGAACGTGTGCAGTCCCTGTGCAGAGTAGGTTGATGAGTGAGTTAAATGGGATGTGATCGGAGAGACAGCGGGGGAGGGCCTGAACTGCCACATGGAGGAGGTCGTAGAACCCTTGCTTCTGGTCCAGAGTGGTAACATGGTCATCACGGCGGCCGAAGCTGAAAGCTTCCGAGATTGGCGTTTTGGGGGTAGTTCCACTGAACTTCTCGTCCAGAACTGCTTGGCCGCCAAATGTATTATCGCAAAGCAAAGTGATCTTGCCCAGAACTTCACAGAAGCGGAAGTAATATTCTTTCACGTTTTCACTCAGTCTTGCTGTGTTGACTGGTTGCCACGAGGTTGGGTCTTGCTTTTCGGTGGTATTTACCACGGTATGCTCCTTGAGTAACTGAGGACGATGGAAATATAGAGGTGTCGAGGCCTCTGTAAAGGGGTTAGGTAGCGAGCCAGTAGGAATCGGAGGACACAGCTGGTCACTCGTTTCCAAATCAGACATGGTAGCTAGGAAAGCACGAATTCCGATGACCATCTTTTCCGGTTCCATCTGCTCTATCCTCAACTCCTTGCCCGACAAGAAAAGATCGGAGTTTATCAGAGGGAAAATAATATTGCGGAAACAAACATCCGGATGCTTGAAGCCAATGATTTGAATCAGCTGTATCAAGGGATCGGCAAAGACCGGCTCTGCACTAAGATACGTTCTCCGGCCGGTTGGGAGGGCGATTTTTGCCACTTCTTCGACCTTGCGAAGTGTGGTTGTAGGAGAATCAGAGAAACGGAAGAAGTATGTCCAAACCAGTCGGCAGATGGCGTGAAGCGCCGGTGCGCGAGTTGGACGGTCCTTCAACCGAGCAGGTAAGCTAGATATCATCGGCAGCCATTGAGAGGAGAAGGTCTCTTTGTTCGAAATGCAGAGCAGCAGAACGTTCAGCGAGAATGAGGAGGCCCAGTGGCGTGGCTTGGTAAGGAGTTGGGCTAGGCGCGGCTGGACCAAGTCAACGAACTCCTTCCAGCGAGGCAGTGAAAGATCACAACTCGGATTGGCCGCAACAGGAAGGAGAAGTTTCTCGATCACGTAGCAGTACGCCTGTTTGATTCGCTGCCCATGAGCATTGACAAACAAGCGGGCCAGAGACCGCATGAAGTCACACGATTTGAGCCATCCTTCGGGTGACATGGGCAAGCGAAGATATCTCATACAGAGAATTAGTAACTCAGCCTTGGAATCTCCATCACGGGAGGGGCCCCGGGCTGCTTCCTCCTTCTGGTAACGGTCAAGCTCCGCCAGGAAACGCCCCGAGACATTGGAGAAGTTGGACTCGCTCATGATACCTAACAACTGGCCATAGATTCTCCAGTTCGCCATTCGTAATGGAGATGCCGAGATCTGGTCAGGGTCCGAGGTCTTCACTTGGCCGAAAACGATATCTTCCAGGCGATCTGCCATGTCGAGGGTTATTGAGGCCAAGCTACTCTGGTTGAAGATCTCAATCAAAACTCTACAAACTAAATAGACCGAAACCGTCGCCCGTCGCTCGACCAGAGCGACATCGTCGGGACGACTGACATAGGGCGCCGAGGGTTGCGATCGTTCTGCGGTGGCGGTAGGGTCCATGAGCTGGGTGGGCTCGGTATTACGACGCAGCAAGGGACCGTTCTCTGTGGCGGGCGAGGGTTTTTGGTCGTTCGTCATCTGCCTTGCCGTGATAGCCGCATCTCCTTTGGCCTTACGCCAAAACATGATAGTGTCGATCAACGGCTTGGGCTTTTGTCGAGCGATATGTCCGAGGGCTGAGATCAATTGATCGAACGTTGGGTCCGCTCCAGGGCCGCACACCTCTTCCACGGGAGCTTGGGATTCTCCCAGCTTCATTATAGCCTGGTTTATTTTGCTATCCGCCTGTCCCACAAAGGAGTTGAACAGGTGGTGCAACGCATATTCCCCCACTGTCTTGGATTCCGAGTGTTTCGACTGCGAGCGGCTGTGTGATCTCTCCCTCCTTGTTTTTCCTCCCGAATTCATTCGCTTGTGAAGCAAAGCTGCGGGACTCGTATCCATGATGTCCCTATCGGCGTCCTTTATCGGGCTGAGGGTTGGTGGTAACCCATGGCCTGCGGATGCTGCGGATGTCCCCGAGGGTGTTGAATAGCCTGAATGTGTATCGAGAGGGTCGAATTTCGCCGGCAGGGTAGCCTCATCAAATGCCCCGCGTCCGAGAGACGCGATGAGCTCCGGGCTCAGAGGACTTGTTGAAGCAGTCGACCCAGCCATGCTGGTATTCCGAGAATGCTGAACGCCGTGGACGATGGAGGTCTGCCGGTGATGCCCGTAGGAATTGGAGGGTTTTCGTTCTAAGCCTCCTTCATACCCTGGTCGGCTGCCGGGTACATCGGGGCTCTTAGAACCGGAATGACCGCGCCTAGGCTGGATGGGGGCGAGTGTAGAAGGGTCAATAGCTCTTCCTCGGGCGGCGGAGGATTCGCGGCTGTGCATCGGGGTGGACTGGGCGGTGCGAGTACCACGCCGGTCGGACGGGGACGCAAGATTATGGTGCGACGCGGATTTCAGGTCGTCAGGGATGAGGGGCAGTGTTGTTTGGCCTAAGCCAGCTTTGGCGGGATTTGAAGCCACTATTCCGATGTTAAAAGGCAAATTCAGAATCATCCAGGAGAGGACTCACTTATGACAGTGATTCCAGCGTCATTGTTTCTAATTCTAGCTCACGCCAATGCTGCACAGGGAGCAATGCTTGAGCTAAGGGGTGTTCGAGATGATGTGAGCTTGAGATGTTTTTTATCGGGCGCACGGGTGTAAGGACTTTCATTATTAAGCTAGCCATTTCCAAATATACATCAAGAAATAAATCAAAAAGATAGTCTCCTATGCCACTGAGAATGTTATCCAGGGCTTCAACTTTGGGTTCTCCATGGACCTCTTTGGTTTCAGGGTTGGGCCTAGTATGAGTAGCTCCTACGTCTATAGAGATCTCGGGAGCCTCACGTTTCACCTCGACTGTTTTGGAATCGGCCAACTGGCAGACATGATCAACTCAACCATAGCCTATCGCTCTGCACAGTATTAATCTCTGCACATTATTAATACGCTGTACTCCTGAGATGCGGGTTTGACGTAAGGCAGAGGATCCCAGGGGGAACCTCTGATCGGTTTCAAGTGACAAGTCGGGTCTATGGTGAAACAGATCGGGACTCCACACATGCTGTGCGGATTATTTTGTAGGGTCTGGTACTGTATTGCACTATTCTGGTTATACCTCTGCAAAGGGTCCTAGTTCCTCTGTATGTTCGTACTGCATAATTATACAACCCCCTATAGACATTGCCCCTACACCGGCATATCTTTACGTCGTACTTCGTATTCCGTATATAAACATAATGAGATCGAGGGCGTCAGCGCCCCTGGCCTAGACTAGATCTAGCGCTGTTCTGATACAGCGATCAATCTTCAGAGTACGGAGACTGGAGTATTGCCAACGGCTGTCGCTGATCTCGGAAATGTTTCAAGTTGTAGATTCGTCTCATCTCTCTCTTCCTGTTCCAAGGTTTGGGATTGGCTTCAAGTCCGCATCTAGTTATAAATGGATCATCGGGGTCGATATACGAGTACATGTACGAGTAGTGTCTGAAGTGAAACCCACAATGTCTTGGATATACAAACTGCCAAAGTTTGGTCTTTCGGCTCAAATGTTTTCTATCCTGTTTCTAAAGTTGATGGTGTACTCGTAATCCTTTTGTCCTCGTTCTTTGTCGCTATCCCCCCTGCACTCAAAGCGCAACTTTAGAGAAAGTGAGTGCCCTTCTAAGTGCCCTGGCCCATCGAGTACCATCTAACTTGTTGGCTGTACTTATTCCGTACTACCCGCCATCCATGCGAAAGCCCCCGCGAACTTTCTCGCAACGCTCATTGTGTTAGCTTGGACGCTTCTAAAGTTCGGCTCCGTAGCAAGTACTTGGGTCGATGGATTGGAAGCAATTTGATGTGTGTACGGAGTGCTTCCTGACATCTGCACACTTTGTGACACCCCTGTAATGCCAGCCACTACACCATATCAGACGAATACTACAAAATGGGCTCTTAAGTTTAATATTCAACCTTGATCCTTTAGATATAGCTCCCTAGTACAGGTAGATTCGGCTCCGGTTGGATGCATCTCCACCGGGTAGTGGGTTGTTTATCGGCTCCGCCACCGGGTGACAACGCAGGTGCGCACATGAGCAGTCCGACCTTGAATTGTAATGGAGGAACAATATGTACTTATGTACAGAGTAAGAGCTCATAACATCTATCCGAGCAAGCTGTAGCCGCTCGGAACACAAAGGGTTGGCCGTTGACGTCGGAATAGACGGTTAACCTCCTGATACATCACATAAAACCTCAATGGAGCCGCACTAACATCCTGGACGGAAGTGTTCCGCGATCAATGAAAACGCCTGAAGGGGAGGGGACGGAAAAGGGCAAAGAAACAGATATCTCCCGGGTAGTGTTGCCGTTGCCCGTTGCCCCCAACTTACCCGAGCTCCGCCTTTGAACGTTGAGGCAAAACGCCGCTAGACTGGGGTGCAGAGCAAACGGTACGGCTTTCTGATTGACGGTTGCATTGCCTCTTCGGTGTCTACAAACCGACTTTGCTTCCGGTGGACAAACTCCCTCGGCCATCATTCCCCACATATAAAGGACCTGGGGAAGGACACAAGACCAATTTCTACTTGTTCTGCTACTTTGGACTCTACTTAAGCCCATCTTACGTGATTATCATATTACACACAGCACCTGGACAGTTACACCGAATCGACCGGAGTTTCTAAGTCACAAGTTCATAAGCGGTGAAGGCCGAGGTTGCGATCCACACGGAGCCAGGTCAAAGTGGATCAGACCACCTATTGTTTCTTTTCCCTCCTCCCTCTTCCTGATTGAGGTCATTTGGGGTCTTTCAAGTGTGCTCTTTTCGAACCGGGCCGTTTTGTACAGACTTTATACATTTTTGGTGGTTGATTCTTTTGTGAATTCTCTGCCGCGGAGAACGACTGGGAGCAACCTCTCCCCCTCCCCCTCCCCTCACACACACACAATGGCGCAGCTAGATACTCTCGACTTGGTCGTTCTGGTGGCCCTCCTGGTGGGTAGCGTTGCCTATTTCACCAAGGGTAGCTACTGGGCCGTTCCCAAGGACCCCTACGCCTCCAGCGCCGTCGCGAATGGAGCCGCAAACAGCGGCAAGACCCGCGATATCGTGGAGAAGATGGACGAAACAAACAAGAACTGCGTGATTTTCTATGGATCGCAAACTGGTACCGCGGAGGACTATGCCTCCCGATTGGCAAAAGAGGGCTCCCAGCGCTTCGGCCTGAAGACGATGGTCGCCGACATTGAGGACTATGACTACGAAAATCTGGATAAATTCCCCGAGGACAAGGTCGCATTCTTTGTGCTGGCCACCTACGGTGAGGGCGAACCGACGGACAATGCTGTAGATTTCTACCAATTCTTCACCGGCGAGGACGTTGCATTTGAGAGCGGTGCCGCTGCCGAAGACTCCCCTCTGTCTGCCATGAAGTACGTCGCATTCGGTCTCGGAAACAACACCTATGAGCACTACAACGCCATGGTTCGCCAAGTGGACACCGCGCTGAGCAAGCTTGGTGCGCAGCGCATCGGAACTGCTGGCGAGGGTGACGATGGTGCCGGAACCATGGAGGAAGACTTCCTGGCCTGGAAGGAGCCTATGTGGGCTGCTCTGACCGACGCCATGGGTCTCCAAGAACGTGAAGCTACCTACGAAGCCGTTTTCTCTGTCACCGAGGATGAGCTCAAGACCCCCGAGGACGAGTCCGTCTATCTGGGTGAACCTACTGCTGCCCACCGTGAGGGTACCGCCAAGGGTCCTTACTCTGCGCATAACCCTTTCATTGCCCCCATCGTCGAATCTTCCGAATTGTTCTCTGTCAAGGACCGCAACTGTCTGCACATGGAAATCAGCATCGCTGGAAGCAACCTCAGCTACCAAACTGGTGATCACATCGCTATCTGGCCCACCAACGCTGGTGCTGAGGTTGATCGCTTCCTTGAGGTCTTCGGAATCACCGATAAGCGTCACTCCGTCATTAGTATCAAGGGCATTGATGTCACAGCTAAAATCCCCATCCCGACTCCCACCACGTATGACGCGGCTGTCCGCTACTACATGGAGGCTTGTGCCCCGGTTTCTCGTCAATTCGTCTCTACCCTTGCTGCTTTCGCCCCCGATGAGGAAAGCAAGGCTGAAATTGTTCGCCTCGGTAACGACAAGGACTACTTCCACGAGAAGATTACCAACCAGTGCTTCAACATCGCCCAGGCTCTGCAAAGCATTACCTCCAAGCCCTTCACTGCAGTTCCGTTCTCGCTCCTGATTGAAGGTCTCAACAAACTCCAGCCTCGCTACTACTCAATCTCCTCGTCTTCACTGGTTCAAAAGGACAAGATCAGCATCACTGCTGTTGTCGAGTCTGTTCGTCTGCCTGGTGCTTCGCACATGGTCAAGGGTGTCACCACCAACTACCTCCTAGCCCTGAAGCAGAAGCAGAATGGTGACCCGCAGCCCGACCCGCATGGCCTGACTTACTCTATCACCGGCCCCCGCAACAAGTACGACGGGATTCACGTGCCTGTCCATGTCCGCCACTCCAACTTCAAGCTGCCTTCTGACCCTTCGAAGCCCATCATCATGGTTGGTCCCGGTACTGGTGTTGCTCCCTTCCGCGGTTTCATTCAGGAACGTGCTGCTCTCGCTGCCAAGGGCGAGAAAGTTGGAACTACCCTTCTGTTCTTCGGATGTCGCAAGAGCGATGAAGACTTTATTTACCAGGATCAATTCAAGGTATGCGACCCTATTGTAATTCCAGAAACCTCAAGCTAACACATTATTATAGATCTGGCAGGACCAGATGGGCGATTCACTGAAGGTTGTCACTGCTTTCTCCCGCGAGGGTTCTGAAAAGGTGTACGTTCAGCACCGCCTCAAGGAGAACGCTACGCTGGTCAGCGAACTCCTAAAGCAAAAGGCCAACTTTTACGTCTGTGGTGACGCCGCCAACATGGCCCGCGAGGTCAACTTGGTGCTCGGTCACATCATTGCCGAGCAGCGTGGCATGCCCGCGGAGAAGGGCGAGGAGATGGTCAAACACATGCGTAGCAGCGGCAGCTACCAGGAAGATGTCTGGTCATGAGGTTATGAATGATGAAAACTTCTCTGTTTCCGCTTAGACGAGCATTTATATTGGCATTCTTCTCTTCTGTTTTTTTTTCCCCCTTCTGTGGCTGCTTTCTCCCATTTCGTTTCATGTATTCCTAGCATTGCCCTCTGAGGGCTTCCTTTGGGAAGCATGTACCGGGGGCTTCAGTATCTATTGTAGACTTGTGATTTAGAACGGAATTTAATTCTCTTTCTAAAGTTCTGGAACAGATGTTCCTCAGGTCATATTTCGGAGAGGCTCCAGGGCTTCCGAATCCTGCAAGTCCGCATGGAACATGAGTTTTGACATCCGTGGATCTTATAACAGATTTCTATCTAGTACTCCACTCCATATGACTTGTGCCCTTAAGGGAAGTAACAATGTGCGGGTGTCCCTAGGTTTATGAATAACTTCATGCATCGATCATAACAAAACCTTGGAAGCAATATAATTCTTCAATGAGATCATGCAGAATTAATGGATTAGGCAAGCTAATTGAGCACATCAGATTTATCAATCAATTGATCAAGTTAAAGAGATGAACGTAAACCAAGTGTGTCATAGAGGCCAGATATATCTATCAAACAGGCCATTCAACAGGTTAAATAAACCATGTGTATTACAAGCTCTAGAGGTTAAGCAGAAGCATGCCATGGGGGGAAGGCGGTAGAGTATAAAGGCGGGGTTGATAGCTTACTCATGTTCTGCCGGCAGAATACAAGAAAGCGTTGCGATGAGCGAATGCGGACTCGAGCGTCATTATACACGCATCACGCATCTCTATATAGTTGAGTTCTATTCCTCCCCACGTCACTTATTCTCTATATGCGAGGGATTGCTCTTATTGCTTCCAACTCCATTGCACCGGACGGCTACTCGCTCTGAGCTGAGTGGTCATCAACATCATGGCCTATGTCGTTCCTATCCACGGCGCGAGTGCCATTCGGCATGCTGTGAAGCTCAACTTCTTCTCGCAAGATGATGAATGTCTTGTTGTTGCGTGAGTCCTAGCCCATACATACCGTTGGGCCCCGGCTCGCTGAACCATGGGATTTGAAGCTAATCTCAACCCACAGCAAGTCAAATCGCCTTGAGTATTACAGGCTGTCACCAGATGGTCTTACCCTCGCGGCGACTTCTAGGCTGTTTGCTCAAATTACCATGCTAGCAAGACTCCCGGCTCCCGCAAATTCACATACTGATCACCTGTTTATCGGCACCGATCAAGATAACTACTTCACCGCATCGTGGGATCATAAAAGTAACCAGATCTACACAGCACGCAGCTGTGTCAATATTGCTGAGCCTTCCTCAAGACCATCTCACTGCTCACCGCGCTGTCTTGTTGATCCCACGGGCCGATTCATGACACTCGAGATCTACGAGGGCGTGATAATAGTTGTGCCAATTGTGCAACCGACAAAGAAGCGAGGCCGTGTGTCAACGGCGGCCGGGGCTGATAATCCTCCTAAGGTGGGGGAACTCGCCAAACCGACTACATCACGAATCGACGAACTGGTCGTCAGATCCTCCGCTTTCCTACACTCAGAATCGAACCCCTGGCTAGCACTACTGTACGAGGACAACGCGCAGAAGGTGCGTCTCAGGATCCGCGAGTTGGAATTCACTCCTGGAACCTCGTCAGGGTCTCCTCCAGAGGCTATATTCAACGAAGTGCAAGACCTTGAAGGGGGACAATTCGGGCAGGAGCTTGACCTTGGCTCCTCACATCTCATTCCGATTCCCGCGCCGCTTGGTGGTTTAATTGTGCTCGGTGAGACTACAATCAAGTACATTGACGACAATGCCAATAATGTACTCACACGAAATCTCGGCGAGGCAACCGTCTTCGTTGCCTGGGAAAAGATTGATAGCCAACGTTGGCTCCTGGCCGATGACTACGGACGTCTTTCTTGCCTATCATTTATTTTGAACAATCAGGGTGAGATAGATGACTGGAAACTCGACCAACTGGGCACCACTACTCGCGCGGGGGTCCTGGTCTATCTCGGTGGTGGTATGCTGTTCGTGGGGTCATACCATGGAGATTCACAGGTGGTCCGGTTGAATGATACATCCTTTGAGGTCATCCAGGTCTTGTCCAACATAGGGCCCATCCTCGATTTTACAATCATGGATCTTGGAAACCGCACCAACGAGACCCAAACCCATGAGTTCTCATCTGGACAGGCCCGTATTGTGACTGGATCTGGCGCATTCAGCGATGGTACCCTGCGAAGCGTACGCAGTGGCGTCGGCATGGAAGAGCTTGGCTTGCTTGGGGAGATGGATCATATTACAGACCTTTGGGGTCTACAGACCCAAAGACAGACCAGTGGTAAATCACTGGATACACTGGTGGTCACTTTCGTGGACGAAACCCGCGTGTTCCGGTTCAGTACCGAAGGCGAAGTGGAGGAATTAGACCAATTCCTGGGGCTTTCATTCACAGAAAACACCCTCCTAGTCGCGCGTCTTTCTGGTGACCGAATTTTGCAAGTCACTGAAAAGCGAGTACTGGTCGCTGATCTAGAAAGTGGGATGGTCACTTTTGAATGGGAGCCTCAGACCCGTAAACACAAGCTGATCACGGCTGCCTCCAACAACGACGAGAGCCTCATCTTGGTTGTCAGTGGTCGCATCGTCGTGTCTTTTGACCTCCAAGGCAATGTCAAATTCGCCACAGAAAAAGACTTCGGTGATGATCACCAGATATCTGGCCTGACCGTCCCGTCTGAGCCACATGGAGTCTTCATTGCCGCATTTCCACAGTCGGCTCAAGTGTCTGTTCTTGCCATCGATGACTTGGCTGAGCTTCACACTAAGTCACTTGGCCCTGCGGGGGAGAGCTTTCCACGATCGGTTCTAGTGGCCCAGGTACTAGTCAATTGTCCACCAACCCTCTTTGTCTCTATGGCAGATGGATGTGTTGTGACCTTCTCGCTGAACCCAGAGGACAAGTCGCTCAGTGGGAATAACAAGCTAGTCCTCGGCTCTGAGCAGCCGATCTTCAAAAAGCTACCCAAAGGCGATGGCTTGTACAATGTGTTCGCCACCTGCGAGAATCCTAGCCTGATTTACGGCTCGGAGGGTCGCATCATTTATTCTGCCGTAAACTCCGAAGGCGCAACCCGGATCTGTCATTTGGATGCAGAAGCGTTCCCCGACGCTATTGCGGTGGCCACCGAGAGGGAGTTGAAGATTGCGCTGGTTGACAAAGAACACACGACACAAATCCAAACTTTGCCAATGGGCTCGACTGTTCGGCGCGTTGCTTATTCGCCTTCTGAAAAGGCATTCGGACTTGGCACCATTGAACGCACATTCCTCGGTGGCGATGAGCACGTCAAGAGCCACTTCGTTCTTGCTGATGAGATCATGTTCCAACAGCTTGATGCCATCGAACTAGGTGCCAACGAGCTCATTGAGAGTGTTATCCGAGCAGAGGTGCCGGCCGGAAAAGATGATCAGGGCAAAGCGGCCACCAAAGATCGATTCATCGTCGGCACGGCGTTTACAGAAGGTGATACGGATGCTATGGGCGGACGAATCCTTGTGTTGGAAGTTGATCATGGTCGCAAACTCAGTCAAGTTGCTGAGTTGCGGGTTCGGGGCGCGTGTCGGGCTCTCGCTATGATGGGCGATTGCATCGTGGCAGCTCTCATGAAGACTGTATGTGCAAGTACCAAGTTGCTCGGATATTACTGACATCTTCTAGGTTGTTGTCTACAAGATGAAAACCAACAACGTTGGACCGATGAAGCTGGAAAAGCTCGCCTCATACCGAACCTCGACTGCGCCAATTGAACTCACTGTGGTTGGGAACATGATTGCCGTGGCAGACCTGATGAAGAGCCTGTGCCTGGTCAGATACAACCAGGGCAAAAATGGCGAGCCCGATGCGCTTGTAGAAATCGGCCGCCACTACCAAACCATGTGGTCCACAGCCGTTGCTTGTGTCGGGGACGAAACATTCCTCCTGAGTGATGCTGAGGGCAATCTCGTCGTTCTTTCTCGGAACAAAGAAGGCGTTACCGCCCAGGACCAGCAACGTCTGCTTGCGACCAGCGAGATCTCGCTGGGGCAGATGGTAAACCGAATTCGCCCGGTTGATATTCCTCATCTTGCCAGTGTGGCGGTCACTCCGCGCGCCTTCATGGCAACGGTAAGTCCCTCTCCACCTTAGCCATACTGATGCGCGTCACTAATTTGCTGTGCAGGTCGAGGGCTCTATATACCTGTTTGCGGTGATCAATCCAGACCACCAGGACTTCCTCATGAGACTCCAAGCCGTGCTTTCTACCAAAGTCAAGTCCCTCGGTGAGCTTTCATTCGACAAGTTCCGCGGCTTCCGCACCATGGTCCGTACAGCCGATGCGCCATACAGATTTGTTGATGGCGAGCTCATCGAGGAGTTCTTGAACTGCTCGCCCAGCATGCAACAGGAGATCGTTGATGAGGTAGGATCTGATGATGTAGAGGAGGTTAAGCGAATGATTGAGGCCCTGCGCCGACTTCACTGATTGTACGAATTTGATGACTTTCATGAGATGCAATTACATTTTTTTAGCGGCTGTGGGACTCTATGAGTCAGTCCACAGCTATGGCAATATGGATATATTTTGTAACCAATTTCTGCCAAAAGAAAACTCCAGCCTAGGTGGATGATCGGGGGTAGAATTTTGATTATAGCTAAAGGGGCCCTGGGAGGCAAAGTTAAATCGAGGCACAACAATTAAAAATACAAGAAGTAAAACCCCCCAGGGACCATGCAATGCAGAAAGACAAACCGTCCGACCCCATCCTCATAGCATCAGAACTCAATAGGTTTATGGATGAGGTTCATAGATCCTTTTTGTCCTGGGGAGCGTGCTCCTCGTCCTCGCTCCAGTCCAACAATTCCATGATCTGTTCACGGCTCAGGTCCTGCGCGCGCTGATCCTTCTTGACATTCTTGATGTAGTTCTTCTGGCGCTTGCGCGCCATCTTGTTCCACTCCGGGACTCCACTGGCAGCAGCCATCACATCCTCTTCGTCCTCGAGCTCGTCGTCGGTGTTTTCGACTTCACCGAGGACCTTGCCCTTGTCGCCACCACCACCGCCACCACTGCGGAGGGAGTTGGGTGACACCTTGACTTTGCCGAATTCGGCTCTCTCCTTCTCCTTCTTCTCCTTCTCCTTGCGGCGATCACGATCATGCATCCACTTGAACAATTTCTCAATGTAGGGTCGGACGATCAGGTAGAAGACTACACTGCCAATAACTTTGGTCCAGCGCTTGCCGCTCATTTGCGCGATCGAGGCATAGCCATTTCTCCAGAACCTGGTCCAGATAGTCTCGAAGAAAACGTAGAGTTGGCCGAAGAAATCCTGGAGGGCCTCGGCGGCATGGTCGCTCAGGTCGGGTTGGGCTTGAGGTGTAGCCATGGTGGCTGTGGAGGGTTTGGAAGAAAGGAAGCCCAAAATTAAGTGCTTGGACACTCCTGGAGGTGAAGTGTAAATAGATTCAGCCGAATAGGAGAAACGGCGAAAAATAATTGAGGGACAGATCTGCGATTTGCTTTGCGCTTCTGTGAAATTCCGCGGGCTGCCGCAACAAGAGGTTACCGTTTGGGGATTAGCGTCCCGGATTAACTATTTATCCTATTCACGCGTCAGTGGCCAATCACGATACGCGCTTCACCTTCTATTCACCTGGGAACTCACTGTTTACCGAGTATCATGGAGCAGACCGAAGAGGCTAGTCTGGAAGAGGTCAGTGGGTGAGACAACCCATCTACTGCAGAACTGACTCCCCATAGCGCTTGAAATCCAGTCTGTGGTTGTCGATCGGCAAGATTGTTGATGAAGAGACCATCAGGTTAGGCGTCAATGCGACGCCGCAGTTCATAGGTGCCTTAACAGAAATGGTTTGGGCTCAGATTGGTATGTGGAATTGACTGTCATTCCACATAAATAGGTAGTCTGACCTTGCCGCAGAGACCGTGAGTCAGGACCTAGAGTCTTTTGCGAAGTAAGTCAGCTTGTGTCTTGACACCGCGACCTTGAGGACGAGGCTGATGATTGTGTTTATCTCAGACATGCAGGCCGATCTACCATTAATACATCCGACGTGATGCTCCTTGCTCGTCGTAACGAAGGGCTTGATTCGATTCTACGCGCTTTTGTTGAACAAGAGAAAGAGAAACAACGCCAGGATGAGTCCTGAGCGGCGGACTGTCAGCCTGATTTGGATCTCGAAGTCGCACAGTGGGCTCTGCTGCTCCAAATACTCCATACAGACTCAATGCATTGCCGTATGCTAGGGATATACACCATACAGGGAAACGGAGACCGCCTGATCCTCTGGCCTCGAGCCCTTTTGGGTTCGCGACCATTGATGCCGTGGATTGTCTCTCCAGTTGTGCCCAGCAGCTTCCCCCGGTGAAAGCTGAATTATTCTTTCCTACCCTAGCAACAGCAGACTATCCTTAATGCTGTGGGTCTCTCGCCGGGGCAGTCAAGCCGTTCCTTTTTGCGATATGAACAATGTGTTGGCTACGTTGATAGGTCATCCCCCGAGCTCATTACATAGGGGTAGTAAGTCCCCTCCTGCCTCAGACGAAAGAGCCAGAGAGCTATACCTGGGGATCCATGGATGCATCGATGGATTTGGACTTTAAAGGTTGAATACGACATCCATGTATGATACCTCATATGCATTCAGCGTTCATGTGCGTTAAGCAAGCTAGCCTGGAACATTGTAAAGTTGTTGGAAAAAAGCGTTGTCTTTCTCAATCCAACTCACTTGCTGAGATGTGCAAAAAAATAAGGACGTTCAACGAATAAAATGTGAGTACATGTTACCTCTACGGTAGTATTTTGGTGGAAACGTGCCTCATTGCTAGCTAAAAATATTGGGTGAAAGAGGGGTCACCGGTTAGGTGACAGTTAGCTAACAACTGTAAGGGGCGGACCGTAGGTGTCAGCTAAAGTACGCAGGAAAAGCGAGGAGATGGAAGAATGGTTCATTCTGAGCTCGTAGCTCGCTAACTAAAAAGAACGGGGACCACGTGACAGGGTCCAGCTAAATCTCCCCAGAACCTTTCCTTGTACTTGGAGACAAGTCTTTCGGGGTCATGTCAACCAGATCTGGTTAGGCGCTGGCTGCACTCATACGGTTATCAGCGAACGAATGACAGCAGGACCGGGGCAGACTCGCGTCGGGGGTCAATCGTCTCCCCTCTAGCCTCTAAGATTGACCGCGGAACTGATCGGTCATGGAGTGTGTCAATGAAGCCTTTTTGTCCTAGGATGATGCCCGAACGCGTGTTTGGGAAGGCTTCTTTGCCCACCACCCACGCGATAAAGTCTATACCAAACAGTGAGTTGGTAAATTCGAGGTTGAATGAATTCTGAACACGGGTGCCATCTTGGTTTTGGTAAACACTGTGGACAGGGTTATGATGGCTCCCAACCCATCAAGGCTACCAAAGTCTGCGAATTTGGCGCGTCAGAGGCAGACGTCGAGGTCTGGCCATGGAGTAGCGAGATTTGCTGCCGATTCAGCGGCGCCAGGAAGTGAAGGCAGGGTTTGTTCAGGCGCGGCGGGTGAGTAGTTTCGTCTAGGAGCTTCTCTTTGAGTAAGGCACGACGACCTGGAGAAAGAGGCTTGGGGCAATCTTCTGGATCCAGTTTGCCCGTGGTACGATTTGGGCGGCTTGATGAGAAATGCTTGGAGGAAATTTCTCGGGCAGATCCATATTGAAAAGCTATCCTCACGGGTTAAGCTCTGGAAATGAAGTGGCACAAGAGATACGTTAGAAACCGCGCCAACCTTGGAAAGAGATCCTAAGCATACGACAGTCAACTGTGGCTGGGGTCGTTCTTTCCCTTTTTGGTTCACTATTTTTGCCCAATTAATGGGAGATTGTCACATGCGTGGCGGGTGAGAGGTCAAATGAGACTGCCTTATGGGCATAAGGCGCTAACCAAAGGCGGGAAGGTGGGGGATATCAACCATGGGAGCCGTGCGATGACATCAGCCAGTGGATTCACTGTGGCCGAATAAAGTGTGGCGCAGACGCCCCCGGCCATTGAACTCAGAGCTTCTTCTTGGCCCATCCACTGATCTTCGTCAATTGCGTCTGCTCAGGGTCTTCGCCTTATAAGTCGCCCAAATCCTGTTGCCTGAGTTTTCTTCCATACATATTCTCCTGGGGTAGTCACCTACTATTCATACAAAATATTTACCTTCATAATGGGAGCTGGTGGAGTCATCCTTCGCTTCTTTAATCTCTTCCTTCGAGTACTGCAGTTCCTGGACGGTGCCGTCATTCTTGGCATCTTCTCATACTACCTCGCCATCCTCTCTAGGAACAACCAACATATCGAAACATGGGTTAAGGCGGTCGAGGGTCTCGCAGGTGCTGCGACCCTCTATGGCCTCCTAGGCATGATCCTGACCTGCTGCTTGGGTGGTGTGGCGTTTTTTGCCTTCTTGGGTGTCGCTCTAGATATTTGTTTCGTGGGCGCGATGGTCGCGATTGCGATCCTGACCCGTAAGGGTGTCAGCAAGTGCACCGGCACCGTCGACACCCCACTAGGATCAGGAAATGCCAACGACGACACTTTCTCCAAGGGCCTGACGTTCGGCATGACCTGCACATTGGAGAAGGTCGTTTTCGCCGTGGCGATCATTGGAATGTGAGTACAACCATAAATCTCAGCCCTATATCTCGCAACAGACATACTGATCGACTTTAGTTTCCTCTTCTTGGTCTCCATTCTCTTCCAGATTCTGCTCGCTCGCCACCACAAGCGCGAGAAGCGTTTCGGTCCTTCGCCTTCCAACAACTACACCCACGGTACTCGTGGGGCCTTCTGGCGCCGCAACAAGAACCACCCCGAAGCTACGGGAGCCGCTGATACTCTGCCCGGTCATCCCACACCGCATGACGTCGAGATGGGCGCAGAGCCCAAGACCGAGAAGAAGTGGTACAGCTTCGGTCGCAACAAGGACACGGCGACCAACGGTGCCGTACCCCCTACCCAAAATGGCGGCGGTTACGGATACGGTAATTCGGCGTACACTGGCAACATCTAAACGTGCCAGTGGTTTGCCACGGAGGCGAATAGTCGTCCTTGCTTGCTGGACGACTGTTCGTGTTACAGCTGGTGTGTAAACACCAATGATTCTATGACCATTTTGCGTTAGCTGGAAGCCATGATACCACTGCTATGTTTGTGAATAGATTGGATTGTACAATATGACGGAGGATATCTGGCGGGCGCTTCCGGTCTTTTGAGACTTAGCTGGTCACTTAATATTAATGAAGAACGATTTATCCCACTCGCTTCTCGGTAGATGGCAATCTCGTATTACTGGAGACCTTGCATACGACAAAAACATGCAAGTCTGATCTCCCTTGCTTGTCAGCTCCACTGTTGGGTACACGGCACTCGTTTGCGCCTCCCCAGGTATGAGGGTTTTGTCAATATCGGTGACGTAAACGCTCTAATCAACCATGCAGAAAGACTCCGAAGTCTATGTATGTATTGCCTAAATAGTAGAAAGTGTTGACCTCTATACAAACATGCACTGGGACCCTGCCTTGATGGTTTATTAGTGGTCGGGGTACGGAGTATAACCTTACAAATGGCGGATAGTGACGGTTCTCCAACGCACCTCCACACACCTCCATGCACCTCCAGGGCCAACCTTACGAAAATGTAGGTTGTCAAGCCCTACGTAACACTCTCCATGCCTTCACAAAATCAAATTTTGGGTTAATGAACCGCAGAGTTACTCTTCTATTTGTCTCATACCGTTTTTTTCGATACAATGCCTGCTTCCATCACCATCATCTTCTCTCCCTACCATGTGGGATCCCGCGACCACCGCGTTGGTAACGGCCCACACCGGATTCGCTCGCTGGGCATTGTGGAGGCCCTAGATAAGTTGGGCGTAGCAATTAACTTCCACGAGATACCTCACGTCGACAGTTTTGAGGGCGAAATTGGCCGTAGCTTTGAGCTCCTCCGCCGTATTTCCACCGCGGTTTCCCAAACGGTAGCATCAGACAGCTTCCCTCTCATTTTGTCCGGAAACTGCATGGCGACCGCTGGCGCCGCCTGTGGCTTGCCCATCAATGATCTCGGCTTTGTTTATTTCGACGCCCATGACGACCTGGACTCGCCTGATGTCAACGAGAACGGGTATTTCGATGCCATGGGTCTCTCCATGCTTCGCGGAGAGAGCTGGAAGACCCTTATGAATACTGTTCCCGGCTACTCACCCCGAACCTACCGCCGCTTCCTCTACTGTGGTCTCCGTGACCAATCCCCTTTGCAGCGCCAGCGTGTTATCGACGCCGGCATGACTGCTGTCTGGGGACGCACCGACGTGAAGGTTGACTTTGCCTCCCAAATGAAGCAAGAACTTTCTGCCCGTTCCTATGGCCCGGCTGCCGTTCACCTTGATCTTGATGTTCTGGACGAGTCTTACGGCAAGGTTAACGACTACCCTTCGCCTGGTGGTATGATGGAAGAGGACCTGATCGCCTGTATGGACATGGTACCCCGTATGAACACGAGCCCGCAATCTCTTACTGTCTGCTCCTTCGATCCCGATTCCGGTGATGGTGACAAGATTGCCACTATTGCTATTCGCGCCATTACCACCTTCGTTCAAGCTCTTTTGGATACAAAAGTTTTGACCAATCCATGAACTTGGTCATATAGTTTGAGGCCTTGTTGTCTCGAGAGACATGCAAGATCGAGAATAGGGCAAGAGAACTTGATATAATTTCTGTCGAAAGTGAGATTTTCGGAGTCGATTGTAGTTCCAAGGATTCCAAATGAAGTTATAATGTGGTTGCACAATGGCTGTATGTCCAAGGATGCAATTTTAAACATGTAAGAAACCAACTTAGAACGATTGGCAGATAATCTTTTTAGAAAAGATTCTGAAAAAAGGTATTCTTCTTCCAAGGTTATATCGATTAAACCCTAGGATCATTTTGAAAATGTTACCCAAGGCCCCAGGCTTCTAAAGTTCCTTATAACTTCAACTTTTTGAGCATCTGGATTTGTCATGATGCTAATTTCGGAAAATATTTACAGCCTTGAAGGGTCTCATTGCAGACAACGGTTTGTCGCTCCAGCCTGTCATCTTTGAAATTATCGTACCCTTTCTCCTGCTTCATCATCATTCATGAGCCAAGCTTTTACCGAGCGCACTCTACGAACCAAAACGAAATGAATGCACTAGAAACGACTGTTCACTGCGTCATTCAGCCCTGGTGTGCCGAAATCATGGCATTGACGATATATGCGCAGTGGACGTCAAATGAAATCCCGGGCAGATCCAGGGTCTCCATGTCTACTCTGGGGGCTAAATGAGAGACGAAACCCGCGACCTACGCCCCGTGGGGGCAATATAGGCGGGGGAAAAAACATCCTCTTCTCTCAGACTTGATGTGACACCTCTCGCTGTGGAAGCCAGAACAAGGTTGTCCAAATCCCCAAGGCCACAGCTAGCATGGCGAGCAGTATTGGCTGCAAGATTGTCACCCCCTTGGCTTGCGCAATAGCACCAATCATAAAGGGAAACACAGCGCCACCACCCATTGAGAATGCAGCCGCAAACCCGATGGCAGCAACGTGAATATTTCTCGGTAACATTCGCGTGGCCACAATGACAACTCCAGGAAATATGGTCCCCATGAAGAAACCAACAAGCGATACTGCCACTGCTGATACAATGAACTCTGGCACGAGCCAGAATATCAGCTCAAGGGCGATAGCAAACAAAATGTATATGGCGACCGATAGCTTCTCTCCAATTCGTGGTGATACGAACCCCAGTACGAACCGACCGACAGTGATGCCCAGCCAGAACCCTGTCTCCGCCATTCCAGATTCAAATGCACCGCCATGTCGAACATTTGTCATGAAAACAACGATCCAACCGCCAATTGCCACTTCTATACCGCCGTATAGGAAGAGGAATATGGCACATATCCAGGTCACCTTGTGCGTCAGAGCAGCACGAGTTTGAGACAACGCACCGCCTGCATCCCCTGCAAGGCTTGCGTTTTCTTGTTGGTACTTGTTGCTTGTTTCGTCCCAAAAGGCGGCCGCAGTGTAAATCAATGCTAGTGCCGCCCCTCCGGTCTTAGTTGGATTGTTAGGACCTTTAGGTGTGCCCACAAGACAATTGGATTAACTTACCATAAGATAGTAGTAAGAATACCACTGCCATCCCACTTTGGTAATCAATGTTGTAGCAACCAATGGGCTAATTGTAGCTCCTATGCCGTAGAACCCATGGAAGAACCCGAGCACTTCATTCGAATTGGCCATGTTACCAATCCACACATTCCACGCGGCATTGTGGAAGCCGCTGCCAAGACCAATGAGTACATAAAATACCACTAGAACTGGAAATGGAGGGTGTGTTGATATGATTGCAAAAGCAGTCACATGGCAGCTCGGTGCAATGACAGCGATCCCTCTTCTTCCTAGGTTTTGATGAATCAGGTTGCTCAGTATGGCCGAGAGGGCGTAGCCCACAAATGGCGAAAGGAAGATCAATGAAACAACTGTATAGCTTTTTTGGTAGTAAGTCTCGAGCTGTCAATCATCAAGTAGCGATCGTCAGCGATCTAGGTGTGATAGTGAAATTCGAACAGAACCAACATAGGGAATGATAGCTCCGTAAGCGGCGTCATTTGCTCCCATCACCATCGCACACCAGAATGTGGCAGTCAGCTTCCATATTGTAGATTTCGACTCGTTCCATCTGAGTGCGACGTTGACTGCGTGTGATGGCGGGGCATCGTCCTCTGTTTCAGATGCGGTGCTGATCTCAGGTGTATCTCGGTACTCCCCAGACTCGCTTGATGGTGGCGATGATGGCCTAGCGGCGGGGCTTCCCCTTGAGAAGGCCATCGTTTAGAATGTCGATGAGATTCTGGGATTATCGGAAGTCTTATGTCCGTCAGATTGCGGGGGCTGGAACGGGACATGCGGGGGGGAAGCACATGGCGAACGTAACCCCTGATAATAACAAAGATTTATCACTGATATGCAAAACTCACATCTCTCATGGAAAAAGTCTTCACTTCAGAAGTAAGTTTCCTTAGTTCTGAGGCACCTGGCCCTTGCCTAAACAGCACTTAAGTCAATCGATGTTGGAATTTGATATATGCCTCTGGTGGTCTTCATATAAAAAACCTTTCCTGGAAAGAAGTATTGTGATTCTAATTATTTGGTGCGTTCTAGCTTTCTAGCTTTTCAACCAAGTGAGTCCCTACTACTTACTTCCCATGTGTGGGTGATGGTCGCATAGTGCTCCATGACGCCGACACCTGGAGATACGGGTTCCCATTCTTTCCAGAACATACTCTGGGAAAATCCTGGAAGTCGGGAGATAAGACGCCATTTTATGTAGGAAAATCCCGGTCTACAAAAAGAAGCAAAACCAAAAAGAAACACGCCAAACGATCAACTCGCGTCCAGTCACGTGGTGGTATTGTAGGGCTCCACTCGCGTCGCCTCTGCGACCTCGTCTGGTGACTTAGTCAACAAACATTTCACAAGACCCTGGGATGTCAGAATGTCAGTAAATCTCGAGTTAGAGGATTATATTCAGCCCTTACGGGTCGGTATCGAGACCTTGTATGATTTGTCATGTCGGCTCTCGGATTCATATACAAAGCTGGCTGCAGAGTCTCCAGACCATTTTATTCCCATGGCCATCACTCAGCTTCCAACGGGTCACGAGACGGGGCGCTACCTCGCGGTCTATGTTGGGCTGTCGTACCTTCGTGTGGCCTTCATCGATCTATTGGGGGATCGACAGATTGAGGGACACGCACGTGTACGTCGGACGTTAGAGAAGGCATGGCCGATCGAGGAACATTTACGAAAAGATCACTCCGCTGACCTCTTCACTTGGATTGGAGACTGCATTGCCGAAGTGGTGGCGGACAGACTCGCAAATCCGAGTGAAGAGCGAATTGACCAAATCACCACAGGCATCTCCTTCTGCCTTCCCATAAAGTGATGTTTCCTGCCAGGCTATCCGGTTCTTTCTGGCACTAATCTTTTGTAGGCAAGACTCCCTGGATGAAGCTATTCTGATGCCGACAGGAAAAGGGTTCTCTCTAAGTTCAGACCTCAACCTCCGCCAGTCATTACTGAATGGGTACGAACGTCACACGTATTCCTCACATGGAGACGAGGCAAATGTACCTGCGAAACGACGGAGACTGTTTTCTCTCCCCAAATTGAAAGTGGCAGTAATGATTAATGACACAACTGCGACTTTTGCCTCCTTGGCATACTCGATCCCTTCCTTGCCGAACACACGTGTCGTCATGGGGCTGATCGTGGGCGCGGGCTGCAATACCACTGTTCCCATGAAGCTCTCTACTTTACATGGATGTAAAGCAAAAAACATCCTTGAGAAACACCCTGACGCGGAGGAGGCTCTTGTTTCAACGGAATGGACTCTCTCCACGGCGGCTGCGCCTTTCGATGAACTTGGCATTCGAACCAAATGGGACCATCAGCTGGATCGACACTGCAAACAACCGGGATTCCAGCCCATGGAGTACATGATTGGTGGCTCTTACACCGGTGAGCTTGTCCGTATTGTCTGTTATGACTGGTTTCATAGAGCTCTGGGCATTCAAAGGTCCTTTTTGCCAGTGAAGTTGGTAGAGGAGTATTCTCTGTCGACAGAGTTCCTCTCTCTTGTTGTCGCGCCTTCTCAATCCGATGAACAACTCTCAACTGAGCTTTCCAAGACCCTTCAACCACCCGAAAATAGTGATTGGGCTTGGTCAGCTGCTTATGCCCGTGCTGTGCGCACGATCGCTTCAGTTGTGCAAGATCGGGCTGCGTCGCTTGTCGCGTCCGCGGTGGTCGGTCTTCTCGATTGTACAAACGAAGTGAAGCTTACCAAGTCAAATAAAGAGACCCATGGCCGCAATGGCAGCGCGGAACCTCAAGGAACTGAAAATACAGATTCAGCATTAGCTTTGGCATCCACACCGGATTGGAGTCGTGGCCCCGAAGAACTCGCTGTTGCCTTCTCCGGTGGCGTGATCCAGCATTATCCTCATTATAAAGAAGCTGTCCAGAGATGTGTCGATCGTCTTTTACTACGCGCTGGTCCGCAAGCAGGCGGAAAGAGTGTATTCCTAAGGGAGGCCAGTGATGGTGGTCTCATTGGGACAGGAGTTCTCGCCGGAACCGCATCGGGTGAGATCGGCGAGATTAAAGTCACCATAACATCGCCTTGAGCGTGTCAACAATCTCTATAATCATACCATATCAAATAGAATTACCCAGGAAATTCGACCCGTACAGGTTTGTAGAAATGGAGGCCCGCGTCGCATTTCGGCTGCGGGAACCCGACACCGGGTACTTGTACCCGACCTGACTATTTTCATGCAGCTATTTCACTGATATAACCCATCCTTGCCTGTCTTCGAGGTGGAGTCTCATCGCATTGAACATCGACAACTAGTGTGGTCCTTTTGTGAGGTTCAAGTGTCAATCTCGCGCTCTACATTATCGCCCACTCGGGTTAGTTAAATGCTGCCAAGAAAAGGTACCGCACTATTTCAACGCCAATTTTTCGGCATTCGTGCTGCACACCAGACTCGACACTTCACAATGAGGTTCTTTGATGTTCGTGGATTCCCTCAATGTCGAATTTATTGTCACCTAACACCAGTCGCAGGTAGCCGTGACATATACTGCGGATCAATTCCAGGGAATTTATCGCGGAAAGCAATACCACGAACCCGACTTTGCAGAAGTTCTGAAAAGAGCGCGTGGGTATGACTGTGAAAAAGTGATGCTCACCACAATGACTCTTGAGGGTGCGAAACAAAATCTGCAGGCTGTCAGGGACTTCTCAGCAATGTGCAAAATGACCATCGGCGTGCACCCGTACCACGCCGCTGAGATATATGAAAGGCCAGGAACTCAGTATCTCACCGAGCTCCGTGAACTAGGCGACAGTTTACTTGCCGAGAAATTCTCCCCTCTCGCGGCGTTTGGCGAAATTGGACTGGACTACGAGTATCTGGAGCGGGCAGATAAGGAAACGCAACAGCGCGCATTCCGCGAGCAATTAGAATTGGCGGTGCACTTCCAACTACCACTTTTCCTGCACGTTCGTGAGTGTACGGATGATTTTATCTCCATTATCGAACCTTACCTCCCGCGACTACCTAGAGGTGGTTTGGTTCATTCGTTCGCCGGAAACAAGGAAGAGATGCTCCGCCTGGTGGGACTGGGGCTGGAAATTAGTATCAACGGCGTCTCATTTCGAACTGATGAGCAGCTGGAAATGGTGAAAAATATTCCCCTGGAAAAGTTGCAGTTGGAAACCGATGCCCCATGGTGCGAGGTGTTGGGTAATGATCCCAAAATCGCGCCCTTCCTGGAGAAGGCGAAGCCCTTGCCAGCCAGCCGGAAACACAACAAATTCATTTCCGGGCAAATGGTCAAGACGCGCAATGAAAGTTGCAATATGGAACGTGTGGGACTGGTAGTTGCGGGATTAAAGGGAATTTCCATAGAAGAGGTTTCTGAAATGGCGTGGACAAACAGTTCTCGCATGTTCTGGTGAAAATATATTGCCGCAATGTTGGAATCATGTATAGGAATAAGTAGAGCAGAACATCAGAATATCTAAGTAATTTTTACACTCAACCTTTCGTTCTTTCTCTGGAAAAATGCCCCATCTAAGTATAGATGCTGTTAAACTAGTATTTCACTATGAAATTTTGGCATAGAAAGATGGCACGGATGTGTGTCGCTGTTCCAGCTTTTGAAGGTTGCTCAAGTGGTGCTCAAGTAGTGCTCAGGCAGTGGAATTCAAAACCAAACTTTGGAGGTCTTTGATTTCTATGCGGCAATTTAGTTGTTTGATCCATTTCCCCTTGAATTTAAAATTTAGATTAATAAAAGTTGATATGTAAGAATTTCCAAAGTTCTCGCGCTCCAAGGTTGGCGACCAGGTGAGAAAGTGCAAAAACATCCGTGTACTCGAGCATCCCGACTGGAAGTGCGTATGGACCAAGCCCCCACTATGATAAGCTTTCCTATTGAAACGTGAAAATGGGAAAAAAGACCGCCCTCAGGCGCTTGGACAGCAGACATTGAGTAAACAAAGCCCTTCCGAGGTTGCAGGGATGCAATTGGTGCCTTGACTAGGGTTGCAGGGGGAAAATAGTGCCACCCCTTCGACCTTGAGGCAGATAACCAAACCTGTTTCATTGCATACCCCAGGTTTGAAGATACAGAGATTAAGCGGAGGGTCTCGACCAAGACCGAAGCATCCTCGCCGAATATCCGCAATTACGACGCGTTCCTATTGATAGCTCCCGAGGCCTGACATCATGACAGAATTCCGCTCATCACTTGGCCTGCGGAGATTAAAGATCGGACTGGAATGGAGGAAATCATGGTCTTCTCCATATCTGAGCCATTATTGCCTGCCGGGTTTGCAATCCACGGCCCCTGGAGTGGGTGCCCTAGAGGTCGGGCTTTGCTAGAGTTTGGTTGGAATTGATCCTGGAATTGGATTGAGTCGAGCCAGTTATTTTCATGGATGACAAGGTCCTATGTGTTTCCAGCGTGTTTGACAGAGAGAAGAAAATCATGATTAAAAAATACGATTAAGAGCGCTCACGCATTCTACAGAAACTAACTGAAATTGCCCAACTTGCTGTGATGGTTGGGAAGAATATGGTTTGTTTGGCCGACATTCTTCACGTTGCGAGGGCCAGCACAGCTTTGGCCACAACAACATGGCATCTGCCATTCTTGTCAGGAAGTATGGAGAATGTTATGACCTGCAATGTATTTATACTGCTTGTCGAGCACGTCAACTCAACCTCTTCAGCCAAGCTTGTGGACTTTGGACAATATCAACCCCGGTGGTTAAGTGATCAGTGCAGCATTCAAGGATCCAAACCTCATTACACTCTTTTTCAAGCAAAGACTGTAAGTGATATAGAACGCATGGGATGGGTGTCTGCTCAACCTGCAGCGATGACACGAGCCACCCCAGACTTCACGGGACTTCGCTAACCTGCATGTGGATATAGAAGCACTTCAAATCACAATGAAGAGTGTCGCTATTATCTCCGGTCTATTGGCCAGCACCGTCTCTGCTCACATGCAATTGAGCACCCCTTACCCTATCCGCAGTCCTCTGAACAAGGATGCCAAGGGACAGAAGGACTACTCTTACACCAACCCTTTGTCAAGCTCTGGCAGTGATTACCCATGCAAAGGATATGCCAAGGATGACTTTGAGGCTGTCGCAACCTGGGAGCCCGGCTCCACCCAACACATGGAGTTGGAGGGAAGCGCCACCCACGATGGTGGCTCATGCCAACTCGCCCTGACCTATGATCAGGGTGAGACCTTCAAGGTCATTGAATCCATCGAGGGTGACTGTCCCATTGACAAGAAGTACGACTTTGAAATTCCCTCCGATGCTCCCGCTGGTGACGCACTGTTCGCGTGGACCTGGTTCAACAAGATCGGAAACCGTGAGATGTACATGAACTGTGCCATGATCACCATCGGTGGCTCCAGTGACCGAGCCGCCAACGACACCGAGACTGAGAAGCGTGACGAGATGAACGCCCCCAAACACATTGCCGAGCAAAAGCCCAGCAACAAGGAACACACCACCGCCGCTAAGAGCAGCTTTGACAGTCTCCCCGATCTTTTCGTTGCCAATGTGGAGCAAGAAGGCAAGTGTGTCACCACTGAGGGTGAAGCCGTCCACTTCCCCAAGCCCGGTCCCAAGCTCATTGGAAAGGCCAAGGGTCCCGGCTACAAGTGTTCTGAAAAAGCCCCCTTCCTTTCTGAGGAATCCAACTCCACCAAGGACTCTTCCAAGGACGAGTCCACCAAGAACGAGTCTCCCAAGAAGGAATCCACCAAGTCTACCGACACGGTGGCCAAGGTTGCGCAGGCATTCGGCACTGCTTCCCCCTCTGCCGACAGTCGCACCCACAGCACTGAGGCTTCTACCAACAACCATTTCGGCCACTACGTCGCCCACTTCAAATGTCACGATGGTGAGCTGATCTGCTCTCCTGATGGATTCACCTTTGCTCTCTGTGATCACGGCCGTCCAGTCTTCATGGGCTCTGTCGCTGCTGGCACCATCTGCCACGGAGGTGCCATCTTTGCTGCTCACTAATTTCTTCTTCCCTCTTATAAAATCCCTTCAGCTTTATTCTGCATTGAAGATGTAGATCTTTTCAACACGGCTCTCTGTCTTTGGTCAGCAGTGCCTTTTTTCATGGCTCCTTTTGTTCCTTCATGTTTCTGTTACCCTTTGCCACTATTTTTCCACTGATGACCCCGTTGGTATTACTGGAGGTGCTTTTGTGATATACCTTGACATAATGAATGTTCCAATATGGCTTTAAATCCTCCGATTCCTCGTAGCTGTTCCGTCGACGTTGATTCCATAAGCTGGGGAGTCTTCAATTCCGAGTGTGTGTATGGACATTATAGTACAATCAACTACTCCTCCTGAGGCCAGTCTGCCGTTTTACACAATGTTGACCGGACCGAATAGGGGCTGGTTGCATTGCCCATTGCCCACGCCCGCGCTCAGAGGCCTATCTCCTTCCCCCTATCGTCCTGTCTGCTATGTTAGACCACCACAGCACTCTTCTCTCTCTCTAGTATATGTTGAGCCTACAGGGCAGAAGAAGAAGCTGACTGAATCGATTGATTGACTGCGGGAGAGAGAGGAAGAAGAGAGAGAGACTCGGGGAAGAGGGTCTATCTATAAACAGCAAACGAGGGTTGGGACGAACATTCCACACAACAGTATGCAGGCTAAAAATGCTAATATGCAAGAGGTATCATTGAAAAATTCCAAAAAAGGTGGTGCATTATAAGAACACCCACTGACCAAATCGCTGGATTTTACCCCAAAGGCCAGCCGACTTGGAAACTTCATCCTCCGGTTGGTCTTCTTGCGAAGGATCATACCGGTCAGTCCTCAAGTCCATATTTGACTTCCTAACAAACTTGGTCCTTTTGACCAACTTCCATGCCAAGAACATGACAATCATGATTGGTATCTCGATGTAATAAGAGACAAAGTCGACATCCTTGAAATGTGGGCTGAAACACTTCCATCCTTGAACAAGGACGAGGAATGAGTTCAACACAATGGCGAAGATGGGTCCGAAGGGGTACGTCCAATTTTTGAAGGGAAGGAGATGCTCAATTCCCTGGGCACGAACCGCCGATCGGAACCTCAAAGAAGCGATACCGATGCAAATCCAGGAGAGCTGGTTTGACACACCGACGATATTTTGAAGCCAGGACCATAGCTTTCCGGCGCCAATATAGCTAGCCCCAAAGCAGAGACCACTGATCACAGATGTAGCAAGAACAGCCACCCAAGGAACATGGAAGCGATTCAGGTGGCCAAAGAATTTAGGTGCGTATCCGTCAACAGCGAGGGTGAAGAGTAGACGTGATCCAGCGAAGAGGGCGTGATTCGCAGCGGAAATGACCGATGTCATGATTACTGCGTTGATGAAGCTACCGGCAACTGCAGAGCCGGCTTGTTGAAAAACAATAGTGAAAGGGCTGGTCTTTGTATCTCCATCCGAAAGACCTGGATAGTCGTAGGGTACATTGAAGCCAATGATCACAATAGAGAGGAGATAAAAGAGGATGATTCGCCAGAAGACATTCCGGACAACCTTGGGCATTGTTTTGGCGGGACTTTTCGTCTCACCTGCTGTAATAGCGATGGATTCGGTTCCACCACTGATTCGAAGTTAGATGTGAATGTACGGGAATAGTACAGATAATGGACATACTATGCAAATGAAGCTGTGACGAAAACAGACGCAAAACCGCCGATTCCATCGACAAAAGGTGCATCACCTTTCGTCCAATTTCTTGCGCCGATGTATTCATGGTTTTTATTTCCGCCGCAGTTGACGGCAATTCCTAGAATAATGAAGATCTGGGTCCCAGTTAGATATAAGAAAACCAGGAAAACTTGATCTTGACCACTCACGACGATCGTAATCACTTTGAGAAGACTCAGCCAGTATTCGATCTATAAGCAAGTTAGCCAGGTCAACAAAAAAACTAGGGTAAGGCATAATTTAGGCAGCACTGGACCTGGCCGCTCTGCCCCTTAAGGTGAGACAAGTCTCAAGACATACCTCGCCATAAACCTTGACAGACATGACATTCAGAACGATCACGACGACCAAGAAGATCAGGCTGATTGCCCATCCGGGGAAATTATCTGTCCAATACTGCAGCAGAAGCTGCAGTGCCAGAATATCGGATGCCTGATAAGAGAGAACGGAAAATGGGTTAGAATATAGAATGAGACTTGACAAAAGGCACAAATTACCGTTGATACAGCATCATTGAACCAGTAGTTCCACGTTAAAGCGAATCCAAGAGCTTTATCAACAAAACGACTGATGTGAAGTCAATAAATATACTGTCAACTGATCGAAAAGTACCCACCCGGCGTAAGTGCAGAAGGAGCCGGCGACAGGCATGAACGCTGCCATCTCACCAAGAGAGAGCATGGTAATAAACACGATTGCACCGACAATCGCGTAACTGAGAAGCATGGAGGCTGGTCCGCCTGTTGCGAGTGAAGATCCAGTTCCAAGGAATAGACCAGTGCCGATGGTACCGCCAATCGCGATCATCTGCACCTGGCGGCCGCTCAGGCGGCGGGCAAGCTTGTCTGCATTCACTATGGGGTTGGAAACATAGTCCTCATTCATCGAGCCCTTAGGGTCGGGCGATTTCTCGACTTCGGCCATGATGTTGAGTGGCTAGTTAGGGCAACGTTAGCATATCCGGATAAACCTGAAACATGTCCGAGATTTCGGCAGTTACATACCAGTTCCACAGTAAGCCCCTAGATCTGGTGATCGGCACGTGGCACCCCGGGGTATTCAGGTCTCACAACAAACCGTACGTTGCAAGGAGGAAAAAATGAGGCCCAGCTTCATTTTTCTTCTTCATCGATGGCGTGATTGCAGCGATGGATTAGAGGATGGACGAACCAGACGAATGCAACGTCGTATGTGTCAGAAAAACTCGGCAAATGTCCCCACTGAAGCTTATGTATCCGCCCCGATGCGGGTGGACAGGGTGAAAGACCGGTGATTGGGTCGCCACCAACATGGTGGAGTTTCATTCTCCAGAGCCCGGTAAGTGCGTGGTTAGCTACCGATCCAGCGTGAAGATTGTCGGTAGAGGCGTAACTTTAGAAGTAGATGCTCCAGATGGGTTTTAGATGGAGACGTTTGGTGTCAAGACAGGCGGGTTGTACCGGCAGAATATGCAGGTTTGATTTGTTTGTTCTTCGGGATTGATGCATCGACACATACATACGATGAGAAAAGGAAATGTTTAGGAGAAGCGATATTTAAGAAGAAGTAGTATTACAACTGGATTGTCATCCATATTAGAATTTTCCAATTCTTGTAAATAGATACTTACTTTTACTAAGGGTTTGCAAAGTAAAGATAAGTATTTTGGACTTTGGAAAGGATTGGGAGAAATCTGTAGACATCGGGAGGCTCAGGGTCATTGCTGAAAAGCGGAGAGCAAAGCGGCCAAAATCAGGCATCAAGGGTGTTGTATTATCCGCGAGGGTGTCAATGCATCAATCCCCTTCTAAAGTTGTTCTTTCCGTTTGCATAATCTGTGCTCTGCATGGGGTACTTAAGTAATTGTACCGAGTCCACAAGTATATTTCTACTACTTGGCTACGGGGTAGTTAGCTGTAGACGGAGTACTGTGTACAGAACAAAAGAATCTCACGTCGAGGTCTTGAGCAAAGTGCGGAAGACCCATGGTACTAGCATCAATTGGAGCAATGGTATCCACGTGGCTGGGGAAAACTTTAAACTTTATATACCGAGGGTTGCATATACACATGTAGACAAATGAAGGGCATCGGTGTATGGCCAGCCCTAGATCGTTTTGGTCAGGGGTCAAACCGAGTTCGACATCTCCCATTCATCCCTAAAAAGCACAGATCTTGAGAAAAGAGACAACCCCCATGTTATTCACGAAAACGCCACGCTATGTCTTAGCAAAATGTCACGTCAAAAACGGGGGTAACTCGCGAGAAGGGGAATCAGACAAACGAGAGAACAAATGAGACGCATAACAAAAGAAACCCTCTCCAGCCATCCTCCATGTCCAGCAGAGTGATGTAGCACTGAACTGTCAGATGGATATGATAAGTGCACAAAAACATGGGATATCCTAAACAAAATCCTGGGGAATGAGAACATGTACTTTTGATGTCCTGCATGAAAGTTGTAAAGAGATTAAGCGTGAAACGCAAGTCGAATCCTTTTGACGCTCGCGTCGGTTCGCCGCGCAATTAGTCCCCGTAGACCCTGCTACCGGGGATTTGGATTATACAATACAAGGAGGAGCTCCAGCCTCCGAATGGTATAAAGATCTGTAGATGTTGCAAATTTAATCGTTTACCATGTCATCCAGTGCCATCTTGCGCCGCTTGATTGGCCTGTCATGGGTTTCGGTTTCTGGTGGGGGTTCGGTCCTCGGCAGGGAAGGTGAGCTTCCTGCTGTAACTTGAATGGGAGATGGTAGTTCGATGGGCCCGAGATGACGGGGGATGGGGTCCATAGTCGCACTAGTGATGGAGGAGGAGCGCTGGTGGGGAAATGTATAGTTGAAGGCCGGCCCTGCAGATCTGTGGAATGCAGGCCGGGAATCGTGACTGTCGTCTCGGGCTGGGAGACCCCAGGATGCGGGATAAGGGTCGCTGAGACGGTGCGCGTGGTGGGGAGGAGGAGGTCCGGCGGTGGCCTGGTGAATTGGAGGGAGACGCACGGGCGACTCGATATGATATGGATCTCGAGGCGACAGTGGCACCCGAGGATCGCTCATTGGCGGGCGGACTGCGGTGCTGGGCGGTTCGGTATAGCCAAGGAAAGGAATTCCCAACGGAGGGGCTTGGTGTTGGGGAGGCGAAGTAGGCGGTGGTAATGCTGGAACCCCGCTATATGGTGGGAACCGTCGGTCCATGCTCGCGGGGACTGTGTTAACCTTGAGGTTGGGGTTAAAGCCGGCCATAGGCATGTACGGAGGCGCATGTGGATGAGTCGGTACTGGATGCGAGGCTGGCCCAGATGAAGAAAAGGGCCGGCGACTCGAAACTGGCATGGTTGGAGAGGGGTCCATAGGCCGAGTGAGAGGAAATACTGAAGCTGACCACCTGTGTGGCGTTCTGACACCTGAGCTTGCATCGAGTCCCTGTAAATCGGTCATGGGTCTCAATTCCCGCGAAGACGTGGCCCGATGCATGGTGGTGCGCCGCGGGGGCATGGTTTGGTGGGCCTCAGCTGGGATGGCTGGGTTATCTAAATGAGTGGTGTACGTTCTGAGCGAGGAATCTTCTGCTTTCAACGGAGGTCGTCCACGCTTCTTGTGGGTGACATCCACACATGTTGACTTCTTGGTTAGTCTCGTTTGAGACTGAACGGGGGATCTGAAGACTTACAGCTTTGCCCGAGAGTACACATCTTCGACAGGGTCGAGCTGGATCACATCCCAAGTGCTTTTTCTTGCAATTCACACAGGCCGATGCTACATGAGCCTTTGTCCGCCGCGTGGATTTCTGTGCCAGTGAGCGAGCTGAGGTGGATTGAGCTGGGTCCAGAACTGCCAGAGGATACTGTGCTCCTGGTAATGGTCGAGGCGAGCCCGTATATAGTGGACCGCCGTCGGTATACACCGGCAGCCGTGGCAGTGGCTCAGACAGCGGTACTTGCGACAGCTCCGAGACAGGACCGGAGCGCTCTACCGGCGAGGGCTGCCCCCGAGGCTTAGTCTCTAATGTTGGAGGAGATTCCGACATCGATCGAAGTTGAGCCCGGGGGCTGCACCCTCGAGCATTGGGAGACCACGATCGATTCAACGGCCGCCGCTCTGGGCCCGGGTTGAATTGACCAAACTGCGTCGAAAGGCTCGGTTGAAGCACGAGTGATTGCATCGGGCGTCGGGCAGGAAAGGAAAAGGGCCCACGGGGCAGATGATTTGTTTCTTTTTTTTTTTTGGGGGGGGGGTTTTTTGGGGCTCTTTTTTTTTCCTTTTGTTTGTTTTTTTTTTTTTGGTCTCCTTTTTATGACTCCGTCCTCTTTGCCCCCACGGTGGTATACCTCCCCAGGAACACAAAATCACAAACCGCAGGCGTCGATGCTTAGGGCCAGCATCTCTGACGAATCGAGGCAAAGATCAAGCGCGGGGAGATAGAAGGAACAAACTCCTCTAAGACTTACGTCCCAGGACCCGAGCTTATAATCAATAGAGAGAGAGATCCGCTATTGGAGGAGTCAGAAAATAGACTGCATCGATCAGCGGGAGATTTCCAGATCATGACAGGGCACAGGGTTACTCTTTAGCCGCAGTACTCCGTACGGAGTGCTATGTACGAATATTCCCACAGGGCGACTTATTGCAGGATAGCGGTCGATCATCGAGCTAGGATCAAGGTGCAGGACCAATGTCAAAGCCCCGCCTTGCCTCGGTGTCTCGATCACACGTTCAGGTATTTTGTATTCCCGCTGTACGGAGGATTCGTATTTGGATTTTGGATTTTGGATTTTCACAGGGGGTCCGAAAGGGGATATCAAGTATGGAGTACAGAGTACCAAGTAGAAGATTAGGGTACGTAGTACAGCGTCCAGTGTCCAGCGTACAGAGTACCACTTGTCGTCGGCAGCAATCTCCAATAGTCCCTCAAGATAAGAGAGAAAAGTAGGTCAATGCAGGCTAGCGAGTGATAGACGTGGATCTTCATCATGGGCGATCATTGAATCATTGAATAGTCGCCCTTTTTTGGTGATTGAGTTATTGGGTGATTGGGTGATTGGGTGATTCTGCCATTTGGCCTGGGCTATTGGGGGGCCCGTTGGGGTCTCGGGGCTTTCTTTCTTGTTTCTTTTCTTTTCTTTTTTTCAATTTTGGCCTCACCAGTTCAGTAACATGGAGAAGGGACAAAGTCATGATGCGTTTGGGTGATCAATAATATGCCAATCAGGGCCGGAAGCAAGGTGGCCCAGGGAAGATCGACGTCGGCGCCCGCAGCCATTGCCAATAGTCGAACTTGTGGACGTGCATTCCGAGTACTTTGACCCTTGACTATTACGTCCGTATTACGCCTTTAGGGGATCGATAGTCACTAATCTATTTTCTGGGTATTTCCTCCATACAATACTTGTACTCATAGTCCCCATATGGAGCACTCCTACGCGATTATATCTGGTAATTGGTAGAGTCTAGTGTCGAGGTCTATTCAATATGCAATTTAATGCTTAAATTGCTGGGTTACAGTGTCAATATATTGTCCCCTTGGCCTTTGACTTTCTGTGTCGCCCTTTTTTTTAGCCGAGTCGAAAGTCCCCAAAGTGGATTGTCGGCTGCAATGCCTAATTTTCCATCACGACTCTGGGTCCTCAGAGAGTCTTGGATTTTACCCGTTAAAAGTCGTTGCAAATCGCTGCAAATCCCACGGTCTTTATTCTCCGACCCGGGCAAATCCACTAGATGACCGAGGCGATCCTCTTATGCTCCGTCTAGGGGGTTACTGTTACAATTGTCGATCAACGAGATGGGGTCTCACAGGAGACTCGGATGCAGGCATAAAGCATCGACGCCTTTTTCCCCTGGGCATGAGTTGTGATACCGCGTTGAACCTGTGGGACGTCGACCCTTGACGTGGGGAAGGGGATTGAGAGTTTTTTTTTTTTTCTTTTCTTTCTCTTTTTTCCCCCTTTCTGCACAATTTTCTCTCTGTACTGACTATGTACTCCGTGCGGAGGGGGAAGTACGAAGGAAATCACCCTTTGGCAGGTTGTCTTAAAGGGTCTCAAGGAAACATCCCTCTGGTCGAGGAATTCCTTTTGATTCTTTTAATTTTCCGGTAGACCCCGACAGAGATGTGGCTGCAGCCTCTGGCGTCTGGGCGATCACATTGCCCTTTGCCAGGTGCGCGTGCATTGCTGACGATCCCCGCTATCCCTGGCTTTGAGACAGCTGCAGGATTCCAGAGACCCCCGTTCCCGTCTCTTGAGCTTACCTACAGTAGTTCGTTGAACTAGGTACCAGTTAGGGTTTGAGGGGAAGTATACCTGCGTAACTCGACCATCAGGATCCAAATCACAGACTGTATTCGGTGTACACAGTAACTGCCGAGTGATCGTATGAACACTCCATGACCCCTCTACCTGTATACAACAAGTCCATGCTCGGCAGCATCCGACTAAGGGAAAAGGGGTGTGGAACATGCGGCACGCGGAGCAGCAAGGGGTCTGTCACCCCGTTCATGCAGGATTAAATAGTCTGGACCCATCTGGTTGGTCGCTTTGTGAATGTTCCACTCGTCATTTTTCTATTATTCGTGCGACCCCCAAAAAACAGTATACTCCTACCGCTCCCGGTATAGTGTGGGCTTAATTTGTCAAATATCGCCCGAGGCTACTCCGTTCTCCATACTTAACTAGAGACTGAATAGACCATGACGGAGATTATCCGGGACTATCGAGAAGAATTCTCCTAGCTTCAACGTCGCTCACTTTGATTTAAATTGTATACGAGTAGAATCGGGACCGACTTTGGGAACGTACTCATGCCTACGGAGTTTGTTCGGTGAGGGAGTACTGAGGAGCTTGCTTCTACTCCGTACGGACGCATCTCCAGATCTCGTATTACAACTCCCGTACTCTCAACTCCCGATATCTCAACGGCCAGATCAGCTGAGAGGCCCGAGTCCACTAGGGCGTGATTGGGTTCGGAGGAGTCGATCTACGGTTTAAACGTGATGGTCCTGTGCATGGCCAAGTTGTAATCTCGAGTAGCTGCATTTGCAATGCGCCTTCGTGTAGGAGAATTGGGCGACAGCCGACGTTTCCCATGTGGTGAGTGCCGGGCGGTTCCTAAATCCCGGATTCATACTAGGCCCAGAGGGAGAGAAAGGGAGTCGCCGAAGACAATGGTGGTATCTTTGTAATATAGAAATCTATGCTATACACCTTTTGATCAATTTGGTGGAGAAATCACTCTTCTCCGCCCCTTTTTCTTTTTTTCTTTTTCAGGTCCCCGGGTTCACGCCCGAAACAGAGCCCGCTCACCGTCTCTTCTTCGATGGCCGCGCGTTCTTGTCGCGACGCTGCTGCTGCTGCTTCCGCGCCTTGCGAATGTCTTCGGTGGACCGCAGCTCGCTCTTGCCACCGTAGGCCGCACCGCCCATCTTGTCGTTCTGGCGCTCGCGCGCGGCATCGTTCTTCTTCTTCATCTTGTCGTAGTCGCCACGCAGAGGATCGGCACGCTTGGGCGCGCGGTCCTGGTTGTGACGGAATCGTCCAGTCGCCATGCGCGAGTTGACGTTGTTCATGGCAGGCGTTTCGGTCTCACCAACACGGGGCATGCGCTCAACGCGCTTGCCCTTCTTCCAGGCCTGGAAGCGACCGCTGCGGAAACTGGCGGCGATCTTGGCTCCACTCTCACCGCGGACGAGTCGGTCACCCTTGGATCCGTCCTCGTCGTTCTGACGTGCAACATACTTCTTATGACGCTTGTCCCAGCGCATGATGGAACGCGCTTCGCCGAAGCCACGCTTGCCCTCGTCGCCGTTCAGGTCCATGGTCGCGTTGCGTGAGTCGGAAGCAAAGTTCGAGTTCGTACCAGAGTGCACACCGTAAGCCTTGTCTTCGGCCATGTCGTTGTGCTGGGGTTTATAGCCCATAAAGTAGTCCGGGTTCTGGAACGCCGCAGCTGGCTCCTTCTTCTCTGCGTTGTTCCCCTTGTTGGCGTTGTAGGCGGAGAAAGTAACTTCTAGCTCATCATCGGATGCCTCCGACATGTTGTCACCAGGTTGGTCGGGAACATCCTCGTCATCCGGTTTCTGTTGACCATCTTCACCAGTGGGCATTCCAAGAGCAACCAGCTCAGCTTCGGCCTTGGCATCTGCCCGCTTCCTTCTGTTCTCAACACCTGTGCGAAGTCGTCGAATCGTATCCACGGCCTCGTTGTCGGCGACCTTGCCGCCTCGTCGGTTGTTTGCTTCGAAGATGGTTTCTTGTGGCCGATAACCACCAATACGTGCAAGCATGTTTTCGCGCTCTACTTCCATGGCACTAGCGGCGTCATTGAAGATCGGGTGGATTTCGGACCAGTGCTCGGAAGCAACAACCTCCTTGGACCGCTTGGCGCTCTCGGCAGATGCCGAGTTACGGGTGCGCAGATACAGCTTCTCTCCTTTCTGGGACACCTGCTTCTGTCCAAAGATATCCATGTCATCATCGAGGATCTTCTGCACCCACTCACAAGAGCGGGAAATAGGTTCTCTGGGAAGTGTTCCAACCACAACATCTTCAGCATAGTTAAGCTCGGTTCCATATTGGCGGCCGATAACCAGTCTGCGTCCCAAGAACAGCTGTAGATCGAGAAGATAAGGGCAATCCTTATCGCGGACGAGACTGTAACTCCAACCCTTTTGACCAGCTCGTGCAGTACGACCAACACGATGAATGAAGATCTTAGGCTGTGAGGGGAAATCGTAATTGATGACGTTGGCGAGGACCGGAATATCAATACCACGGGCGGCCACATCGGTGACAACCAGAATGTTTGAGATACCAGATCGGAAATTTTGGACGTGCTGGTTACGTGCAGTCTGATCCAGGGAACCATAGGCGTAAGAGGTGGCGAATCCTGCCTCGACAAGCAGGGCGTATAGGTAGTCGACGTGGTGTTTGGTTGCAGCGAACACGATGGTAGAATGTTTCGTAGGGGACTCCTTGAAGCCGCTCGGGCGACGGATATCGGATCTCTTGCGCTTCTTTGATGGATTCTCCGCCTCCTGGCGAATTCTCATGCCAATGTCGGTCTCACCAATAGGCATTTTGATGATTTCGTGTAGAATGTGTAGCAAGGCACCTTCCTTGTCCGAAGACTTCACTCCAAAGAAGGCGTTTTGTAGGTCGGGTGAAACTTTGTTCTCGGTGTCCAGACGAATCAGACTCGGCTCTTGAAGACCGGCACGGGCGAATTCCACGAGGGACTTGGGCAATGTAGCGGAGAAGAGGAGGGTTTGGCGGGTTGACGGCAGACCGTGCAAAATCTCGGTCAATTGGGCGGCGAAACCCATTTCGAAGAGTCTGTCAGCCTCGTCAAAGACGACGTACTTGATACTAGACAAATCCATTTCCATCTCAACCTTCAAATGCAAGAATCGACCGGGTGTCGCGATCACGATATCGGGGTTGTTGGCCATCATTCCGAATTGATCCTCCAAGCTGTCACCACCAATGATGAGTACTGAGGTTAGGTTTGTTCCTTTACCCATCTCTTTGACGACCTTCATGGTCTGCAGGGCCAATTCACGGGACGGGGACATGATAAGAGCACGTGCACCGAACGCCGTGCTGTGGCTCTTCAGCTTCTCGATCATGGGAATGACGAACGAAGCCGTCTTTCCGGAACCAGTACGAGCCATACCGACCACGTCCTTATCATCCATGATAACGGGAATGGTCTTTCGCTGAATTGGCGTCGGGACAGAAAATCCTTTGCGGGCGATGGCCTTCAACAGGAAACCACTGAGGCCCATTGCCTGGAAACCACCACCCTTCTTAACTGTGCGACCCTTGAGGTTGGAGGCCTTTCGGTTGGCAGAAGCCTGCTGATTGGCAATGAATGCCGCATCACCGTCATCTTCACCTAAAAAGTCCAGATCTTGAGGTATGGGTTTCTGGTTGGGGTTTTGCTTCTTCTGAGGGGGTTTCGAGCCATCATCGGAGTCGCTGTCGTGTTCGAAGAGGGCGCCCGTAATATCGAACTCGTTTTCGGACTCCGCGGGTGACTCCTCACGGCGAGGCATTGTCGGGTGCTGAGCCTCGATTGATATGCCGCAAATGCGGTGATAAGAGTTGATTAGGTCGGTGCAGCAGTTGCCAGAACTTTTGGAACTGCAAGAAAATGATTGTGTACAGGACAGAGTAGATATCAAATATACACAATCCACGAACCGCTCAGACTTCAACACCTGAAGAGAAAGTCAAGTCGCTTATCTCGCCGTTACTTCGCATCGCAAAAAAAAAAAGTTCGGGGAATCAAAGGCGGTGAGGGCCGGATCAATGATATACCCAATGCAAACCAGACAAACTAAATCTATACACAGCCAATATGGGCATGGCCAAGGCATTTAGAGCACGATAATGAACTAGGTCTGGAATTCAAATACTATGAGCATATATAGTGTACTGTCTATTTTCTATCGTTTTGTCAACTCCAGACGGATGAAACGACCCAAATTAAACACATGATTGGTTCTCGGACGCGAAATGTTAGTCAAAAATGGAGAGCGGTCTGCCGTGGCAGAACGCGATCCCCGCGACGCGTTGGAGATCCCAATTGAGTAAAATGGTGCTTCAGACAAGCTCTACCTGAATACCTTCATTCTCCCTCACAACAAAACCTTGGAATCACATATCATGGGTAAGTACTTATGCACTCATCATAAATATCAGAATCTGTTTTCTAACATAATTTATCAGACGGCGGATACAACAGCTTTGGCGGCGGTGGTGGAGGCTTCGTGCCCGGCGAAACGAACAGCCCCTCGGGAGCCAAGGTACGTTCGTGATGACTGTTTCTTCATAACGAAATATTGACTCTCGAGTGAATAGACTGGCGACCGTGACAACAAGACCCTTCGTCCTGTGACAGTGAAGCAAATCCTGGACGCCTCTCAACCCTATCCCGAGGCTGCATTCCAAATCGACAGTGCCGACGTAGCCAATGTCCTCTTCATTGGCCAAGTCCGCAACATCAGTTCCCAGAGCACAAATGTCACATACAAGATCGACGACGGCACAGGTGATATCGAAGTCAAGAAGTGGATTGACTCGACAACCGCCGACAACATGGATACCGACGACGGGAAAGCGCCCGGCGATGGAAAGAGCGAGGTTGAGCTCAATGGCTACGCCCGCGTCTTTGGATCCATCAAATCATTTGGAAACAAGCGTTACGTTGGTGCTCACAGTGTCCGGCCTTTGACTCAGATTGACGAGCTGCATTGTCATCTACTGGAGGCCACTGCTGTGCACTTGTTCTTCACCCGTGGCCCGCCTGGTGGTGCTACGACTGGCAATGCTGCTGCCGGTGGAGATGCGGTGATGGGCGGTGCCGAAGAGTACGGCACTGGTCAGAACAAGGCCCTATCAACCATGTCGGCCACCGCAAAGAAGGTGTATACTCTGCTCAAGAACGAACCGCAGGATGAGAGTGGCCTGCACCTGCAGGTTATTTCGGCCAAGTTGAACATGCCTGCAACCGAAGTTAGCAAGGCTGGTGATGAGCTGCTTAGCGCAGGTGTGGTCTTTTCCACTCTGGATGAGCAGACATGGGCAATCCTGGAGTACTGAGGAGACTCGTCATATCAGCATTTAGTAAAATTCATATTCGAGCTCCAATGATATCATGAACTGTCTTATTCACCATGTGGATGTTATGTGCTTACTTGCTCTTTTAACAGTACCTAGGTAATCTTGGTTGAAATAATGTAAACTAAACCCCGATAGGAGGTTTAACAGGCCACAGCTGATTCTGATTGCACAACTTCAAGAAAAGCAAATGGGTTAGGAACTCCAGGGGAACGAGCTTATGCTCGTAGACGTCAAATCGTGTGGAATCATTTCTTCGTCCATTAGACGTGGCATCGTCAATTTAAGTCAGCTCGTTTCTACGAACGGCCTCCTCAACAGAGCGATTCCAATTAGCCCGGCTAATGAAGATGCCCTCAATGAGAGAAACAAGTCCAAGAGTAAGGGCTACACCGGTCCATAGGCCCATGACGCCCCATCCTAAAACAAATGTTGTGGTCATGCTGAGTGGCATGGCAACCACATAGTAAAGGAAGAGCTGGATGTAACCACCCACCTCCTGTCGACCGAGACCACGCAGGATACCATTGCAATTGGCGGCCAGGGCATCAAATAGCTGGAAAGCCGCACAGAGTGGCAGAACCTGCGCCACAATCTCCACAACTTCTGGGTCGGAGCTGAAGAGTCTAGGGATGTACGAGCGTAAAGTGGACAAAAGAACCATGTTCAACAAGCCGACGATGGCAGCGCCACAAAAGCTCACCTTGGCAGAGGTCTTGGCGGCGTCGACCAGGGTAGCTCCGATCAGGTTCGCTACCCGCGTGCTACCCGCAATGGAGAGTGGGAATGGTATCTGCCATGTGATGCTTGAGATAGTTGCCAGGATAGATTGGGCTGCGAGCTCGGATGTACCGAGGTAGCTGGATGCAAGGGTCAGGATTTCGAAGGCCAGACATTCTGCCTCCACCATGATGAGCCCCGGGAGTGCCAAGCGGATCATTGGACCCCAATTCTGGAAGGCACGTCGACTGAATCCACACCAACACTCGGATCCAACGAAGAAATAGACATAGATGAACAGGCAGATTGGGAGAAGTGTTTCCGTGATGACAACGGCGATGGGCGCGCCAATGAAGCCCCATTGAAGTTTCTGCCACGTTCATTAGTATCTTCATTGTTCGAAAATGCGTATAGACGATACTCACCCAAACGAAGAACCAGTTAAGGAATGCGTTAAGTGGCGCGCAGAAGATCAAAACATACAAAGACGCCGAAAATATACCCTGGGCCTGCAGGTATCGCTTGCCACTCTCGAAGCAAGCAAAACCGGGCGTACCCAGGAGAGCAACCTTTAGATAGAGACCAGCCATCTCGGCAACCTCTGTCTCAGGCACAATCTTGGCCAAAATGTGCTCCGAAAAGTACCAGAGAACCATAATAGGGATGGTGATCATCCAAAGGAAGTAGACCATCCGCAGCATCTGCAGTCCTACCAGCTTCCTCTTCCCAGAGCCATAAGCCTGCGAACAGAGGGTATCCAAACTCGTCGCCAAGCCTGAAAACACTGCATTTCCGGTAATGGTCACAGTCATACTCGCCAGGCTGACAGCTCCCAGCTCCTCTTTTCCTAGGTGCCCAATGGTGAAGATACTAGCTACCGTCAAGGAATACTGTAGGAGGAAAGTCACCATCAGCGGCAATGAGTACTTCCCAATGACCTTCGCTTCCCGCTGCCAGGTGGTATGAATCAGGCCAGCCGCAACTGCTTCATCCCATTTGCGATCAATCTCCTCCGAGCCCATCTCGCTGCCGGAGCCCCCAGATTCGACCGCTTCATCCAGTAGCGCAGTCGTTTCACTTGCGCCGTCGGACACACGACTCCGACTTCTCGATCGATGAGAGTGACTTGTTCGGCGAGACGGGGATCCTTGACCAATCGCAGCAGAGAGTAATCCACTCACTTTGTGCTGCAGGCCGTGAGACTTGCCATGTGCATGGTCGGGTGGGATAACATTATTATCGCTCAACAGGTGGCGCTCTTCCTCGATGATTTGCTGGCGCTCGTTCTTGGACAGAACTTGCTGTTCTCCAGTCCAGGGGATTATGGTTGCGTGGCTGATTGAGGTGAAATTGCTGGGGCGGCGATATGACCCAGCTAACGAGCGGGCGTTGCTGGTATAGCTACCGGGTGGGTAGTCGGTCGAGCTGGAAGTTTCATCGCTGGGGGTTGGTTCATCCTCACTGTAACTGGCGAGATCTCGGGCGATTGCAGAGGCTGCAATTGGCGAACTCGATGTGAATGACCGGCTGAATGGACTTTGGTGCTCGGAATCGGAGCGGATGTTTCGGGGTCCCATTTTGAGAGCCTGACGGAAGTCCGGTTATTGGGTAGGCCACATTATTCGCCAAGAGCAAATTACGCCCAGAGCAAAGAGTAACCTTGGAATCTTGGAACTTCAAAAATAGTACAAGAGAAGAGAGAAGAGAGTCCTGGGGATTCTCAAGATGCCCAGTGGGGGTTCAGATAGCAGATGAGCTAAGGGTATTTGTAATACCGTTTTCGACCTAAGCGGCCGTGCGGTCAATCCGATTTTCTTAGATCAAACGGAGTACAAAGTAGAGAGCAGAGAGTGTGGCAAGCTTTTATTAAATTATTATAGGTTTCTGTATGTACTGAATCTCTAATGAACTAATGATGTAAGAGTAACACCGGGGTAGATGTATATCTATGCATGCATATAAAGCAGGAATACAGAAATGCAAGTGGAGGTTGGAGGTACTACATATATAGATCCATGGATGGATTGTACATAGGTAAATTGCCTATTTAAACCACGTAAACCACGCGATGTATGGAGTACTCGAGTACATGATGTATGTCATCTCTAGATCACCCCGTTCTTCGTACGATCAAATCACCAAAGTCGGTGTGAACCAAGGAGTTCTCCGCATCGGATTGACCCACAGGGGCAGGTCGAGGCGGAGTCACAGGGTTCTGTACACCGTCGATCATCAAACCCTGCTTGGCTCTCGAGTACTTGAACTACATACTCTCGTATGTACTCCGTGCTGCACCCTGGGATATTACCTAGTAGTACGAATCTGAGCCTGTCAACTGATGTCCGAAAGCGGCATAAAGCATCACATGATCATCGCCTTACTCCATGCTCGTACTGATCTTTCCAAGGTTGTTTCTAAACCTCGTCCAGCGGTGCACCATGTCTCAGTCAACGGCCCTTCGTCCTCCATTCAACCCTTTGATTAATCCGGTGCATTCCAAGCCAGTGCTGGTAGAAGAGTAAGTCGACTTCACTCCGGAGTATTGTTCCAAAATTTATGTGGCGTGACTCCTTACATGTAGAATCATGGAGTCTGAAATCTTTTGTTTTTATGCCTCTGATGCCTCTGTGCATAGATCTACAGGCGGTTTCACCCACATGTTTTGCCTCGACACATTCTGACACCTCGGCAGGCACCTTGAGTCCCAGCGCCACATTCTCTTATCGCGGCCATACTGTGGAGCGCTACTGTTTGAGAACAGCACCTCGGATGCTCGCGACCACTGCGCGAATGAGCGCACCTTTCTTTCATGGCTGCGTCTGTCTATGTACTTAGCCGTCGTCTCACTCGCCATCATCATCTCCTTTCACTTTCGCGACCAGCCTACCGTCCTGGAGAGGCGCATGGCCTTGCCGCTCGGAATCATCTTCTGGATTCTCAGTTTGACCTGCTTGGCGAACGGCTTTGCAAACTACTCGCGGACGGTCATGAAGTATGCTCGCAAGGCGGCCTTGGTGCAGAGTGGGTGGAAGACCCAGGTAGTGTTTACAGTGGTGGGGACGGTGATTCTGGGTAGTTGCATTTTGTTTTTGTCGACGGATCCGGCTCAGTAATGAACGGGAAGGATCTTCGGCTTAGTCGATTAGCGCCGGCGTTGGTATCATCGCATCAGTTTGTTACTTTGCATACGACTTTGCATACAAGTATATATTGTCCGGATACTCATGCCTCGGGATACTTTTCATAATGGAATGACCAATGTCAGTAATGTCAACTTGGAATGTAGGGTGGTTGACCGTAAGCCGTCAGGGCAAATGACCCGAATTATATAGTAATTTCGTAAGAATCGTCGCACAGACAAAAACAATACTAAGGTATATTTCCATGAGTTGCGCAAAGGAGGCAATCCCACCGAGAATGCATAGACAAGAAAACTGGGAGAACCAGAAAAGAGGCCAAGATCGGGACACACCAGATGCTGTCAATGTTTTACATCCGACGAATCTCCTGTTCGTTCTTGTACTTGTCCAGGGCCGGGGTGCCAAGATGACTCCACCACTCAAACAGCATGGAATTGCAGATCAGCTTGAACCAAGGGGTGAATTTCAGACCGGGCTGCTCGAACATAGCCTTCAGCTCATCAGCCGACACATAGGTGGTGTCGCGGACCTCGTTGGGGCTCGGGTTTAGGTCAACATCGGCTTGAATGAAGAGAATGTAGTCCACTAGCGATGGTCAGAGATCTCTCCGCGAATCGGACAACAGATGGCATCACGCAAACGACTTACCCTCATGTTCACCCCACTTGCCGTCGCTGGGAGCCTTGTAGTGAATTCTGGTAAAGAACTCAAACTTGTCCAGGGGCACCTGCTCGGCCTTGATGCCCAGCTCGTGGTCAAGCTTGCGCTGTGCTGCACGCTTCACGCCCAGTACGGCAGCATCAAGCTCAGAACCTGTCTCACCAGGGATACCCAGGGGGTGTGAGCAGCAGGTGTTGGTCCACATATCGGGGAAGGTGATTTTCTCGGTGGCGCGCTGTTGAAGCAGCAGACGCTTGTTGGAATCAAAAAGGAAGACGGAGAAGGCACGGTGAAGGAGACCCTTGTCGATGTTGGTCATCAAATGGCCTGTTCAAAAGTGGTTGTCAGTGACCGATCGCCAAACTAATTGTTCCCCTCCCCCACATTCCCGCCATTTAGGACATTCTGGGGCAGTTGGCAGCGTTTCAACGTACAGAGCTTCTTGCTGGCACTTCCAATTGGGCGATCATTGTTATCCAGAACAATGCAAACCTCATCCATTAGGCGGACTTGCTCCTCGTCGTACCCTTCAAGCTCTCCGGCGGCACCCTCGCTGGTATGGCTGGTGGGAAGGACTTCGCGAGCCAGCGACGTGTCGACCTCGGGGAAGAGAGTGGCGACATTATCCGCCGTAATCTCAGGCGGACTGGTCAAAGTGACGGATTCGGTGATTGTCTCGCTCATCTTGGCTGGATATCTGGGGAGAAAGGAAATCCCAAAGAGAAATGCGACTTGTTGGGGGACTGAGGCGGTCAATGATCGGACCAATTTTGCCCCCATAAACATTCGAACGCGGGGGATTCTTCTACTGCTGCGACTGAATCATGCTGTGTACTATTTCTTATTGATTCATTTCAATATGCACGAACATATAACCTTTCTGGCCGGGATCGCATAACCCAATGTGCCCTTCACGATATTCAGCCAACGACTTGCTGGTGTTCTCTCCAGGCGGGCAACTGACCCCGGCCGAGAAACCTATGTGACAAAGAAAATCACCAAAAGTGCGCTTGCGTACTGTCTCCAATCTGGTCCAATTCGCTCGTGAAGAGGGCCTATCAAATACGATTACTCAAAAATTTCCAATCACTTGAGCTCCAGGAGGCCAGCCAATTGCTTCAGCTCTTCAACCTCTTCGAATGTCTCGAGTAGGCAAAATACCATGTCTTTTATGTTCAGCAACGGCCAAACGATAGAGGGTGAGGCTGCTGAGTACTACCAGGCATGTGCGCATGAGCTGTTTAGCAGAACGCCATACTTTCAATGTTGCAATCACGTCTGCTCATTAACCCCTGCCAATGTGACCATTCCTCCCGGAGCTGACGGTAATCGGAACGTGGTATTTGCTGATGTGGACTCCTCTAATATCTACGATGGGCTGCATGGGCTTGAAGAAACACGTGGGAGTCTCAATACTCCAGTTATAGATTTAACAACTTCGACTAAGAATGCTGGACTGCTTATTGATATCGACTCGCCACGTCCTGCAAGTATTGCTCCTACAACAGCTCTATCCGGATACACAGCTTATACAAAAGAGGTCTAGGCTAAAGTTAGACAAGAATGGAAAGCCAGGAGTTATGTGCCGGCAATGTCAGAAGGTTCTTGATCATCCTGGTTGGGCTCATAGCGGAACAACTTCAATGAATAAGCACTATAATGGGGTGACTTACCGGAAAGCCGTCTTAGCCAAAGGACAGAAGCCAAACATTAAGCTTGCACTAGAGCATGCTGTATGTTCAGGACCCAATTATCGCCTTTATCATACTAACTCTTCTACGTCTAGGCTTTGAACCGGCCCGTACGAAGGTTCGATACGCGTGTTTGGCAGCAAAAGCTTGCGAAGCTTCTTACTATGTCGCATCCTCCCTTCCTTTTTCTTGAGCACCCTGAGTTTCGTGATCTTATCTCTTACGCCCGGCTTGCACCATCAATGCCAGATATCCCGTCCGCCAAGGTTATGCGCCGGCAGCTTCGAGAGCTAGTCTGTGAGAACCAAAACCAAAAGATTATTCTTCGGACACTCCCTTCTGATGCTAAGCTGTCTCTTGCCCTTAATTGCTGGACATCTCCATTTAAACAGCCATTTATAGCTATTACTAGATACTTCATTGACGAAAACTGGGAGTATCGTGAGATATTACTTAGATTTGAACCCTTATATAGTGCTCACTTTGGTGCAAATCTGAGTGAGGTGGTTTTTGACCTACTGCAAGAGCATCAGATCACTGATCGAGTGCTTTTGGTAACTACCGACAACGCTTCAAATAACAAGACTCTTATGGAAAGTATCCACGAGGCGATTGAAGGTCTACTACAATTCTCGAGCGATGTCGCTGTCATTCGGGTACCATATATTGCATATGTGATCCAGCTTAGCCTAAAAAGTCTCCTTTGGAAGATGAAGGCTATTCCAAAGAACGATAGAATTGAGTAGGCATGGTCTGATGATTGGATAGAAGCTCTCCAGGCGACGCAGCAGGATAGAGAGATTCTAAAGTTGTATACACTCTAGGCAAAGTAAGGTGTCTTAAATTAATTTTGATTTATGATACTAATTTATATCTTAGGTCCGAAACCTTGCGATTTATATTAATGCAAGTCCTCAGCGCCGAGAATCATTCTATAACTTCTAAAGTTACAGATAAGAGAGCCAAAGCTAGTTCCAATCCAGGATGTTGCTACTCGATGGAACTCGACATTCTTAATGCTCGCACGCGCGAAAAGGCTCCATTAGGCTTTCGATGCTTTCTGCTCCTAGTATGACTAAGGGCACTTTGCTTTAAGCTATGAGCAATGGTGGCAGGTCGATTATCTTCTCTGTATCCTTGAGCCTTTTTAGCGATTCACAACACTTTTATGCAAGACAAAGAATGTTACTATCTATTGGGTTTTCAAAGTCTACAATAAGCTGTTTGATCACCTTGAGAAGTCGATTAATCGGCTTCGACGGAAGAGAGTTGCTTGGAAGCAGGTGATGCTTATATCCCTCGAAGCAGCAAAACTTAAGCTCTCAGCTTACTACAGAGATGTCGATAAGATTGAGGGTCATATCTGCGTAATTGGTACGATCATTCTCCGTAAGATAAACTCAAGTTCTTCTCGACTTCAGACTGGGATCCAGACCTAGAATCCCAGGTCGATTACCGAGCAGTATATCGCCAGAGCCTTGAGTCCTTCTTCGGGAAGTACTCTAAGAGTCTTATTGAGGAGTATCAAAGGTTAGCTGCTCTGATAATGAGTTCGATGCAAGATGAATTTGATTTGGCTTGTGCTTTAGATGAGTCGCAGCAATCTCAAATTTCATAGCTAGCAAAGTCGGACGAACTTACAAGATATCTTGACAGTAGTAAGTATCCCTTAACCTTTATTAGAGTAATTGCTAATTTATCTTTAGACATAGTCCCAAATGCTCAGCCTCTGACCTGGTGGAGAGACCACCAAGATGAGTTCCCTACGATAGCGAGGCTTGCTCGCGATGTGCTCTCTATCCCAGCTAGTGGTGTAGGAGTAGAGCGGCTTTTCAACTCTGCACGAGATATCTGTCATTATCGTCGAGGCTCTCTTCAGCCTCAAACAATCTTAGATCTTATGATGTATATGTGTACATCACAGTTTGAGATTCATGAAGAGGAGCGAATAATGCTCTCTGAATATCTTTCGGCTCAGGAGATACAGGCTGCAAAGGAAGAGAGAACACAGCAGCAACTCGCTGTCGATCTAATTAGCGACAATGAAGAGGATGAAGGGTCTACGACACAGCTCCAAGCCAGATCCCAACCCCGAGCTATCTCGCAAGCCCTAGCAACCTCGCAGGCTGCCCAGGGTCCGTCTGCCAAAGCACTCGGTAAAAGACGCATAAGCAATTTCGCTGACGATGTGGAAAGTGACGAGGAGGAAGACGATGGTCAAGAGTCGGAGGCAATAGCTCTGCTAGAGATACAGCACCGAGTGTCAGGCAGAGTCCGTAAGCGTTCAAGGTTGCTAGATGGGTATGAAACGTCTAATATGTAATTCAAGATTCGGGCATCTTTTCGGTTTATTCATTAGTTTTTATTTGTTCAGATTTAATTCATTCTAAATTGTCAGATTAACAAACTACTCTACTATATGCTGTAAGTGAGATACTCAAAAATACAGCCAAAATCTACATAACTTATGCTCCACATGACTTGCCGATGTTTGCTTTGTTTGACGATCCTGAGGGTAGGTTCGCGACTTCTACGGCCCTACCCTGACCCCACTTCAGGGTCTAACCTCACGACCCTAAAACCTGCGTGGTCCGGGTCGCGGTCCGGGTCGTCCGGGTCACCCGCGGGTCGTGGCGAGGTCTAGTCCTGCATTGTGCTGCGTCTGTCGTACAGAAATCGCATCAAGGTCGATTTTCCCGCACCTGGCTTTCCCTTGATCTAGAGAATACCGCGAGACTTGCCTCGCCAGGACTAGTGTCTTTCTAAACCCAGCATCCATTGACATGTATCGGTATGACACGGCTCAACATTGTCTCTCCGATCGAGCATCTGTGGGAATGCCAAAGACTTAAGGACCTCTGTCACCATGGTAAGCGATAAGATCCTTGGATTTCCGAGAGCACACCACTGTTGATTTTTTGTGGGATCTTCGGCTGGCTATGCGGAATAAAAGCGGATATGTACTAAGAAATTGAAACGCAGGATTACCATCCCAAAAACAGGGTACATCCAGAAATCATGTGATGGCTTAATGGGGTTTAGCGCTCGGTACAAATCGAGGAAACCTCTTTATATTGCCAGCAAACTCGCCAAGCTAGTAGACGAACCAGCTGTGCGCATATAAGACATTGTAATTAGCTCATATTTGTTTGTCATATACGTACTTTTTACTCCGTACGCAGTGGATCGGATCCAGGTTCTGGTCGGAGAAACTTAGAAGGGAGAATTTTAGTTGCATGATTAAGAAGAAACTAAACCAATCAGAACGAAGACACTAATTTATATCACTTCTATGTTATACATACTCCGTACTCCGTACAGTGCTACTCCGTACAATAATTTCACTTTATGCTTAGCGCCGGCCCCCGGGTAGCATTTAGCTAGAAGTAGTTCCATACTGGAAATGGGCCTTGCAAAGGGACAGTACTCTATGAGCAAATGACATCGCTTCTTGGAATTCATGAAACGCATGAATTCAATGGGTCTCCAAGGAAAGTTGTCTAACCTATATCTGTTAGGATCTCCGGAGTTCCTGACCAGAAGGCATACAGGTAGTAGGCATCAAGGGAAACCAGTTGAATTACTATCCATTGAATCTGTACACCTAATGATCTAGTAGCCTGCAATTGCAATAATAGCCTATATCGTGTCAGGGCTTGTCTTCTGTGCAGCTCATCACACATGATGCCAGAATCGGTTTGTGAAATTGTTTGCTAGTTCTGCCAAGAGCAAGCCACTCTGAGCTACATGAAACTACTGACGCAGTACATATCTTGTTGCAGCTAGTAAAAATACCAGCGTTTCTCCCAATGTGAGGGCTTTTTTCCATGACACTAGGTAAAGGGCCTTCGAAGGGCCTTCCTCCTAGGTCAGGAGCCCGAGATGCAAGTCTATAAAAGCCTGGTCAATTCCTGCTGAACATTCTCTCATCCAGCACACAACCAAAACCAACTCCTCAATCCTCAACTTCAAAACCAACCTTCAACCATCCACCATGGTCAAGCTCACTACTCTCGCTGTTGCCATTGTGGCCAGCTTCTCGTCTCTTGCGGCGGCCGCCAACTGCCAGAACGGCCTCCAGTACTGCGGCTACGTTCTCTTGAGAAAGGGTAAGCTATAGAAATGCCCAATGTCTGTTGCTATCCTAATATCTGTATATTAACTCTGTGTTCTAGGCAATTACTACTCCCAGATTACCCAAGCTCTGTCCGGTGCCGGTATGCCCACCGATCCATCCCACGTCCAAAACACCCTTTTCCAGTGTGTTGGTGGATCCAACGGTAACATCAATATTATCAAATACTGTGGGGCTTCCTGCCAGGATGGTGGTAACAACCACAGCGACACCTGTTAAAGATTGGTTGAACTGGCTTCTTGGGCTTCTATGTAGCCCAATAGTGAAGGCGGCTGATGTTGGATTATTCGCGCTGTTTGCATTGGGTTTATGTTTGATCATGGGTCTTTACCATTCTGGCGTTGTCAGGATGAGAGTGTCTGCATATGAAAAGAGTGTTGTCTTTGACCCATTTTTGATATAGCGATGTTTCCTCCATTGGTCGATTTCTTCTCTTGCATGTATCTAGCAGTTGTCTATCACTATCTATCAATATGTGTGCCATGTTATTCAGTCCAACTATCCACGTCGGCATAATCTCATTTCATACAACAAGAGACAGAGAGACCTGGACATTTTCTGTGAGGGATGTTGTGATGGGTTTCGGATCCCTGCAGTGAAGGTAGGTGTAACCCGGGGGCGGAGCGGGTCCAGCGGGGGTAGCCCTGCAAAGTAGGGGCCATCCTCCTGCCTTGCTAGGTTCCTCTTGTCGGATGATCCACGGGCACCTAGGCCTCGCCATAGGAGTACCACGGGTAGGTAAGTCCTACCCATTACCCATGAACTACCCAGAAATGCATAACTAATCCCTTTGGCTGCGTTAATTCGTACACCGCGCTAAACTATATTAGGCCATCACATGGTTCATAGATGTACCTTGTTTTTTGAATGGTAATCCTGCGTTTCCATTTCTTAGTAATCCCCATAGTAATTGTAACACGCCCGCCCCAGTGAATTAAACCTCCTTTTTTGAAGCTATTTACATGTTTTTTAATGATCCGTTTCTGTCGTCTCACGCTGAGACGTCTCGTCCGTTCTTCTCCTCTTTGGCCTAGGCGCCCGGCCTGATCTTCTTGGCCCTTGATTCTCTGAAGCCTCCCACCCTGCCCCCGACGCCGCCGATGCCTGAGATGTCGCCCGTGAGGCCGCCCGTGAGGCCGCCAGTAATGCCTCAAAGGCCTGGTTCCTAGCTATGATCTGCTGCTCAATGATCTCAATTTGGGATCGGGATGTAGGTAGAGGGTAGTACGGTATAGATATTGGGTTAACCGGGTTGTTAATTGACGATTGGTTGTTTTTTTGGCTATGTAAGCCTTGCTTCGGGTGTATTGAAGCAGTATCTGGGTAGGCTTGGAGCTTTGCTTCGAGACTGTGAAGCCCTGGGGCTGGATATGTATGTTTATAGTCTTAATAGCCTGTTCAGCTGAGCGATAAAAGGGTCCGCTAAATTCAGACATAGGTGGGATAGGGAGGGCATTAAACATGATAGACATGATTTATATAGAGGCTGAATATGGGGATGGGAAATTGGAAGTGAAATGTAAGTGTAAAAAACTATTTAAAAAACAGAGTAGTACATATGTGAGTCATGTGACGGCCTAATATAGTTTAGTGTGGTGTACGAATTAACGCAGCCTATTTTAATAGTCTCTTTTTTTCTCCCTGAGTTAAAAGTCAGTGTGAATCGAACAGAGGCAATCTCCCACTTAAATGAGGCAGCCAATCAAAATTGATCGAGACTCATATATGCATAAATGAGCACAAGACGTCTGAACTAGTGTCTTCGCCCGGTTCTTGAAATATGCCCCTAGCAAGGACTACAGGTTCCTAGGAAATAACGCTATAAAGAGGAACCTCAATCAAATTGGGCAAGGCGGCTAATCCAAGGTATGTGTTGGTTGACGATGTGATGCAATAACGCGCATGGACTTGGTGTTCTGTAACTGCAGAACTGAGGCATTGTGGTCTGAGCTGATTGGATGCCTGAGCCGGACTCAAATAGTATGCCACGGGCTGGTCCACAAACAGAGCCTCATTTCTTGTAATATTCATGTATATAAAATCCCTACGACGCTTGATCGAATTGAGAGATAAAAAGGAGCATGGAAGCCTTCGGTGGAGTGGCCTTGGCGATTGCCATTTACAATCAGCTGGAAGCATGTATTCGAGGTCTTCGTCGACTGTACAAAAATTTCAAATTCGCTGAGCAGGACATAGGACAGCTCATTGACGAGGTGTCTGCTTGTCAAAGTCTCTCTGAGATATTCAATGATGTTAGTCGCCTGCTGACAGGCCGTGTTATTAACTTGGCTATCGAGAAGAAGCTTGATAAAACGCTAGAGTCTCAGGCCACTTCGGCTTGTGAGCAGATTAGTCATATTATGGCGAAGCTAAGGCCTTTGATGAAAAGGAGCATCTCCAATCGATTTGATATATTAATGTTAAGAAGGCATGGCGAGAGAAAAAGGAAGAAGAACCGATTGAATTATTCTCTGTGCGGGAGAGAGAAGAAGAGAGAGGGAGGAGGCTAAGGAGTGAGAGCTAGGGGTTAGGGGTTAAGCACTGGTGCGGGGAGTCCACTTGAAACGAACCTGAATATCGGGGTTCTGCTCATACACATCATACAAGTAACCCAAAATCACATCGCTCTCGGCTTTATCGAGCCCCACAATCCGGACTGTCATTGACCGGTTCACCCATAATGCTTTCCAGCCTGTGGCTGGGTGCACACGGACGATGGGATGCTCGCGTTCTACATACTTTGGTCCCGCTTCTGGGTTCTCGCGGTCGAGGTACGGATGCGCAGAGCGATAGATGGCAGTTCGGCCATCAATCAATGTACGGAAGAGCGGGGACAGCTTCTCGTATGCGGCATAGCCACTCGCCCAGAGCGTGTCACCCCCGACTGTGGGAACGGTGTCGTTATGTAGATGTGTTACTCCTGCGGGTTGCCTTTCATGCACGAGATCGCTATGCCACCGGGATGCCCCACCCGGGCGACGGAAGCTTGCCGGGCTCTCGGATGCTTGTAATGCTGGCCACATTACGCTCACGCCAGGAACGCCAGGGACCTGGGGGACTTGAGGCTGGAAAATACAGTTGGCAAGAAATCATTAAAATGGGTTGGAACAGCCTACATGGATCTCGACTTCGCCATACCATTCACCTAAATCTTTCTGCTGTTGAGGGGTGATCTCCTGGTCCCGAAAGAAGACAACGCTCCGCTCGGCGATCAACAAACCTAGCTCATCCTTTTGTTGGTCCGTTAGGCCCTTTAACTGCAGGCCGACGATTTCCGTTCCAATGTGTCTAGTTAATGGGATCACCTCTGTCGCTGCCGACAGAAGAGCTTTCTTTTCAGGGTCGGCTCGGCTGCTAGGATCGATATGAGGACGATCATAATCTCGCACATTATACACATCGTCAAGGTAAAGTGGGCGAGACGGGCGATACGGGTATCCTTCACTGAGATCAATGCCGGCTCTTTCTAGACGTTCGCGAGCAGAGTCGGGAAGGCTAAGGGTATTTTTCCTCGGCACTGCGACATCGGTAATGCGTGGATCAATAGGAGCAGGGGCCATTGTGTACGATGTATGAGAATCAGAAGATTGCAAAGAGCTTCAATTTTACTGGCACATTTAGACTTGCAACGTGCCATACACCCGTTCAAATAGGTAGCACCTCGGAATTTCATAATCACATCATCGCCATGACACATTGCGTCTTCTGCGGGATGTTATCTTACAATTAGCTCGCCTCTCAACCCCTCTCTTTTATCCAGTCGCATCTGAATTCCAATTCAATGTGCGAAAGTACAAGGGAGTGTAGCGTGCTGTGGGCTATTTCACCATCTTCCGCCGATATCACGACCGCTCAACATTTCTAAGCATTGCATTATCTTGCCGTCTCTTCCGGAGAACAACTTTCGATTCTTCAAAACAACGACGCACGATAAAGCATTCGATTCTTGTTTCGTGGCTTGCGTTAATGCATTTTGGAAGGCAACATCGAAGCCGTCACTCAATATTGGAGAATCAAGGACCATTTCCGATTTCAAAAACCATAACCGGAATCATGAGCAAAGAGTCTGTTCACGTTGCTGTCATTGGAGCAGGTATCAGCGGGGTAGTCACTGCAGGGCATCTTCTAGCCACTGGGATCAAAGTGACGGTCTTCGAGAGAAGCAATGCAGCGGGAGGTGTATGGTAAGATTAGTCCTAGTCTGTTAATTGTACAACCAAATTGCAGTTTTCGGATGATTATACTAAATAGTTACAGGCTCTATGATAAACGTGCTCCAATTGAAGCACAATATCCATCACCGAGGCCATCTGCGTCGCAAGAGTATGTTCAAGATGACAGAAAGGACCGAGAAAGGAACATTTTGCTGCATGCACCCCCGGGGTAAGTTTATTCACCACATACAAGTGCGCTTAGCTCATGATATCAAGGCCATGCTATGAAAGTCTCACCAATAATGTGTCCACTCCTTTGCTTCGGACAAAGCTCAATGCCTGGCCTGAGGGAACTGGTCCATTTGTAAGACATAACGTGCTCAAAGACTATATCCAAGATACATCTCAGAAGGCTGGCGTTGATAATGTCACCAAGTTCGGTGCTCGAGTGGATCGAGTGTACAAGAATGGATCGACATGGAATGTTCATTGGAGTACGCTCAGCGGCTCAGATCAGGACGTTGTGGAACAGAACTCAGCAGCAAGTCATCACATTATTACCAGCCGGGGGAACATAAGACAGCTAACCAAATTCCAGTCGTTCGACTCAGTGATCGTGGCTTCAGGTCACTACCATACACCCCTTGTTCCAGATATTAGAGGACTGGCCGAAGCAAAGACCCAATGGCCCGCCAAAATTTTCCACTCCAAGTCGTTCCGGCGATCACAGGGATTGGAAGGAAAGGTATGAAGAGCACATCTTGATCATTCCGACGGGACTGACGGGTTTTGCAGAATGTCCTTTTGATTGGCGGAGGGGTGTCTGCTATCGACATAGCCAAGGAGATTAGTGCCACGGTTAATCAAATCTACCAAAGCACCCGGAATGGCGCCTTTGACCTCCCCGAGACTGCACTGCCATCGAATGCGACCCGAATTGGTGAAATTGAAGAGTTCAAACCCTCCGACCCCAATGTTCCAACTGAGCACTTGCCATTGACCGCACATATCAAGTCTGGGGGGATTTTAGAGGACATTGATGTGATCATTCTTTGCACAGGATACCAACTTGCTTTTCCGTTCCTGGACCAGCTTAACGACTACAGTTTGTCAGCCACCCAGGCTGATGAAAATGTACTTGTGACCGACGGCACTCAAATCCACAACTTGCACAAAGATATCTTCTATATCCCCGACCCAACATTGGCATTCGTCGGCATACCATTCTACACAGCAACGTTCTCGCTGTTTGAGTTTCAAGCCATTGCAGTGGTGGCTTTTCTTTCTGGTGTCGCAAGTCTTCCACCCACTGAGAGCCTACGGGAAGAGTATGCTACTCGCCTAAAGGAGAAGGGCTATGGCCGGAGTTTCCATTCGCTCAGGGATCAGGAGCAACCTTATGTTAAGGAACTGTTGGAATGGGTCAATGCTGGTAGAGCCGATAAAGGTTTACAGCTGGTTGAGGGTCACACTGAGGCTTGGATTCAGGAAAAGGCCGCTCTGGGGGAAAGGCTTAAATTGATATTTGCAGGGCAGCTTCCAAGGGCACAGGCACTCGAAAGTCCCCTAGCGGTGAAAGTCACCGCATGATTTTCTAGAGGTGAAGAGGTGGCATCCATGGATGGCTTCCAGGTTTTTTGAACACTGCAGATGACACATCACCTGGGTGACAGGATAATAAAGAGTCCAATTTTGCAACCTCGATAGGCAATACATAAACAAACCTATATGAAGACTTTAGCAGGGGAGCTACTAGGTAATGATTGAATTGATGTGTTTGACCGAAGTTCTTCATCTTGAACTCGCTCCTCCTTAACCCCTGGAAGTTTCTACTGTGTGAGGAACTTAAGAATCATATCTCCTTCCTATTACCCTCTCACAATAAATACAATAACTGCTGACACGGAATCTTGAAGTCCAGCATTAGCTTTTAGAGATATTTTTCCGAAATCAACCCGCTTGTCGGGTGCCAAAGATGTATGTGAAACTTCGGGCTCTAGAAATACTTTTTGGAAAAAAAAAATGAAAGGAAGAGGAAAATCAAATGTCTCTATGTAGCTAAGCTCTTCCAAGACATGCTTGTACAATATCCAATCTATTGCTGGTTTGCAAGATAAGGAGACGTAACTATGTAAACTGCTCAGTGACACCATCGTCCAAGCGCATGACGAGCTTTGATGCTGCTGATGGCGGGTTCCTAGTGCGACCTGACAATAGTTTCACTAATCCAGTAAATAATGCTCCGTCGGTCTACCTCCGCACGTATCAATCAGTTCGTGCATGATGAATATCCTCGCAGAGATTGCGCAAACCTTGAAGTAGGTCCCATTCTCATTGGATCACTATGCGATCAGCCCCCTTGCTTATAGCAATCAAGCTCGATTTTCTTGTTTTAAGACCGACGATTTTCCCTTTTTCGACACTGACAAGCTAGACCTGGGAATCTAGTACCGTTCAATCGCAAGTTTGAACGTCAGCCAGTCTATCATTGCGGTTGCCAAAGATATATATCCCAATTACCCCTCGAAGGTTGAAAGAGGCGATCTCGCATACGGAGTACCATATTTACTCTTCGAGAATCGCCATGTCCTCAAGATCACCCGAGGAGACCCATGTCGGCTTCCAGACAGAGGTGATCCAGAAAGAACCCAAACGTAAATGGGTGAGCTACATTTGGGACACCTTTGATAAGTCTCTGGAGGAGCGCCGACTGCTTTTCAAATTAGATTCCGCGATCCTGACATTTGCATCATTGGGTAGGTTTGAGTGAACTCTTCCCTGTGAGCAATTCTTAACCAGATCGGTAGGGTATTTCATTAAGTACCTGGATCAAATCAACATCAACAATGCATTTGTCTCGGGGATGTATGTTCTCATATATCATCAACCATTCGAAATCTGATCATTGACAAATTACAGGAAGGAAGACTTGGGCATGTATGGCAATGAACTCAACTATATGCAGACCTGTTGGACTGTGGGATATGTCATTGGGGAGATTCCCAGCAATATTTTGTTGACTCGGATTAAGCCAAGGTATTGGATACCGGCAATGGAGGTATGCCTAGCAGTCTTGGATTTTGGAGCAAATTACTGACCCCCAAAGCTTCTCTGGACCGTTCTCACCATGTCTCTATCTCGGTGTAACACCCCAACACAATTCTATGTACTAAGATTCTTCGTTGGTATGTGTAAAAAAGCCATTATCCTCTTTTGGTCGCTAATTTTTCAACTTTCTCTTGTGGTAGGATTGGCCGAGAGTACTTTTTATCCAGGAATGCAATACATCATCGGATCCTGGTACCGCAAAGACGAGCTTGCAAAACGCTCATGCATATTCCATACCAGCAGTGGAATAGCTAGTATGTTCTCTGGGTATCTCATGGATGCAGTGTATCGACTTGGAGGGCGAGGAGGTTTCAAGGGCTGGCAGTGGTATGAAACCGTCCTACAACATGCAAGCTACCTGGATTTTGAGCTAAATACTTACTCGTTGAAAGGCTCTTCATCATCGACGGCGTGATTTCGCTCCCAGTAGCCATAAGCGGGTTTTTTATTCTTCCCGATGTACCAGAGATCTCTAGTCCATGGTACCTAAGCGAGAAGGTACGCTTCGCTCATTCCCAACCATGCTGGTATAAACATGTGCTGATGCTTAACTAGGAGGTTGAATTGGCTCAAAAGCGAATGAATTTGGAAGGAAGAAAAAACAGAGAGCCATACACCAAGTCTAAACTGAAGAAGATCTTTACTTCATGGCACATCTATCTCCTGACGCTACTCTACATGTGAGTCAAACCCCTGATGGACAGAGTAATCTGCTAACTAATTAAGATGTTTCAACAATGGTGCTGCGGGAAGTCAGCCTGTCTTTCAACAGTGAGTGATGAACCCCGAAGCATGTTGTAAGTATACTCACTCGTTTCTCTGCAGATTCCTCAAAACCTCTACGGATCCAGTTTACTCCATCGGGCAAATCAACTCGATACCCACGACTACTCCTGCAGTTCAGGTTGTAACAACACTAGCTTACGCATGGATATCTGACACTGTTTTAAAAGGTAGCCGTTGGCCCCCAATCGTTTTCGGCGCTGTAAGTTCAACCCTATCCTTGCCATAAGCCAGCCGACTAATTCAAGATCAGTGTGTCAATATCGTCAGTTATGTCTCCCTTGCAGTGTGGAACATTCCAATGGGATGGAAATGGACATGCTACATAATAAGTGGAGCTGGTTACGGACTAAGTGGATTACTCATGGCGTACGTTTCCTCCGCATGTTTAACTAATTGATGTTTTGTGTGCTAACTGCCAATGCAGTTGGGCCCATGAGATCTGTTCTGATGATAACGAAGAGCGATCCTTGGTGATTGGCAGCATGAATGAACTGGCTTATGTCTTCCAAGCCTGGTTGCCCCTTATTGTATGGCAGCAGGTCGATGCACCGGAGTACCAGAAAGGATTCATCACCGTAACAGTCCTATCAGTTCTGCTGATCATCTTCACCTTCCTCGTTCGCTTCTTGCACCAAAAGGAGAAATTGGAGAAAAGGTGCGACCCCAAATTGTCTTCGCACCACTCTTGTCAGTTTGGATTAACTCATGATTTATAGCAACACCGAGGTCTGCAAAGTCGAAGACGCGGACGATCTGTCATCGGATGCCGCTCGGGCAGTAACTCCCATCGACACGAAACTAGTGAAGGCTTAAAAGAGGAAGAACAGAAGCTTGTACAGAGTAAGTGGGCTTACAATAAGCGCATGTCAATCGAATTCGTGTGATGCCTAGGTCTTGTTGTGGTCGCTCCTGGTGACGATGATTTTGTCAAGACCGGGCTCTGAACACCTGAAATTGGGACGAAGTTGTTTAGATGCTGACAGGTCCGCACTTTGACTCAGGGGTAATTAGATAGGAGAAAAATGGCTAGGCTCTGTGGACATGCGTGTTACAAAAGCCGACGACACTAGAGTGAATAGTGGCGCTGGTACGAGTACGGAGTACTCATACGAGTATATCACAGGTAGGAAAGGCAAATATTGGAATTGCGATGGCCCATTCGAAATTGGGGATCCCCAATGTGGGGATCTGCGTCACAAGACAATGAAACAGTGGGACATCCCCTTTGTGCTTCCTGGTTTTGCCTCTAGCCCTTTCGGAGATCGGCACTATCTCACTTAGGCAACATTATCGAAGTCCAAATTCCCTGGACAGAGCGATGTGATAGCTACTGGCCCCGGAAGATCCCACGGGGGTGATCTGCGCATTGGCAAAACACGAATGCGTCATGGGGAATGTGGGATCCTACGGAAAATCGTCTACGGGTATAACCTAGAAGAAATAGGGCAAGTCGACAGCCTCAACGCCGGGCGAGTCGAACCGGCCTAAGAAGTGTGAAGAACCAGTAACCACGAGTACTCGTAGTATCGTTCAAGCTCTACGCGTATCACGAATTCGGGCCCACCTGTCGAAATTCCCCGAATTTAATACTCGTAGAGCTCCGGTCAGGAAAGGAAAAGAAAAATCTCCATTATAAAATGATTATGGAGATCATCGTGGATCCCAAGCTAGGCGAACAGACGCGAAGTCCTGCGCGGCTGCACCGGAGGCACACCAAGTGTGTATCTCCACTTAAGACGACTAGCTTCAAGCTCAACAAGTGGAGATAGCGGGGTGCGGTGCTGTACGAGTAGAGAGCTCTGGACACGAATTCCCAAAAGCAGATAGGGGGAAAGAAATTTTAAAAAAAGAGAGTAAAAAAGAAAGAGGAACAAGAGCAATTGTTTTTCAGTCTTTCGCCAATCAAATGCCCAATTGGAACAGGGATCAAAAGATATTGGAAATTGCTATTGTTAACTTCAGGGCATGGTGAGACATCTGCATGAGCGTTGGATCTTTTCCCCCCTGCTTTCTCATCGCGCTGTCCATTCAATATGGAAAGGATAATTTTTTAGAAGCTGTTTTGACGCGGCCTTTCCGGTCTCCGCGAAACTAGAGGGTTAGAGTTATTTCAAATCAGTTCCCTTTCGTGGTTGGCGAAGATCCCTCGCTTGGTCTTAGCGTGTGATTCGGCGTTCTGAAGTGGATCGCGGCAAGAGTCGAGATCTTTTTTTCAACGGGCCTCGGGGAGGTGTGACCGGGTCCCAGCTCTGAGAAGCTCCAAAAAGTCGTCTGCTGGCCCTGCGACTCCGGGATCCATACTCCGTAGTTCCCGACGTGGAAATTGCAATTTCCACGGATTGCGAGAGTGGTTGATCTCTCGGGGTTCTCCGGCGACTCGCCCCAAAATGGTTGGCCAGGACCTCAGTACTCGTACGGAGTACGGAGTACGATACCTCAATGTGGCACGGGATGCGAGTGTCCACAATGGTCGATGAGGACAGCTAGTCCAATCCATTCCACCCCGAGAAGTGATTTGTCGATCTTAATACTAGAGCCAAGACTGTGCGTTGATAATCGAGATTCGGTTTACCCGCGCGCCAGAACAGATGTTGGATGCAATGATATCACATTCGAGCTTCCAGAGATGGAGATGCAGCTAAATCGTAGCAAACTGAAGAGAAACACGCATACTTGCAAAAATATCAAAATACCAAACCAAATGCATAGTACAATATTGAACGCCAAGGTAACGGGTCTGCGCGCTACTAGAGTGAGAGACACAATCCTTCGAAGGGATCATGCCATGCTGAAGTACAATAGATGAAGACAAACTTGAGATAGGTCTGGCCAGCAGATCCCACCCGCCAGGCAACGAAAACAGAACGACCTCCCAGGATAATCATGGCCAATGCGTACAGTAATTCTCGTAATTGTAAACCCAGTCTGGGCATTGTGTGCGTCTAGCATTTGCTGGTCGAGCGGTGGTGCCTTGAAGCCGACAGCGGCGACTTGGATGCAAGTAAAGGGGGACCAGCACGGCCGATCTGAGGCGGATGTTTCCTCTCATCGCAATCATGTCTATATAGTCAGACGTTATTAACACATGACTCGAAATGAAACAATTTAATAGTAATGCTCTCTTACCTATTAAGGGAATCTTGCCGGCTAAAGCGCCGGTCGCACGACTCACAAGAATATTTGCGAATCCCAAGGTGGACCTAGCCCCCATGTGAGTGACTGATTTTGGTTGACTCTGATCGCTGGACTCACTGTGTCTTTGTGCCTTTTGAGATCTGAACTCCTCCCAAAAGATTTGCGGCACTCCTCACATGGATGATTGTGCTTCCAATCGGGGTTGTGCATCTTTTGGTGTTCTTTGCAGTTGGAGCGTCGGGTGAATACTTTGCTACAAGTGGGACACTGCCTTCCGCTCGCAGAGATAAGTCTACCAGGCGAGCCATGGCCTCTCTTCGTAGGCTGAGGAGTAGGCTCCGGTGTGACTATGTTGCTGGTAGCGACCTCATGTGGAATTTCGTCCTGCCAGGCGTTCACGTCCGCTATGCTTGATCTTCCGGCTCCCAATTCCATTGATCTCAGCGGGGCATTGGTGGAGGATCGTGGAGTCACAGGCATGGGGATGGAGATGGCAGCATTTGGAACCGCCCCCTGGATCCATTGTAAGTTTGCTGGGGGAGTCACAGCATCAGATGGGGTTGTCGGGTCTGAGCAGGGAGTATGCATCCATAGCTCGGACATCCCAGTGGCAAAGCTATCCTGGCCTGCGCCAACTTCCAAAGCAGAATTGTAACTGGGAGACGCGCTCATCGACGCAGAGCTATAGAGACCCAGCGATCCAGCGGAAAGAATTTGAAGTTGGTCGTAAACGGGTGTGTAGCATGATTCGTTTGTGTATTCACTGTAGGAAAGACCAAAATCAGGTGTTGGAGAGACCAGTTGCGATGGCACTTGGGACGGGACGTTGAACACCCTCACTTCATCGAATGCATGTTCAATACCACAGCCGGATATGCCCAACCCAACAGGGGCTCTTCCATGGGATTCGGGTGAGGATGTCGGAGACGAGTATGCTAGAGACGAGTGGGTGTGTGCATCCTCGGGTTGCGGGGAGATAGCTGAACGAGTTGATCTCTGGGAGTAATCCATGTTGCGAAGACCTGGACGCGACAGTTGGAGTAAAGTTATTCACAATCCGGATCAAAACCAACCAGAGGCTAGTCTATATTAGAGTGAGTAGAGAGTGATAAGGTGGAGTATATATAGTCGAGGCGTTGAACAGCGTCGCTGTTGGCGATTGACGGCGGCATACATGAACGGTGGCTGAGGAGGTCAGGTATGAATTCATTGGAGCAGAAGTTGCGCCGCATCGACACCGATGAAGGCTGAAGATTGAATGGAGTTGACGCCGTAGTTGACAAGGCAGATTCAGAGAGGAAAGGGTCTGTAATTTCGGTGGAAGAATCAAACAGAGTGGGGTGGGCATTAACGGGGCTCGTCCGGAACAGATCGATGACATTCCACTATGTGCACTCACTTAGCCCCGGGGAAGAGATGCCTGGAATATGTCATCGCAAGTGGATCCTAGCCCTGCATTCGAAATGATCAGAACTTTCCGAAGTACTCTGTACAGATAAATATGATGTATGCAGATGCATACCAACGCCTGGGGATAATGGCCTTGGTAAACGCTAGCCATGCCCTTTCATCCCCGTTGGGTTGGACTGCCCAACCGCGACGTGTCCCATGCAGGCAGTAGCCAAGCAGAAATACCGAGAGATCCCAATCTTCTGTAGTCTTCGGCTTGGCGGGGTGCAATAGGGCCAAGGGTCTGTTGACCACTGAACACAGCCCTCGCAAAGTCGATTAGTTCCGAAGAACAGTCCAGACTCAGACAAGATGTTGATCAGCGTTTTTACAAAAGCCAGAACTACTCGTACCGTAACCTCAAGCGTATGCGGGACCACCCTTCCGAACCGCTCGATTTCTTTGGCTTCATGTATACCATATTGCGGTAACTCCACATTGACCCCACAGGCATTGGCGCCTCCTAGATGTTTTGATCTCTATATGGATATCTAATGTCCTTGTAAATTCGAGCTCGTCACTATTTACTTTCATGTATGGCACAATATTGACATCAAATAAGTAGAAACGAAAAGATCGGGGAAAACGGAGAAGCCGAATACACCAGGGGGAAAACCGAGACCGAGGAGGGGGGGAAACAAGAAGAGAGAGGGAGGGAGAGAAAAAGCAAGAAAAAAAAAAAAAAAAAAAAAAGGGAAAAAAAAAAAAAAAAAAAAAAAAAAAAAAAAAAAAAAAAAAAAAAAAAAAAAAAAAAAGCGAACCCCGAAAAAAATGACCAATCCTGTTGGAGAGGACTATTCAATATGGTTGTTCACAGGCATACATATCGAACGGTTTTCGACTGTCAAAGTGGCTCTGCCACTAATCCGCACCGACGCCAAATAGCGCCAGTCCGGTCCTGCAGGGGCGTGCGTGGCCCTAAGCGCCATTGGGGTGACCCCTCTGCCGCGCTTTGCTTTCCTGCTTTAGAGCGAACGATCATACTCCATACTCCGTAGTGCGGAGCCGAGTCTGGCTGGAGAATCTCATTTTTGCCCAGCCAGTGCCTCCACTTGAGCTCGTAGTCGCTCGACCGTGTCGATCAGGTCCGCAAGTTGGATTTTCCCAACCTCGACCTCAGGTTCACGCGCGGCTTGCTGATCCACAGTGCGTGCTTTCCCGGAGCCCAGATTTGTTTCAACTACGGAGTGGTGGTGTGGGTCCTGCCACCCAGAAGATGGCTTGTTTGCAGAAGTACCACCGCGTACTCCTATCGACGTCGGAGGACGTTGGGTATGTCGTTTCAGGTTTCGCCACTTCGACTCGTAGAGCCATATCAATGCAACAAACGGAATGTGCGTGGCCCGTAGCAGGATAATGCGTACGCGACGGACAGTTCCCGCCGAGAGAAAGAGGCGCATAGGGCGGATACAAAGAAGGGGGATGAGATTCTGCTGGGGTTAGCGAAGAAACCTTCCAGAATACACAAAGAAAAAGGCGATGTCAGGATCCGACGCCGAACTAACCATAGGTGGCATGAAGTACGTCAGTCGTCGAGAATTGCTACTTTCCAGAACATAGATAGCGAGCCTGATTGGGTCAGTAACTAGGATACTTTCTTGGGGGCAGTGCTAAATTTGAGAAGAGACAGGGGTCTTGAGTTGCATACTGAAAAAGATATTCTTCTCGAGCATGGCGCATAACCTATGCAGGATGTTAGTGACCGTTACCATACTCTTGGGTAAGGATTGAACTGACACCTTCCAGGCTCATGCTCATCAAACTGATCAAAGAGGAGAGGATCAGAGTGTTCGTCATGAGAGAGAATATGAGCCTGCATGATATGGTAGTTAGTATGGAGTATACCACATAGAATGCATAGACAGGCGACGTGGAAATTCCAGTCTAGGTCGTGTGCAATTCGAAAGCTGCGCATCGCTCCGAACGTCACCTGCATATTGGAACGTGATCAATTGCACATGCGACCGTGGGAATATTCCAAAAACAAGAATAAAAGAAAAGGAAATCAAAAAAGTTCCAAAACCGAAGTGAACATACATCAGACCGTAGCCGAAGATCGGGGAAATCTAAGAAATTAGCGTGTCAGTCAACTAAACGCGATAGCCAACCAATTTGCCAATCCATCGGGATATTGCAAATCGGGCTGCAGAACAGCCGCACTCACTGCAGACGCGGTGTCCTGTCATCAAATCAATTGCGCCACGGTCAGTGCACAACATCCTAAAATGGTTTAGATCGATAGGACATACCAATCCTAAAACACTCGACCTGAAAACATCCATATCGTTAGTTCGTGGCGGCAAGAGCAGGGGTACTTTCACCGTACCCAAAGAACACTTTCACCAATAGGTGCGCCATGGCATTGATAGACAAGCGGTCACGGGCCAGCATGGTAAAGGTCGTCAGGAACCCTGCAGCCGGTCAGACATGAACTGGATAGGGTGGCACCGCCTCCTTACCAATGTACAAGACCACCACCACCGGGGAGAACCTGAAGAATGCTTTCGTCTGATAATGGCAATCAGCCTTGCGCCCCGGCGACTGCATGAGGGGGATATGGTACCATCTCTTTCAACACCGGGATCTGTTGATATCCAGTCAGTTGAATCTTCCTGGAATCATGTCTCATACAGGATCCACTTACTAGACTGCCGAAGTATGAATTCAAGCTCACGAGCGAGCAGATCCTGTTTGTCCAGTGTCAGCCCTGTGACCCACATGCATAACCCAGAGGAACTCTTGCCTAGGCACAAGAAATAGAGCCTCCAGGGACAAAATATCGAATGACAGATCAATCACCGATGGATCGGCTTTTGCCAGCCCGATGACTCCTGTGGCGGTCTCATTAGTCGCCTCGTTGACAGAGCATGCTGAGGGCAAAGAGCCACCAAGGCAGACTTGGGCATGACTCACTGGTTATGACAAATGCTATTCCTACCCCAATGATGCTCAGGTTCCAGAGGCTCCAGAAATCCATTTGGTAGAACACGACCCCGGCATCAATAATCCCACTCAGTTCGTCGTATGCAAAGGCGACAATCCACGCATACATCACCGCTTCAAACAACCCAATGGCGTCTTGCCTTCTCTCTATCAACACCGCATAGTAAAGTGCGAGGAATGAGACGAAGAATACGGCTTCGAAGATCTTGCGATAGAAAGGTACTCTCAATCGCGAATACGGATCTGCCGTTCTAATGGGAAGGAGTGTCAGTATACCATCACCTTGACACTTTGCGATAATGGGAAAGCCTCACCTCGTGTTGTATGTGTGTGGCTTCTTGGTGGAATTTACCGTCAGGGAATCCCAGAAGACAATTTCCCCGTTCCAGATACCATCGACCACTCTTTGCACGACTCGTTGGCTTAAAAATCGTTTTGCGTGAGCAATCGTTGCAATCTCCATCGCATTGAGTCCGAAGAACTGAGAGTATCTCTGCGCCGTGTAGAGCTCATCTTGTTGGGCTTGATTCTGTGAGATCCCAGAAGCCTGGGTGTCCGTATGTCCCGTGCTGCCGAAAAGACGATTGAAAGTGGACGGATGTGACAAGAGGGGAGCCGCCTCGCTCTCGGTCTGGCGTATTCCCGATTGCGGTGACACCAGACCAGAAAGGCCTGTCTCAGTCTCAGATAGGTTGGTAGAGTGGCGTCGCGGCGAGGGGAGCTCTTCTAGCAAAAACTCGATTGTCTCGCGTTGATTTAAATGGCACAAAAACTGCCAGGCCACAAATTCACACGCTGCCCCTCGACTCTCATTGAGCCCCCAGTCATCTTCGGTGGCAGTCATGAATTCCCATTTCAGGATCCTGGACTGGTCAATTTGAGAATTTGTGGTTCAGCGCTATCTGGCTTACATCAAAGCCACAATGATAAAAGGATTGTGGCTGTCTTGCGCCAATGCATGGACCAGCTGTCTCAGACGATGCCCTTGGGGGCCATGCATCATTTGCTCAAACGTGTAGGCCATATCACCCACGGCCATACTGATGAAGCTGCATGCAGGGTCAGTTATGTCTTGGCGCCAAGTGACGACACATACTTGAACAACTTGGGGAGTACATCGAAAAGCGGCTCGTCCGTGTCGATGATTGGGATTTCGAAATTCTCCATTGCAGCGATCTTTCCTTCAGAAGACCAAGGCTTACAGCACTGCTCGAACGGTAGGCGGGTCCGTCCCGCCAGTACCAGTCGGGAAAATGTTTGGGTGGATAGCTGAATCAAGCCAAGAATGTGTACTTTGTAGGTCAAGGAAACTGTATTGGGTGTGGTGAGCTCTCACTTTGATGATCACACTGGCCTAGCTGTATGGTTTTGTGTGTTCCCTGGTGGTTGGATCAATCCCGAGATGCCTGCAAAAGACCCATATTGAATTAGTATACCACAGATTGCATGACAAAACACTTCAAGAAAGTAAATCAAGGACAAAATTCAATGTCTTATTTTCGGTCTCGAGAAAAAAAAAAAGACAAGACCAATCTCAGCTTGGACATCAACACAAACAGCTGTGCTGCCCCCTGCGGCCTGTTGACCGCCTTTGGCACGTGTCACGTCTGACTTCATCGTACTCAAGCTTCCCATCTCCCTCACACAAACAATTTCTTTCTCTTTCTTTTGCTGGCGGAATTTGGTCTTTTCCACATTGAATCTCGCTGTATCTCCGAAGGGGAGATGAGGGCTGGTCGACATGGGACAAGGTTACTCCCTCACAACCCTGTCAGCGGGGTCGGCGGGAATCGATGTGCCCGAGCTGTCTGACCTAGTGTATGAGAGGTCGATGGGAGGAGGCAGGTTCATGAAGAGCATCAGAGCCAAGCAGCAGAATGGCTTGGTCTTTGTGAAAGTGATCATGAAACCGTTCCCTACCATGGAGCTAGAACCATACATCAAAGCAATCACAAGTATGTCTATGCCTGGCTATTTTTCACTACAGGGCTCTAATGATTTGACCAGGGGAACGCAATCTATTGTCAGATGTGCCGAACGCGTTGAGCTATCAGAGGATTCTTGAAACGGGGACAAGTGGATACCTGGTGCGTCAGTACATCCACAGCTCCCTCTATGACCGAATGAGGTATGTCTACCACAACTATCATGCCTGTTGGGAAAATCTGACAATTGATCAGCACACGGCCTTTCTTAGAGCATATTGAGAAAAAATGGATTGCGTTTCAGCTCTTGTGCGCTCTTCGAGATTGTCATTCCTTAGATATCTACCACGGTGATATCAAAACGGAGAATGTGTTGGTGACAGCCTGGAACTGGCTGTATCTTTCCGATTTCTCCTCATCATTCAAGCCAACCTTTCTCCCGGAAGACAATCCTGCGGATTTCTCTTTCTTCTTCGATATATCCGGCAGACGAACATGTTACTTGGCCCCCGAACGTTTCTCTGTAGCTGGTGAAGAACCAAGCGGGAGTGGAGTAAACTGGGCAATGGACATATTCAGTGCTGGCTGCGTTATCGCTGAACTATTCCTCGAGTCGCCCATTTTCAACCTGAGCCAAATGTACAAATACCGCAAAGGCGAATACAGTCCAGTGCACAGTCAACTGGCAAAGATTGAAGATCCAGATATTCGAGACTTGATCCTCCATATGATTCAACTCGAGCCTGAATCGCGATACTCCGCAGATGAATATCTCAACTTCTGGAAAGGAAAGGCGTTCCCGGAATACTTCTACAGCTTTCTTCACCAGTACATGTCTCTCATGACCGATCCTTCATCTGGCCGACCAGATGCCGGAGCAGACTCAAACAACCGAGGAGAAGCGGATGAACGAATCGAGCGTGTCTATCTGGACTTTGACAAGATATCCTACTTCCTCGGTTCTACAGCCCGGGGCGTCGGGGGAGGATCCGGTATAACTATCCCTAATTTGACTGGCAATGCTCTCCCTGTGAAACTTGATCAACCAAGAGGCGAGGTCCCAACCCCGACTCAGTCCCAGCCCGATGAGGGTGCTCTGATCTTCCTCACACTGGTAGTTTCCAACCTGCGGAATACAGGCAAAGCATCGGCTAGAATCAAAGCCTGTGACATTCTTCTTGCTTTTGCAGAAAGGTTGTCGGATGAAGCGAGACTGGATCGAGTGCTCCCGCATATCATGATTCTTCTAACTGACCGTACTGATACCGTCAAAGTCGCTGCGATCCGCACCCTGACCCAACTACTCGAAATGGTCCAAGTAGTGTCCCCAGTCAACGCCTATTTGTTCTCCGAATACATTTTCCCACGACTTCAACCGTTTGTGGCTACCTCCAGCAATAATCCCAGTGCGATGGTGCGTGCAGCATACGCCTCGTGCATCGCGTCCTTGGCCCAATCTTCCTTGCGCTTTCTGGACATGATTCAAGCGTTACGCTCCGACACCCGTTTGGCTGCGTTGATACCGGTTGGCTTTGAGCCCCGGTGGTCCGAAGAGGCGACTTACCACAATCTTTACGATGTGGCCCGAGTTGACCTCTTGGAATATTTCGAAGCTCACACGAAAGCACTCTTGACGGACACAGACGCATCAGTACGGCGGGCATTTCTAGGATCTGTGTCTAGTCTTTGTGTTTTCTTCGGAAATCTCAAGGCCAATGAGGTTGTTCTGAGTCATTTGAATACGTACCTGAATGACCCCGATTGGATTCTCAAATGCGCTTTCTTCGAGGCCGTGATAGGCGTCGCAGCTTACGTGGGAAGTCTCAATTTAGAACTATACATACTGCCACTCATGGTTCAATCAATGACAGAGCCTGAGGAATTCGTCGTTGAAAGAGTCATTCGATCTCTAGCAGCCATGGCAGACCTTGGCTTGTTCCAGCGGCCAACGATGTGGGACCTGCTCCACACAACTGCAGGCTTTCTGGTGCATCCAAATCTCTGGATTCGAGAAGCTGCGGTGAAGTTCGTTATGAACTCCTCCAAATTCTTATCGATAGCGGACATACATTCCATCCTGACACCCATAATTCGTCCATTCCTCAAGATCCAAATCGTTGGCTTTTCCGAAATCCGCATTCTCGATGCCCTGAAACGACCAATCTCGAGGAGTGTATATGAATCGGCTTTGCAGTGGGCCTCAAAGACCGACCGCGGGGTGTTCTGGAAATCCACTAGCCGCGAGGGGATGTTCCACTTGTCTGAGCCCAGGGCCTTTAGTCCTCGTGTTGGACAACGAACCCCTGCCTTGACCATGGCCAGTCAACCCAAAAATGACGAGGACGAGCAATGGTTGAGCCGCCTCAGAAACTTTGGAATGACCTTAGAGGACGAGTCTAAGCTGCTTGCACTGAAGGACTATGTTTGGAGGGTCTCACTGCGACAATCTAGAGAAGTCAATAATCACATCTCTCCCCCCTTGAATGATATCGTCAGCCTAACCCAACACGGCATCAAGCCACAAACTGTTTTCTTTGACAAAGAGCTCAGAGAACAACCGCGAAGGGGGTCATTGGATGAAAATGACGGGAACGCCGGGGATGATGCGAGGCCAAGAACCATCGCAGACGCCTTGCTCGACGCTTCAACGACTATTGAGCGAAACCCCAGTCTTCACCGCAGGCACTTGCGCTCAAAAAGCCATGCATCAAAAGACCAAAGGCCATCCCCTGGCGCTCCTCTTTTGGACGGCAATGATTCATCCCCTCTCTCGTCGTCACCACTGTCCTCGTCCCCTGCTACGAGATCGGGGTCTCGCGCATTATCTCCGCCAAACTCGGACACTGACCGCAGACCTTCCACTTGTGGGAGTAGTCCCGGCCAAGATGGATCATTAACACCAACAAACGCAGAGACACGAAGCTTGGCTAGCTGGGTTAACAAAAGACCCAGTGCGATCAACTTGCTGAATGGAAAAGACACCGGCAAAGCCTTTGCCGAGACAGCCACAAGCGCCGCCAATGCCTTTGGAAAGGTTGACGCACCAGTTCAAAGAGGCGGGACACCCCAGCCATCTACATCCATATTTCCAGAGCGAAAGCCCCAGACGATCTCGCAAAAGTACCGGGCCAACCATTCATATTCGGGGAATCATCCCGCTGTTTTACGGCTGTTGGACAACGTCTTCGAGGAAAATTACCCTACAGACTTGTTTGACCTTGGTCCATATGTGAAAGAAGTTGATACCCGACAACCGATTCGCGGCGCCACCGATCAAGAGCCGAACAAGGTCTGGAGACCAGAAGGAAACTTGGTTGCAACTTTTGGTGAACACAGTGCGCCGATCAATCGCATAGCTGTTGCGCCAGATCACTCATTCTTTGCCACTGCTTCCGACGATAGTACAGTGAAGATATGGGATACCACCCGTTTAGAAAGAAATCTGACACCACGGTCTCGTCAGACCCACCGTCATGCGCCGGGCTCCCGGGTGAAGGCTTTGACCTTTGTGGAAAATACGTATACTTTCATCAGTGCAGCTACCGACGGCAGTATTCATGCTGTCCGGGTTGATTATCAGAAAGTCAGCCAGACTGCTGTTCGCTATGGCAAACTTCAGATCGTTCGCGAATATCAGCTTCCCGCTGCCGAGGACGGAACCCCAGAGCACGCTGTTTGGATGGAACACTTCCGCGAAGAAGGCCAGTCCACATTAATCATAGCAACAAATACCTCCCGCATCATTGCCCTGGACATGAAAACCATGCTTCCAATCTACACACTGGAGAATCCCATCCATCATGGCACCTTGACTACTTTCTGCTGTGATCGCAGGCATCACTGGCTACTGGTTGGCACCACTCACGGTATTCTTGATCTCTGGGATCTGCGTTTCCGCGTACGACTGAAGGCTTGGGGTCTTCCGGGTTGGGGTGCAATCAATCGCATCCAACTGCACCCAGTGAAGGCACGTGGACGCTGGGTCTGCGTGTCCAGCAGTGGCAGCCATGGCAATGAGATCACCGTATGGGACATTGAAAAGTTCCGCTGCCGTGAAGTCTACCAGGCGACCCCACTGGGCATCGGTAGTAATGCTTCCAGTACCGCTCATCCCTCCCGTACCTCTGCTCATCCAACCCACATCGCGCCGAGTGACTACGAAGCATGGCGAGTCGACGGCGACCGACCGGAAGGCATGCTAAGTCGGTTCGCCACCAGCGATACAGAAGGCACTTCCAGCAACTCGGCTGGTGATCGGCTCGGTATCTGGACCTTTGCCGTTGGTCTCAATGCTCCCGATGAAGACAAGGACTCTAGCACAAAGTGTGGGTATATCATATCTGCTGGGTGCGACCGAAAGATTCGCTTCTGGGATTTGGCTCGGCCAGATCTTTCGTCTATAGTCAGCGGCTTAGACATTGTGTCGGACGGAAGTGCTGGCGGCAAGCCGCACTACGAGCAGTCTCAACCAAGTCCGAATCTTTTGGTCACTACTGAGCGGCTCCCTAGTTCGTCTACTGGTGGCAACTTGAGAGATGCCAGGAAGGGAGCAAGTCGGCCACCCCGGAGTACGGTCATTAGTCTGCAGCAACAGATGTTGTTGAAAAGCCATTTAGACGTGGTTCAAGATGTGGCAGTCTTGCGTGTTCCATATGGCATGGTTGTTAGTGTCGACCGGGCCGGCATGGTCTATATCTTTTCTTGAGCCCGCCCATCACAACCTCAACGATATCTGAATTTATGATAGCGTCTCCTCGAATTTAGTACCGAATTGATAAAATGCAGAAATCAGATCCAGTATTTCTCGTTTTGCCAAATTGGCTGGGCCATTTGACCTACTGTAAATGGATGGAATTGCAATGCGTAATCGCACCAGCACAATGCTGCATATGAACATTTGGAGGCAGCATGCTGCTGGCCCTCTACATGTAATGCTCTGTTGCTTGACCTTTTGCCACCTGCCTTTGGTAATAGAGAATGGGAAAGACAAGAGTTTGGTTATGGCGATTCAGAAAGCTGGGGACCTGAAAAAAAAGCCTGGGACTTGTCCATCCCCTGGAGTCTCAGTGTTACTTCCAGTGCAAGCACCAGTGCTGTGGGAGCGTTTGACATGAAGTTCCCGTTCAGTGAGATGTATTTTAGACCCCTCAAGCCATTATGGACATAAACTACGGAATCTAGCGCTTCTCAAAGGGCTTCAATAACAAGAGCAAGATCATCCATGTTCTCTAAGAATGCATCAAACTCCGTTTTCACCTCTTCCATATCCTCATCGAGATCATCTGTCCACCGATGAACATATACGGTTCTCAATCCACACGCCTTTGCACCCCGCAAGTCGTAAGCATGCGCCGCAACCAGTACAACCTCCTCTGCAGGGAGTTTGACTAGCTCCAGGGCTTTTACATATGCCTCCTGGTTTGGTTTGTACGCACCCAGGAGCTGACTTGAAAATAGCAGGTCAAATTCCAAGCCCGAGGAGCGGGTCAGGTCGAGTTGGAGCCGGGTTGTCCCGTTCGCATGCACAAAGACTTCCAACCCGAGTCTGGTCCGAAGACTCTGGATTGCGTCAGACACTTCCGGCCATGCCTTTTGGGAGTGCCAGACCTGTATGAGGTGGAGTTTGGTCTGATCATCGAAATGAGGCGAGTGTGCGGGGAACCGCCCGAGAACAACCTCCAGGCTGCGGGCGAGTGTGATGTCGATATCCTCGGGATTGAGCCTCTGACTCACCCGACTGCTGTTTTCGAGGAAGTATTGCCGCCGCCATTCAAGTGCTAGGCTGGATGCTTCGCTCTCGGGGATGGCAGAGGGCAAGGCCTGCACTACACTGCTGTGCCAGTCCAGACACGTTCCCATGAAGTCAAAGAAAACGGCTTTGATCGTTGACTTGGTCATTACTGTGATTGTCTGGGTTTTCGGGGGTATTTACCTTTGGGTTGTGAGATACTGTTTAAATAGTAAGCAGATCGTATTCTATTGGCTGCGTTGCGATTACATGGAAAGTTGATTTGAAATCAAACTAACGTTGTAAGAGGTCAAAGACCGTATATTTGCATGTTCTCCAAGGCTGCTTATCCAAGGTTTACTGGTCGAACTACACACTACAACAAATATGGATGCACAGGGAATATCTATTCTGAGTCGCGAACATGAATCACTAGAATGATTGCAAAATACCCGAAGTTGGACAGGGTACTACACAGCGCAGGAGCAGGTTATGAGTCCAAAATTTATCAAACAAATGATTATAAACGGAAGACGAAAGGCCGGTTGATGAACTTCCGGCCGTCGTTGATCTCCCTGATGTACCAATCCAGAGATTTGTTCGCGGCATCAAGGACCGTGTCACTATCTGAGAAAGCCCCGGCGATGCGTAGTGAGAGACAGTTGGAATGATACGGATGTCTGGGCGCCCGATCGATAGTCACCTGTCCGTTGTAAATGCGAAAGCTCATCAGTCGAAGCAAAGCGGGATTTGCTAACCGGGCATCTTCGCGTTCGAACCAGATTGTCACCCAGTAGACATTAGGGCCGCTGGGCTGATCTGGAATAGGCCCTAAATGGTTACTGAAGGCACCCTGCGTGGATTGCATGAAGATGGACTGAGGTTGAATCAGTAAACAATAATATCCAAGGCACCGGTTGTCGATTGCTTCGAAGCTGTGTTGAATTTGGGTGAAATACCTAAGGAACGAAGTGACTTAAGTAGGGTAGACAGGCAAGGGTGCAACAATGAAGTGACCTCGAAATAGCAACAAAGCGATTGCGGAAAAAAGGGAACTCAAATGCCGCTTTGTCGTCGTCCAAGGTTCTTTCATGTGGATTTGGCCAATTGGACAATCAGGTTATGACAATAGCACAGCCTCCAACTGGCAAAGAAGATAATCCGTTGAATAACAGGAAAGCTATTGTTGAGTATGACGACCGCCTGACTGTAGTGCATTACGCTTAAGGCTTAAGAGTACATCCAGCTAAACTGAAACCGTCACAGCCGAATCCACCTACCCATCCAGGTCTCAACGATCTCCTTGGCCTCATCGACCAAGCCAAGGTCAAGCAAAAGCTGCGTAGCACCCCTGACAGCCGAGTCCAACGCCGAAAACACCCAACCGTGGGTATAACTGGTATGTTCTCCAACAAAGATAGTCTTGAACTCAGTCTGGTAATAGGCAGGCAGGAATTCCTCCTGTTGGCCGACGACTGGATCTGCCCAACCTCCCGCATGGTGTGGGTCAGTCTCCCAGCACTGTCTCTCGTAGTGGCCAGTGAACTGCTCAGAGGCAATCTCGCCGTGCACTTCGACCATTGCACGTTGAGCAAGAGCAACATGTTCCTCGTCGTGGAGAGCTGATACCGAGCGGGCGGGGGCAAAGTAGATATATGATGCAAGGACCACACCCGGTCCTGTGCCGTTGATGTTGTACGATGGATAGCAAATCTCACCGATCCCAGGCATGTCGACAGAACCACATCCGCCCCAGATCGGGGTTTTGAGATGTTCCCAAAAGCGAGAACGATAGTGTAGGGCTATTTTGCAGGCTGGTTCATAATTGAGGGTTGAGATGGCCCGGCCAAGTGTGGAAGAGAAACGTGGTAAATCCCATAGCCGGACTTTTGTGAAGGGCGCAGTGACGACTACATGGTCGAACTCCATACTTTCGGGTCTCGTTTGGAAAGGGTCCTTGCGCCAGGTAATGGCTGCTTTATCTGAGGTCTTATTATATACGAGACCATCTATTGTACGGTTCAGCGTGAGCTTCCCTTCGAGGAGTGGCATGAATGCTTTTGGGAGCGACTCTAGGCCTTTGTCGATGGTTCGGATTTCCGTTGCTGCGCTGTACAAGCCATAGTAGACAGATTGCCAGATGTCAAAGTTGAAGGAGTTGCTCAGTTGATTGATGACGCTGGTGTTGTAGCCTTTCGCATAGCGTAGGTACGCGGCCTCAGACCAGTCGAGCTTTCCCTCTTCTATCGCTTCCTTGTGGGCTTTGTACAAATTGGTGGCAAGCTTTTGGAGGTATTCTTTGCTGTGGACACTGGTATAGTTATCATAGGCAGCTTTTGCAGTAGAGACGGCAGCTTGATTCGATGGAGGCGTATATACTAGAGACTTGTCGGCCTCAACATTGGCGACACTTGGAATTCGGCCATCTGGAAGACGATTTCCACCGGAGTAAATTGGTAGATTAGGGCCTTTCTCGGTCCACGGAATGAACTTGATCTGAAGATTTGGCCTTTTTGCATTGATCCGGTTGAGTACGTCCACAAGCTGGAAAACCATGCGATGATCTTGGATCTCTAGGGTCTCGTTCGTGTCCGCATAGGTGATGCTGACAGGAAATCGCATTGCTCCCATCTCTTGGTATTGATAATCCTCTGGCTTTGTGTTATTTAGGTACTTGGTGCGAATGCGACCGCCGACTCGCCCCGAAGACTCATATATGTGCCAATTGTGAACCCCAGAAGACCGCAGCAACAGACTGGTCATGAGTCCAGATATTCCGCCCCCAACGATGGCCACAGACTGGTTCTTGGCCTGTGTCACAAAGGATTTCTCCAGGGGCTTGGATTTCATGTAAGCCACGCCATCAAACCATGGCCCCAAGGCATCGGCTACATCGGCGATCTTCTGGCGCTTTTGGATTGATGGCGAGACGCTTAGCGGATTGGATCGACCTACCGGTCCTGTCTCTGAGAAGGCATGCAGACAATACAAGTCCGGGGTGTCCGGAGGCGTGGACCAAACAAACCGTTCGGGGTATGCGTCACGTTTCACCACCGTATTCCCGATTTCATGATGCTTTTGCCGCGGATCTTGGATATCACACTTCCCGTACACTAGTTGCAGACGACCTTCGAACTGACTCGAGAATTCGACGTGTATGTTGTGCAGGGAATTGGCGGTTACATGCTCGGGGCCACGGAATAGGATCGCTTCGGTGGATGGTTGGGCCCCAGCATAGACCAGAACTGCAAGGCCAAGTGCCTGCAGCAGCCCATGTCGCAAACAAGACTTCATCTTGAGCAGTTGAGGCCCTGGGTGCCCCTTTCCAAGAAGATCTGAATGGTTGTGTCCAGATCAGTCGTGAAGCACAGTCAATACCTCGTTCGTCTCCTGGTTCGAATGTCGCTAGGCTACCACGCTCAAAACTTGTAGCATGTAGATTGGGAACCGGGAGACTCCCATGGCAAGCCTGGGCGGAAAAGACATTCTAGTTGTTGACATGTCTGGAATAGGAATGTGTCTGTGCGTCGCCAGGGGTACATACACTATGCAGTACGAGTTACGGAGTACATTGAGCAGCATTTTCGCAGAGCTTAGCCTGCAGGTACAGAGTATCTCGTTCGGGGTTCCCTAACAAGACGAGCGACCACAGGCATGCCCCGGCTCAGCGATTGGATCCTGCAGTCGAGTTTGGTGTGTTTCCTGGCTCGTTTCTAGACCGGCGGGTTTGTATCACATGGATCCACCCAGATCAGTGATCAACCTTGGAGAATGCTGACTGTTGGATCGGTGTCTCGATGGCATATCTGGACTACCCATGTCGATCTCTTGGGCGAGGCCACGGGCGGAGAGGAAAGGGGTCAAGTGCACTTCGTAAGTCAAGTCATCATATTCGCTCAAAACGCACAAAACGCTAGTAACGCTAGAAATTGCCAAAGCAGCGTTTAATCACAACATATCGTGGTTTCTTCCAGCTTTCTGTCCGGCACGTCATCGAGGCCCACGGTGACGACCATCCAATCACAGAGGAACTTGCCCAGCCCGGCACCGATGAAGATGCAGATAATCACGTAGACGTTGAAGTACATGGCCAGCAGCATGGTGATATAGGCCCCGGCAAAGGTGACGGCGTGAATGATGGCGCGCGTCAATTGCTGCAGTGGGGTGGCGCGAAAGGTGACTGTCGACCTTTCCCACTTCTTGGCGAAGGTACCGTGCGCGGCTTGGCGCTGGAATTGGCGCGTCAGGAAATTGTCGTACTCCCGGCCGATGCGGCGACAGAATTCGACGAGCACGACCAGCAGGACAGTGCCGATGCAGGTGGCGGCAAACATGCCATTGTTCTTGATCTGCCATCCGGTGGAGAGGAAACAAGCGTCGATGGTGTTGAAGTTGAAGAGCATCTGGCCTAATGAGCGCCGTTTTGAGCCAACTCCGTCTTGGCACTCACCGAGATTTGACACTCGTTGCTCCCCATGTCCATATCCATGCCCTGCATGATGTGTGTGTGAGAGAGAGGGAGATAGCACTGACGTGCTTTATGATAGACTGAACAGTGTTCAAGTCTGAAGGCGGAGGAGGGTCTTCTTATAAACAGTGGCCTCTTACGCTTGCTCCCCCCACCTAATGGCCCAGAGTGGAGCAGAATCGGCGATGGAGCAGAGAAATGTGCTCAAACGGCCTCAAACGACCTCGAATGGGCGTGAACGGACTCTAGACGAAACAATGAGCTCAATATCTCTCAGAGGTCGTTAAATTGTCGACTCTTCCTCTCTGTCACTCTTTTACGCACCCACGCACCCACACACACTCTCTCTCTCTCTTGCACACATTGCACTGCCATATTCCTACAGATTGACGTAAGGAATATGAAGTAAGTAGCCGCATTTTTAAGCTTGTTCTGCTTAACACTTTCGGCACGGGCATCATGCCTTTCACTCTGGATGCACGTCATATCCAGAACATGAGCGCGGCCACCGCGATCGAGCCTCATTGGGGATATGCCGATCGCGCTGTGCCATGTACCAACGATGCGGGCTCATGTGCCTATCTTGATGATGTATACTCTTCACACGACCGGGGCATGCTCTACTCCGGCATCCTGTGGTGTGTCATAGGCGCCATTCTGCTGCTCTGGGTCGTGCTCAACCAGTCAAATGCCCCCACATCATCGCCATCCCTCGCCCCCGCAGAACCAGCAGGGCTGGTGCGAGCGCGCCGGGCTGTGAGAGCGCTCGCTCGCAAATACCTCCTCCCCGATGCGGCCCGACTGGTCTTCGGCCGCACCACACGCCTCCAAGTGCTCACGCTCGCCCTGCTGGTGGGCTACCTCCTGGTTTTCAGCTTCGTCGGGATCGTCTATCATACCTGGGTCACCCCCGTCTCCGACATGCCCGGAGTGTACAACACGCGCGATAGCATTGGGCCATGGTCGGATCGCGTCGGGACCCTGGCCTACGCGCTGACGCCGCTCTCGGTGTTGCTGAGCAGCCGGGAGTCCTTTCTGTCCGTCATCACTGGGCTCCCATACCAGAGTTTCAACTTCCTCCACCGCTGGCTAGGTTACATTATCTTTGTCCAGAGCTCGCTTCATACCATTGGCTGGTGCGTCGTCGAGCTCCGGCTGTACCAACCACAGCCCACTGTCGGCCTGGAGTGGGTCACACAAACATACATTATCTGGGGCATCGTGGCGATGATTCTTCTGCTGCTGATGTTTGCCCTGAGCACCCCGTGGGGCATTCGGCTGACGGGCTACGAGACCTTCCGCAAACTCCACTACGTCCTTGCTATGGTCTATATTGGCGCATGTTGGGCGCACTGGAAGGCCCTCAAGTGTTTCATGTGGCCGTCCCTGATCTTTTGGTTCCTCGATCGCGGTGCACGGCTGGTCCGCACCGCGCTTCTGCACTACCACCCCGATCACACTGGTGGCGGTCTCGCGTTAAAACCGGCCACTGCGAGCATCACTCGCTTCCCGGACCCCGAACATGGCGATGTCCTTCGCCTGAACTTGGAGAATGGTCAAGATCCATGGGACATTGGCCAGCATTACTACCTCTGCTTCCCCAAATCAAGCGTCTGGCAGTCTCACCCGTTCACGCCGCTCAACCTGCCGGTCGTCAAAAACGGCACTGTGCAACACTCATATTTGTTGCGAGCTAAGGGTGGAGAAACCAAGAAGATCGCTAACCTCGCGATCGAATCCAAATCCACACCGGTGATTCTAACCGGCGCATACGGTGAATCAATCGCTACTCATCTCACCCCCTCCACCAACATTCTCTGCATTGCCGGTGGAACCGGCATCACCTATGTTCTTCCCGTGCTCCTTGGCCTCGCCCGCCAACCGCCCTCTCCGGACCGCAAGGTGGAGCTGATCTGGGCCATTCGCCATACCGCCAACACGGAATGGATCGAGGCCGAGTTGGACCTCCTCCAAAAGGCACGCAATACGCTCAACCTGGAAATCCGCATTTTCGCTACCCGAGATACAACCAGCAAAACCCCCTCGGAGGCCTCAATCGAAAATTGCAACTTGACGGTTCCTAAGATCGAGGAGAAAGCTCCAATTGAGTCCGAGGCTTCATGCTGTGGCTGCGATAAGCCGGCCTCCGTGGAACGGCTCGGGGGGTCAGAAGACTCTTCGCGGCATCCAGATCTGCCTCGACTGGTGAGTTCGTTTGTGGGGGACACCGTGCGCGGGCCGACGAGTGTCTTTGCCAGTGGACCTGGCGGGATGATCAGCGATCTCAGGGACATTGTCGCGTCTTGCAACGATGGGCCGAAGGTCTGGAAGGGACAAGAACGATTCGATGTCAGACTGGTCTGTGATGATCGGTTGGAGTGGTGAGCGTTTTATTTTACATTTACATTTGCATTTATGGACATATCGCATAGGTTCGCTGTACATAGTCATGATCATGAAAACATAAGCATATTTTTTTTCAAATCCATCTTTCTACACTAACGTGATGTCTAACAGCGACATATAGATTTAGTACCAGCCGACTGACACAAGGTCGCAGTTCAAAGCATTTAGTCGGAACTCGAGGTTTGTTTGTCATTTAATCAGAATAGTGCTTTCCAACACAAGCATCTCGGACAGGCTCCAGCTTGGCGCGATGGTTATGAAATGATTCCAGCAATCGATCTCAACGGAATGTTCAGACGATCACTGCCGATCCACCAAATTCCGAAGATTCCGTGAAGATCTTGTAGTTTCCCCACCATCTTCCGTCTACAATGCACTTTGCACCAATCGAACTACAATTCTTTTCACAATCAGTTCTAATCTGCGACAAGTCCGGATTCATTATTGAGATGAAACTTCAACGAGTGCATACATCGAATTTCACGCGGAATTTTCTTGATAAAAGCTGCGACGTATGATGCAGGGCTCCGAGCCGTTTTACCCGGGACCCATTCGCCTACTCGTCCTGGAAAGATCGTCGAAATAGCCATGAGCACATATAAAGGCAATGTCTCGTTCATCCTGGGCACTACAATTTAACACAGGCGATATACAATATGGCGGCTCCATCAAACCGCAAGGTGGCCTTTGTCACGGGAGCAAATGGCATCAGTGGATTCAATATCATCGAACACCTGGTGTCTCAACCCAAGGAGGAATGGTGCGTCAGCTTCAAGTGTTGTTTCTTCCGTATTGACACCTCCCAGGAGCAAGATCGTTGTGACTTCCAGGAGACCACTCCCCAACGCATGGATCGACCCCCGCGTCAGATTTGTGGCTGTGGACTTCCTTGAACCCGTTGAGAAGATCAATGCTTCATTAGCAGATATCTGCAGTGATGTCACCCATGCCTTTTTCACTTCATACGTTCATAGCGATGATTTCCGTCTTTTGCGCGACAAAAACGTCCCTCTCTTTCGCAACTTTATGGACTCGGTCGATGCCGTGTGTCCCAAGCTCCAGCGCGTATGCCTCCAGACTGGCGGCAAAGTAAGTCTCTCATGAACATCATGCTAATTCAATGATACTAAATCCTGTTCAGTACTATGGCGTTCACCTAGGGCCGGTGAAAGTTCCACTGGAGGAGTCTTTCCCTCGCTACGATGATAAGGGATTCAACTTCTATTACAACCAGGAAGATTACCTACGAGAGGTCCAGGCTCGCCGAAACGCCTGGACTTGGAATGTCATCCGACCAAATGCAATCAATGGTTTCGCTCCTCATGGTAAGCACGAAGACCCTTGATTTGGCGGGATCTATGAATCAAAGGATTAATGACCTTATCAGCAAACGGCATGTCGGAAGTCCTAACCATCGCCATATACATGCTCATCTGCCGTGAGATGGGCGAACCTGCACACTTCCCCGGAAATGAGTACTTCTGGACGTCCATTGACGATAACTCCTACGCGCCCAGTCTCGCAGATCTCTCTGTTTGGGCTGCCTCACATGAGCACTGCCAGGATGAAGCATTCAACCATGTGAACGGAGATGTGTTCGTGTGGAAGTATATCTGGCAAGACTTTGCGGCGTACTTTGGCCTCGATGTGCCCGAGCCGACGTTCCAGAAAGCATCAGGCCAGGCCGATACTCTGGCCAATGAGATCGATATGGTGGAGTGGGCTAAGGACAAACGTCACATCTGGGAGCGGGTTGTTGCCAAGTACGGTGGTAAGGCTGATGCTTTTGACTGGGGGACGTGGGGATTTTTCAATTGGGCTACAGGAAAGTCTTGGTTGACGATCTCTTCCATCAACAAAGCAAGAGATTTTGGTTGGACCCGTCACGATGGGACACTCCAGACTTGGATTGACACATATCGATCCTTCGAAAATGCCGGGGTGATGCCCTCCCTTGATCTCCTGAATAAAGAGTAATGTGAAATGCTGCTCTTGAAACCAACCATTGGGGATGCTTCGGATGTCTGAACAGACCGCATTATTTCGTATTTCATACCCCGTACTCCGTACAAATGTGAGACATGGATTTAAGCAAGGGCGATCTTTTCTCGGATACTCCGGCTCAACAAAACAACACTCCATCTATAGATGCTCAATTTGTGGCCAATCGGATGATCTAGACACGACTCCACCGCCAATTTCGACAATTCTCTTCCACGGAGGCGTTTATTTATTGGTTCTGGGCCTTGGATGGCGTGGGGAGAGACACCCGTTGACGTGGAGAGTTCTAGAATAAGAGTGGGCCTGTCCGATCACAGTTAGATACTTTATTCAGAGATCTATATTTACGATAAACGACCCCTTTCTTCCCGGGCCCCCTTAAAACCTCGCCCCGGCTGTACGAACAAATTTTGAACAATTCTAAAGAGTTTTGAAAGCTTCGAAAACATTGGCCTAAGTGTTTTACCATCTTTCAAAAATATCGCCTAGAATATGCCAAGGAAACACAAAAACACTACGAAACGGTGGTTTTGCTATGTCAATCAAGTTCGCTTCAATGTCTCCTGACCATGTCTATGAGATTGATGAGCTTCCACTGGATGAGCGCACCCTTCGAGGACAAAATCACCGAAGGACCTTTTATCGTATAACGCAGGCTGCGATTTGGATTGCACCCCTCTACTTCACTGCTCGCCTTTACTTCTTGCTCAGAGCTCTGTCGCCAACATGGAAGATGTGGGCAATGCTAGGCATTGAGTGCTTGTTTGCTCGTAAGTCCTTTGCTCCTGGAATGATGCAGCTGCTGACGAGCTAGACATGTCATATCAGCATCAGGCCGTGTCGCTTTCGGCAGCAGGTTCTTCTAGTCAGGCTTCGCGAAAAAGGTTGAGATTGCGGAACAGTGCCAGTCTTCCCACGGTTGATGTACTGATAACATGTTGCGGAGAGTCGGTGGAAATTATTTCAGACACGGTTCGCGCAGCCTGTTCGCTGGATTACCCGGCTTCGCGGTTTCGAGTCCGTCTACTTGACGATGGCGCATCGACGGAACTTCGCGACGAGATTGCCAGACTATCCATGACCTGGAGTCACTTGAGCTACCACACTCGCGGCAAACAATCGAATCAGTCGTTCGCTAAAGCAGGGAACTTGAACTATGCTCTCTTCTCCTTGCAAAGCGAGGATCCACCTGAATACTGTACCGTTGTGGATGCCGACTCTATTCTGATGCCCCATTTCCTGCGCGCAACCTTACCTCATTTGCTGAAGGACCCCGAGGCAGCGTTAGTCACTACACGGCAGTACTTTGACAACTTGCCTCGGGGAGATCCGCTCTCGCAGGCCCGCGCGTACTTCTACACGTGCGAGAATACTGAGCTTGATCTGATGGGCCATGCTGTTGATGCGGGATCTGGCGCCGTGTTTCGTCGCAAGGCCATTCTTGATGTCGGGGGTTACCCTACCTTCTCTTTCTCTGAGGACTGGCAGCTTTCTCTTGTCCTGCGGGGTATGGGAAAGCGCACAATGCAGGTGCAAGAGATCTTGCAATTTGGCCTCGTGCCAACTTCTTTTGCGGGACATCTCAAACAACGCAATCGATGGCATATTGGCCACTCCCAACAGGTATCTGTCCTATTCGCGTCTGCTAAAAATGCCATTCCGCAACATCTTCGTTGGGACATTGCCACTGGAGGACTGTCGATTATGGCAGGCCTGGTGACATACCTGATTGGCTTCTTCGCAATCCCGACTCTGTTGTTTGTCGAAGGCGATCTCTTTCCCACCCGATCTCTATTTGAGATCAAATCCCAGGTCGTGCTGGCAATCTTACATGTGTTATCCACGTGGGCATACAACTGGTCTCGGAGTACGCATGCGGGTGTTCCCTTCATGCCCCTTGCCCATACGGAAAACAGTTGGCTTGCTCCTGGTAAGGCCTTCACGAGAACACGAAAGAGTTTGATATTGATGCTGATTCTGATATATAGCGCATTTGTATGCTGTTTTCCAGTTTCACTTGTTTGGAAGTAAACCTAAGGGCTCCTTCGTGACAGGAAGTGCAGCTAATTGCCGGGAAAATGCCTCGCCCGTAAAGCTTTTTCCAAAGATTCACAAAGATGTGCTGGAAAATGGACTGTGGCTAAACATCTCTCTCTTTGCTACCCTGTTGTGCGGAACGCTTTTTTCCCTCCAGAGCTTGGTCAGTGCCACTGGTCCTTTGATCCCTAGGGTACTTTCCTCTATTGCATGGCCGCCATTCTTCGTGATGATTATCTCCACTTTCTATAACCATTGGACCCCGATTGGACATCTTCTCAACCCTCCAGTGTATCCCTCCCGGGCATCTGGATTGATGGTCACTGAAAGCAAAGTTCCATATTCGAGCGCGAATATTAAAACAGACCATATCTACAAGGTTTCTATGTTCGACCGAACTCTCGCTTTTGGGTTGCCAAGCGTTCTTCTTGGGATGCTCGCGGGAGTCCTCACTCTATGATTCAAAGCTCATACCCACATTGGCTTCAACGGCTAGAGAAATGTAGCCTAAATGCCGCATGATCCCAGGTGTCACTGCAGGTGGGCAGCGAAATATGGCAGTCAAATCATTTTATTCCAAGATAACGCGCTTTATCAGACTCAATATGACTATACTACACATCTTGAATCACACTCTCGTATTATTATTTTCATAATTTCGCTGAATCAAAGGGGTGAAGGGGAACCTTGATCTAACCTCGGAGTTCCCCAACCTTGGAAGATGGCTGCTGTGGTCAGCCCAGACCCTGGAAGATCTTCCAGATACAATTCCAAGCCAAAAAGCATGGAAATTATATTTTCTCGAGGCTATGAGCTCCGCTGGCGATCTCGAGGCGGATCCGGGTCGCCCTGCATACCGAACTCGGTAAGCGTCAAATCCCTCCACATGTGAATTTCTTACTCCAACGTATCAGGAGAGCAGCCCCGGAGTGAATGGTTGAAACTTTGGAAAGTCACGAAGTTCCCCGCATCTGGGGTATGGTTCTTCATGTGAGATACTGCATCTCAATTGAGGCTGACCAATCGTGTTGGAATATTCATGGATAGACACATGAATGATATCAGAGACGGAGGTTAGAATGATGCCTTTTCCGCTATGGCTCATGTTCCCAACAGACAACAAATGCCTTGGTAATTCTTTCAAGGCTGGATCATGTGCGTCTGTGGTCAAGAATATAAAAATCGTATACATTCCCAACGTTTTGATGGTAGTGATGCTACAAGATGTCTGCTAAAGATCGCCTCACGAGTATTGTTCCCATTTCCATCGTCGAAACACTTCTCGTGGTTGCCTGGAGTATCACTGAGGAGCGACCTTGGAGACCTTCTACTATCTTCTGTTGCATCTTTGGGGCCAATGTAGCTGTGCTTGCGATATGGAGGATCTTTATATGGCCCTTCCTCTTTAATCCCCTTAGACACTTGCCAACTGTCAAGGTATTATGAGACTTCGGACAAACCCGTTTCACATCCATGGGTCGATGCTAATGACAAGAATTACAGGGGCCACTCATAGGCGCAAAGGTCTTCATGCGCCACCCCCGTGGGCAGGTCACAGTAGAATGGCTACGAACGATTCCGAACGAAGGATTGATCCACTTCCGCGAGGCCTTGAACTACAGTTTTGTTCTAGCGACTAACCACCGTGCCTTGGTTGACGTCCTCAGCACCAACAGTTACGACTTCATCAAACCCCCCGGGGGACGCGAGTTCCTGGCCAGGGGACTGGGGTATGGCCTCATTCTCTCCGAGGGTGATGCTCACCGCGCACAGAGAAAGGCGGTCACCCCTGCGTTCACCATCAAAAATATTCGCGCGATGTATCCCTTGATGTGGAGTAAGACACAGCTATTCTTGTCTCAACTTGAAAAAGAAATACGCATCAATGCTGCGCCAGCAACAGATCTAAAGAATGTGGGGTTCGTGGAGATTGGATCTTGGGCTAAGTAAGTTGTCGAAATTTGAAAGCATTTTCTATCATTTCAAATCCTGATATCTTTCAGTCGCTTGACATTGGACATCATTGGACCCGCGGCTATCGGTCGGGATTTCCAATCCTTGGAGAACGAGAACGACCCGGTTTCACAGAATTACTCGGCCATCTTGAAGCCCTCGGGTGATCTGCTTCTGCTGTTTGGAGCTTCGCTGCTGCTTCCACAGTGGCTTGTCAAACTGATACCCTGCCGGGCCAACACCGTGCTCCCGCGCAACGTGAAATATCTCCGCAATCTGTTCCACGACATTCTGACGGAGAAGCGGAACTCGCTTGCCGGTGAGAAAAGCGAGCGAGAGGCTGTCGACGGGGACATACTGGGTACAATGATGCGCGGAGGGGAGTTCAGTGATCATGAACTGGTCGATCAGATGCTCACCTTTCTCGCTGCTGGGGTATGTATGCCTCCGATCGATAGCTATGTTGTGATGACTGACAATCCTCGAGCACGAGACAACAGCGGGTGCACTTACATGGTGTTGCTATCACCTCTGCATTGAGCCAACGATCCAAAACAAGCTGCGCGACGAAATATACTCCACGCTCCCTTCCCAAAAAGCCGAGGTCTCATGGGAAGATTTGGAGGGCATGCCATATCTGAATGGAGTGTGTCAAGAAGTCTTGCGTCTGTATCCCACAGTTCCTATGACTGGGCGTGAAGCCATCCGTGACACAGTCATTGCTGGCAAAAAAATACCCAAAGGCACCACGATTGTTTTGTGTCCACAGTCTATCAACCGCAGCCCGGAATTCTGGGGTGACACTGCGGACCAGTTCTTGCCGGAACGATGGATCGATGTAGACGACTGCGGGAGACAGAGTCCCAACAAGCACGGAGGCGCGTCAACCAACTTTGCACAAATCACGTTCCTTCATGGACCTCGAGCTTGCATTGGGAAAGATTTCGCGAAGGCTGAATTCCGGTGTGCAGTTGCTGGGCTCTTCGGGCTCTTCCAGTGCGAGCTGAAGAATCCAGAACAACAAATCACATTCGGGGGGACCTTGACTACACAACCACTTGAAGGTATGAATTTGCGACTTTCCAAGCTGGATTGGTAACCCGGTCATCGGAGTAGAACAAAGTAACGTACTACCAGGCGGTTATATGCAGTAGCTCTTGGAGTCAAGGGCCACGGAGCCTAGTTAAACTTGTTAAACTAGGTTCCATCCTATTTGGGCGATGATCAGTATGAATAACGAAATATAGTACACTTTTCTTGGAAGGAGTAGTCTCTGTGCCTTGTGCAGCGCATATATGTGCAAGAGAGAAGCAGGGAATGGGCGAGGGAAAAAAAAAAGAAAGCAACCGATTGATTTGATTCCCGGTTGGCGTCTGATTAGCTCCAGAATGCGTATTATTAGTTGCTGCGCCAAAGGCTCTATTATTCTTTTGCAACTCAATCTAAGATTAACCGTTAAACGAGATTGACAGAACATCATTCCTCAACCTCGGAATGTTCGTGCGTCTTCATGCACAAAATACTCATGTGTGACCGCAATCCCAGGCCTAGGTCCCGTTTCCTTAACCAATCCATCTTCAGAATCATTAAAAGAGACATCATCTGCGCCACGGTCAACCTGGCTCCGCGAGGCGGAGACGGAGGTCTGTTGCTTGCTGTCCTGTGCACCTGTGTGCACACCCGCGTGCGATAGTTCGTAGCCGCGACGGCTACTGTACGTTCCCGTGCGAGAGTGCGAGCCGAAGACCAAGGTGCGCAGCACTGGGAGACAGGATGCGATGATCGCAATGGCGGTTTCGACCATGGATACTGTGCAGGTGATCATTTGCTCGCCGAGATGGGAGTAGACTGCTCGAATGACTGGGTACAATATGGTTAGATTCCGGAATGGAATGGCAAATTGGGAGTAATGATAAGGTAACGTACTGCTGGTGATGACGACAAAGACACCAAGGAGGAAGACCGAGATGACACCCCACTTTTGCTTCGTGGGCATCTTGAGTCGCGCAACTTGGGAAATGGGGAGGCAGATGACTGTAAAAAAAGGTTAGAAGGGTCAAGATGGCAGTGAACTCGAAATCTTACTGAAGACATCAGTAAATATGTTGACTGAGGTTTTGCTGAATTAGCCAGTGATGCAAGGAAATTTTAGGAGGACATAGTCGTACAAAGAATAGTGAGCCAGTAGTTGATTGTCGACGGTCCTTCAGGACATGTCACTAGAAAAATCAGTTGCTGTGCGGCAGACGGTCGAGTTAGGAGCCTCACATTCGGCATCCAGAAGCCCCTGCCACTGGCGCCGGGGCGGATAGCATTTGAAAACGATATCAAAGAAAAGCACTAGCCAGGTCGCCGCCAGGGTACCCAGGGTGATGTTGTACACCAGTTGGTAGCGGGTACGGTCTGCAAGACGCTTGTAGAAGATCACCATGCTGGCCTTGATCAACCACAGCGAAGTGACGTACAAGGTGGATCCCGGGATGATCATCTGTTCAACGGTCGTTAATGCGATTCTACGGTATAGAATTACCAGTCAAAGGCCTTTTACCTTCATCATGTTGATTTTCTGATCCATGGTGGTATTCGCCATGTCGGACATGCCTGCGCGAAAGGTCAATTGGGATCTCCCGAAAAAGTTGCACCAACCCGTTGACTCACCTTGATTAAACATGTAATGTTGAATTGCCAGATCGCCAATAAGACATAGAGCGGCCATTGTGACAAACAGGTCGTCCAGATAAAGTCGCTTCAAGAGCCGCCCTCGGACCACAAGACGACATACCAGGAAGGTGCATGCCGTCACTGTGCAGATATACCATGCAACCTGCCCCCGAGACGTTGTTAGCAAGCTAAGTAGCCATCGAGAAGAGAGGTGGGAACATACCACTTGACCCTGATCTGGGCGAGCCATATTGGACCTCTTTCACAGTAGGAGGGAATGTACAGGTAGGAACCGCTCGCGATTGCTGGCGATTCAAACTCTTTTACGTTCTCTGGTTTAACCTCCAGATTGCCTTTTCGTACAGAGACATTCTGGAAGCCCTAGTACAGCCATGGTATCATCTGTGTATCAGATTACGTTTCACGCCTTGGGGCGAGGTAAGATATGTAATTACGGTCACATAGACTGAGATCACATCAATTGACCCATCGGGGGGCAACTCTGATCGAAGCTAGCGCCATGGCACTATGCAACGAGAGCCGTGATTGGGTCTTGAGGCTTCCATTGCCCCGATGTGGCCGGATAAACGAGTAGACTTTTCACTGGTCTTCAACCAAGGAACAAATTTCCTCAAAAGTTGGGAGATCGGGAGGAGTCCGAGCTTGAGTGTGGCATGTCTGAATGCTTTAACGATCCACTCAAGTACAAATAGTTGGCCGAGGTCCAGAAGTCCAGAAGTCGAATGATACGGAGTATACGGCTTAATATATTCAAGACACCCCAATACGTGATAGTACGGTCCTCTCGTCGGCATTAATATCGGGTTTGCATTCAATTTATTCAACTCAGATCCACACACGTATTCCAATTCGGCTAGACCCGCCGAAGCAGGAAAAGAGAGAGAGAGAAGTTTTTCTTTTAAAAAAAAAAAGAAGGAGGCGTGCGAGTACGAGTAGGGCTTAAGGTTCCTGGGAAGAGCATTCGCATAGCGCCCACTGCGTGCGATCGGGGCTTCCATGCAGGTGCCGGCCTTACTTCGGCGAAAGTCCCTGTCGAATTTAGCGAACGGTGGTCTTGGCCTGCATTCCCCACTGTGGAGGCCGATCCGGGTGTGAATACTCTTTGCAGCATTCCAGAATGGTGGGATTGGTATTTGCTGCTTTAGCTGCAGGCATAACACGAAATGCATAACACGAAATAAACTAGCTGCCTACTCTGTACAATGAAAAAGGTTCGCAATTGAACAAAGTTTAGAGGCTTGTCTCAGATGTAATTATTTATTTATTTGTCAGAAAGATTAACAAAAAAAAAAAAAAAACAGCCTGAAATCTATGTGTCTTGCATCTCTCAGGCTTCCTCGGCCAATAACACCGGGTTTTGGACCTCGGGATAGTAAGGGTAGTTGGGAAGGTAAACATTCTGGCAACGAGTGTTATACGCGCCAGTGGTACTCATAACAATCTCCTCCTCGTGCTCGGGCACACCAACGCGCGCCAAAGGACCGTCCGTGGGCGAGGCCTGTGCCCAGCCAGGCCCAGCCTGGGGGTTTTTGATCCACGCGACGAACCAGGAGAGCATGTAGTCTGCCAGCTGCTGCTCGGCGGTCGTCACATCCTCCAGCAGTGAGAAGCATTCTTTGCCGCCGTGGAAAAAGGGCACCTCACTTCCGTGCGAGGGCCCCAGGTTGGGGATCGGCAGAACGTTAGAGTAGTTGCCGAACCAACGGTAGATCCAGGTGGGTTGCTGGGCAGCGCGCAGCTGGAGCATGGCGTCGGTCGCGCACAGGAAGCGCGCGTCTCCGTAGGAGGCACCGCTCATCTGGGAGACGGAGGGGTAGTCGGATTCGTTGTAGGCAGCGATAAGCTCGGCCTCAGGCACAAAGGCCAGGTCGGCGTCAAAGGTGCGGATCCATGAAGAGAAGTCGGTGTTCTCGCTGCCGTAGACGTAGCCGAAGATCGCACCCTCCTGGTCGGAGTTACCGACGAGCAGAGGCAGAGAAGTTGGGTATTTCCCGTTTTGGAAGCGCTCGGTGTAGTTGGAGAAGCGGGTGATCTCATCGATCGAGGGAGAGAACCAGGTGTTCGTCGTCGAATTGAAGTACGTGGTCTGGAACGCATATGTGTCTGCAGCGCGCAGACAGTCCAGAGAATAGTTCTCGGCTGTGCAGTCCAAAGACACGCCGGCATCCAACATGTCCTGCACTACTTGCTTCAGGGCGACCCCAGAAGGAGCAATGGCAGGACCCGATTGGGCGTTGGCAGACATCTCGATCGCACCGGCCAAGAAGGTCTCGGGGTGGTTCCAGAGGTAGTGGTCCACGTGCACACCACCGGAGGAATGACCTCCCAGCACGATGCGCGACTTGTCACCGCCGAAAGCTGGAGAGAAGGTTAGTCAATGAGAAGGTTAGTCAATGACCAGACGATATGATTCCGATGGGAGGAAATGGAAATGAAAACTTGCCTTCAATGTTGTCGTGAATCCACTCCATGGCCAACTCAACGTCCAAAATGCCGAAGTTCTGGGATTGTCCCTGCAACTCCGGCGCATTGGGCGAGGCATAGATGCTCTCACGGTAGTTGAAGTTGACATAGATCACATCGTTGCGAGCCATGTTGAATCCTTGCCATTGAGCATTGCTGCTGCCACCAGTGACCATGGCACCTCCGTAGATATAGACGAACACGGGAAGACCACGGCCGGCGGCCTGGCGTGGGGTCCAGATGTTCAGGCTGAGGCAGTCCTCACTCTGATTCGTGATGGCAGTGCCTGACATGGCTTGGGCACATGATGGACCATAGCTTGTGGCCTCAAAGTGGCCATTGGGGAACGCAGCGACAGGCTGAGGTGCCTTCCACCGGTTCTCACCCGCAGTCGTCTCCGCGAAAGGAATACCAAGGAAGACGTTGGTGTCATTCTGAGCGAACCCCTCGATCGCTCCCTGCTTGATGGTGACACTAGGAGCAGCAGCGTTGGCCCGACACGCGTTGGACTCAGCAACTGCAACCACCATGGCCATAGCCGTCAGGCTCAAAGTGCGGTACCAAGACCCCATTGTTGTGATCGTGGTGAACGCGATCGCAAAGAAGAGATTCAAAAGGGGGATGGGAATGCGATGATCACTGCTAACGGCGGGAGTTGAGCCTTTAAGTGGCGGGCCATGCGGGCCCGTTAGCGGTTAGCGTGTCGAATCTGAATCTGCGGAACTCAGCCGAAGTTCTCCCAGGGAAAAAAAAAACCACTTGTCTCATCTGTTTGGTCTAAGAAGGTCTAAAAAAGTCAAGATTGAGTGGAGCCACAACATGCCACCCACGTGGCGCACTGCACTAAACTTCTTTGATTGTCACTATCGATTCCATTTCCATGGACTTGCTCGTAGACAGTGCTTGTGCAGAGCTGAGTTGAAGGCGACAAGAGGCAAAGCGCCAAGCCGAAATTGGAAGGTTCGCTTATATAAGCTTTGATGGCCAGGGCACCTGCCAATTTGGGACAAGCACTAATCGCATCAATTCGATATAAAAATGAATTAGAAACTCTTACTCTACTCAACATAACTAAACATGTCAATTCGCCGTAAAAGATTCATATTCTAGAGAAATCAAAAACCCCCGAAAAATAAGCATGTTGGAAAACAACAAGCGAACACAGTTACCCAATATCAAACCGCATGTTAAGTTTTTGGAGCCTTTGGGTATGGAAAGTGACAATGCGCGCAACATGTTTTTGGCCTTGACCAAAGCTTCCCAGAACGAAAGATGCAACCGTCTTGCCAATATCTGTTCCTAGCAAAGCATCGAATTCAGGCGATCCAAGAGACCAAATTCGTGGCTCTCGCGAAGGATATTGATACGGTACTATGGATTCATAGACGTTATGGCGGATACACCACACCGTGCTCTCATTTAGTATATTGGTGACAAACACATACCTCAGGCTGGAAAGATGCAAGTCAATCTCATAAGCAACCTTGGTGAGCTCGGAGATATGCGGAGCCCGGGCCCCGGGCTCCCTAAAGATATTGTCGATAAAAATCACACCCGGCCCACATCGTCCAATCCACTGTACTCGGTCCTTTTGATGAGCGTCGCTGTTGATGATCTGGACGGTTCGATACTGAGATCGGGAGTCACACAGATCGCGATGCTCACTGGGCAGTCCAAGGTGCTTCATTCGGCGGTTCCATGCCCGAGTGAGCTTCTGGGTGTTCTGAGCCACGAACCAAGCCGCATCGGAGTTGATATGTTCAAATGATAACGTACTCATCGCAACCGTACATCCAGGCCGGTGGGGACAGCCCATCCATTTACGGAGCATCCTTCCTTTGGGCTGGAATTCTGGATACACCCATGGATACATGGTTGCAGAGCTTGATTTGTTGGCTGACATGTTAAGCAACTGTGGAAGAATATCGTCCGAATTTATATTGATTATGTAGCCTCTTCTCCAAGCCAGTGTTGAAATATACCGAATCAGTAATCAATGCTGTGCTTGTCAAATCCAACATGCTCTTATATAAATCACTTGAGCAATTCCAATGTCCATCTCTGAGAACATAAAGATTGGAGGAATACAAAGAACATTGTGGGTGTCTGTCAGCAAATGCTACATCCCCATAAAGAGTGACAAATTTGTGTCTCGGAAAACAATGGAGTCTCTTATTGAGAGATAGTAAACTTAATGGAACGACAGAAAACGAAGGGTAAGAACAGACCCAAATTGAAGCTAACAAAACCCCTCCCAATAGTGAGTGGCGCCTTGAAATTTTGATAGACAGACTCTGCATCCATCCAAAGATGCATTGCCAAAGTTTACAACCCTGGAAGATTCCATTTGTGACCCCAAAAACCTTGGAATCAATCCCATGCTTGGAATTCCAAAAACTAGCTACGGTTATTCTCGGGGTATGAACTCTTCTTTGAGAGTCGACTAGTCTCTGCAACAACGCTTCTTTGAATGTGTTATGTATAATTCTTCCAATAGGCCGGTCTGTGCACCGAGACATTCAACCCGATCGCATACCCTACTTACAGGTAAATGGAGCATCGGGTTGCGATGCTTAGCGGTACAGGCCGGTGGCTATGGTCTCTGTTGAGAGTTTTGCTCTCCCGCATCTCTCCTTATTTTATTGTCTCTCTCCGTCTTGATATATAGTAATAAATACGTTGTTTCCTGCCCCGATCAGTGTTTCCGATAGCCCCTTGAATGCTTACTGGAGGTTGCCTTCCATTTTACTGTCCAACTAGCTTGTGATAAGAGCCAGAATTTGGAATAATCGAGCAATTTATATCGCACATCATGTTGTCATGACCAGATTGCAGCGGGTTGGTGTTATATGACTCAAACTCCATCTTACTGGAGTATGTATGAAAGTGTCAAAATCTGTCACACTCTTAAATGAATACAATAATAATAATTTGATAAATTTTTTTATTCAATTCAGGTGCTTCCAACAGCCAATAATACATCAATATTTATCTACATTTGCTTCGTGTACCTCCGTCGGTTCACCCTCATATGGATCCACGGTTGTACTTGCGAATTTTCTTGCTGAGATCCCGCGCTCAAAGAGTAAATCAAGCTCCTCATACGTGCGGTCCTTTGGCTCAGGAAGGCGGAAGAAGGCCCACACCAAAGATACCAGACATGTACCAGCCCAAAAGTAGGCGCATCGTGCACCCCAGTCCCAGGCCGTGGAATTGAGTTGATAGTTTGTTAGAACATTGACAACAATGTTGCTAATGTTGTACAAGCTCCGGGCAAGAACAATTGTCTTTGCTTTCAGGCGAGTTGAAGAAAGTTCAGAGACAAGGGAATATGTGACCGGGCCAACGCTAATATCATAGCAGAAGGTGAATATGATAAGCATCACGCCTATTGACCACTTGGCTGCATTGTTTTCTTCTGGTGCAAACGACAAGGAGCCTGTAATGATGAGAAGGACGAAAAGACTGGCCAAGCCTGAGATGTGGATAGTTCGGCGGCCCGCATAGCTCATCAAGAACCATGATCCAATCGTACCCAGGACACCAAGTCCATATTGTCCAAGCGACATGTTGAATGATTCAATCGTAGGTAGACCGGCCTGCACACAAAAGTAGGCGAAATACCCCATCAGGTTTTGACCACATAAAGTCTGGACTAACCAAACAAAGCAAACCACCTCGGTGCGACGGAGGTTAGTTCCTCTGAAGCAATCCATGTAAGTTGTGCCACTGGAGAGCGATTTTTCCAGCTCATTTGTGTGTTGGATCATAGCAATAGTCTCTTCGGGGTCGAAATTCGGGTCATTGGACGACGTCAGACGCTGAAGCGCCCGTCGGGCTCCTTGCACATTACCTTGGCGCACATGCCACCAAGGTGACTCGGGTGCAAAGAGACAGCCGATTATGATGGGAATGGGGAATGCCCACTGAACGCCGAAGGGAATGCGCCATGCCCATTGATCGCCACGAGATATTGACCCGCGGTTGACACCAACTGCGATGAACTGCCCGAAAACCCAACACATGTTGATGAAGGTTGTCAGATATGGTCGCAGAACAACTGGGCATACTTCTGAGGCATAGGCTGCTGGTAAAGTCTGGAAAATTCCCCACGGGATACCTGCAAGAATTTCGGCCGCCAACAGCATCTGCACATTGACAGCAAAGAAGAACACAAAGATGACCGCCGTGATCATGACCAGAGCACATATCATTGTTCGACGATACCCCAGTCGTTCTGAGACCAAGCCATTGATCAAAAGTCCGATGACTTCCCCGCAACGTGCACCGTTGGAAAGACCAGACTGCCAGGATGCTGGGACGGCCCATTTGCCTGAAGCTGTCTGCTCGCCAAATTTCTGATTGAAGGCAGGGGAGGCGTACATCGAGCTCAACAGAGCAAGGTCGTACCCTTCCATGACGAGAGTAGACGAGAGGAGGATAGACCACCCAACTGCTTTCGGGTATAGTCGAAGGGCTTGCCAGAGGGTCATCGATTGCTCCTTCCTAGCAGCATGCCTTCCTTCGGCGAGGACAGGGAAGAGCTTTTCGTTCGTTTTGACGCCATCTTCAGTGGACGCCATTTCTGGATTCAAGGTGATGGTACCCAAAGAGGAATTCTTGAATGATGAAGACCTGGAAAAGTGTTTGGAAAACCAAGCAATAGATGCTTGAGGTCTGATCGAAATCAAAGACTGTAGTAGCAACAGCTCAATCTTCAACCATTATGAAGTCGACAGATCAGGGAGAAACAGGAAATTTATACGAGAGCAGCAGTCGCGATGCAGAGGCATGATCCAGTTCACCCGCACCGCTGATCCGGGGAAAATGCGCATGGTCTGTCACTCGGGTCGCAAATTTTGGAGAAGACTGGGGAAATCGAAATTGTGGGGGTCTCATGGGCGAATCACGGTGCCGGAATCGAGACTTTTGGCAGCAAGTCGGTCGTTAGTCGGAGACGCCTTCATCCGTCGGAGGCTTGGCGGTAATGTAGCCCTTCCTTGAATATATCCCCGCATTTGCTTAGCCCGGCTTGTGTCCGAAGCCTGTAGGGTATAAGAGTTTTAAGATGAAAAGCAAGTTAAAAAAAAAGTGTTGTCAAGTCATGTCACCCCACGCAATTCAAGAGAAAACGGTTCCAACGGGGACAAACAACTGGTGGAAAGAAGCCACCGTCTACCAGGTTAGTTGCGAAAACACAATTTTTTTCTCAAATTTTAACTGACTTTCTGGCTCCCAGGTCTACCCAGCTTCCTTCTATGACTCCAATGGCGATGGCTGGGGTGACATCCCCGGCGTTGTTGAAAAAGTCCCCTATCTCGAGTCGTTAGGCGTCGATGTTGTGTGGCTGTCGCCTATGTATGACTCCCCCATGCACGACATGGGCTATGACGTTTCCGATTATGAAAAGGTGCTACCTGCGTATGGAACCGTGCAGGATGTAGAGAATCTTGTGGAAGCTTGTCATTCGCGGGGTATGAAAGTGATCCTAGATCTTGTCGTCAATCACTCCAGTGATCAACATGCTTGGTTTCAGGAAAGTCGGAGCAGCAAAGACAGCGAAAAGCGTGACTGGTACTTCTGGCGTCCCCCTCGATATGATGATGCTGGAAACCGGATGCCACCGAGTAATTATCGGGGTTATTTCGCCGGAAGCACATGTAAGACCTTCAAATTCCTGATTTTGATTTGTTTATGCCCTAACATCCGCCTCTTGCAGGGACTTGGGATGAGAAGACAGAAGAATACTACCTACATCTTTACGCCAAAGAGCAGCCTGATCTCAACTGGGACAACAAAGCCACTCGTGAGGCCATTTACAACAGTGCTGTCCGGTTCTGGCTCAATAAGGGTGTCGATGGCTTCCGGGTTGACACCGTCAACAAGTATAGCAAACATACAGACTTTCCCGATGCCCCTATCACGGATTCGAAAAGCTACATACAACCTGCCATTGGGATGTGGTGTAATGGGCCCCGCATTCACGAATTCCTACGAGAGATGTACGACGATTCCTTCGCTCCCTACGGGGATGTAATGACAGTCGGCGAGTTAGCCAACACCCCCGACCCCAAAAATGTTCTTGAATACGTGAGCGCCTCAGCCAAACAGCTCAGTATGGTGTTTCATCTGGACATTGGACACATTGGCATGGGACCCAGTCTCGAGGAGAAATATATCTTGACTCCGTGGAAGTTGACCAAAATGAAATCTATCGTGGAGAAGTGGCAGACCTTCATCGAGGGTACCGATGGCTGGACGACCGCGTTTTGTGAGAACCATGACAACGGACGTTCTGTCTCACGCTTTGGATCGGACTCTCCCGAATTCCGAGAAATATCTGCCAAAATGCTTGCTCTAATGATGGTTACCATGACCGGCACTCTGTTTATCTATCAAGGACAAGAGATTGGTATGATCAACGCCCCTCGCGAATGGCCCATCGAGGAATATAAGGATATTGAAGGACTGGGCTATTACCGCGAAGCGGAGCGACAGAGTGCTAGTGGTGCCGACACCACGCGCAAAGATCTCATCATGAATGGTCTTCGTACTTTGGCTCGCGATCACTCCAGACTGCCAATGCAATGGAATGACTCTGCCCACGCTGGCTTCACTACCGGACAGCCATGGATGCGTGCACATGATCTTTACAGCGAGATCAACGTGAAGAAACAAGAAAATGATTCTTCGAGTGTACTTTCATTCTGGAAAGATGTTCTGCGCTTGAGGAAAGAGCATCGAGTCCTGTTTGTCCATGGCGCATTTGAGGTTCTTGACTATGAAAACCTAGAGACGTTCTGCTTTTTCAAGTCCAGGGATGACACAAAGGCATTGGTCGTTCTCAATTTCACGGAGAAATTGCAACCATTCACCCAGATTGACAAGACAAAGGGCATGAAGCTACTAGTGGGAAACTATGCTGAATCCTCCCCCGAAACCTTGAAACCCTTCGAAGGGCGTGTTTATATTTGAGAACGAGAGTTTAATTCTTTTGGTGCTCTATCCGGGGCAGCCCAAGGATTTCGAAAGGTGAAGCATGAGTCATGGCGGAGTACTACATGACTTGCTGTGAAGGTTAGTCATTGTCTGCATGGAGTTCTAGAAGTATTACTCCGCAGATTCGGTGAACAATACTAGAACGCCGAACCCCATTCGCCATGCATAATCCACGTGGCGGGACCTCGGGGCCGCCCGCCTCAGCCGGTGTTATGTAACATAAATCCCTGCAGCCGCGCTCCCGGGGTTAGAGGGCCGGACTCCGGAGAACTCTGTTTTTTTTTTCTTTTCTTTTTTTTCTGTTTTTTGCCTCCCGCGTGTCACCATGCCCTCTCCGGTCGCGATGTTTGATATCCTAGTATTACCTGATATTTTATATTTTGTTGGATTCTTCTTTCACCCAGTTGTTAATTATTTTCGAATTTAAATTTGATCTCAAATGACTGTTAGCACATTAGTAACAAGACTAGACTGTGCTTCTAGAAGAATAAGAATATTCTGGACAAGACCATCGACCTTGGATCGGCCCAACGGTTATGGAGTAGTCTCCGATATTTTTTTTTGCCTCCGATAAAGGAGATCTTGCCCCATACTGAGTCAACTTTGTTCGCCGATGTGGAGTTCAGATCTTTTCTTCTTCTCCTTTATAATTAGCTTCTTCTTCTGTTTATCTCTCTCCGCATCGAATATTTCACAGTGCAGTTCTACCTCAATTTGTCCTGACCCGGGGCTCTTCTCTCGCCACAATGGCTTCCTCTCTTAACGAAACAGTCCCCGACGACGCGACAAAAACAACCAAGCGTGATTATGAGAGCAACATCCTTGGAGCAGATGGCGATAAGCTCGCAATCGAAGATATGAATGGAAGGGAACGACAAATCGAGGAACACGGAATCCAGAAATTCAACCGGTTAGGTTGGAAGCGACTCACCATTGTCCTCATTGCCGAAGCGGTCGCGCTGGGCACTCTCTCTATTCCGTCCACTTTTGCGACCCTTGGAATGGTCGCTGGAGTGATCACCTGCATTGGAGTCGGATTTCTCGCTATCTACACCAGTTACATTGTTGGTCGTGTGAAGGTGTTAAATCCCCACATCACCAATTTCCCCGATGCGGCCCATCTGATGTTCAGCAAACTCGGCTGTGGGCGCTTCGGATACGAGCTTGTCACTGTTATGCTTGGTCTCTTGCTGGTGTTCCTTGGAGCATCGCATTGTCTCACGGGGACAATTGCCTTCGAGACTATCACCGAAAGCAACACATGCTCCATCGTATTCGCCGTTGTTTCCGCCATCATTCTTTTCCTACTTGCTATTCCACCTAGCTTTACCGAGGTCGCCATTCTTGGCTATGTGGACTTTGCTTCAATTCTGATCGCGGTTGGAATCACGATCATCGGCACTGGTGTCGAATCGACAAATTCTTCCCACGGCCTCAGCAACGTGAATTGGTCAGCATGGCCAAAGCCAGGCATCACCTTCTCCGAGGGTTTTATTGCCTGCACAAACATCGTATTCGCCTATACCATCACACTGTGCCAAATCTCGTTCATGGACGAGATGCATACCCCCTCTGATTATATGAAGTCTATTTGGTCATTGGGATTCATTGAAATCACGGTGTACACCTTGACCGGTGCATTGGTATATGCTTTCGTTGGCCAAGATGTCAAAAGTCCGGCTCTGTTGTCTGCAGGTCACTTTCTCAGCCGCCTGGTCTTTGGAATTGCCCTGCCGGTCATTTTCATCAGCGGTTCGATCAACATTGTTGTTTTCGGACGTATGGTCCACGGACGGATATTCAAAAACTCTTACATCCGATTCATCAACACACCTGTTGGTTGGATTACGTGGCTGGTTACAATCCTTATCACTGTCATCGTTGCCTTCATCATCGCAGAGGTCATTCCATTCTTCAATGACTTGCTGTCTATCATGTCAGCCCTGTTTGTATCCGGCTTCACTTTCTATTTCCCCGCCATGATGTGGTTCTTGCTATTGCGGGAGGGACCGATCACAACGCCTAAGAACATCGCTCTGGCGATTTTGAATGGCTTCATCTTTGTGATCGGAATATTGATTCTGGTGGCTGGTACTTATACCTCCATCCAAGATATCGTAAGTGCTAGAATTCCGATATGACTCCTTACCTTCAGCAGCATGCTAACCAACGACTCCAGATTGATCAATATCACGCAGGGACAGTTTCAGGCGTTTTTAGCTGCAAGGCGTCCTAATAATATTCCCTGGTCATTCGCATCTCGAAGCAGGGCTTCGCATGCATTCAAAACATCAAAAGGATGTTTCTCATTACATATATAATACAGTGCAAAAAAAATTTAAAAAATACAAAGATTCATCAAGAGAAATCATAAGACATCATATAAGACCTTAATCTGTAGTGTTAGTACGAGGCGAGTGGATTGGACTGACATATGGGTGCCTGAGCAACCAGGCAAAGAAACAGTATTTTCCCCCGGCTTCTCCCCGACTTCCCTCCGCATCCCCGGACTTTGGCAATGCAACTGTCATCTGCCTATTTTTCCGGCTCCCCTGGACCTCATGTCGGACTCGCCAGTTAAACAGGCATGTGAAGCCTGTCGCCGGCGCAAGGTCAAATGCACATCCCCACGTCCTTGCAAGCAGTGTCGATCTGCCGGCTTAGTCTGCCGGACCTCAATGCAAAAACAGCGAAAAGGTAGACAGAGTGAGAAAACTGCCAACGTCCTCAGTGAGCTACGGTCAAAGGAAAATGTACAGGCTCTTCCGCGTGAAACGAGCATTTATTCGCCTTCCACGGGTCCCAGGATTGAGAGCGTAACAACACCCTTGTCGCCACCGGCCTCTGGGAGATGCCATTTCTCCCGAACTGCAGGGCTTCTGAGTTCTAGTCTTATTGATGATTGCTCGGAATACTTCTTCTCACGTATGCGGGGAACAGTGCCAATCTTGCAACCCTGTGGGTTCCAGAAGCAGATAGACCTCGCTGGTTCATGTCTCCATGCATACTGTTTGGTCACAGCTTTCTGTGCATTCGTGGTTACCCAAACTGGGTTCTCGGTGGAGTATGATTCCATGAATTACTCAGACAAATGCTCCCTTGAGGACTTTCGAGGCTCCTTGATTACAGAAGCTACCGAAGCTCGAAGACATATTGACCCGGTCACGGATCCTGTTCGCCAGAGCATTATCATCGCTTTTCTTCTCTATGGATGTCATATTGGGCTTGGGAATCAAAGGCATGCTTACTATTATCTTCGCGAGGCCACGACCCTTTATACTGCCAGTGCTCTGGATGACCAGACATCCTCAAGGCAGGTAGATGATGATGACCCTTCAGAAGAAGGGAAATTGTTTTGGTTGTTGGTAATTTCGGAGAGGTACAATGGGTTGCCTTTTCCTTCCGATTTTTGTGCTAAGATTTTCTTAGGGCTCATGCCATCAGACGACACAGGCCAATTACCCTCCAGGTGACCTCCGAAAGCCCTCAATTAGAAGACGACATCAATTTACCCACGTCGACTGCCGGCTTTCTTTGTCTGGTAAACCTTTATCGTCCATTCGATGAAAGTTTTCTTGGTCAGTGGAATGGAATAAATGCAACTTGCTCGATTGAGTCGCTTGTCCAACTCCAAGAGCGCATTCAAAACGCAGTCCCCGCTGATCTCGATCTACCCGACATACTCATGGCCGACTTGCGGGTATCTCAGCAATGGCTTCGTATCATGATATGGCAACTCTCGACTACGGCAGGATTCTTGTCAACAAGCCCTACCCATGCATGCATGGATTTCCGCCACCCTCTACAGATCGCGGAAGATCTGTGTCTCGCCACATGGAAATTATCAAAACAGAGCATGGAGACTCATGGGATCGGGCTCGTAAGCTTTTTCTGGGTTTCTTCGGGTGTTCATTTTATTAACTGAGCTTTAGATCGAGAAGTTATTTGAGGTAGCATGCACGTTGGTTGATGTCATGGCGTGTCTGTCGGTGGCGGGTCTCCGCTCTTCGGGCTTCAAGCTCGGCCCACAAGATTATCTCAAGCATCTTTGTACTCTCATCCATGATCTTCCAGGAGGCCGACGAAGATACCTGCCGCTTCTTCTTACCAAGATACGCCAAAGTCTTTCTTCGATGATAGCGCCAATCACCATTCATCTCAATCTCCAACCATATCCACCGGCTGACAGCTCTGTCCCTAATAGCGACACTTTATCACCTATTGTCTCAAGTCAAATCTCTCTTCAAGAGGGTCTCACGGATTCCACATCAACTGATATGCATCCTGGTTCGGCTCCTGGGAATTGGATGGACAGCAATTTCAACTATGCAGAGATGAGCCGCATAGGTGACAAAACACCGGAGATCGATGAGGCATTTCTCCAGTACTCAAGCTATTTCTCCTGAGTCACTCCGGGTTGGACAAGCACCTGGGCGGTTTATGAGTCACTAATAGTATTTACTTTACGCCCCGCCGGTACAAGCCCCGAGGCGTTCTAAGGCTTTAATTAGGCACTAATCAAAGAGCCACCTTGGCTAATGATGTACTTACTTGAGTAGTGAGGTTCATTCGGCTTTCAACTTTCCAATGATCACAGCCATCCAAGGTTTCAAGGTTGGAAGCCACCTGGGCAACAAAAAAAAGTGATACTCCATACGTTAACTTTGTCACTCATTCCAACGTTCAAGACTTAAATTTCACCAACGCCGAAGATGACTAGAATAAGATAGAAAAAGAAAAGACAAAAAAGAAATCTCTCCCTCGGGGAATCGAACCCCGGTCTCCCGCGCTTATCGGTGTCAATGACAAGCGGAAATCATCACCACTAGACCAAGGAAGATGTGATGGCTGAGTTACTGCTCGGCCACTTGGCTGGTTGATGGAAAATGAGGAGTTTAATGACTCTATAAACATGTAGGGATCTCGGTTCCACATTCAGCGTGAATCTATGGATGTCTTCTCGTTTAACAATTTAATGTAAAGTTTTTTTAATGCTGCATTTGCGTATTTATTTTGGAAATTGAGTATTTCTAAAGTTTGAACACGACCTCAGGACTTTGTGTCATATCAGATGTGACTTATAGACATCTATGTATATATATTCAGTCCAGAGTTCTCATTCATATACTCTGTATAGTGGACCTGGGCAGTAGTGTCAAGCTCAAGATTGAGTTAATTATCAAAATGACCTCAGACATCAGGAGATTTGCATGTTGTGGATAGGAGCAATAGAATGCATGTAAATCAAGACGCGACAACGGAGGTTACCACATATTGACAGGTACATATGTGCATGGGCACCCGCATTTTGGTGCCTTGGCCCCGGTCTCCCAGCCTCCAACAGTGACACAATACAATTAACCCAGGATCAACACCTGCAAGGGCTACTTGTCAAGCCAATGAGAGTTCTGGAGTAGAATAATTCAGTACCCAGACCCCAAAAATGTGTCTAGCTTGTGCATGAATAATTGCGCCACTGTCGCTGGCCAGAACAATAGCGAACCCCAGACTCGCTTACATCATCGGGGATTCCCTGCTTTCCCGATTGCGGTCTTTTCCCAGTGCAACCTCTCATCTCACACCACTTCTATCTTATTGTATCTAATTGCAAACCCCCTGCAGAGCTGCCTACCGACACGCACCCTCCACTGGGTAAGAGTATACCACAGCCGGGTACGTTGCGACCACCTATAAGCTCTCACACGACTCCACGCCTCAGGACCCTCGGCAACTCCTAGTCGCATGGTCATCGAGAACTCGACATTCGCTCCTGGATTCGTCGGTGTGTTGTCAGAATGACGGGCCCAGACCGGGCTTTGCTCAATCGTCGCTCCTCCACGCAACATTATCAGACCTTCGATACCCCGCCGCCTAAGTCGCGTGGTCGACCGAACTCGGGGCAGTCCGAGTCCCCTGCAGACGGTTCTCACGATCCCCACCATGAACCCGCTGATGTGCCTGGGACATCATCCCCCCTACCAAGGAGGCAGATGGCAGTCCTGGCCATGATTGCGCTAGCAGAACAGACAGCTCTGAACTCCATCAGTCCATATCTCCCCGACATGGCCTCTACATTTCCCGAAGTGGAACCAACACAAGTGGGTGTATACGTGGGGACAATTGCATCGGCATTTGCCTTGGCGCAGTTTGCCACGAACTATTTCTGGGGATGGTTATCGGACCGAATTGGTCGCAAGCCGGTCATCCTGCTTGGCACGTTGTTGACTGCGCTGTGCTTCGTCGCATTTGGATTCTGCAGAACGCTTGGACAAGCTATAGCGGTACAAGCTTTGATGGGTGTGGTCAATGGCAACCAGGGCCTGGTTTCCACCTGTCTGGGGGAGATCACTGATCGGAGCAACCAATCTCAGGCGTTCACCTATCTCCCGGTGTTATACGGAATTGGAGGTATTACAGGCCCTCTGTTGGGTGGGCTCTTGATTTTTGAGACAAATCCATTCACGGGAAACAAGAACCCCTACCCCTACCTTGCGCCGAACCTTGTGTCGGCCGTTGTCCTCCTGGTGGACTTCACCCTAACAGCTATGTTCTTGGAAGAGAGTCTGGAAGACGCAGAAAGCCTACCCAAGATCGGGAGAAAGGTGCGCAGCCTTTTCGCATGGCTATGGCAGTTCACTGGCGATTCCCGCCATCCCACTTACGTGGCAGCTTCGCAATCAGTGCATGGTCGCCATGCTGCAGAGGCCGAGGATCATGACAGCGACCTGGATTCGGCTTCCGAAGTCTCAAGTTTGCTCGGCCACCACGAGGAGCTCAGCTGGGATGAGATTTTCACTCGGGACACAGTTTTGCTTCTCCTGACATACCTGATATTTGCTTTCTGCAATGTCTCATTCAACTCGCTGTTCCCTATATTTGCCCAAGCCAAGCCACCGGCTGGACGGTCACTCACCCCATCTGAGATCGGGCTTTCTCAAGGCTTTGCTGGTATTGTGACCATAATTTTCCAGATTTGTGTCTTCAATCGCCTGCGCGATAAGATGGGCAATCGCTGGTCCTACCGGGCTGGTCTCTTCGGATTTGTGATCTCATTTGTCTTGATGCCGTTCATTGGCTACAAGAGCAGGTCGACTGACAATTTGACCGGCAAATCGGCCCTGATGGCCATCGAATTATGCCTAGTATTGCTGGTCAAGACTATTGCCGCCGTGGGTGGTTTGACCAGCGCCTTGCTCTTGGTGAGTCGGGTTAGTCTGGCACCTTTGTGCAAAAGCTAATCATTATTCCCAGGTCACCAACTCTGCGCCAAATCATGCCGTCCTGGGTGCTCTCAACGGCCTTGCACAGACTCTCTCTGCGGCTGGGCGTGCCGTGGGTCCATTCCTCTCTGGGGGCCTGTTCTCCCTTACGTCCAAGATCCAGCCGAAGGGCGAGGCTTTGGCATTTGGAGTCTTCGGCGCTGTCTCATTCATCGGGTTCGTCATGAGCTTCGGTATCCGCGGCCGGTCTCTCGAGGCAGAGGGCTGGGGCGAAGACAGCGATGAAGGAGACAAGTCGGACGACGATGAGCCGAACGGCGTTTGATCTTTTTGCCAAAAAAAAAAAGTCGATATGACGATATGACGAGTTTTTGTTGCTTTTCAGCCCTCTTGCATTTTGGAATATATGTTAGCCTGCGTGATAGATTTTCCTGGCTGTTGCATTAATCGCTGCTCCAAGGCGTGTGTTCTATTCAATCCAGTCGTGATTGAGTGACCTCTCAATTGGATTGCTCTGTAATTTATCACACTTTCGAAGACCACCTACACTCCAATCTCGGTTAAAATTTGAATCGAATTCTGTCCTTGTATCTGAAAGATCCATTGGTCTCAGTATCAATGGCTAGAAAGTCCCTGTCGTATCAATTAGAACAAAAACATCTCCGATATGAGTCCTTCGAACCCTGTGGATGAACGAAGTGTAATTGATACCCAAGGGAGCTCGGGAAATACATCAAAATCAGAAGAAAATAAGTAAATCTTTTGCCAATTTATCTCTTGGCCATGCAGAGTCAATGTTGAGGATATCCATAGATACGCATATAGTTTAGGTAAGAATTAAAAGTGAACGCTGAATTAAATTTCCAATATGAGATGGCAAAGGATATAAGCGATGCATAAAATGAGAATCCCAGCAGTGCTACTTCATCAGCAAACTAACAGCCCAGGGAACGCTTAGCCCCCGCAAATCCCCATAGTGTTGTCCAACACCCAGGAACACAATGGGGATGCCGGTTGCGTGGACCATACTGACCAAAGTTCCAACCATGTCGCCAACGGTATCACATTTACTGATGATGAACCCATCCAAGTTGCGACCTTGACCAAAGGCCTGATTGAAGTTGCGTGCCTGCATGACACTGTCCGTACCAACAAGAGCCTCGCCAACCATGAAGATCTTATCCGGGTTGGCAAATTTGGCGAACTTCTCAAGGGAAGACATCAGTCGCTGGTCGTTGTGGCGGCGACCAGCTGTATCGATCAGCACAACGTCGAACTTATTGGCTGCTGCATAATCGACAGCATCCTTCGCGACGTTGGCAGCGTCTTTACCGTAGCCCTTCTGGTAAATTTCGACATCGCCTGCGTTTTCGCGAGAGCTCAGTTCCTTCAAGCGGTCTGCGTGCACGCGAAGCTGCTCCACAGCCCCGGAACGGAAAGTATCACATGCTGCAATGAGAACCCGGTACTTGTTTTGCAACAGGAAGTAGCAGATCTTGCTCAGGTTTGTCGACTTTCCAACGCCGTTAACACCGACAATAGACATGACGTATGGCCGAGGAGCCTGTTGTTTGGTCGTAGGGGCGACGACGGCGTTGATCTCACGCAGCAGATCCAAGGAAGAAGTCGGGGTCAAAATCTTCCGCAGCGAGGATTCCATTGCCACTCGTAAGGCGGCATCGGTGCTTTGGAAGCTGTCAGTCTTCTTGCCGACCATTTCACGTTGAACTCCCTCGCAGAGACGGACGGCAGCTTCACGCGCCACGTTCTTCTTCAGAAGATGCTCCTCCATTGCCTTTATGGGCTTTTCGAGATCGGACTCCGTCAAAACCTTTCCACCAACAATGTTTCGGAAGAAACCTCCAATCGCATTGAACCCGGAGCCAACGACGCCTGACGAAGCTGCACCCTTGGAAGATTTCTCTGCATCTGCCTGCTCCAAGATAGATTGGACCTCTTCGCCCAGCTCTTTCAGCACGAACTGGCCCTTGCCCGTTCGGCGACCCCAATCATCTGCGGAGACGGCTTCCACTGCTGGAGCAGTCGCCTCTCCCTCATCCGCGGGGGCAGAGTAATCGAGAATCTCCCCATCATCCTCGTCTGCCATTCCGCTGGCATCCCATTTGCGCATCTTCTTCGCAGTGCTCTTGACAGGCTTTCCCTTCCTGGCATTTTCATCACCGGACGATGCGTGGGGGCTCGCGTTCGCAGCCTTGCGGGCCCGGCGAGAGACACGACCTCCAGGTCCGGCCTTTGCGGTAAGAATATGACCCTGGGGAGTCGAAGTTCTAGAAATATCTGGTGTGGCTGGTGGCGTACCCTCGTCAGAGGTCGCCCCGGCTTGCGCAGCTCTAGGCTGCGCTTTCACCAGACCAGGAACGGGTGGGGGAGGGGGCCCTCCATTATCCGATGAAACAAGCGGATCTTTCTTTTCGCTTGCCTCTGACACATGTTCCTCCACAAAGCCGGTGTCGTCCTCCAGCTCTCGGACTTGCTGGTCAAAGTATGGTTCGAAGCGGTAGGTCTGGATTCTCGCGCGGTTTCCTTTCACTTGGTCCTTGTAGAGATCTATGAAGATTGTCGAGATGTTCTCAAGAAGTTTGTCGATCCAGCCGAGGTGGAGCAGTGATTGGTAGACGGCCTTTATAAACTCAGAGTTAGTTCCCTGAGACAATGCGCAGGCGCATGCGACAGACGCACCACGAAGATCAAATCGAATTCCTTGACTCTCTTCCACTTTAGAGTATATTTCTCCTTCTTGTATGCCGGCGAGACCCCACCCGTTGTGGGATTTTGAGGCAGGACTTTCTCCTCAATAAAGACGTCGTTGATCAAGCCGTTGATGACATGTGCGCCCACTGGTGCATAGGACTTGGACCAAAGCACGACACCTGAGGTGGTCAAAATTTCGAATGCTTCCAACATAGCTTGTTCGCTCGCAAAAGGAATCAAGTCGATCGAGTATGTATAAACGTGGGCAAGGACGTGGGACTTTGGTGGCGGAACGGGGCGAGGTTGGAGCTCGGAAGCGGATTGGATCTTCAGCCACGTATAAACACTTTCCGCTCCCTCCCTCTGTTCTCGCTTCTTCCCCGTCACACGCTCACTCGTTCGCCACCAAAATCTACCGATCACATCTCTCTCATTGAGATTAATCATGTATCGTGGCTCGTTCGCTCCGCCGCCTGCGCAATCACCGCCACTTCACCACCCCGTCCCGCAACATGTCTCGACAGTCCCGATGATGCGCTCACCACCACCACCAGTTCCCCAACAACCTCCCAGCGCTGGCTATGGCGGGAACCCATATCAGCCATCGCCTGCTCAAGGTGGCAGTGGATCTTACGCGCCCGGTCCCGGTTTCGGGGGGTTCATGAACGAACCCACGGCGCAGATGGGATTCCAGGTTGGCAAAACCGCCATGGCCGCTGGACAGGAGTATATGGAATCCAACGTAAGAGCTCTCCCTATTGAACTTTGTTATATCCTTGATGCTTATATACCCTACAGTTCAATCGCTATGTCTCTATACCCGCCCTCAAGCATTATTTTAACGTCTCCAACTCCTACGTTCTGAACAAGCTCTTGCTAGTTCTCTTCCCCTGGCGCCACAAGCCATGGTCCCGGCAACAAGCCCGAATGGCCTCAGCCTCTACTGGACCGGATGGGCAGATCATCCAGCAAAACTATTCGTCCATGTTCCTCCCTCCGCGTGACGACCTCAACTCGCCCGACATGTACATCCCCGTTATGGCTCTAGTAACATATATTCTGTTGTCTGTGCTTCTGGCTGGATTCCGGGGTAACTTCCACCCCGAGCTGTTGGGATCGATCACCACCACCGCGATTGCGGTGATTCTGTTTGAGATTCTCTGTCTCAAGCTGGCGACCTACATCTTGAGTATCAATAATGACTCACAATTGCTCGACTTGGTGGCTTATTCGGGCTACAAGTTCGTGGGTATCATCGTTACGATGGTGGCGGCTGAGATCCTGAACCCTGGCCAGGGAACAGGTGGCTGGGTTGGATGGACAGTCTTTGCATATACCTTCATGGCCAATGCATTCTTCTTGGTATGTCAATGACCCGAGCGATGCCTTCCAGTATCTTTCAATTTACTAATTGGACTATAGCTTCGCTCTTTGAAATATGTGTTGCTGCCTGATTCAGCCGACTCCGCTATGCATGCTGGCTCCATGCGCCCCGTGGCTCGATCTCAGCGTAACCGCCGCACACAGTTCTTGTTCGTCTACTCTTACGTTGTTCAGTTCATCTTCATGTGGGTTCTCAGCCGCGAAGGACCGTCTGCGGCAGCTGCTACCTCTGCATCTTCATAAAGAAGCATGCAGAAAAGAATGAGGGATTGTGGATGATACTGATTAGCTTGGATGAAAGGTATGCATAAGGGACAGCGAATGGACAGTCCTGGCGCTTGGGGCATTACGGCCGAAGTAACGATCTAGCACGACTTATTGTAATCAAAATACTTGCATTTGTACTCCGTACCCATCAGTATGTAAATTATGCAACTGTACTCCATGCGTAGGACTCGATACAAAGTACATGTGCTCCGGACTTTGAAGTCAGATCTAGATACGGATTATGGAGTACCGATTACGTGGACTACTACTGAAGGATGATTGACTTGAGTTGGGTAATATCTCTCATTGAAACTATGTACTAAGTAAAACCGATGATCCGAAAAATGAATTCCTATATTCTTTTCGAAGGTTAGCGACTGGTCACAAACAATCGTGTCAAGCAATGATGTGCAAAGTAATGTCCTCAGAGATCTTGGTAGTTATGGTAATATCATAACCGAAGCTCAATTACTATCTAGGCGTGATAAGGTTTTTAATCATCGGACGGGGAGTTTTCCTGACGACTTGTGCCAACGTACCATTTAAGGGCCAAGGGCTGTGGGAGGGACTGAAATCCGAGTGGGAGGGTGCTAAATCTTGAGATAAAGTCAGCGCGATGTTTTCCAAAGCATTGACAGCATGAGAAGAGTGTGATAATCCATATCAGAATATGTAAGAAATTGAATATCATACGCCAGCGCTGTATCGAGAGCCCCGGCGAGGGCCTCACAGACACCAGGTCAATCGCAAATTACCGCATCATATGAGGATGAGAGAGAAAACGGAGGGAATCGAGCATACCTTAGTAAAATGCTATCAAGCATAAGGTCGAATGTAAAAGACTCATCATTAAAGTCTGTCAAGCTGTCCAACTTAGGAGCTTGAAGAGATCAACAAGAGCTGTCGGCGAAAAAAAACGAACTAAAAAGCACGGATTCGGAAAATTATTATTGCGGATGATTACCTCAGCGGAGCCCTAGATCTGCGAGTGGCCAGTTAAGCGAGGATCGGTGCGAGTTGTGGGCACATCCGAAATTCAAGACTAACTCTCGACAATTGAACTCTTTCGACAACCCCTTTCGACTCCATACCCCAAGTCGACCGTGAGTGTGCTCTCATCATCCCAATCGAAAACGCGACGCTGAATTTTTGTCCCAGAATTTCGCCATGGCCGATATCGATGTCAAGGTCGCTTCCTGGAAGCTGGTTGAGGTTGGCCGTGTGGTGCTGATCCGCAGCGGTCCCTTCGAAGGCAAGCTTGCCGCTATCGTCGAGATCGTGGACCACCGCCGTGTATGTGGAATCGCCCTCCCCCGGAATCGCGACTATCTGAAGAATCGGAATTTCGGAGATTTGAGAATCGGGGACAATATGTATTGACATGCGATTTTTTTTTCAGGTCCTCGTTGACGGTCCCTCCACCGAGGAGAAGAAGATCGTGCCCCGTCACGTTCTCCCCCTCTCCCACGCCACCCTCACTCACTTCACCATCCCCCAGCTTCCCCGTGCTGCCGGTACCGGCCCCGTCAAGAAGCTCTGGGCTAAGAACGAGATCGATGGCAAGTGGGCCAAGAGCGCCTTCGCTCAGCGCACCGACCGCACTGAGCGCCGCAAGAACCTCTCCGACTTCGAGCGCTTCAAGGTTCTGCGCCTCCGCAAGCAGGTACGTTTTGGGAACCGGAGGAGGTGGAGTTCTGGGCACACATGCGTCTAGACTTTACCTTGGGTGGATTTGAATCCCGGGATTCACGACGATACTAACTATCTTATTCAGGCTCGCTACGAGGTCCAGAAGTCTTTCGCCAAGGTTCGCGCTGCCACCAAGGCATAGATGATTATGAGGTTTCGGTGCATGGGTTGAAGGAGGTGTCCTGGAAGGGTTTCCATTGCTGGAATAACTCTGGCAAAATTCGCTGTATGCATTATCGATCAACAGCAAAAATGATTCAAAATCCTTGATATCCCGGCAAAGGGGCCTTTTGTCATTGGTTTTCTTCCCCCGTCCGGGGCTATGGGCATCATTTTTTTATATTCCTACGGGGATAAATCTGGCTCTAACCAAAAAGAATAGAAAGAGCAGATCCGTAAATAATGCTTGTATTATTTCTGAGATATAAATTCCGGTTCTAGAGTCTAGAATCTATAGAGTAACTAGCGTCAAATCCGTACATATATCCATATAGTCCATATAGTGATGTAGTAGATTCCCAGATAGGGCAATGTGTGGCCCCGGGGGGAACTCGCTAATTTCGGGTCGGATGGCGCACAGCTACGCACCTTCGACCTCAACAAAATCCACCCCCATCTACCACAGCTTGATATCAACCTCTCAGGTACGTTTGAAGATCGAATTCATCGAATTCTCGCCTTTCCGACGTCAATTTCCGTTGTTTTTCGGGTGTTGTGCGGTTTTGTGGCGGTTTACCCGATTCTCTACTGCCCGCTCAAGCCCTGACGGCATTGCGAACCAACCAGCTAATCCACCTTTTTTTTTGTCCTTTAGGCACCTCACTACCGCAAAAATGGCTGACCCCCGCGTTGAAGAAATCCACGATGACGACGTCGTCAAGAACGTCGAGAGCGACTCTGACTCTGGCTCCGAGGCTGGCGATGAGCCCAACATTCCCGCCGGTGCCTCCGTCGCTGTCCACTCCCGTGGTGAGAAGAAGGCCCGCAAGGCCATTGGCAAGCTCGGCCTGAAGCTCGTCCCTGGCATCACCCGTGTCACTCTCCGCCGCCCCAAGAACGTACGTGCACCCGATGCGACCGACATGACAATTTCTACCCCGCCCAACACCCAACACGTTGTGATGGTCAGGTCTTCGACGTAGTTTGTCGGAGTCACCAACGGGGCCAATTGTCGTGTAGGATTCAAATTGTGTAGATATCAAGGCTAACTCATATGACTTTTAGATTCTCTTCGTTGTCAACCAGCCCGAGGTCTACCGCTCCCCCAACTCCAACTGCTGGATGTATGTTGAAATCTAGGAACCCAATTGACCTCCAGCGGGAAAGTGTTTACTGACTTCTACTAGCATCTTCGGTGAGGCCAAGATTGAGGACCTGAACTCCCAGGCCCAGGCCTCTGCTGCTCAGCAGCTCGCTGCCTCCGAGGCCGCTGGTGACCACGCCGGCCACAACCACGATGAGGAGGAGATCCTCGGCAAGGGCAAGGCCCCCGAGCAGGATAAGAAGGAGGATGAGGAGGATGATGGTGAGGAGGTTGATGAGTCCGGCCTTGAGTCCAAGGACATCGAGCTCGTCATGGCACAAGCAAGCGTTTCCCGCAAGAAGGCCGTCAAGGCTCTTCGGGAGAACGACAACGATATCGTTAACTCCATCATGGCTCTCAGCATATAATGAGTTATCGGTTTACCAATAAGGGTCAGGGATTTGGGTTATGATAGACATGTGTCTGGTTATAGCTCATAGTGTACACAATTCAGCCCAAAACGATTGAACCCACAATTGAAGTCAACTGTTCTCACGCCCCAAAAAATTGAAATCGTGAAGGAAAAATAGATACATATGTAAATTTTTGGTTAATTGCATTGCTATGGTTCTGGATAATTATATTCTGCATGATCCGCACTATGCTAAAGATGCCAACGGTGAATTTCGGAATGGACATCACGTGACCCGAACAATCCAAACCTTCCGGGTCACTCCTCGTTCGGCACCTCCCTGTACATCGACCTCCCCTCTCTTCTCCCCACCCCCAACCTCAATCATACCCGTCACAATGGCTGCCGTACGTTGCTCTCTTTCTCCTCGCCTTGGAGAATATCCCATCTTTCTGGAACCCAACCGCTAACCCCCCTTACCCGAAAACAGCGCAGCGCCGCTACCAAGATCGACTGGGCCAAGGTGTCGAGCTCGCTCGGCCTCCGCGGTCAGACCGCCACCTCCCTCCAATCCTTCAAGAAGCGCAACGACGAGGCTCGCCGCAAGGTTACCGTCCTGTCCGAGCAGCCCCAGGCCGTTGACTTCAGCCACTACCGCGGTATCCTGAAGAACAAGGCCATCGTCGACGAGATCGAGAACCACTTCAAGACCTTCAAGCCCGCTTCCTACGATGTCAGCCGCCAGCTGAAGGCTATCGATGCCTTCGAGTCCCAGGCCGTCCAGAACGCCGAAGCCACCAAGGGCAAGGTCGAGGCCGAGCTGCAGAACTTGCAGAAGACCCTCCAGAACATCGAGACTGCCCGTCCCTTCGAGGACCTCACTGTCGTACGTATCTATCATGGATCTAAATGTGGTATCTGTTACTTACATGACTGCTATTCTTCTAGGACGAGGTTGCCGCTGCCCAGCCCGAGATCGACGAGAAGACCGCTTCCCTCGTTTCCAAGGGCAAGTGGATGCCCCCTGGCTACAAGGTATGTGCAGACTGCTCTGCTTGGTACACTTCTATCTTCTCGATACTCATATCAATTTTCTTTACAGGAGCGCTTCGGCGATCTCTCCGCTGTCTAAGCGTGGACACTTGTGGCCTCGAATCCGCCTTGTTATCCCTTCCTTTATCACACTACGTGATCATGATTTTTGGAGCCAAGAAGATGGCTATTCAGCCAGTGCATGATCAGATACCTCCGATAGTGTGGCGGGACTGGGATGTGTATAGAAACAATACATTGTCGTTTCTGCGTTCATCAACCCCCTTGCAATCTTGTAAAATTCACTAGGTACATGAGTACATAAAAATTAATATTACCATGTACCTACCTAAGCTCTTGAGCAGGCGAATTGGGAAGTATTGCATCGAAATTTGTGAGTCCCCAGGAGATCTGTGATGGATATCGAATTTCCGGGTCCCCGATGGGTGTGGACATGTCAGGATATATAAAGAAAAAGGTTTGGACTGGGGAAAAACGTTCCCCGGAATTCGTACTTTTTCAACTGACACTTAACAAGTGACGACACATATCCATTCATATGCATGTTAGTCAACGCATAAGCGAAGCCCAAGCCATATAGACGACGATACGACAGCCCGCGGAGCTCCAACATGCCATGCCAAGCCACGCAACTAACCTCGAGTTACCCACTTCCCCTCCCCCTCCCTCAGCAATGGAACGGTCTTCTGCCATTACATCCTTTTTATTGGAGCTAGAAGACGGGCTCGCTTCGTCAGGAGCTACAAAGAGGGTATGCGACCTTGGAAAGCCTGCAATACCTCGTGTACCTGGGCAGTGCCATTGAAATGATTCATGTCTCCTCTTCCTTCATTTGAATCTTGATCTTAAGAAGCTAGCTTACCTGCTACTTTGACCTGGGCTATATATACAAAGGTCCATATTAATTTCTCACAGCCCGTTGCAAATGGGCCCATCTGACTCCTCGACCAACAATCAGTGCTCGCGCCTGGAGTCGTTGCCCGTTGAAATCTTGCAGTTGATCTTCCTCCATAGCTTGGAGGTCAACCTTCCGCGCGCATCGCCACGCCTTGGCAATGCCTTGTCTTCGCCCTTGCTATACACATGGCTCATTCGGCTTGTGTTCAGCAGCCCCAACCCTGGCTCGCGGGAAGGTTTCTTTACCCCGGACTTTTTACCCCCGCCGCTGGATTTCTGGGCCCTGTCATGGGAAGAGCGCGCACATTTGCAAACGACCCTGTTAGCATGTCGCTGGTGCACATTTACTTTGCTGCGCAAGTGTCAACGGGAATATGTCAACCATGCGATTCGACGCAAATGCACCGGTCTGGTTTTCCGCGAAGAGGACCAGGCTCTGTTGTCGAATCTAGATCCTCGATTCGATGACCTGGAAGATCGTGACTGGGCTCCAGACATGAAGCGTGGGAAAGGAGACATCGTGTTTCCTGCTCAACTGGAAGAAAGCCTACGAACCCCGTCGTCTAGGAGCGTTGACCGCAAAGTCGCAATTTGGTTCCATTATGGCGCGTTTCAAATCCGCGAACCGAATGAGATATTCTACGAGAACGACCTTTTTCGATTACCTTGCGCAAATGTCATCAAGCCAGGCCGCATTCCGGACAAGGTCTTGAGATCGCCATGGTCAGATGCACAATTTTGGTTTCTACAATTGTTATCTTCGGACTTCTACCTTGACGAAGATCAGTTCAGCCTGGACCGCTCGTCTGACATTACCTATCGCCTCATTCGAAAACGGAAATTTGAGCCCTTCCGTCGGTTACTGTCTATGTCTTTTCGGTCTGGTAATTGCAGGGTTCCTGCTCGGTGGCCCTTGCAGCCTGTCCACTACTCTCTGGTGCGCCGTTATGGAAGTGGGTCCGGTGATCGGTTTATCAACTTTATCCTCGAGGAGCGCTGGGATGATATCCCCGTGGAAGTAAAGCAAGAGCTACTGCGGTATGTCGAGTCGCCATAGCCACGTGGTAGAGGCTTAATGTACAACAATATGATATTTTTACTTGTACATATCAAAATTTAGCACTCACTTTCATGTGCAAACTACAGACCCATCTAGTGACAAGAAAACAACAAAATTTCGTATCCCAAATCTTGATTCATATTCATTATTCAAGAATAATTGCGCCTCAGGGTATGTACTCCAAATATTGAAACAGAATTGAAAGATATTCGCGCCGGCATAACAATCGTAAAACCCGAAGCCCATCCATTCATCTTTCAGTTGTGGACTGGTGTTTGGGTATAATCATGACGGGGGTTGGTGTTAGACTGCTGATCGACGACCGCGCCGACGTTTTCCACAGTAACCGCATGTGAGGCAAGAGATGATCACGTCGATGACAGTGACCACGCCGCTGATAATGGCATGACAGATGGAGCCGATTGCGTTCACGATAGCCATCAGGCAGCTACCGATAGCGCGGAAGACGCTTTGGATCTGTGGTGGCAGGTGTTAGGAAAGACTCGCAGATGGATAGAGTGCATCACATACGCAAGAGACAACGGCACCCATATTGAAGAGCTCTGGTTTGTATCAAGGAGGATTTATTTTGGTTTGGATGTGAGGGTAGACTCCGAGCTGGAGGTAGCGTGTGTGTGGACAGTAGGATCACTGAATGGGTGCATCTTGAAAGAGCTGGGTAGACACGAGGATATTTAAATAGAAAGAATAAGATGACGATCTTCTCAGACAAGGCAAATAATTCTTGTTCGATCAGCTTAGATACGTAACTGGCGTCTCAAAGGGGCGATTGATTGACAGTTCATGCACTTAAGCTTGTCTTATCAGGCGTTGGGAATCACAGGGTGCAGGTTGCCGCAGGTAGGGACAGACGCCAGTGACGTAGAGAGCTATGACAGAATTCCAGAATTGAAGAATGAAGAGGAAGTTGAAAAGCTGAGCAGTCGAAAAATTAAATTAAGAGCCAATAGCTACACGAGGTACCAGGGGGTGGTCAACCTGATTGGAATCATTTCGTCATGTCGATGCTGTTCCCGTTCATTCCTTGATTTCTACCTTATTAAGGTACGGAGTTTTTCTGGCCCTGTGGGGCATTCGCCGTTGATATTAACTGGGTCATCAAGTTTGAGATCTAATTTCTTCCGTGCAAATCCTTCATCGTTCCTTGCCCTACTGTGTTGCGACTACTATGTGTACTACACCTTTTTTTTTCCCTCCGGCGGCGATGGTCTTGACGTCATTTGATAATAGACTAACCCCAATCCGGACACTGAGCGGGGTATATCATGTGACCAAGATGCCCTTCCCGTTTTCTGTCGGTTAGATTTCCGCCAATCAAAGGCACCTGGGCAGCCATTCCATGGAGCTTGTATGTACACCTCTCGAGGTCAGCCGTATACTCTAACTATACACATACAAGTGGCCTGGACACTGAGATGTTTCTGAGTCATAGTGCTCAGCCTAAAAGACTGTCTACACCATGATCCCAATTCCCTAGACATTGGAAGGATACAGCGTGGCGATGCTGCTCGAAAGTGTGATGCACTATCTCTTCTTAGTACGGATACTCTGTGCTCCGTACTGACAGACCAGTCAGTATGAAGCCAAAGTCTATGGTCTATGGATCATTCCAACTCAGCCTTGTGGACACAGTGGAGCTGGGTCATGATCTTTCTGCACGGACAGAATGCGTACTTGGGATGTATAGATACTGATTTGTATGGAGCACGTCGCGCTGACTGAGAGTACTCTTCTCTCGATCTGTGCTGCATTGAATCAAGACACCATGCTGGATGAAACGAAACAAAGAACAGGTAAGATTTTCCTCTAGGCATCTTCAGACACAAAAAGTATTTCCAACGTGGTTATGTACTAGTCTTCTGGCGACTATGTATAAGTCTTTAGAAGATATGGTACCAATTAGGTTTAGCGCAGACCTACATTATACATACACACAGATCACGTGACCTGACAGCTGGGTTCAAAGCGGCAGCCAGTGGAAGCCAAAAGAGGAAGTCCCCACTTGGCAGAAAATCTACTCGTAGTGCATAGAGGCGCATACTTCCGGTTGTTGATTTATGAGTTCGACATACTACAGGAGTTCCCTTGTGTTTTCTTGCGAAAAGCACCCACACAACAATGAAATGAGCCTTATCAATCCAAAGGGGGACGCAAAGTGCCGAGCTTCCATCCATGAGCTCAAACAACACACCGGAGACATGGCTTGGTCCGCCTAAACCCGCATCGTCAAAGTCCCAATCAAAACGCAGACCAGGCCGCGTTTTCAAAATTCCTCAGCGAAGCAGCTCGTCTCGGTCAGATCGAACCTCTCGATCGCGTTCCGGCCCCTACGACCGCCCTTCGAACTCCCCCAGACCCACGCGGTCACATACTCCCATTCCAAGAACCAGGATGTTGTCAATGTTGGAGGCCCTCCCCGCGGAGGTGATCGAGCAGATCTTTCTACATTCGCTGAATCTGAACCTGCCTCGAGCCTCGCCGTTCCTTTCTCGCGTTCTCTCTCGGGAGCATATGTACCGCACTCTCATTCTCCTCGCCTTTTGGGATGACTCGTCTAGCTACCCCGGTAGCGCCACAATCAGTCAAATGATGGTTGGGCCATTGGAATACGTTCCTCTGTCACTAGAGGATAGAACGCGCCTGCAGAAAGAAATCTTCAAGTGCAAATGGTTGACGATGGAACGCGTCCGAGAGCAGGTCCCAAAGATGCAGATTTTGACTATCCACAGGCAATGGATCAATGCGGGTATTGTAGTGGACAAAGAGCAGCAGAGCGACTTTGAGAATTTCCTCGCTCGGAAAACCGATAGGCCTCGGGTGTTCCACGGCCGCGGACCACGATTGGACAGACTTATCAAGCAGATAGTGTCACCATGCGTCCCCGACATCATCGAAGGTCCCAATGCTACAAGGGATCGTCCGCATTCTTACAATCTTGTGATAGAGCCAATGATCTCGACAAACATTAGCCTTTCCGGTCTTGGTGCGGCCACATTTCCCGCGCTCAATTTGGTGGACTTTCCAGAGCATCTCCTCCGAGGTCGCCGTGGATTCTCGTCCGAGGACGTTGCATTCATGGAAATGTTGCGGATGACCTCAGCCAATTGGCATGCCGGTACGAAGAATATCGCCCGGACTTCTCACAATCGCTCAGCCCTACACGAGGGAATCAAAAATGCAATCCGCACTCAGAACTATAGCGCCATGCTCTGCCTTCTCAAGCTTGATGAACACTTCATGCACTGCCATCGCGAGGCACAAGGGAGTCAGGACAACCACATGATCCCCAAATCCCACTTTTTGGAGGTTATTCGTACTGGACGTGACAAACCCCATCTCAACCTGGCTTTCTTTGAGGCTTTGTTGCGCGCCAGCGCTGAGTCCATACCAGTTGAGTCATCTGAACTGACCGAATGGATTGTGGATAACGTGAATCTTGCAAAGCGCAACCCAACTCCTTATAACTTGATGAACGGCAGGTTCGCGCGTTGGTTGTCAGACTGGCAAATGCGATTGCCTGGGATACTCCAACGTCAAGAAGACATATGGGCCGGCGAAGCTTATGGGGAACCCGACCCACCGCTATTCATCTTGGGAAGCTTGACCCTGGAGGATAGCGAATGCTATCGTTTCTACAAAGAGGTCCTCCACCCTCATCGCGAGCCTTTCGGTAACTGGCTGGAGGAGAGTTCGTTCCAGACTGAGGATTACTGGCTGCAGGAATCTGGCCCTCCCCGCCCGCATAAGACGTAGAGATCTCATGCGGGCGTTGATTGAGCATGATACCCATATATAGAGCATGTAAAATAGTGTACAGATTCTGAAGAAGAACATAATCAGACCCAAAGTCTAGATCTCAACCAACTAATGTGCAATAGAATACATTGAATATCCAACAAGGATACTCCGACATTAAAGGGCAAGGCCAATGCATCACATGTTACCCAACAATCTGAAAAGACCAGCAATCCACCCACCAAGGGTATACTGATATCCAGTCTCAACGACGCCCTTGCACATTTCCCAAGCCTTCTGACCATCCTTCGCACCGGCCGCACCCTCTTTCTTCTGAATAGGGTAGTCCACGCGTGGCGGGATAGCAGTGCCAATCAACTTAGGGAAGCGATCGGCACAAACAGCCTTAGTATTGCAAAGTCCACGCAATCCTTCCTCGCCCGCAAATCGGCCGTATCCAGATCCACGCACACCGCCGAATGGAAGCTGCACAGCATAGTAGCTGCCGAAGTCATTGATGGCCACCATTCCAGCGGAGATGCTAGAAACACAAGCTTGAACATCTGCGCTATTGTGACCGAAGACGCTTGCGCCCAGTGCGTAGGGTGTTGAGTTGGAGATGGCAATTGCGTCGGCGACAGATTCAGCGCGCATCAGTAGGAAGACGGGTGCGAAGAGCTCAGTCTGCGCAATGCGCATATCACGCGTCACGTCTACAAGGAGGGTCGGGGCGAAATAGTGACCATGCTCGTGGACTGGGTGCTTGTGCTGAGTGCCACCGGCGAGGAGACGGGCTCCCTGATCAACGGCTTCGTTGATCAGAGATTCGAGGGCGGCGAAGGAGGCAGGGGAGATCATAGCGCCCATATCTGGGGTCGTGCTATCAAGAAGGATGGAGCCGAGGCGGAGCTTTTGAATGCGGGGAGTGACGATATCAATAAGACGCTGGTATGCCCCTGGGAGGGCGACGATGCGCTCCACACCAATGCAATTTTGGCCGGCAGATTGGAAAACACCGCGCATGAGAATCGAAGCGATGGAGGAGAGATTACGAATAGTACGAGAGTCATCGAGGATAACAGCTGGGTCCTTGCCACCGAGCTCAACGCAGACTGGAATGAGGGCCTTGGCTGCCGATGCGCAAACCTTGTGGGCAACGGGTCGAGATCCAATGAAGGTCAAATGGGCAACGTCTGGGTGCGAGGTGAAGGCATCTGCCACACCGGGGAGGCAGACGAGCATCTGGACGAGATCGGGCGAGTGGCCACAGGCGGAAAGAGCGCCGCGGACCATTTCGAGGAAGAACTTAGAACACCATGCTGTTTGTTCGGATGGCTTTACCACGACTGCGTTACCAGTGAAGAGTGCGCTAATGACGGGGCCGATGAAGTTGTGTAGAGGGTAGTTCCATGACACACAGGCACCCACCACACCGAGAGGCTCATAGGTGACCATGTTCTTCTTGTACATCATAAGGAAGTTGGTTGGTCGTCGCTCTGGAAGCAGCGCCTTCTCGCCATGGTCGATAGTCCACTTCAGCTTTTCCACTGTCACAAGGATTTCTCCGAATGAGGCATCCACTTTTGTCTTTCCCGAATCGAGGCAGCATGCGGTCACGAGATCATCTTGGTGGTCGAGGACATATCTGCGATATGTTAGCTGAGGTCTTGGAGGGTGCACACAGGAAAGAGTCCGAGACAGTGTCCAAATAGAGACACATACTTGAGCAATGTCCGAAGAACCTGTCTGCGCTCAGCGAAAGTGGACTTGGCCCACTCGCGCTGGGCAGCTCCCGCAGCCCGAACGGCCTCGTTCACATCGTCGACTGTCGCGGGCTTTGTACCATTTCCAAGCACTCTACCATCGGCAGGACAGTAGCTCATGATCAATTGGTGGTTCCATTTCTATGCACCACAGATGTTAGATTGTGGAAATGAGGGGATAAACTGCAGAGAAAATGCCAGGCTAGCACTCACTCCCCGAACTTGATCCTGCAACACCATCTTCTGTTGCCCCTGAACCTCCTCCCAGGTCGTGCCCGCACCGCTCTTGCGGACTTCCGTTGGGATAGGCACATTGAACGTGATTGCTGCCTCTTTCCAGCTCTGGATGTAGAGGTACCCCACGTACACGGCGAGTAGGGAGGTCAGCGCAACGCCGACGTGGGGGACATATTTCACCGATCCAGGAGGCGCGTAAGTCTCCAGCAGATGGTGCAGCGACGGTGGGATATGCGATGCCAGGCAATCCATGGCGGAACTTGGGGAATTGGCGCAATTGACTGGTGCTGAAGTTGGTGGACACGGGGGAGATTGTTTTTCGCGTTTGCGATAGGCGATAAGATCGGCCCAGGTGGCAGGTGCCCAGGTGCCCAGGTGGATTTCTCGAACTAAAACATACTATCGAGAGCTCAAGTGATGAACCGTTAAAGCTTTTTTGGGAAATATTGCAAATAGCTAATAATATATAATACAAATATATGGGTTCAGGGCACCTGGTTCCTCATAGATCATACAGTCATCCCATATCATGCCATTCCCGCCCCGTATCCTAGACTTAGGGGGTGTATTCATCACTCATTTCACCGACGCTGGAAAGCTCGCTCTCCTCCGTTTCCAATTCAATTTGAACATTCTCCTCCCTGCGCTTGACTCGCGAGTTGGCTGCTTTCTTGACAATCTTCTTCTTTGGCTTGGGAGTGGCGGCAGCCGCTCCATTACCCTTGCGCTTTCCGGTACGGGTCACTAGGTGATCAATGACACAGCCATCTTCCCACCCATTGCTGGACTCGCCGGTAATTGCGCGACACCGGGGACAGCTTTTACCATGGCGAATAAAAAGCTGATGGAGCGAGTATTTCAGGTGGTCTGGGATCCGTACTTCTAGGTGGCTGAAGGCAGTGACTTCAGTGGCCTTGGAAGGGACCCATCCCAGCCAGCGGCAAAGCCGGAAGATGTGCGTGTCAACAGCAAAACAGGGTCTCTGAAGACAAAATAGAACAACGCAAGCGGCTGTCTTTGGTCCAATCCCTGGATATTTGATCAGGTTCGACATAGCTTCATCAGTGGTGAGGTTGTGGAGGTGATTGAGGGACAGAAAGTTCTGGTCTGCGCAGGCAATCTCGTATATTTTGTTCATTTCCGCTTTATCGGGCACCAGCTTGGGGACTGTGTGATCTTTGGATTCCGCGTCCACGAGGGCATTGCGTCGCGCTTGATTGTCCTCGTGGACTATGTCAAGAATTGCTTTCAGATTCTTGCTTTTGATGTCTGCTAGACCACCACGTTTGATTGCTTCGAATGCGTCTTTGACTGTGGCTTGTCGAACAGCTTCCCAGTTGACACTGCCTTTGCCAATCCCTTCAGAGAGAATGCCGAATCGATTGACCAGACCATTGAAAGCCATGGCTGAGTTTTTTCCGGTGGTAGCACCGCTAAGAAGAGTGCGAATCAAAGCATCTAGGACGGATGGTACCTCTCCGCAGCCAGTGACTGTCAAAGAAGGTTCCGGGATAGTTGCGGGCGCAATGACTTCGCCATGAATACTAGTTAGCAGTCGATTGACCTCTTCACACTCCTCGGGGGTAGGCCGGGTCAATTCAGGGAAAGGAGAGACACCGGGTGTCAAGCCATAAGTGTTCTTCTTTGGTTTCCGGCCAGGGGTGATTGGAGCTGCCGGGATTTCTTCAATCTTAGTTGCAGCCTTGTCCACAGTGTGCTGAAGATCGGCAGCCAGTTCGGCCGTCTTCCCGTCCAAAGGCTGAGATTGGTTTTCCTTGTCTGACTCAATGGGCAAGGTGGCAGAATTACTTCCTGTAACCGATGTACTGGGTACAGATCCCAGATTATGAGGAAGTTCATTGAATCGTGCCGTCTTCTCCTCCTCGATCGCTCCACTTCGGCCATTGGGCGATTTGGTATCAGCGACAGAAGTAGGGCTGGAGATTGCAGCAGAGTTGGGAGCGATGAGTGTAGTTGATTTATACCCCCTTTTCTTGGATTTTTTGGCAACCTTCGACTGACTTGATGGCTGTTTGACAACGGGGCTATTGCCCTCGGCGACAAAAGCAGCCGTAGCAGCCAGAGCGGCAGAACGAGTGATACGGCGCTCCATGACCAGACTGCAGAGCTTAATCAATCAAACTTTTGACAGTGGATGGCAATATGGCATCAAACACGAGAAATATATTGAGTGTCGAATATATCAATCGACGCTGGAATCAAACTTGATCCTACAACTTACACCGATGATCGCATGGTGGGTCAACGATGCACGGTGTGACTGGCCAATTGGTCTGCACAAGGGTCAAGTCACGTGACACCACCGATCATTTCGACGGCACAGGTAGAAGAAGTGGAAAAGTTATTTTGTTTGGCATTCATGGTCTAGTTCATAATAGATGATCGAGAAATAAACTCGAGACACCGGGGATGGGTATTTTCATGCATTTCAACATCATATGGCAATCGGCCATCCAGCATGTAACTCTTATGCTCTTTCAAACAAACGCCCAGACACCCGATGCAAATTGCCGTAGCGGCAGAGAGAGAAAAGAAAAGGTTTCACATGTACTCGTAATCATTCATGATGGTCAGCCATGTTGTGGATGCTAATATCCATGCGGTCAGAGACCTTGGGGTTGGGGTGGTCTTCAGTGTTGCCGGCACGCTCGGCAGCGGCGGCAGCAATCGAGTTTGCCCCATTAGCAGGAATGATCTTGCCATTGGTGTCCATGGTAACTCCGTTGGCGGCGATCTGGAAGTCGGTCATGTTGGCAAAGCCATGGGAGACGGCCTCCTTGGCCTTGTCGAGCGCCTTGACCTTACGGCCCTCACCACGGACAGCCTCCAGGTGTTCGAAGTAGCCAGCAGAGACGGGAGTAACGTAGCTGCCGCAGAACACGCCAACTTCGAAGTCCTTGGGTTCTTGCTGACCGTTCTCACGGGCAACTTCCGCACAGGAGTCCTTAAGATCGGACAGGGTCTGGAAGACAACTGCCTCTGCACCGATGTGCTTGGCAATAGCCTGGGAATCCCGGTTGTGGGCAACGAGCTCTTGGGGAGAAGCAAGGTCGATACCGTAGATGTGAGCGTGGGTGATCTCGGGAGCACAACTGGCAAGGTAAACCTTCTTGGCACCGGCTTCCCGAGCCATGCTGACGATCTCACGACTCGTGGTACCACGAACGATGCTGTCATCAACCAGGAGGACGTTGCGGTCCTTGAACTCAGCCTTCATGGCGTTGAGCTTGCGACGAACACCCTTTTGCCGTGTCTTTTGCTCCGGCATGATGAATGTGCGGAAGACGTAACGGTTCTTCACAAAGCCGTGGCAGTAGGGCTTGTTCAGATACTGCGCCACATTGGTAGCAGACGTGGTGGCAGTCTCAGGGATAGGGATGACCACGTCGATGTCCTTAACGACATCGGGGCCCAGGACGTCGAGGACACGCGCACCCAGGCGGTCACCCATGCGTTGCCGGCTACGGTACACACTGATACCGTCGATGACGGAGTCGGGGCGAGCGAAGTAGACATACTCGAAGATATCAGGAGCATAGTTGCGCTTGGGTGACACCTGACGGAAGACAGGCTCACCACCCTTGGCGATGATGACAGCCTCACCGGGCTGGATGTCACGTTGGTTGGTGAAGCCAAGCTGGTCCAGAGCCACAGACTCGGAGGACATCATGTAGTCCATACCGGGTCCGTCCAATGACTGGCGAGATCCCAGGATGAGGGGACGAATACCGTATGAGTCACGGAAACCCAGAATACCAAAACCTGTAATTGCCAGTTAGTATTATCCAACGAGAACAGCGAGGGCTAGTACTCACCGGCAAGCATAGCAGTGCAAGCCCAGCCACCTTCGCAGCGTTGGTACATGCGAGTCAAGCTGGCAAAGAGGTCCTCGTGGTTGACACGGGCCTTTTTGGTTTCGCTCAGCTCATCAGCGAACACGTTGAGCATGAGTTCACTGTCACTATCGGTGTTGATATGACGGTGGGCCTCCAGATCCAGATGTTTCCGGAGCTCGCCGGCATTGATCAGGTTACCGTTGTGGGCAAAGCAAATGCCGTAGGGGCTGTTGACGTAGAACGGCTGGGCTTCGGCATTGGCACTGGATCCCGCAGTCGGGTACCGCAAGTGACCAATTCCCATGAAGCCAGGCAGGTTGGCAACCTTGGCACCGTCCTGGAAGACCTTGGCAGCCATGCCGTTGGCCTTCAGTTGGTAGAACCGACCCCCGGACGCACAAGTCGCGATACCGGCTGCATCCTGACCCCGATCTGTGCAGAGCCTTTAGTCTCGCGATCGCACTTGAATATCTTCTGGCCGAAACTCACGTTGGAGAAGGTAGAGTGCCTCGTGGAGGTCCACGGCAGCCGAAGATGAGGGGTTCGCCTGGATCAGCGCAATAATTCCACACATCTTGACGTGGGGTAGTCCTGAATTGAACGAGAAGGGTTAGCACCAGTGCAATCCATTGCGTTCACATAATTCAAGTAACATTGTGTCTCAGATCAGACCAGGTGTTTCTCCGCAAAAAAATTAGGAAGTCTAACATCTATAAAAAAACCAAAATTCATCATAGAGACAAGGGGGGAGCAATAAGAAAAAAACCATGTCATTCACTTACCAAGACCAAATCACGTAAAAAAGGAGAGAGAAAGGAGTTCAAAGAATGGTCATCACCAGGAAAGCCAGGAATGAATCACCCCCAGGAAGTCAGAGAAGAGAAAATCTCCATAGTGAATTTTGTTCTGTGGTTTGGTTTGGTGGACCAAAAATTTTTCTTCCGACCCCGGAGCCAGTCAGAGGCCTGTCACGTGGATATTATAGATCCCTGAATTACTAGGCATAAATAGTCCGTGCGCTGATCCATGCCCAAGCCCTATTTCCCAAACGGGAAAAGTAACATAGTACATAGTAGCCTCTTAATATCTGTATATTTCAGGTTGTTTGATGAGAGTGATGAGAGACTCAATGAGGACCATGCCTTTGTATTGCTCTTTGAGACCATCTTCCTCCCGAGAAGTACGCGCCGCTTTGTTCAGCAAACTAATATATGGGGGATGCTCTTCTGAAATCCTGGGGTTTAATCAGTTTATACCCAGGTACTTACCCTGCGCAAAACATCTCAACTCAGAGATACCCCGCCAAAATCTGCCAAGCGAGCTCCATGCAGGTATATGCATATAAATACCTCGAAAAGCTCCTGATCAAATCACTGACCACATCCCCAGCAAACTGAACAGAGAGATCGACCACCCCAGCTCCCAGTCTGTTGCCTGATACTGCTTCACTAACCATCATCTTCTCTTATCTTCTCTCATCTCATCAAACTTGAGGATGACCATCATCAAGTCTTCCATCAATCCAATGGCTGCCCCAAAGGTCCAATCACATTCTTCCGAGCGCCCCTTTGCTTTCATAAGCCACCCTGGTACAGCTCATAGAGACACTGAAGTACTGAGCCTGGCAGGTGAGGATGTGGATTTGACGGACTCGAGTCTTTCGGGGCTATACGATACGTTTATACGACGCACTGAGGACATGCGAATGGAAATTGACTCCAGCGGCGACGATGACTTTTTCGAGCAGTCCATGAGTCAGCTCACTTTCAGCCAGAAAGATGAGACACTTCCATCTGCTGAGAACTATAGCTCTGCTGCCCGTGCTCTTCACAAAACCTCTACTCGTCATCCTGCATTCAACCGTCCTCCGCCGCCCCCTTTGACTGAAGCCATTTCGTGTGTTCAGGTGAGCAACGAATTCATATTCCGTGCTTCACTTACTGACAGTAAACTTCATCAGAAGATTTACGATCTGACACTGGATAATGAGCCCGTTACTGACAACTCGGCGACTACCAGCACTGCCACTACTCGGTTGGCACAAAGGACGCTTGACCAGTCCCATCCTGTCTACTGGCATGATGGGATATTCTACAAGGCCGGAATGTGCGTGGAGTTCAAAGATCACTCTTTCATGAAGATTCTCGGAATTGTTCCTCAATCTGATGATCTAAGTTTCTTCGGTTGGAGAATATTTCGGTCAACTCATGCTGAGTGTGGCACATTTCTACCCAAAATCAACAATGAGTTGGTCTGGGTGACACAAGTTGAAGATTTCATGAGCTCGAGATTTGTCAAGCGCAAAGTCAGGATCCGATTCACCAATTTCCGATCAAGTCTGATGAGCAATCCTCGCAGACTGACCTGTCGGCTCAAGTTGACCATTCGACAGTCGGGTGTTGTACTTGGCTCTGATCTTGCCCCGATTACGTCGGACCAGTTTGCCATTGAATATCTCGAGTACAATGAAACAGATCCTGGGCTCGGGAAATGGTCAAACGAGCTTCGTGCTGAATGGCGTGGGGAGACTGTGCCCTTTGGGGCCGCCGAGAAGTCCTCTCGAGCTCTGGAAATTGAATGCGAGACGGGTATAATTGACCTTGAGCCTGAGCGGACGTATACTTTTGGCGACACCTTCTGCGGCGGCGGTGGTGTGTCTTGTGGTGCAAAGCAAGCCGGGCTGAAACTCAAATACGCCAACGATAGTGACGAGAAGGCCTTGTCAACATATTTGCTCAATCACAGTGATGTCGAGGCGGAATGTTCGGACTTCAATACCTTCGTCACAAACGACGCGAAGTTCCTACACGTGGATATCGCCCATGCCTCTCCTCCTTGCCAAACATTTTCGCCAGCACACACGGTCAACAGCTCTAGGGATGAAGCCAATTCCGCCTGCATTTTCTCGGGTGTTGATTTGGCTAGGGTCTCCAAGTGTCGAATTTTGACGCTTGAGGAAACTTCAGGGTTACCGACTAGGCATATCTTGACTTTCAACCGAATGGTGCTGAGCCTGGTAGAAATCGGGTTTTCTGTGCGCTGGTCTATCCTTGGCTGCGATCGATATGGAGTTCCGCAGGATAGGAAAAGGTTGATGATAATTGCTGCAGGGTAAGTGGGAACTGTGAAAATGATACCTTTGATTTCTATATCTGATATCTAACCCCTTGGTGTATATACAGACCTGGTGAAACGCTGCCTCATTATGCCGAGCCCACCCATGGTGACTCCCGTGCTGGTAGCAAGGTCCTCCCCCGAGCGACGATTGGTTCCACCATCAAGGACATTCCCGTCGGTGCCCCAGACCATAACCCAGATAGGGGCCTCGAGCGATGGCGTTTAACTCACCGAGAAGCATTTGAAGCGGAGAGCCTTGCGAAGACAATTACCTGCGGAGGAGGGGAGTTTAATTATCACCCGTCAGGAAAGAGGCCTTACACAGACCGAGAAATGGCGGTCCTGCAGACGTTTCCGATGAGTTATCGGTTCTCAGGAGTCTACACGCGGAAACAGATCGGCAATGCGGTGCCACCGTTGTTTGCAAAGGCGATTTATAGTGAAGTGGTGCGATCACTACGGGAGACCGACCGGGCAGAGGCACAGGGGAAGTTCCGTTAGGCCTGGGGGGCTGGGGGCTTGCCGATCACCATGTGAGCGCGGATCAGCCGAGGGTCCAGGTAGTGTGATAGAGACTCAAATATAAGGGCGAGTTTTTGAAATTTCTTCTTTCAATTGTGTTTGAGGTATAATCACTGTATAGGCACTCCGATTTTCGCCAGATTGATTTGTAGACTGGACCTGTAACTATGGAGTAATTGAGGGGATGGATGGGAGTGACAAGTGTCATATCCGATATTCGGAGCTGATGAGCATGAGTAGCAGATCAAATCCTAAGATATACGAAAAAGCTACAGCCATTGACCAATGGCCATGAATATGCAGCAATAATATGCCCTGAAGGAGAGAGCACGGTGTGGTAAAACCCCCTTTACCCGACAGTAACCGGGGCCCTCGGCCGGATGAAGTCAGCAACTTGTTCAGATCCTCGTACTTTTTCTCCCTTTCCCCAACATTCTTCCTTTGCTTTTTCTCTTTGTCTTCTCGAGCTTCTTTCATATTCTCGTAATCTTGGGTCTTTGAATTGATCCTATCCCTCCCTTTCTTGACAATGTCCCTGCCCGCAGTGAGACGCTTGACCCACTCGTCTCCCCGCACTTTGGCCCGCATCTCCAGACTGCCCACTTTGGCTTCTTCCATCAACATCGCTCCCCGAATTCCTGCCCGCACTTCACGCTTCTCAACCATGGCCGCCCGTCAGTCTGCCGCCCCGGCGGTTCCCTCCGACAAGCCATATGACACCGAAATCCAAGATATGGCGAGCTACATCCACGGCTACAAGGTGGATTCCGACTTGGCGGTAAGTAGCGCGCCCGCGCCTCGGTAAGACGGAGCTTCCGCTAAACTAGGAATTTCGATAGTTTGACACTGCCCGCCTGGTATTCCTCGACACTTTAGGCTGCGGTTTGGAGGCGCTCAAGTTCAAGGAGTGCGCCAAGCTCCTGGGCCCTGTCGTTGACGGCACTGTCGTCCCTAATGGTACTCGCGTTTTAGGTACTCCTTACCAGTTGGACCCTGTGAATGGAGCTTTCAACATTGGTGCTATGATCCGTTGGCTCGATTACAATGACTGCTGGCTGGCTGCTGAGTGGGGTCACCCCTCTGACAACCTCGGTGGTATTCTGGCTGTGGCCGACTGGATCTCGCGTACCAACCGCGCCGGTGGAAACCTTGGCAATGGTAAGATCTTGAAGATCCGCGATGTTTTGGAAGCCATGATCAAGGCCCACGAAATTCAGGGTGTTTTGGCCCTTGAGAACTCCTACAACAAGGTCGGCCTGGACCACGTTGTTTTGGTCAAGGTTGCGACCGCCGCTGTTGTTTCCAAGATGCTGGATCTCACCGAGCAACAGACGGCTGATGCTATCACCCAAGCTTGGGTTGACGGCCAGTCTCTCCGGACTTACCGCCACTCGCCCAACACCATGTCCCGCAAGTCGTGGGCCGCCGGTGATGCCTGCCAACGCGCTGTGAACTTGGTTCTCAAGGTTCAAAAGGGCGAGGGTGGTCTCCGCAGCGTTCTCACTGCCCCCACCTGGGGCTTCTACGATGTCCTGTTCAAGGGCAAAAAGTTCCAGTTCCAGCGCCCCTACGGCAGTTACGTCATGGAGAACGTTCTGTTCAAGGTTTCCTATCCCGGTAAGTAAACCCAAGGCTCCTGGAAAACAAGCCATGCTGATGAATTTCGATAGCCGAGTTCCATTCCCAGACTGCCATTGAGGCCGCTGAGAAGGTCAACGCCAAGCTTGCTTCCATGGGCAAGAGCGCCAAGGACATTAAGGAGATCACCAACCGTACACACGAGGCATGCATCCGCATCATTGACAAGCAGTTCAAGGAGATGGATAACTTCGCTGATCGCGACCACTGTGTGCAAGTAAGTACACCGAAATTCTAGAAGTTGTGCTTCGGCTAACCCTCCATCTAGTACATGGTTGCCACTATGCTCGTTTTCGGCCGCTTGACTGCCGCCGACTACGCGGACGGCTCGGAGGCTGCTACTTCCCCCCTGCTTGAGGACCTCCGCAAGCGCATCCGCTGTGTTGAGGACACCAAGTTTACCACCGACTACCACGACCCTACCAAGCGTACCATCCCCAATGCCCTGACTGTCACTTTGAACGACGGCACTGTGCTTGAGGAGATCTCTGTTGAGGCTCCTCTTGGTCACCGCCTCCGTCGTGAGGAGGCCAAGCCCGAGATTCTGTCCAAGTACAAGCGTCATATCGAGGCACACTTTGATCAGGCCCGCGTCGACGAGCTGCTGAAGGTGGGCTGGGACCGCTCTCAGCTGGAGAACTACGATGTCGACCAGTACGTCGACCTTTACGTCAAGGACAAGACCATTACACCTTCCAACTAAAGAAATGGATGGCCCAGTGCGCTTTGAAAGCGTCACTATTTGTATGATGAAACACATTTTATATACCGCAAAATTACATTGATTTTTAAGACTGCGTTTTCCATGGCATAATCTTCACCCAGAAGCACCTGATGTGCAGGTCGTTCCCAAATTTGAAGGAGTATTGGCACACAACACCTTAGCCAGCCCAGAGGGGGGTTTAACGGTATAGGAACTCACATGGACATCGCATGTCCCCTCAGATCCACAGTTCAGATTTCCCGTAACAGCATCATACTTCCCACTGGTCTTTCCGCTGAACTTATCAAAGACGATACCTGTCAAATCCGAATTTCCAGGGTTCTTGGCGCAGTACTCGCTATCCTCTCCATAACAGCTCTGGATCTGAATCGCATAGTCACACCCATCAACCGAGATATCTGTGAATGTGACATTGCTCACGGTTGAAACACCATGCTTTCCACCAGATGGGTAGGTCTTGATTCCGGCAGCCTTGGTCGAATTGATCATTGTTGCCCCAGATACATACACGTTCTTCACGAAATCATCAGAGCTTTTACCCAATGATCCAACAGACAATCCGTGGCTGCCGATGCAGGTAATGTCCGTGACAGTGACCCCGTCAGATCCTGGTTTGAACGCCACGCAGTCGTCATCGTTGCTCACGTTCACGTTCTTGATAGTGACGTCTGTGCTGGCGCCGATATCAAAGCCATCTGTGTTCTTAGGTTCATTGTCACTTTTCGACGTGGCGTCCATCTTGAGATTGCTAAAAGAAACTCTCTTGCTGTCTCCCTTGACGGAGTTGAAGACGTTGGGTGGGTTCTTTTGGCGCAAGTTCGAGATTTCAATATCCGAACCTCCGGTGATATAGAGGAGTGTTGGGCGGGCATAGCTGGTGTCTTTGGCAAACAGATCCCATCTATTCGAAATGTCAGCACATTGAAGAAATGAATTTGACGGATATACCATACGCATTCTGTCCATTGCCGTCAATGACTCCCTTGCCCGTCACCGATCGGATTTTGATACCATCGATGTTCTTGACATTGATCATCGCCGTGCGGCCTTTCCAGTAATCCGTCGACGAACTGAATTTCAGCAGTCCCTCGACTTGGAAGTCACACCCAGCGCAATCTGCGAAGTCGAGTACGCTGTTCAAATAATAGGTTGTCCCAACAGGGATGACAATAGTCCCCCCTTTTCCGCATGATGAAATTGCAGACGTGATAGCTGGCACATCGTCTGTAGACGAAGAGCCCCCTGCTTTTGGCGTGCAAGTAGCAGCGCGGGCACCAAGGGATTTCGTCGATTCAGGCAGCGCCAGGGCTCCCGCGAAGAGCGCGAAAAGTGTAAATGATTTTAGGCACATGGTTGTATTCCGTACTCAATTCACTTGTGCTTCCGGAAATTATGCAGCGGATACCTTTATATCTATTTCGAATGACAGTCTAAACATAGATGTTTCAGATCCGAACCGACACGGAGGATTTTCTAAGTGTGGAATAATTCACCACTCTCCCTATTCGAGGAACAATTCTCATGTGCTGATGATCTTTACTGAAACTGTCAAATCGATGCAGCGTTATTGTAAGCGAGCGCTGTCTCTTCTTTCCATAGATCGCCTGGTGCTCAAGTGGTGCGTGGGGAATTACCGGCGAAACCGACCTCGAATGAACAAAAAGAAATCAAGGCCCGGAAATATCTGCCTAAATTCAATAACTGCACTAGAGCAGCAAATGTGATCATTTATGGAAATATCCCGGGACAATCGGTCTCAACTATAGTTCCGGGACTGTGGAGTGGTGGAATCCGACCCTTGAAACACAACCGCAATGACAGGCTGAATCAGGAGCTCCGTTCCAAACACAGGAGTAGTTTAGCTATAATAACAGCTGTCAAACCGCATACCTATAGATCTAAACTTAATTACTGCACAGCACATCCTTTCCCAATGCATATTTGCAAATCGCTGCTCTCCGCCCTGTTCCTCGGCGCGGGTGTACTTGGTGCACCCACCGAGCTGGTCCGCCGCACCAGCAGAACCAGCGCGCCCTCCGGCTGTTTAACGGTCGGATCAAGCGGTAAATACACCACGATTGGCGCAGCGATCACTGCCCTCGGCTCCTCCTCAGAGGCAGCTTGTATTTATGTTGCGAGTGGCACATACAAAGAGCAGATCACCATCAACTATGCGGGTGCTTTGACAATCTATGGTCAGACTACTGATACAGGATCATACAAGAATAATGTCGTTACTATCACCCATACCATATCTTCACCGGAGGCTGGTAGTTTGGACAAGAGTGCTACTGTGAATGTGGTTTCTGATGGATTCAAGATGTATAACATCAATGTGGTGAACGGTTACGGAAAGGGGGTTCAAGCTGTTGCGTGAGTGTTCTATGCACTCTGATTCCGCTGAGATAGTGACTGATGAAACCAGACTTGTCGGAAATGCCGATAAACTCGGCTTCTACGGATGTCAATTCTCGGGATACCAGGATACTCTGTACGCCAAGGCAGGAACCCAGTACTATTCCAACTGCATGATTGAGGGTAAGAATTCTTCTCCACAGATCCAAGATTGCAGCCACTAATCATGCTCAGGAGCCGTTGACTACATCTTCGGAGATGCCTCCGCATGGTTTGGCGAATGTGATATCGTCTCGAACGGTCCCGGCGCCATTACAGCCAACTCGCGCCAGACAAGTACCGATTCAGCCTGGTATGCTATTGATCACTGTAACATCAAGGCTGCATCTGGAACCAGCATTGATGGAGATGTATATCTCGGACGTCCGTGGCGCGTTCTGTCTCGTGTGATCTACCAAAACTCCAAACTGGGTAGTTTGATCAATGCCAAGGGCTGGACCACCATGGCAGATGGTGCTACACCGTTCTACTATGAGTATAACAACTCTGGGGATGGCTCAGACACTTCGAAGCGCGAGTATATGACTTCCATCTCGGCTGGGGTGACCAAGAAGACTGTTCTCGGGAGCGATTATGGTGACTGGATTGACTCGAGCTATTAATCTAATCGCATTTGATAATGGGTTGATCATGCCTTTCAAAATTGAATTTGTTCATCAAGGCTCAGGCACCCCGGCCCAAATCAGACAGACATACTTAATTAATAAGGCAGCATCGGGGCTGGCCGCTCTGCCCCTTCGTAGGCTCTGCTGTTGGCAAGGAAACGCGTTGGGAGTTTTGGCGCGTCGGCAACAGAGACCACTCTTACCCCACTCCTTGATTCTGATCTTTGACCACTCTACAGAAATTTCGAGAGATTTTTTCAAGGTTGCTGCTATAAAAGGCACCATTCAAGCTACCTTCAATCTCCTCAAATCAGATACTCCGAAATCCCCACATAAACAGAGATAAGATGCACATGAAACCATCGGAGCGTCGTGAGATCCGCAAACCTTTGTCAAATCTCAACAACTAATGTGACTGCCGTTGAACATCATTTATTGGAATCTTCCTGGCTGAGCGAAGAAAAAATTAATCTACAATTGATCAGTCTGGAAGGAGAATTGTCAATCTTTATTCTTTCCTGATTTTCTCCACGAAAATCTGGGAGGTAGGATCGATGATGTACTTGTCTGATAAATTAAAATTCGAAGTAACGTAACAATTGCAATTAAATAAAGTAGAAAGACTATCATTACATATCCTCTAGGTCAAAACGCATGTGTAACTTGTGAACATCGGAATCAATGTTGAAAGTCACAATCCTGGAAATACGCTTTCTGCCTTGACCCCAAGCACACAGAACAAAGGCCCCAACGACTTTGCCAATTCCAGTGCCCAACAGAGCCTGAAACTCATGCGAGCTAGAGTTCCAAATGTGCTGTGTGCGAGATGGGTACTGCAGTCCTTGTGACTTGTACACCTTATGCCGGGCACAGTGAACGGTGTCTTTCTCATTGATGTTAGCCACAACCACCGATTTGAGGCTGTTCAAAGGGAATTCTAGCTGGTAGACTGCTTTGGTGAACTCGGAAATATATGGGTCATCGCTTCTTTTGGATCGGAAAATATCGTCAACAATAACCATGCCTGGTGCAATGCGTCCGATCCACCAGGTTGGTGCGCTTACATCACGTTGTGTGACAGAGACATTGTGAAAGGTAGAGTTAGTATTCCCAATTTGAAGAAAGGCTAGTAGTTTTGCATTTAGCTTTTCTTGTTTTGCCACGATCAAGTAGTCTCGGGACTTGTATGCAAGAGTGAAGACGGACTTTGGGTATGGGCAACCTGATTGACGACCCTCGATCCATCTCTGAAGAATGAGTCCTCTCTCTTCCCATGGTGGAGACGTGGAAGCCATTTTGCTTGGGGGCAAAATTTCGGGCGAATGATAGTGAAGCTGGTTTCTACTTTAGAACAAGAACTTAGCTATCAGCCAAAAAAGTTAGTGTTTTTGAAGGTTCTTTCAAATGAGACAATTTGATGGTATGGATCATTTCGAGGGAGGATTATAGGCGCCTTTTATAAATCCCAATGCTTGAAGAGACAAGACTACTTGAATGAAATGCCATTGAGAATTTTATCAATGCCCAGGTACTTTCTGAAAGCATGACAAGCTATTATTGTACATCATAAAGGGAAAGAAAGGGTTTCATGTCAAATTTATGCGAGTGAAAGGGAATCAAAGGAAAGAAACCGTGAAAAATGATTGGCCAAGAGAAAGACCTGGACCAAAAAAAATCAAGTTCGATGCAAGGTATTGAAAAGAATTTCAAGCGTGAAAGAAATGAAGCCTTAGCAAAGCAGCAACACATGCTCACCTGGGCACTTGGGTGGAAGGTGGGAACAGAAAAGAACAACCATAACAACAAGCCGGCTGATAATTTGTCTGCGCACTGAGATTTTACGTGGAGCTCATGATCAAAAGATACTGGATTTCAAATGTTCGTTTGTAACTTGGGTTCGGAAGCCCATTAATTTGAATATTAACTGGTAGTGACAGGTTTGGTTGAAAACAAACTCAAAGAGGAAAGCTCTCGGGTTGACGCATTGTGCCGCGAAGACAGAGTGACGGAGGTCGAAGTTCTCCTGTCCCTCTGGATGTAGCAGAAAATCACTACTTCTTCTTCTGCATGATGTCCACAAACACGTGTCCGAGAGGTCCTTCCTCTGCACTCCATCCCCCATGCTCGATTCTATACTTGTCACTACTGTCCAACGTCTCAACCAAGTTGACGTATTTGCCGCCTCTGTTTTCCCAATGGATCTCGCAGATCTTGGCATCATCATGAAATAAGTCAAGGCGACCCTCGCTGCCCCGACGGCTCTGGGCACCAATTTCTCCAACACCGTTAGGCGAGATCACGATTTCGTCGATCTCCTCCTCAGTGAGGGACTTGCGGCGGTCATTGACGTCGTAGAACTCACCGCTATGGCATATTAGTATAGAGGTAGAGTAGCATCAACACAAGGATTCTTTTACCCTTCGATGACAGTGTTCTGAACCAAAACGTCGCCGTTCTCCAGGTGGCCACGAATGTGGAACGAGACCCACTGGGAGTTGTAATTGTTCATGTCGTTCATGTTGAAAAGATTTGAGTAGACTTCAGGATGATTGAATAATGCTTCGAAGCACAAAGAGCTGACGGTTCTTTATATAATACCCCACGAATCGCCCGTAGTGATGTAATCCATTTGACCAACTGGGATGTTGTGGTGACAATCGTATGATGCCATTGGCCCACGTCAACTCAAACCACGGGACGACCCTTGCTCGCTTTTGCGGGGAAAATCTGCATGCTCGTATCCTCCTGAAGTCCCATACTTGAGTATGCTGTACTTAAGTATAATCGATACTTCTATAAGGAAGAGCGTGCGACTCTGATAACGCGAATTAAATCACTTGAACCATGCGTTGTTGTGGATTAATTGTAGGGAGGGTGGCAACACCCGTGGACAACGCCATCCGCAACAGCCATTTTCCAACATCGGTAGTATGTACATCATCCAATCATAGGGTTCAATTTGCGCTGAGATGCGTAATACTCCTACAGAATGGATTCCCCGCTCTTGAAAGACGCAACACCTGATCACCTCCTCAAACACTTCAAACAAATATTCGTGGACTAAACCCTGATAGGCTGTTGAACCGGATTAGCCTCGTGTGTAGCAATAGAAAGTCGATTTCTCAAAGGGCCGAACACAAACATTAATTCAAGCGGAAATATCACACGGAAGCGAGCCACAGCAGTACCCGTGACCAGCGTCAAAAGCGCCCAAGAAGTCAATATTATGACATCCATCACTCGTTCTCCAAACTTTGGTCGAAAATTGGTAGTTACCCGCACTGGTCTCCTGGAAGCTGCACATCTGTTAGTCATCATGCATGGCCAAGATTTAGGTCGTAGATCATCTTACTAGACGCCGCACTGAGTGGTTGTGCAGGCGTTGAAACCACCATAAATCCAACCAACATAGGTAGACCCAGTGTTGTAATCTGTTAAGCGAAGCTCTTGGGTGATACTGCCACCTTCGCCTGGATTGTAGACCCCAGCGCTCATTTGACCATACCAAGCAGCTGCCTGGCCGGCAAGACCAAGAGCACCAAGAGCGAAAGGAAGCTTCATTTTGATTCAATGAGATGAATGCGAATGACGAGAAAGAAAATCGAAGGACGATGCTGGGCTGCAATGTCTCCTTGAGGGCTTCTCGGCCTATTTATGTCAGTTTCAGTTGCCCAAGTGGTAAGGGCCATTGATTTGTGTCGCATGGGCTAGGCTACTGTTTTTTTTTTTTTTTTTTTTTTGCAGGACATATTGATTGAGCTCATAGAAAATATCGAAATTTAGGCTTAATACAAACTAGCTTGAAATCACGGAAGAATTATGTCTATACTGGCTGACTCCGAGTAATATCCACATCCCTGTTACCTTGATAGACGAGACAAGCTTCGATAGAAGCCTAGTGGGTACATGTATGGTAATTTCTTTTCAACATGTCTCCTATCATAGAGCTTGAAGTATTCTGTGATTCAAGCATAAACAAAACACACGATATGCTGTCAATTCACGATCACTTGCGCAGTGATCACTTAGGATGTATTGACAACCTTGGACGTTTCTTTTGAGACTATAGCAACTAAAGCAGAGAAGCATGTGAAAGCTGCGATCGTACTGAACTGTGTCCTGATGGTAAGACATGCAGGGTCCTAATCTCCGCCCGCATATTATAGTGCAAGCTAGTGATACAGCACCCTAATGTTGCAGAAGGTACTATGTATAGGGTGCAATGACTACAGACCACTTGCTTCCTTGGGTAATGTGTTTACTTAGATAGTCTCACTTTTTACCGCAAAGAATCTATCGATGTGACTGAATTGGCAAAATACAGGTTTCGTTTGATTAAGTTAACTGCAAAGCTGTTATGGAAAAAGCCGTAAACTCATACGGCAGTTTTTATCTTGGGTTGCTGTCGACTCGAGGGTGAAGTTTGCACCTGACTCAGAACATAATCGACTGTATTCGTGAAAATTTCTCAGACAATCGTTATCTGGAAGGACAGAACTTTAGGGGTGAATTAAAAATGCGTAGAGTCCAAGAAAACGCCTTCGAGAAGTACTATCAGCGCCGAGTGCAGCAACTATCACTCCCCTTCATTTATTCTAAAGTTGCACAGTGATAACTGGCAGATCCACTAAACAACCAATCGAATGGACCCATATTCTACTATGAGTTAGTAACTGCAGCCTAAGCCTAAAAGAAAGACGCTTTATGCAACAAGATATAAGGGCAACATGAACCGACAACCTATGATAGGCTGCGACACCCATTCATTTAAGCCTTCCAACGGCAAGTCTTAAAATCAATAAGCCTTGCATTTCGGCCTGCCGGGAATGTAACATGGTGATATCGATCAATATTCATGGGATTTTTATTCCAAAATATCTATATTGGGGAGAGCGTTGTTGGACAGCCTTGGAACTCTCCTTGGTCAAGTGCGAAAGCAAAAGGCTTTGGAAAGGCTCGCGTGTTTACTGAGATAGATAGAGAATGAATTCGTCGCTCATCATGTAGGCATGTGATTGTAGCATACCTAGGGAGTTACCATAAACTGGGATACCTGCTATGGGATGTTGACGCGCACTTGGTACGCTCGCATCTCCTAACGTTGGACAGCTCAAAGTCCCTGTTGCAATCGTCCACGCGTGTATTTCAACTTCTCGTACCTTGAGACCATTGCCTTCATTAGGCGAGCAGCTTGCACACATTCCCTGAACCTGGGCGTAGTGCGACGCGTGATGATCAAACTGGGGCGATGCGGAACATGCTTCCCAAAGAAGAAGTCCGCCCGCAGTTCTTGGCAAGCGCGGATGGTCCGAGTTAGGCGATTTATCCCGAATAGGGACTGTACCAACTATGTCAACTTTGATGGCTCAGTAACCTGTCGCTCGAGAGTAGGCCTTTTATTCAAAGCCCAATATCCTGATAAAACAGATGCAGGTGGAAAAAGAGGATTGTCTCTGTGGAACAAATAATTGAGTGTCATTGATTCCAACTCAACATGCACGCGTGGCTGAACCCATATCCGCAGAAGCAGTGAGACAGCGTACCTAGAAGATGTGAAATTAGACATTGTATCAGAGTGGTACTCACCGATCAAGCGGATCAGTAACTCCTTTCCCTAATCCACAGGGGAGAACCAGTCACCGCTTCCTGCGCGTTACCTGCATCTTAAAAGGCGGGTATGGCTCCTTATGGCTTGAGAGCATTGATATGTGCCACGGAACAGGGTGTGCTGAAGGTTGACAAAAACAAGAAAGCAGCTCTGATTGCAGCTTGGGCGTCACTGACTCCTCGACTCGCGGAGTTAGCAGGCGAGGTCGAGAAAAAGCAACAAAAGGTAAGACAAAAAGACAAGAGAAGAGCGTGCCCTCATGAACTGGAGAGGTTTGCTATCTTGGTCATCATCCCAGACAGTAACAGCACTTGAAAAAACAATGAGCTTAAAAATCCCGCGGCAGCCGCGAAACCAAGAACTATGAGCACAGCGCATGGGGCGCCGAGGAAGGAGAAAAAGAAAAAGCCCGTGAAGATTTGAGTAGTTGAGCTCGCACCCTGCATTGCCAACGCAGTAGATTTCTCATCTTGGCACTGCATTGACAATAGATTTTGCAACGATTGAGTGCATGAGAGACTTCGGCTTTGGGCTCATCGTAATAAATAGACTGGGCACCGATATAGCTCATAGTCGGGAATTGAATCATTGAACAATTGCCCAGTAACACTTTTGATTGGGCATGTCGAGACAGATTTCATCCAACCATCAAGGTAGTTATTGATTTCCTTGTCGACAGTCCGTGCCGACTTGCGGCTAAATCCGGAGAGCAAATGAAGAACGTAGCGCTTCATGCTCGTTATAATCCCAAGTTTATTGACTGCGGGTCATGCACACCGTACTCAGTAGATTCCGCAGATGGAGGCCATATTTTCCAAGATTGAACTGTAGTGAACCGTAACAAGTTTGAAGTTCGTACCAAGAGGACCACGGGCCCCGCGGTGGGCGAAGGGAACGAGTTTCCCTATAGAGAAGGTTAGGCGCGTCGCTGTCAACTCAAGTTGTGCTCTAATACATGCCACATACATACCGACCTGTTCGATAGATCCAAGAAAATGCAGGTCGTTCGGCTCAGTAGGATGTCTGGTGCATGCATTCTCGTGTCAATCGCCTCAATGATAGCCAAGACATGAGCTCATGCGGAGTTGCATGCATCTATACGGATACTCGCGCAAAGTGAAGAGAAACGCTGTTTAGGTCGTATTGGATATCTTAGAAGCAAGGCTATGGATGAGGGGAAAAGCATGAGAGAAGTGAGAAAACGCCGATAGTGAAGCAGATGACCAAACCCCCGAGACTGGGAATCGATAGTATTGCCGATGGCAAGTCTCCAAACAATAAGAAGCCAAGAAAAAGGGTCCTGGATTCCGGAAATTATCCTCGTGCTTCGTCTGGCGAATACGAAGCTTGGCAGATCGGGCACTTATACCGACGGTACTCGAACCAAGACTTGAGACACTCGGAGTGAAAGGCATGCTTGCAACGATTCAGGACAAGGACCTCGCTCGGTGGAGCATGGTGTGCCCCGCATGTGCAGGGTTGTTGATTATGCGCGTGGGCTAGAACGGCAGGGTCGGGACAGGCAAGGTGTTGGGATGACGCCAGGGAACATAGGCAGATTGCACTGGGAGGATTGATTTGTCAGTACAATTATTCTAGAAGGAGGATCCGATTCGACTCTGTCGTATCTTTCGCTTTCCAGGAACGAAGAATATTGGCATTAGGAGGAGACGGGCGAGACTGTTTTTGCCCAGACCCTCGAGCCGTGTGGACAAGAGGTCGCCGATCCCCATAGGGCGGAGGGGCCAGTGCCCAGCCCTAGAGTCCCCGCAATACATCATCGAGCCGCGCCAAGAGACGAGAGATGGGGGCCGGAATCGGAGACCGGGTGGAATGAGAAACATCCGACTCACCAAAGTTCTTGGCCATATCGCTGGGCGTGGGCCGGACTGTTTTGCTCTTCCAGCCATCGATCGACGGAAACTGGTTGTCCCAGGACGTTCTGCATCGGTACCTGATAGATGGGCGGAAGCACCTGGGTCTCGCTCATGGCTTGCATTGCTGCACGGCGTCGATGATGCCACATGATCATGCTAAGAGAACACAGTGAATCAGTGATCAGCACGTCAGAACTTCGAGAACATTTCGCATGCATGAAGCGGGGGCCAAGCCACGTCCGTGCAGTTACTCACATCGGAATTGCGCTGATCAGCGAAAACAGGGCGACAGCCCCAATCACAACCCCAATTATCTCCCCTCGCGGCATCGAATCGTCGTCCATGAGTGGAGGGGCATGGACACTGGGTCCAAGCGATATGGATACGAGATAAAATGCGTCCAAATAAAATAGAGGGGAAAAAAAAGAAGACAAAAAACCAGAGAGGAGAATCGAGGTATCGGCCAATGAGGTTCAAAGGGTCCAATAAGAATCAAAGGAGTAGGATGGTGCAACCTGAATCGGATCACTCGGGTCAACAAGGTCGATAATGTCAATTGTGTATTCAGGCACCGTGTACCCAGTAAATCTGCCCATTTCCTGAGGCAGCAATCATAAAGCAATTCCTCCTTTCATAATTCCCCCGGAGAAAAAGTGAGCGGATTTGAAGCGGAGGGAAACTCTCGGACCTCGGCCTGCCAAGAGGTCCCAAGAGCCAAGAGCCAAGACGCCAAGCAACCAAACGGAATCAACCAGAAACTGAGAGGCGACCTGTCGTGCCAAGAAACTCCCGCACCAATCAAACACCACTGTTTGTCGCGTGGCCGCCGCCGAGACATAGCGCCGAGAGTCGTTTGCGTCATCAGCCAACAGGTAGAAAGTAAGATTAATGCGCCAAGGTTAGTCCGCCCGATAGCGACAGCAAGTAATGGGCTGTGATTGGCGACACGAGCAGTGGTCATGTTGGTTCCCCAGACTTCACTTCCCTGGGTGATTGCAACCGAACTACTCCCAGCCCGATTACCCGGTCGCGTTTTCGCCATCGAGATGGTTCCAGACATTATTTATACTCCAAGACATCCCCCCAGAATAGACGCCGAAGCTTGAAGTTAAAAAGTATACAAAGAACTACTTAGGTAATTCTGGTGTATGGACTCACATTCTCTTGCGGATACCTTCTACATGACGCCTCCATAGAGCCTCATAGAAAGTACTTTATTCGACAACACAACACAACACAAACTAGAACACCACACCTTTACGATATGTCGCAGGAAAGAGAGAAAGGCTCTCCTGCCGACACTAACCAACAACCCCTCTCCCAGCCGGCTCATAGTCTCTCATTCGAAGATGTCATCACCGAACTTGGCACCAACTCCGATGACGGGCTGACCTCCGCGGATGTCAAACAGCGGTTGGAGAAATATGGCGAGAACATGCTCGAAGGAGATGAGGGTGTTTCCCTTGCCAAGATTGTCATCCGGCAGATCGCCAATGCCATGATGCTGGTGAGTCCCCATAAGGCGAATGATGAATGACATCACTAACTATGACAGGTCCTGATTATTGCCATGGCGGTTAGTTTCGGCATCCAGTCATGGATCGAAGGTGGTTTCATTGCTGCCGTCATCGGATTGAACATCGTGGTGGGAGTATACCAGGACTATGCTGCGGAGAAAACTATGGATTCATTGCGATCACTCAGCTCTCCAACGGGTGTAGTCTCTCGTGATGGCAAGACTGCGACCGTTGCAGCAAACGAAATTGTTCCTGGTGACATGGTGGAATTAAAAGTCGGAGACACTGTTCCCGCCGATGTCCGGTATGTAGCTTTGTACCCTGACGTATTCCTCCTGGAAGATCTAACAAATCAATAGGTTGGTTGAAGCATTCAACTTCGAAACCGACGAAGCACTCTTAACTGGCGAGTCTCTGCCAGTACAGAAAGAAGCCGAAAGCATCTTCGATATCGAAACAGGCCCAGGAGACAGACTGAACATTGCTTACAGTTCCTCAACCGTAACCCGAGGACGAGCCCGCGGTGTCGTTGTGGGAACTGGAATGCGCACGGAAATTGGAGCCATTGCGCAGGCCCTACGCGGAACAGACTCTAGACGTCGACCCGTCAAGCGTGGACCTGAAGGCGAGACAAAGAAGAGATGGTACGTCCAGGCCTGGACTTTGACGACCACGGATGCCATCGGTCGGTTCTTGGGCACAAATGTCGGCACACCGCTGCAGCGCAAGCTCTCCAAACTGGCCCTCCTTCTTTTTGCTATTGCTGTGATTTTCGCTATTGTCGTTGCAGGTTCAAACAACTGGCGCGGGGATAGCGAAGTCATCATTTATGCGGTCGCCACCGGTCTGGCTATGATTCCAGCCTGTTTGGTAGTTGTCCTGACCATCACTATGGCCGTTGGCACGAAGCAAATGGTGAAGCGAAATGTCATTGTGCGAAAACTCGACTCTCTGGAGGCTCTCGGTGCCGTCACCAACATCTGTTCCGATAAGACTGGTACTCTCACACAAGGCCGCATGGTCGCCAAACGAGCTTGGATTCCGTCTCTGGGTACATACTCTGTCGGTGCCTCCAATGAGCCTCTGAACCCCCGCGATGGCGATCTGAGCCTTGTTCCCGAACCCCCAATCCAGGTTGGACAAGACAATCTTGGCCAGGTTGCATCACCGGACGATCTTCTGAAAGATAACGATACTCTGATGGACTACCTTGATGTTGCCTCCATGGCCAACCTGGCCCATATCCACGAGACAGCCAATGACGGATGGCAAGCTCGAGGTGAGCCAACTGACATCGCTATTCAAGTCTTCGCCTCTCGATTCAACTGGGGTTTGGACCGTTGGACCAAAGGCGAGAAGCCAACATGGGCTCAGAAGGCGGAGTACCCCTTCGATTCCAGTGTTAAGAAGATGTCCGTTATCTTCGCCAAACGTCAAGAGCACTCAGAGAAAAAGCGTGAGATGATCTTCACCAAAGGCGCCGTCGAGCGCGTTCTGGAAGCTTGCACCACCATCAAATGGAAGCCTAACTCTGAGCCTGTCCCTATTGATGACGACATCAAGGACGAGATTTTGAACAACATGGAGGCTCTGGCCAAAGAGGGACTGCGAGTCCTCGCCTTGGCCGGTCGGGAAAACACTTCACCGGCACCAGAGGGTGGCGATCCTCTCCCCCGAGAGGAGGTTGAGAAAAATCTGTCATTCTACGGACTCATTGGTCTTTACGACCCGCCTCGCCCCGAGACAGCTGGCGCTATTGCTCAATGTTACAAAGCCGGTATTTCGGTGCACATGGTAACTGGTGACCACCCGGGTACTGCGCGAGCTATCGCTGCGCAAGTTGGAATCATCCCTGCGAATATGGATATGATTGCCAAGGATGTCGCTGATGCCATGGTCATGACAGCCTCCGAGTTTGACAGGCTGACCGAAGATGAAATCGACAACCTGCCCACGCTCCCATTGGTCATTGCTCGCTGTGCTCCCAACACCAAGGTCCGTATGATTGATGCTCTCCATCGCCGTGGTCGGTTTGTTGCTATGACTGGTGATGGTGTCAACGACTCACCGTCGCTTAAGCGTGCCGATGTCGGTATTGCCATGGGCCAGAATGGCTCTGATGTGGCTAAAGACGCCTCCGAGTTGGTTCTTTCTGATGACAACTTTGCCTCTATCATCAACGGCATTGAAGAAGGCCGTCGTATCTTCGACAACATCCAGAAGTTTGTTTTGCATCTTCTGGCTGAAAACGTTGCTTTGGCTTTGACTTTGCTCATTGGTCTTGCATTCAAGGATGATAGCAACCAGTCTGTCTTCCCCATTGCCCCCGTTGAAATCATCTGGATTATCATGATTACCTCCGGCCTTCCCGACATGGGACTCGGAATGGAGATTGCCGCCCCGGAAGTGATGGACCGCCCACCCCAAAGTGTATGTTTCCCCTTGATCCAATTGACTTCGACGCAACATACTAACAACCCAACAGAAGCAAGGTATCTTCACCTGGGAGATCATCATCGACACTCTTGTCTACGGTGTCTGGATGGCCGCTCTGTGTCTGTCAGCCTTTGCTCTCGTGATGTTCCGATGGGGTGATGGAAATCTTGCCACCGGCTGTAACACTCAGTACAACGACCCGACAAAGCCCTATACTTGCGACACTGTTTTCCGCGCCCGTGCGACAACCTTCACCTGCATGACTTGGTTTGCCCTCTTCCTCGCCTGGGAAATGATGAATCTCCGCCGCAGCTTTTTCCAAATGCAACCCGACTCCAAGCGCTACTTCACGCAATGGATGCATGACATCTGGCGCAACAAGTTCCTCTTCTTCGGAATCATGACTGGTTTCGTCCTCGCTTTCCCCATCCTGTACATCCCAGTCATCAACCACAAGGTCTTCAAGCACAGCAGTATCTCCTGGGAGTGGGGTATTGTCTTTGTCGAGACAGTGCTGTTCTTCCTTGGTATTGAGAGCTGGAAGTGGTGCAAGCGGGTCTACTTCCGTCGTCAGGCGCGCAAGGCTGCAGAGAAGGGCGACCAGCCTGGCGGTGAGCGCCGCGGGCTTAGAGACTTCAGCCGGTACAACACCATGGATCGGTCGGACACCCAGGCCAGTGACATGAAGGTTGAACAATCTATGGTGTAATTTTGCGATCATTTTAGCATTGCTTTGGTTAGATCAAACATAACTTGCATTCGAAGATCGCGAGCGATTTTCATTCTTATTAGACAGAAACCGAATGACATGACTTTACTATTTCACATCGATTGCAGCGGGTTATCTGGAGCATGGTGCCACTAAGTTTCTTCTAAAGTTGGGTACTACTTAGGGATCGCTTACCCTTTTGATTACCGCATTGGGTTGCATGAGACTCGGGCGGCGATGTAAGATCCCACAGCGGAGCGCATAGCGCCGATATCATCGTCCACCAATGGGGCATTATTACTTACACGACCAATGTAACCATAACCCACAAGATAAGGGTACGCTGAAGGAGGTCATTTGTGTATAAAGAGTTCATCAGCTCACGCAGGTCGCTCCACGCGTGCCATGATGGGGCCAGAATTAGCTGTCGCTATGTTAGTTTTGGGGCGAAGTGAGATAAACTGGGAAATCTCACAATGTATTTCACAAGCTTGGCACCTGAGATGTCTTCGGCCAGCGTATCGGCAAAGTTCGACAGGATTGCGACATATAACAGATCGAGGAACAGTTCGAATCGCCCGGCTTGGCGCTCACCGTCCTGGCGGCGCATCAACTTCCCGTCTTCAAACCATTGCAATGCACGAGGCTGACTGAAGAGAAAACGAGGGTTAGAGTGGTTCTCGCGTTCTTCCACCGCTGAGACTGACATGGTTGGAGAAAGAAACACGTCGAGCAAGGGGCCGAAAAAAACTTAAGGCTGATCCCGCCCCACCGTTCGTAGCTTAATCGGATCTACGGAGTACGCGACCTAGGGGGTACTATTGCCGCGAGCAATTTGCACCTACAGAATATGCCAGGAAATTGCAATTTTACAACATAGTCCAAGATTGATGAAACGATGATTTTTTTAAAAAAAATTTCTGTTTTCTGCTTTGTTCGCCATTGAACCGAGTCTTGGTCAATCTTCTCCGCGCAACCACAACTCCCATTCTTTTCTTTTTCTTGTAGATCCCCCAGAAGTCCTGGAGCATTCAAGATGTGCTCCCCTGATGCCCCGCCAGCAACTTTGACGGTTTGACAACGCCGAAACCCGGCAGAGAATGGAGCATTCAAGATGCGTTACCCTGATGCCCCGCCAGCAACTTTGACGGTCTGACAACGCCGAGACCCGGCAGAGAATGGAGCATTCAAGATGTGCTCCCCTGATGCCCCGCCAGCAACTTTGACGGTTTGACAACGCCGAGACCCGGCAGCCACTGGAGCATTCAAGATGCCCCTCCCCCCTGTGATTGATGATGCCGAGACCCGGCAGAGAATGGAGCATTCAAGATGCAATTCGTCTCGATGCTTCCCCGCAGCAAGCTTGAAGGATTTGTGGTGGGAACTCCCGTGGACGATGGAGCATTCAAGATGCCATTCCCCCCTGTGATTGACGGTGCCAAGACCCGGCAGAGAATGGAGCATTCAAGATGCAATTCGTCTCGATGCTTCCCCGCAGCAAGCGTGAAGGATTTGTGGTGACGTTTCCTTTGGTGTATTCATAATGAAGAAGGTGTATCCCACCGATGATGACGAATGCACAACCGACGGCGAAATTTGACGACAGCGCAACCCGCTGGGAGATGCCAATCTGGCCGTTTCCGGGCTTCGTGGGCCGAATCACATGCACGCGCGACGCTCTAAAAAAAAGGTTAGTAATGAGAATGTAGGTGTAGGGAACACAATGCCTTACGTGCAATGGTGGATGAAGTCTAGGATTTGTTAGCTCAGGCCGTCAACAGGAAACACATCGACGACGTACCCATGCGAGACGCTGATAAATGAAGTTGAATTTCCCAAAGCACCGCTCGATGGTCAAGGAATTCCTTCCAACGCCTTACCCCCAGATGGCCTGAGGATAAGGCGTTGGAAGGCTTTGTTGTTTCCTTTTCCCCACTGTCTCCTCCCCCCAGCCACCCTGGGTGGTTCGAGCCATTTTCTTTTGGCGTTTCCCTGCCTAGCCTTTTGGCGGAGACAACAGCGACTCGCTCAGTCTCACTCTTCAAGACATTGTATTCTATTCCATAGGAACCGGCATTGCCTGGTAGATTGGTGATTGTGTTTGGGCTCCAAACAGCATGCATGCCATCAATGATGCATCAACGAAACAAGGTGTGTTGCTTTTCCCTCCATTGCTTCGAGTTACCACGCTTTCGCCCAAAACTTGTAAATTCTCAATCGGCGTATCGAAGGTCGGTCACATAGACATGCACAACAGCCTTTCCTGGGCTGACACTAATGGTGCAATGGCACGCATCTGGCTGCCAATGACCAGCATGGAAGGATGGCACGAGAAGCAGCGCCAAAATCACGGTTGCTGCCTGTATGATGATGTCGTATGCCGATCATCTATCTGGGTGGCGGATGCGGCGATGAAGAAAATCCCTCAAACCGAAATTGTCAAGATGGTCTCCTTGAAACTTTTCGTACTTGCGCCGAGATTGTGATCGGTGATCGGGGACTTAGGTAGTAGCTTCGTGGCGGTGCTTCCTCTTTCGTCCATGTGTGTTAGATGACGATTGGTGATGAACCAGATCGTTGGAGTATATTCACTGGTGCAACAACGAGGGAAGAGGTCACGAGGACCCCTTTGTGGTGTTTGAAAAGGGACGTGTGGCAAGGCCTAGTGTGGGCATGGCATGGAGTCACGGAGATTTGGGGACTCGGAAATTAGGGCAAGGTTTTCGTCCTGTAGGTGTGACTTCATCAGACGGGTGAGCTCAGCGGGTGCCCAATTTGCCTGAAGGATGACTGCCATGCTTCCATACTCATGTTAGTTTGATCGAGCGTCCTTGAGTGAAATTCGGGGTATCAACTTACCTTGGATACGGTTATTGGCCTCGTAGAATAGTTCGGCATGAACAATGCGCAAGGGTTCCTCCTGTGCGGGGTAATATCAAAGATGAACCACTCTGGCAGTCTTTTCTTTTTGTTGCCCACATCTCCCTCATTTGAGAATAGGAGTAGCGGTCCTTTTTGCAGCGTTAGAAAATCCCGTCATAAACGATATCATCAAGGGACAACTCGGTCTGACATACCATATAGAGCGTGACCGATGAGCTAGTATCAAGTCGCGAAGGTCATGACCATTTCTTCTATGACTGGGGAAAAGACCACGCGTGTGTCCAACAGTCATTTTCAAAAGGATCGAACATCCCCTGGTGATAGTTAGTTAGTGATGATGTTTCACGTGTTTGTGATGCAAGGAGTGGGGAAGTGAGTTACTCACAACAACAACGACGAAAAACAGTAAGAAGACCAGGCAGCGCATGTTTATCCAAACGCGTGGAGAAAGTAGTTGAGAGGGTTCCTCTTGGCACCCATACTGATTCGAGCGAGACTGCTGTCGTCGGCATGGAAACACGTAGATCCATGATCAGCCGCGTCTATAAAATGGAAATATCAGACAGTGGTTGAATAGAAGGTTGAGGTTTCACAGGAGACACGTACCTTCACTTGTCTGAGGATATGATGGGGAAGAAACCAACAGTGTTGTCGGGGGAGTAGAGGATAGAACCCCGATGATGATGAGCGGACCCCTTGGATGAAGAGGGATGATAGAAGATGATATCACGTCTTTCAGGACAAGAGTGGATTGCTTGATGGGGATAGACGCGAAGGCGTCGAGAAGACAACAGATGCGGGAGAAGACAACAGATGCGGGGGAAAAGCACTAGATAGTTGAAGTTGACGCGTAAGGACAGAGAGGCCTTGAACACCAAGAAACCATCTAGGATACCGATTCAAAAGATGAAGACTCAAGAATACAAGTAGTGTTGCGGATGTGTAGAGGAGAGAGTGTAGTGTAGAGGGAGTGTTTTGAAAAGGAGGAGTGTTGGGAAAAGGAAGAGAGAAGTGAAGTGTAAAAGGAGGAGGTAGCTTCAAAACCTGGTCGAGGGGGCAAAGAACATACCCCACGACTGGTACAAACTTCACTACAGGTCTTAGTTGCAAAACCTCGTGGCCAACTCATGGAAGAATCCGATGCGCGGTCTCGATAATGAAGGGTAGACACGAGGGCCATAGGCCTGTGTTAATCTTAGTGAGATTGTATCGGATATTGCGAACCTGAAGTCTATTATCAAAGGGGATGCGCACCTTGTAGTTCTGAGAGCATAATAAAGTCACAAAACCGTTGATGTCGTATTTAGCTAGCTTTGTCTATGTACTTCGAGGCTTATACTTAATAACTTTTCATAACTTCGATATTTTTGTAGAGCTTTGGTCCAGCCAAGATTGGATTGTCTTGGCCAATTCATCAATTTCGGCCTCCGTATTCCCCGAATGTAAACACACCCGCACTCGTTCCTTGCCTTCGGGGATAGTGGGCGGCATTATGGCACGCACCACAAAGCCCTTTGCCTGACAGAAACTCGCTAGTTGCCGTGGTTGCGAGGTTCGAAGCGAGATGATTGGAGACGTGGGGAAGTGGTCTACTTCGAACATAACTGATTCAGCAGTGTGCAGAGCAGCCAGCTGTTGTCGAAGATGTCTTATCAACTGCTGGAGTCGGCGTTGTAACTATGGCAATGGTGAGCTAACCCATTTGAAACAATTATACCTTTGTGATAAACGTACTGATTCGGTTTCACCTGTCTGCAGGAGCTCATACGTCGCGCGAATGGACGCCAGGAAGGGGAATCCCAGTGCCGTCGTGTATATCAAGCTCCGCGCATAGTTGATGAGATATTCTCTCGTCTCAGGGCCACAGAGGACCATTGCTATACACCAATCAGCGATACACTTCTTGTTTCACAACCTGGGTGCGAAAAACAAACCTCCGTGGCTCGCAAGCGCCTTGCCAAAAGTGTGTACACGGATCAACATTCGATCTTGCACACCGAGCTCCTGGATCACGCCCGCGCCCTTTGGTCCAAAGACGCCCGTCGAGTGTGCTTCATCCACATAGAAATACCCGTTACCACGAGGAAGCAGGTCGTCGACGACCGCAATGAATTCCTTTATGGGAGCCACGTCGCCATCCATACTATAAATGGACTCAACAACCACAAATACATTCCGCGACCCGGCCGCGATCTTCGGATCTTCAGCCATCTGCGCCAGCAAGACCTCCCTCAGTCCCGCCGCCGAGCTATGCGCAAACATTTTCCGAGGTCCCGCCCGCGAGAGCCGCATACCTTCGTGAGCGCTTGCGTGAATGAGTTCATCATACAAAATTACATCGCCGGGTTGTGGAATGCTGGAGAGCACACCGACATTGGCATCATACCCAGAATTGAACAACAGCGCTGTCGGGGCCTGGTGGAAGTCTGCGACGAATCTCTCCAGGTCCTCCGCGTATGCAGAATTCCCGTCCAGCAACCGGGAACCTCCACTGGCAAAGGGAAAGGATGGCGGGGTGTTGTTCAACAGCGCAAGAAACCGTTCACGGTATGCGGAAGATGTTGATAGGGACAGAAAATCATTGGAAGAGAAGTCCACGGCTGTCCGGGGCAGCACAGTCAGCCTCCGACGGGCAGATTTAGCTTCCCGGTGCGCCAATGCGGCGGAGAATGAGTCAACGAGTGTCATGGATGCTGGCGACAACGACGTCTGCGCTGTGGAGTTGATGGTATGTTTACTGATGCGAGTTGGCACTGACTCGGCACGCGTTTCTGCAGATGTGTTCCTGGTCCCTGGTTCCTGGTTCCCGAGACCAATGATCATCCCGCACTTAAATTGACACTTCAATTGGCAGTTCCTCTGCGAACTGACTTGATGTCGTGAGCTTGTCACTTGCGACCGAAGTTTCTTCACTTCCGATGCAAAAAGGCCCCGACTAGTACACGGTATCAATCCCAAGATCGGCAAAGTCGAAGCCAAAAGTCGTTGAGGAACTCAACGGGACCAGAATAACCTCGGTGAAAGTGTGTGGAGTTGAGTGGAGTCACTGATTCGTTGACGTAGCGGGAAACTCAATCCGGAGAGTGTTGACTCCGGAGCTTCACACTTCTCTCCTCTTCACAACATGCCTCCCGTTGGTGCTGCGTTATGGCGCAGTCTGCGTGCTCATCAAGTCTACGGTGCCAACACTGATGTCGGGAAGACTATTATCTCTACAGTGTTGTGCAATGCCATCCAACGCCAGAACCAGCAAGCTGCGTTCTTGAAGCCCGTCTCAACAGGCGCATTGGATGATGCTGACGATCGGTATGTTTTGTTTGGTGTGGGACCTGGACTTCAATTGCTGATCTCCGCAGGCATTTGAAGCGCTACGGGGCGGGGACCCTTACTAAATGCCTCTACCAATTCGATGACCCAGTCAGCCCGCATTTAGCGGCCAGAAATAAAGTGGTATGAACTCCCTAGATCAATACAGTCGGAAAACTAAGATTGCAGCAGATTCCGCGCGACGATGATCTTCTCGCGTCCATACATAAAACACTCTCCGGCTGGGCACGGTCGGACATCGACTTCGCCCTCGTTGAAACAGCCGGCGGGGTGCATTCCCCTGGCCCCAATGGCAACTCCCAGGCGGACTTGTATCGGCCACTGCGTTTACCAATTGTCCTCGTGGCTGATTCCCGTCTTGGGGGGATTTCTTCTTCCATCTCTGCATACGAGTCACTGCTCCTCCGCGGCTATGACGTCTCATCCGTGGTCCTGTTCCGGGACGAATATTATCAGAATCATGAATATCTACGTGAATTCTTCAAGGGAAAGAATATTCCGCTGGTGTCTTTACCAGCACCCCCTGCTCGGCCCGAGAAGTTGGATGCCAACTCCCAATTGAGAGACGAGGAAGCTATGCTCAGCTACTACCAAAATTCGGCCAAGGAGTCCGAGGTTCTCCGACTTTTGGAAGACATGACCGTAAACAACACTGGGCGCATCGAGCGCTTGGAGGAGATGGCCGATCGTGCCCGCGATCTGATATGGTACCCCTTCACCCAGCATCAAGGGATGAAAGCCAAGGACATTACCGTGATCGACTCTGCCCACGACGACTACTTCCAAACATTCGGTTCGAGCCAGTCAAAATCGGAGAGTGAATTGCGCCCGACTTTTGATGGTTCAGCGTCTTGGTGGACTCAAGGATTAGGCCATGGTAACCCCGATCTGTCACTATCCGCGGCCTATGCCGCCGGTCGGTACGGCCATGTTATGTTCGCAGGCGCGGTTCATGAACCGGCCCTTTCGCTAGCCAGTGATCTACTGGAGACACTGGATAATCCCCGCTTTACCAAGGTATTCTATACAGACAATGGAAGCACAGGTATGGAGGTTGCTGTGAAAATGGGTCTCCGTGCATCTTGCGACCGGTACGGCTGGGACGCAAGTCAGGAGCAGATCGGCATTTTGGGACTGAAGGGCAGCTACCATGGTGATACTATTGGTGTTATGGACTGTTCGGAGCCATCTACATTTAATAAGAAGGTTGAGTGGTACCGTGGCCGCGGTCATTGGTTCGATTTCCCTCTCGTCAAGATGGTTGACGGGGCCTGGAAAGTCGAGGTCCCAAGTGAGCTGAAGGCAGACCTCGGCGAGGACGCCGATTTTGCTTCCCTGGGCTCAGTCTTTGACTTGACCAACCGCCTGGAGTCTGCCACAGCTCAGCGCTACAAGGAATATATTCGCCGCACCATCGAAGATCTTGTTCAGCGCCAGGGCATGAAGTTTGGTGCCCTGATTTTGGAGCCTGTGATCCTTGGCGCCGGTGGAATGCTCTTCTGGTGAGCGAGCAGCCCTCAAATCCTAATGATTTCCTGATCTCCTCGTACTAATCTTCATATTTAGTGACCCGCTTTTCCAGCGATGCTTGACAGATGTGGTCCGTGATCACCCTGAGCTGTTCGCCGGCAAACCTTCCGCCCCTAAGCAATCACCCTCGTGGTCTGGTCTGCCCGTCATTTTCGATGAAGTCTTCACTGGACTCTACCGTCTCGGCCGGCGAACTTCGGCTTCGTTCCTTGGCGTTCACCCCGACGTCGCTGTCAATGCCAAGCTTCTGACCGGAGGTCTTATCCCCCTTTGCACCACCGTAGCCAGTGAGGAGATTTTCAATGCCTTTTCTAGCCCGGAAAAGAGCGACGCCCTCCTCCACGGTCACAGCTACACTGCCCACGCTGTTGGATGCACAGTTGCTGTGGACTCTCTGAAAACGATGGCGAAGCTTGATACTGACGGATCATGGGATGGATACCGCGAAGACTGGCGCGTTTCCTCCAAGACTTCTGATGAAACCTCAACTCCGGATGTTTGGAGTGTCTGGTCCCAGGGCCTGCTCCAGGACCTGTCCCGTGCGGACTCCGTGGAGAGTGTCTTTGCCATTGGAACCGTGCTCACTATCTCGCTTCGCGACGCGGAGGGCGGCGGCTACACATCTAATGTTGCCAAGGGGTTGCAACAAAAGTTGTCAACTGGTGGAGATCAGTTCAATGTCCACTCACGTGTCCTCGGTAATATTCTGTACTTGATGTCTAGTGTGACGTCCAAGCCCGAGAACTTGCGGGAGATGGAGAGGCTCCTTCGATCATCGTTGGTTTAAGAAGATATTATGAATATATATGAGCAAATTTTGGATCTTCAAATTGAATTGAACATGTTTGATGAACAAACACCATGGAAAGTTGGGTGTGCTTCTAAATTGATTCACATGTGCACAGATAGATTTCTATCAGACACGATCAATGACTTTCTCAGGTTTCAGCCCTGCCCCAAGTGTCCCAAAGGTACACCTGGGCACCTGGCACCTGGGCATATGGATGGACGGACCCAGCATATGCAAGTGGCACCAGTGTATACCAGTCTATCCACCTGGGCACCAAGACGCCCCAAATCCAATCAAGCGTTCGATGGTGCAATGGATCTCATGGAGATAGAGTAGTACTCCCCATCCTCATCATCGTCGGTGATATTCCACTGCAGAGAATACGCACCTTCCTGGGTTTTGTTTTTCTTGGCATAGAACAACGAAGTGTATTCACCGTCGTCTGTCTCCACCAAAAGGAAATGTCCGTACCAGATAAACTTGGTTGTAACCTCCTCCGATGACGGGCTGGTAGTGAAACCAACCTGATGGTCCGTAGAATTGGCGCTTGGGACAAACAGTTGTTGATTACTGAAAGAGCCGGAGCTGCTTCTTTTTCCACTGGTGTCGGTCTCGTTGGTCGGGTTGCCGACTAGAGGTCCAGATGACCCGGGCGTGACTGTAAACATGGTCAGAGACAAGGGGAAGAAGATAGCGCTGGAATGCGTACAAGCGACCTGGCCGACATCTGTTGCGTTATCCGGTGTGTGGTTTGCAATGACAGCGTTTCCTATGTATTCATTCTTAGCATGGACAGAGGGTGCCTCTTCGGGGTATTATCAGTCACTTACCATCGGCGTAATACAACGGAAGGCCTCCGATGTTATCCCCATATGCATAGAGACTGAAAGAATCCGTGCTGCGTTGACCCAGAATGCCAGCAGATACGTCTGAACCCAGGGCAAGAAAGCAAAGACCGAATGATTTGGCCCACATTGTGACTTTATGGTGACAGTGGAAGTCTAAAGTATTGCGATCGAGCACGAAAAAGAGGAACGGCGCAAATCAAAAGACACAGCTCGTTTTTGATTTAGAACAAGGGCCAGTTTATGCAATTAACATCACCATGGTATATTTGGTATCGGTTATACCAATATCCCGCGTCTTTCAACTCCATTGATTTACATCTCCACTATGGGGTCCTATCGAGTGAGAGTTGACTATCTATCGGCCTGCAGAAAGCCCAAGCTCACGCTAATGCCCGCAAGGCAGACAAAATGCCCCTCAGAAAGAGGACCTCCATGGCATGAAAATAGAACTAGTCGCATGCTTGCGCGGAGCTGACGTTGGTGAGTGATCTTTTCCCAATGTGACGATCTTAGTTTAGTGGGGCCCGTCGGCCGGGACTGAGAACTCCAGGGCTTACAACTTGTGAACCTCAACTATCTTCGTTCTTTACGACAATCATCGATATACAATAGCCGGAATTATATTTGCAAACGCTATTGGGGGGAAAAAGTTCAATACTGAACCTCTGGATTGAGATGTCAGGAAGAGCGCCAACGTTTCATTTATAGAAACCAACTATACATAAAAGTCAGGCACACGAGTACAAGGCCATGTTCCATTATTAGCTACAGGATCTGCAGTCGGATCTGCTAGCCTAATACCAGTGCTGCAAAATCAGATTTCAACCTTGCTGATAACGCAGGTACCGTCTGATTCTTGATTGCGCGTTGAGTATGGGGTCGGTAGGCCGCGTAACCTTCGATTACCTGCACTTCAATTCGTCCGATCACCTCTTCTCCTGAAAAGTACGCATAGGTAAGACGGAGCTTCTGCAGAAAGAGGGGAATAGTAGGCAATGATGGCTGCATAAGCTTCAAATGACCATGGCAGTCCGTAGCCGATCATACAGACATTTAACCTGTTCCAAAGGACTACCATAGACATGTGCTCCTCACACTCGACATACTCTTCTGGCCCCAATCATAACTCTGTCTTTCATTAAGGACCATCAATTTCCTTTGAGTTCTTGTGTCGGCTTTGCTGCAATATGAAGGCCGTCTTCGTGACTTACCTCTTTTGCGGTCTGGTTGTTAAGGCTTCCGCTGCAAGCCTCACCAAATCTTTCCATACTCTCCCATCGTCCTCTCTTTCATCTGTCTTTCCTTCTGCCTCTAGTGGTGTCTCATCAGCATGTTCTGGAAATACGGCAACCACACGCGATCAATGGTGCGACTACGATATCAACACTGACTACACAACCACTGTCCCTCAAACGAATGTCACGCGCGAGTACTACTTCAACCTGGAGCAGGTGACAGTTGCTCCAGATGGTCGTTCAAGGTCTGCCATTGCTATCAACGGATCCATCCCTGGTCCAACCATCGAGGCGAATTGGGGAGACGAGGTTGTGGTCCACCTCACCAATAGCCTTCCCGACTCCCTGCAAAACGGAACAAGTATACACTTCCATGGAATCCGCCAATTTTGGACAAACCAGAACGACGGGGTAGTTTCCATCACTCAGTGCCCGACTGCACCCAACAACACCATCACCTACAAGTGGCGTGCGATGCAGTATGGCACAACCTGGTACCATTCCCACATTGGTTTGCAAGCCTGGGAAGGTCTGTTTGGTGGTATCATCATTCATGGACCTGCTAGTGCAGACTACGACGAGGATAAAGGTGTGATTATTATGAATGACTGGGACCTCAACACAGTCGACCAGTTATTCATGTCGGCCCAGATGGACGGCCCTCCAACGCTTGATTCTGCTTTGATCAACGGTACTAATGTCTTCGGGTACGATGGCAATGTCAATCAAACTGGTACCCGTTTCAATACTTCCTTCACGGCAGGAACCTCGTACAGACTTCGGTTAATCAACGCGGCCTGCGATACTCACTTCAAATTTTCGATTGACAACCATACGATGACTGTCATTGCGAATGACCTTGTTCCCATTGAGCCTTACAAGACGAACATGCTTAATATTGCTATGGGTACGTGATCTTTGCCTCAAACGTAGAATGAGACTAACCAAAAGCGCTGTACAGGTCAACGATACGACGTCATTGTCAAAGCAGATCAGGTCTCGGTGGCGAAGAACTTCTGGCTCCGAACCATTCCTCAAAATGCATGCTCGGAGAATGCGAATCCCAAGAACATCAAAGGCATTGTGTACTACGGTGACTCTCCCTCGACTCCTTCGACGACAGGCTACACCTACACAGACAGTTGCGACGATGAGACGATGTCCGATCTAGTCCCAATAGTCAGCGAAACTGTTTCCAATGCCTTCTACAACAAATCCGAGCCCGTCTCGCTGGGCAAGAACGGGGGTAGTCTCTACCGGTGGAAGCTCAATTCAACCTCAATGCACGTGGATTGGGAAGATCCAACTCTTCTGGAAGTCTACCGTGGCCACCATAGTTGGGCGAATGTCAGTGGCGTTGTTGAGCTTCCCCACAAAAATAAATGGACCTACATTGTCATTGAGACAACAATGTCTGTGCCACACCCGATCCATTTGCACGGTCATGATTTCATCATCATCGCCCAGGGGTCAGGGACATATTCAGGGGATGGCACCACACTGACCAATCCTCCCAAGCGAGACACAGCCATGCTGCCAGAGAATGGACACCTGGTCATTGCCTTCAAGACGGACAATCCCGGCGCATGGTTGATGCATTGTCACATTGGGTGGCACACGGAAGAAGGATTCGCCATCCAATTTGTGGAGCGGTACAGTGAAATCAAGCCACTTATTAACTATGACGATCTCCACAGCAACTGCAAAACCTGGAGTGCATTTGAGAATGATTTGAGTGTGGAGGAGGACGACTCGGGAATTTAACTCGAGCTTACGTTCGAATTCTGCTTAACCCGGGGTCATCCGGGGAAATGTTGGAGATATAGGGGCTGCGTTGTGGAGAGACGTACCCCAAGTGATGTTTTTATTTGTTATACAAAATTGCCCGGCCTGGAAGTTGCGGTCTTACTATTTATAATGGAATCTGGGGATATGGGGAACATCGTCAATATTACATACGAGCGCCAAACTCTGAAGCGCCCCGTTGAACTTACGAGCGACAGGCACATACTCGTACATACGAATAGCCAGGCGGTTGTCTTCACCTGATTCGGTTTCAATGACATAAAACCCTGTCGGTGCATGGACCCCTATTTTCTCGGTCATAACCCGATATCCGAGTCTCCCATACAAGCCGAGTTCCTTGGGACCAAGGCCGTCACGGGTAGGGCGCGTTTAGGCGGTAGCCAAGAATTGGCAAGGCTTAACAGATTTTGAATTTTTCAGTGGCGAACGCCTGCTGTCCAACCTGACCTCGAGACCACGGTTGGCTGACTACAATTTTGTCGACCAGCCGTGAGTGATTTGCCCTCACCTGAACACCCCATGTTTTCTGGCTTTCTCCTTGTGCTCGGCAATTGCGAGAAGAACCCAGCAGGATCATCGCATAGCTCTGAAGGGTCCTTGGCATTAAGTAACAACCCCAAGTAAGCAGTTGGGATTGGTCCTTGAATATAATAAGCGGCTACTCTCGGCAACCACGCGAGTCCGGCGATTCTTGTTGGGTAATAGAATGCCGGGCCGATGATATGATTGGCTGTAACCCCAGAAAGCGGGCCCCGAGGAGATTCATCCTGAGCGCCGAAGTGGGGCCGCGGACGCTTAATTCCTGTCAATGATCCCAATTCGGCATTCAAGCGTTACAATGTGGTATTCCCACGTCGTGCCCCCAACTTCAAACATAATGTGAATATGCAATCGAAACTCGATTGCCACTGATAGTAGTACCCGCTTCTAGAAGTCCCGGGCCCCACGATTCCGAGCCCCAACTTAGCTGTCGCGGGGTCTCGTTTCGGTTGACATTGAGAAATATCCACCTCTTGGCTCAGGGATTTTAATTTTCTTCACACATAGATCCGCGCTGGCTCGCTCTCTTCTTGATTTCTCTCATCTGATTTGCATTGTCTATATTTATTCGACACATACGCGTCGACATTATGATTCAGGATGGAGTGACACCGCAGCTTGACCGGGCTGATTCAGAGTCCGGGTACAATGAGAAGAAGCTGGACTATGACATGGCACCTCAATACCAAGACGCCTTCGGAAATGAGGAGGGTGCAGAGGTCAAATACAAGACTATGAAGTGGTGGCAGACAGGAATGTGTAAGTGGCGCGTGCAAAGATGTCTTCTACGACCAATTCTGACAGCATCTAGTTATGATTGCCGAATCGGTCTCACTTGGTGTGCTGTCTTTGCCCAAGACATTGGCCCAACTTGGTCTCGCGCCTGCTCTGGTGCTCATTATCGGACTCGGTATCCTCGCCACTTACACCGGTTACACAATTCACCAGTTCCGCGCGCGGTACCCTCACATTCAGAATTTGGGTGATGCTGGCGAGATATTGTTTGGAGCCTTTGGACGGGAGCTGTTTGGACTTGGCCAATTGCTCTTCTCGATCTTCATCATGGGCAGTCATATCTTGACCTTCAGTGTCATGATGAACACTGTTACCGAGCATGGCACTTGCACCATGGTTTTCACCACCGTCGGATTTGTGATCTGTTTCGTATGCTCTCTGCCTCGTACGATGAAGAACATGACCTACATTTCATGCATGTGTAAGTTGCCTTTATTACCTGGGCTCTGGGGGTTTGTGGACAATCGCTGACCAAAGAAACAGCATTCTTCAGTATCGTGACCGCAGTCATCATCACGATGGTTGCAGTTGGCGTTCAAAACCAGGGTGGTGTTGGCCTCAAGGCCACTGTTGATACCGATCTTTTCCGTGCCTTCAGTGCCGTCACTAACATCGTTTTTGCCTACTGTGCTCACGTCGCCTTCTTCGGTCTCCTTGCTGAAATGGAGAATCCCCGTGATTTCCCCAAGGCTCTCATCATGCTTCAGACCTTCGAAATTGTTTTCTATACCGTTGCCGCTGTGGTTATATACTACTACGTTGGTCAGGAGGTCACTTCTCCTGCTCTTGGGTCTGCTGGTCCCATTCTGAAGAAGGTTGCTTATGGAATCGCTATTCCCACCGTACGTTTGCGTCTCCCTCATTGAAATCAATCTTATCTGAAGTTATCCAACTAACAATCATAGATTATTGGTGCCGGTGTTGTGAATGGCCACATTGGTCTCAAGTATATCTACGTCCGTTTGTTCCGTGGCACTGATCGCATGCACAAGCGTGACGCAGTTGCAATCGGCTCATGGGTCGGAATCGCTCTTACATGCTGGGTCATTGCGTGGATTATTGCCGACGCAATTCCTGTGTTCAGCGACCTTCTGAGTCTCATCAGTTCCCTGTTCGCCAGTTGGTTCAGTTACGGTCTTGGTGGTGTGTATTGGCTGCACATCAATAAGGGCAAATGGTTCTCTTCTCCTCGGAAGATTGCGCTCACCGTAGTGAATGTGCTGATCATTCTGATTGGTGGGTGCATGTGTGGTCTTGGTCTCTATGTCTCCGGCAAAGCTATTCACGACGATGCTTCCAGCAACAGCTTCTCGTGCGCTAGCAACGCCGAGGTCTAAAATTGCTGTTTGAAAATTTTATTCGATACTGTGTTTCTAGAGTTGCACTGTACCATATCCTCTGGCATTTTCACATAATTTTGCATATAGATATCAGCATATGGCCGTTCATTTGCATAAATATTTTATGATCTTCAATTCACAATGTACAAGTAGGGTCCATGCTAATTCTCCACTATAACGTCGGTCACACGTGCCAACGGTCACGCCATGACCATGTGGAAGGGTAAGGTCCACTTGGCTTAAAAGGGAAGAACTCCGACCACTAAATTGATCTGAATATCGAGTCAAACACTCAAACCAACATGACTCGTGCTCTCATTTGGCCGATAAGCTAGCGCTTTAGCCTGGAGGTGGACCGGCGGGGACTGACCGTTGAGATTGATCTCAATTTTAGGAATCCGTGTTTTTGAATTAGGACAAGGTCATTGTTCAACATGAGTAAATCTCTTGAATAAAAGAAATGTATGCTGTGAAGCACATTGCGGATCTCATTAAATATATGGTACATGATGGATATCTAAACCACAGAAAAAAATAATCTGGCATCGCTATTTTGCGTCGTGTCGTAAAACAATTCTAAAACGTTCGACTGAAATGTGGCTTAAGCACGGCATGCACCGGTGCTACGAGTGGCCGTAGAGGATCGGCACATGCGACCAGACTCCGAGACAGTCCAGGCGTCACTGCCGACAGCCTTAAGAGCATAGAAGAATGATTCAGGATCCCACTTCTGCTTGACGGTCAACAGAGGGTTGTAGTTGCTGCCGAAGAAAGTCTCCTTCCAGTTCAACTGGCGGAAGTTGGCCTCGTTCTGGTAAGTTCCGCTACCGGGAGTAGCGTTCTCGAGCTGGGGCACATATTCGTTGGTGATCTTGAACTGATCATCGACCATCTTGGACCATGGGGCAGTCTCGTTCCAAGGGGTACCGATCTGCATCGTCACGGCGGCGTTGCGCAGAGCAGGGAAGATGGCGTTGGATACGTTGGTGGGGGCGGAAACGTTCATACCAACACCGACAGCGATGACACCGGCCTGGGTGATAGTGCGGAGGGCAGCTGCGATGCCGTTGTAGTTCTCCTCGAGGTTCTGGCGCTGCATCAGACGGCCACCGTACTGGTAAGTAGCCACATCCAGGTTACCCCAGGGAAGAGGGCCCATGTAGTGGTTGTAGTGGTCGTAGTACGAGTCGTACGTGGTGAAGGCAGTCTTGTAGGTGATGTTGAGCTTGGTGAGAGCGGTTGTGAAGGGCTCGAGAATGGCCTTGACATCATCGGTGGTCTGGTTGTAGGCAGTGATGGGGGCAATCATGAAGAAGCTGGATGTCATCTGGTAGATAACGGTCACACCCTGGTCGATCATGGCAGGCAACAGAGAGTGGAACTGAGAAACAGCCTCGTAGAAAGTATCGGTGCTGATTCCAGTCGCACCAAGCTGCAGAGAGGCACCGGAGATAGGTGCGTCCTGGTAAGCACGGACAGTCATGGAGATGACAACACCGTAGTTACCGGCGCCGCCACCGCTCAGAGCCCAGAAGAGGTCCTCGTTCTCGGTGCGAGAGGCCTTGACCAACTCACCAGCAGCGGTGACAACCTCGAACTCGAGGGTGTTGTCAGCGCCAAGACCAAACTCAGTGCTGAGAGCCGAGTGACCACCACCCTGGGTGTAACCACCCGCGAGGCCGACCGTGGGACATTCGCCGGTAACAACGACGAGACCCTTGGCATGAGCGGCCTCGAGAATTTGGTAACCGACCACACCGGCAGCAACCTTGAATGCAGGACCCTGGTAGTAGGGGCCGGACCAATCTTGGTACTCAATGTCGGTCAGGTGGTGAGTCCAGACAGAGAGGGCACCAGCACCAGTAGAGCGACCAAGGTAGTCATGGCCGGTGTTACGGATAACGAAGCGAATGTTGTTCTCGCGAGCGAAGTTCACAGCAGCGATGACTTGGTCGCTGGAAGACACATTCACGGCGTAGCTCACGTAGTTTCCGAGAGTGCAAGGCTTAGACTTGGCAGTGAAAGGGTCGCAAGTCTGGTTGGCGAAGTAAGTTTGCATCACAGACGAGGAAGAGTCGAAGTGAGGCTCTGGCTTGTACCAGGCGGCCTTGAGAGCTGCACAGGCAGCGCCATCGTAATGGGGAGCGTGGCAGGGGCTGCCAATGGGCACTGTCGCCACCAAGCTACCACCCACAGTAGAGTTCAGGGCATTCCAGGCGGAGGGAGCAGGCCAGCAGCTGTCTGTCGGCAAACAGTGGCAGTCAGAGGCGATTGCTGGGGCCGCAAGAGCCACGAGGGAACCAAATGTCCAGGCCTTCATGGTGGAGAGAATATGTGAAGGGATGAGGTCAAAAATGGAGGGGGAAACGTCGATCCCTTGCCTTTATTTATACAGGAGCACTTACTATCCCTCGGTCTTTTTCATGGCAAAGTTGAAGGCTTAGCTTAGTCTATTCGGAGATGTTCCCAAGTGCGTCTAGTATGCGTAGACAGAACTGTGGATTTTGGATATTGGAATTTTTTTTTTCTGGCCCCGGGGTTGTACCGAGACAGGATCTGGCCCGAGAGTCGGAGAGGGTGTTCATCGGACCACGCGAGATCGACGGCAATTGGAGATCGACGGTAACCGAAAGGCTGGGGATCTTCCATGGATACTGTTTCCATTCATGCCTTTCGCCAGGAACATGACGATCCAACGGAGTAAACTGGCGATTGTTTGCCATCATCATCATACCCAAAGTCAATATCAGAGCGTGCTAAGCACCGGAATGCCGCGGACTTGGCTGCGCCAGAACCGAGATCCGATCGACCCAATTGCGTCCATGCACTGTTGACACCGCCTTGTACAATCCAATCAGCTGGTGTGATGCGGGCCATTCGTCTGACCAAGCGCCACCGGTCCCCACACCACCGGAGGCTCAGCCCTAAGCAGAACATCGAGTAATGCAACTTCATCTCCCCTTAATATCTTACACTTTGGTGGCTGGCATGTGGCATAATTTCACAATATCAAAGGGTATCCTCTTCGGAGGCCCCATCAAGATAGATTGAAACGAAATATGCAAATACGCACGATTCATTTAAATTAATAAATGATTGTCTGGTCGAAGTGGGGCTGCAACCAGATCAAGGAAACACGATCTCTGATTGTTCCCTCATTGGTCGAGAGCAGATCATTGCACAAAAAAAGAGGACTCCGGGCTGGAGGAGAGACCGCAAGACCAAAAAGACCAGAAAGAAAAGAAAAAGAAAAGAAAAAGAAAAAAAGAAGCGATTAGATTTTCAGCTCACAATTAGAGTTTGCGCAATTCCAAGGCTGGCACAGACCAATCCACGGTCTTTTCACCTGCTACTTTTCGGTTTTCCAGGACCATGCAATTTTCCATTGGCTGTCGGTGGCGGCGCCCAAGGTTGCCATAACTCAGAGAAGCCCCCCATCCGGGGTTGATTCCCAAGTAAACCTTGGGCTCGGCTAAACTAAGGTAACATTTCCGGAACCTGCATATATCTCAATATTTTCCAAAACCCATAATCTGGTGCTGGCAACTCCAACTGAAGACATTTAATTCAAACTGATCGCCCTTGTTTCAACCATGCCCACATAGCCTCACCATGTCAACAAATCTTGGGCCATCGCTGGAGAAGGGGATCTGGGCCGCGGTGATCATCGCAGCGGTGATCGTAATCCTGCGTGTGGTTGCTAAAATTAAGATCAAACGGTTTGGCATTGACGATGGTATCATGATCTTCGCTGAGGTACATAACCCTTCCCTAGCATTTATCTTAGTTCTTCACACTGACATTGCGCTTAGTGCCTTGCCATCGCATCCACAGTCTTCTTGACCTTGTCAGTAAAGCACGGCTTCGGCAAAGATTTGACCAAATTACCATCGGCCGATCAAGAGGCCGTCCTCAAGTATATCGCCATACAAATTCCCGTCGTCACCTTCAGTACCACCTTCGCGCGGTCTGCCTTCATCATCTACCTCATTCCTCTTCTCGGCACCAACAAATATCACCAGGCCCTGCTGTGGGCTTTCCTGGTCATACAATTCATCGGAAATACCGCATCTGCAGTGCTGCCCCTCAGCATCTGTCACGATGTCGCCGCGCTGTGGGATCCCAAGGTGGCCGTGTCAACAACATGCGGCGACTTGAAGGCCGTGATCAACTTCGCCTACTATTCTAACAGCTTCAACTCCGCCACCGATCTGTTCCTGGCCGTTTTCCCCGCAGTGGTATTCTGGAACCTCAACCTCAAACTACGCATCAAGATCAGTTTGATTGTTCTTCTCAGTCTGGGAATTGTGGCAATGGTTGCATCCATTATCAAGACGACCAAACTCACCTCGCTGCCCAGTATCACCAACATCGGAGCCAGCGGTGGCATAGAATTGATCCGCTGGGGTTATATCGAAAACACCATCATTATCATAACATCCTCGATCCCTTGCATTCGCCCCTTGATTATCTCCTCCGTCCGCAAGATGTCCAGTGGCAAATTCTCTCGCTCCTATGAGCTCAGTCGTCCGTTCACCGGCCGCAAATCAGGCGCCCTTCCCAACGATACCAACCAGTCGCGCCGCACCCGCAGATTCAAGCCCGACATTGAACATGGTAGCGTCGATCGCATTCTCGATCATGAACAAAGCGCCCACACAAGTACGTCTGTTGGTGGTCAACCCGAATCGCCTACTTTCTTTGCACCTGGTATCACGAAGCAGGTTGAAATCTCGGTGTTCACTGATACCAACGGTCAACCTAGGGAAATGACGCATTTCTAAATGCGGTTTTGTGAATTTTTCTTGTGTATATCTAGACTCTTGAGACTTTATTAGCGTATGCCGTTACGAATATACTATTGTTTACGTCGACATAACCTCATCTAAACAAAACTTAGGGCTGATACTCCTATAATCCTGTACCAGTAGCGTTCCAATTGCTTTGTTCTCAACCCGACGATTTGGTTGTCAAGCCAGACTAGTGCCCACATCCCGAAGCAAACTGGCCGGTGCGCTAACTGTTGTTAGCGCCGGGAACTCCTCGATCTGGTCAAAGGGAAAGCCACACAGCGGTCTTAGTAGCCCTCAAAACGCCTCAGAGCGCCTTTGGATGAACGACCTGTTCGCATATACGGGAATACGCTACAGGTGAGACATCACACAGAAGTGGGTTCATGAAGAGCATAAGCAGCATTGGTCTTCTGAAGGATCTAGATTGGGGCAGAATTCCAATAGGTTTCTTAGCCCCCAATTCTTCACGGCTAGCTCAGGAACATTTGCGTTTAAAAGGGTAAAGCGGCAACCAGACATATTCATTGGTGACTCTCGCTAACGCTCGACATGTGGGACCAGGCACCAGAGGTTATGCACTTGCACACAACTTTCAAATCCGGTAGACTCCCGGAGCTATTGAATGCCTCTTCCACAGTTCCTCAAGCGAGTACCAGGCGCTAGAAGGCCCGAAGTAAACCGAACCATAGATCACTGCTTCCTCCCGAAGCCCGAAATCAATAGTCGAGAATAAGCTTCGACCATCACGGTGAGTACGGAGTACATTGTATGCGCATGGACTTGCTGACCGCAGGAAAGTGGGGGCTGTTAGCAATTGTGAAAAAGTATTCATAGATCTCGGTAAACTCCCGGGCCCATCTTCTATATTTATTATGATACTTCTCAGGCTCCAAGAACTATTAGCTAATTTAGAATTGCACCATCTAGTTCTAAGTTAGAGATTTGTCAAACAAAATTGACCTGCCCGTTTAGGAAGAGCTTTAGAACAGATGTTATAGTTCTATGTTGTAGAGAGCTATGGTATTTTCTATCTAGTCGCTTCCTGGTAAACTTCAGAATATAGTTTGGCCAGATCCCTCCTCACATTCCCCGAGGTCCGCGGAGATTAATTAACAGTGTGTAGTCCTAGATGTCTGAACGAATGCGGACACTAGCTAAAAATCTCAACGTCGGGAAACTTATTTGGCGAAAGCAGATGCCTGCTGAGTACTAACCCAACACGGGAATAGGTTCTGATGCGGCAATGAGCCGAACTTTAGAACCAACGATGCTAGTGATATTATAGGGCTGGAAATGGCACTGAGACCCCATTTTTGTCAACACAGACAAACAATCATTCCTGCCGAGGTATGGATTATTGTGGTAAAACACTCGGCATGAGGAAGTTCTCATGTTCGCAACGTGAATCCGACGGCTATCAAATGCTGGAGGTTTCAAAGCATAGAGCCTTTATGTCAGTGCATATCGGCTATGAGCTTTGAGTTCGCGAGGAAGTAAGGGACTGCTACATTGTATATTGTAAAGTTCTAAACTGGCTCGATGTTTTTCGATTATCGAGACACTCCAAGCTGTTTCCAAGGTTCTGACTTGTCAACCCAAATATTTGATCTTAAATTTGCATTTGGGTCCCAATTTACAAGCACGAACTCCAGGGCATTGGATGAATTGTTCAAGTATTCTCCAGGAGCGCCAGCACAGTTCACCTGAACAGGCAATTATCAGTGCTGTTCTAAAGTCATGTTACCAGGTCTGCTTGTACTTGAGCAGGTCCACGGGTGCAGCCTTGCTTCCAGCGCTAACAGACTTAAGTATTAATTATGCTATCGCTCAAACCTGGGAATAATGAATAAAGGGCTCTAGATTCTGAAGCGTTATAATTCTTTTTTTGGCTTAGTTGGGAACCTTTTCAGAAGATTCTCAAGTTCCAAGGTTCGACCAGCCCACAGACATGAACCAGAAATTACGCCATGGACTACTCAAGTAGCGATCTCAATAAATACAGAAGGAAAAAGCCAACTGGGCAGACACAGACATCGGGACTCCAGGGGGATTTTAATGAAAGATGACTTGATTTATTCACTTCAGCAGGAGAGAATGACGACGTAATTCATGAAATACCCCCACGGCTAGGCAAAACCCTGGAGATCTATATACAATTTCCCAAACCACCATGCCGAGGTCAAAGGCCCATTTAGAGACCTCAAAACAAAGGCATTTTCGCCGGATTCTCATAGTCCACATTCTCAGGGACAGACTCTATGCGCTCGGTGCAAGTGCCAAAGATGCGATCCCACAACCGCGTTTGCTTGCCATAGTTATGACTCTTCCGCCAGCCCTTGCGGTGGTGTAGATCATGATCCTCAATCACGATATCCGCATCCAGCAACTGCAAAAGCCAACTCAGAGTCGATGGCACGGTCAGATGCACTCGCAATCCACTATGTCCAAAGACCTCCGCAAAGGCGACGTAGTTGTGACAAATCCACCACTCGTAGAACCCCATAGGAAGTCCCATGAGCTTGAGACTAAAGTATGTCATCATTGGAACGCCGACCATATCAAAGAATTCCTGCTCGTGGTCTGCGTACGCGGCCAACAATGGGTTCGGGTGTTTGGTCAGATGGTGGGTGCGGTGGTATTTCCACAAATAGCCCACGTCGTGCATGAGGCGATGATACCAGTAGAACCAGAAGTCGAGGACGATGCCATAGAGCCCGATTTCAAGAGGTAGCCACTGCCAGGACATCTGGGAGGGCCTGGAGGTTTGGGTATAGGAAAGGAAGATGGAGAGGATAAGTCGGGAGCCGGTGGTTTTGTAAAGTGAGGTTACGACCTTGGCGACGCCGACGTCAGGGATACCGTCCCGTTCGTGTTTGTCGCCATCTAGGAAGCCATGGATGTGACCTAGGCGACGGAGAACATGAACTTGGTAGATGACTGTCGCGTTGAAGACGAAGAAGTAAAAGTTGAATGCCGTGATTGGACCGATGGTCTTGCCGGTGAATCGCATGTAGAGCTCGTGAAGGACCAAGGGAATGGCCGAGTAGAACAGTACCCAGCGTTGAAGAGACCACTGCGGCATGAATGGGAGTTTCTCATTTTTTTCATGGACAGGCACTTCCTTGTTCAGATCGATGGGGTGGACGTTCAGCGTGTCCAGCAGATGGTGGTTAAAGTTCCACGTACTGCGAGGCGCTGTCGGCCATGTTGATCTCATAGAATCTTTGGAAAGCGGTTTTGAATCCATGATGGGTAGTCGATTCTGAAAGTTTTCATAGTGCCGGGCATTTGGCTTTATACCGGCCTAATGAGGGCACCGGTACATGCGAATAGGCTTCGTGAGGAATCTTCGCTGTGGATCAAATTTCCCCAACAAACCTACACATCAAATAACCGGGAGATCATACACGGTCGTCGCTAATTTCTCGACGATCGGGGTCCGCCGCATGTGAATTTTCGGAATAATGTGGTTGTGAAGATGGATCATTTGAGCGTCATGGTAACCAAAAAGGGAATCATTGCGGTTTGATATTGATCTCTGTCCAATGACAAACATCAGTGACGTGGGTCAAGGTGGTTGAAAGCCAGCGTGCGCTTGATTTGCGCCTCGGTATTGCAGCATTTGATCGTGTGAAGTGGAGTCATAGCCGTATATTGTGTTCAATTGGGTCGGGCATCCCCCTACATTTTGGATGCTCTTTTTCCAGTGCGCGAGAGTATGCGTGTGAAAATTGAACCCGGGGTATGGGGAATAAACCGGGGGAATCGAAGATCTATACAGAATACGGAGCACTCCGTGCAGGAATAGCATTGGCAGAATAAAGTACCTGCAGAGGGCTGGTCACCTGACCCGAAGGATGTCGGCAAAAAAATAGGCGACGCGATTTAGCCCCATCTACGGGTCCCAGGGGAAGCCCTTGGGGATGTTCTATATTCTCAACTCTTGATCAATTTGATGTCTTAAACGACCATCTAAACGTATTGACTGTGATATTTTGCATCCAAAACTAACGACTCAACCAGGCACGCCCTGGATATTTAGGAGCTAGCTGCGACCGGCGCAGCAGCCTCGGGCTGGGGAGGAGGAGGTGCAGCAGCATCGGTGCTAGCACTGGCCTTAAAGCCAGGCTTCTCGAAGCTCTTCATGGGGTAGTAACCCCAGCGGTCGAACATAACACGATCCTCATCCCATCCGTTGCAGTCGGTAGTCAACATCTTCTCACCGGTGAAGACAGCGTTGGCACCAGCCTGGAAACAGGCAACTTGCTGTTCTTCAGAGAGAGCGATACGACCGGCCGCCAAACGCACAATGGTGCTCGGCATCACGATACGGGCGGTAGCGACGGTGCGCAACAAACGGTCGAAGGGAATCATCTTGCGGTCGCCGAGGGGGGTTCCGGGAATAGGGACAAGAGCGTTGACGGGGAAAGATTCGGGGTGAGCGGGCAGACTGGAGACGGTGTGAAGGAGACCAATGCGGTCGGTGTCAGTCTCACCCAGACCGAGGATACCACCGGAGCAAACGTTGATGCCAGCATCGCGAACGTGCGAGAGGGTCTTCAGGCGCTCGTCGTAGGAGCGGGTGGTGATGATGGTGGGGTAGAATTCACGGGAGGTATCGAGGTTGTGGTTGTATGCGGTCAAACCGGCATCCTTCAGTTCCTTGGCTTGGTTCTCGTCGATCATGCCGAGGGTGACGCAAACCTCCATGTCCATCTCACGGATGCCGGAGATCATTTGCTTGACGTTCTTGAGACTGGTCTTGCGGCCGCGCATGTCTCGCCAGGCGGCACCCATACAGAATCGGGTGCTGCCATTGGCTTTGGCATTGCGGGCCTTGGTGAGTACGTCGTCGACAGGGCTCATCTTGGTGGCCTTGAGCCCGGTGTTGTGCTTGGATGACTGGGCACAGTACGAGCAGTCCTCACTACATCCTCCGGTCTTGATGTTCATGAGAGTGCACATCTGAATAGCCGCGGGATCATGGAACCGGCGGTGAACGGCTGCCTGGATGGTGCATGAGCCGAATGTCCGAGAAGAAGAAGCATGTTACTGTGGTACTTACCGCCGCATATGTGAGTTGGTTCAATGGTGTCTCGTAGATTTGCTTGACTTCATCTCGAGTCCAAGTGGTCCGTGGGGCGGTAGCACCCGTAGCGTCAGTCAGCGTCAGAGGAATGCGGCTGGACAGGGAGGCAGGGCTGGGGGCACCCTGCACAGTCCCGTAGGACCGTGCCAGTGTTCTGGGCAATGACCTGATAGGAAGTGACATGGTATATGAGAATGGTCAGGGAATTGAGGAGGGATGAAGAAGGGAATATACGAGAGGGGTGATTCACCGACGACTTCAATCGTGTGGGGAAAGTGTCTGGCCAGGCTGATTGGACCCCAAACGCTCTTAACTCTTTTCCCCTCGCTGTGCCTATTACAAAACCTCGTTAGTTTTATTTTCGTTTTATTTTTTATTTTTTCAGCGGCTATTGCTGGCTACAACAATTTTCCACGGGTACCTGGGCCGGGGGAAGTAGGAACTCTGTTGAATTCTCCGTTCAACAGTGTTTTCCCACCAACATGGACCAACATGGAGGCCTAGATCTGGCATAGCTTTCCCTCGGAGCCATCACTGGCCCCCGGAATGTCTTTCCTGATTTCACCCCCGGTCCGAGAATTTCCCCTGAAGCCGTGGCAATTCCTGCAGAGTAGTCATCGTGTGTGTCAAGAGTGAGCTCTCCCAGCTCATCCCTACCGTTTGCGTCACCGATGCCTGGCGGAGATCCACCATATGTCTCTCCGCCAATAAAAGCACCGTTATTACCTGTCGATCGGACCGAAGGAAAAGACGAAATTATTGGGGATCAACAGTTTGAGCAAATCTCAACATAATCGAAATGATCATAGATTGATAACAGCCGTGCTCTCCAGATCAGCTCACCTTGCATGAGATCATCCATTGCTATTTCCGGCTTCAGAGGAACTAGCCCTGGAGGAATTGTGTTCGAGCTTGATTGCTTGGCCTCTACGAGTACCGTCTAGTAATAGATACGCAGTATGGAGTGTGGAGTGCGTACTCATAGCGCATAGACTCGGCGTAGAGAGAACGATGACGGAACCTCAGATCATCCATGCCATCATACTCGCATATTCAGCTATGCATAGCTATCTGTCGTTGCAATTGATCTCCATGGCTCCAGTCCAGGCCGAACGTTCTCCGGTACGGAGTAACAACCCACCCAAACATTCCCAAGATCGACGGAAGGACAGGTGCTTAATTTACTCACCGTACAGAGTTGCCTAATACGTTGAATAAACGCAGAATACCCGTTTGAGGATCCAAGGGGACTCTAGGGTTATTCTGAGGATCAAGCGGCTGCTACTTAAGTATATTTACAATGAGAAAAAAGAGGGGGAGTGTACAGATGGCATCCATGTTGAGCGGTCTATATCTATCTATAGATTTGTTGCTTGGATCGTTGGAAGCGGGAGTGCTTGTTGTGCGGGATGGCAGTGGCTTCAGACTTCTAAGTTTTCTTAGGTTAAAATTCCCGATGACTCACAGCTTATCTATCACGTAAGGTGACTCCAGGGCTCAACTCCTGGATAGAAGCGTAGGCTCATTGCTAGTTGAGCATTGGTGTTGCTTCCAGTCGACGCTGTTCGTACCTATACTTAAGTAGTATCCATCTGAGGCGCAATCCATTGGATGTGTTGATCAAACTTTAGAACTTAGAAGTCAGGTCCAGCAAGGACAAGAAGCCAATTTATTATATTTAAGATGTAATGTTCATACAAATTGGGGAATTTTGCAACGGAAATGGGGGGGCCGTTGGTGGACGCGGGTTCCTGACCGACCCTTCAAGTAGTATACGAGACGAGGCTCCAGGGCACGGAAGAGTCCCCGGTGAGAATAGGCACGGCCATGGATTACCCGCGTACAATTCTGGAGTCGCAGCGCCGGAAGAAGGGAGCTACCTCGTCTCTCCTTTACGGCTTTGCCCAAGCTCCGACCGGTGCATTTCCGGGAGTTCGTGACTCGATTCGCTGAGAATCTCAGGTCGCTGCTACTTAAGTACCTGTGCCCCTGAATTATGCCGTCTGAACCGACTTGAAACCAGTCGGACTCCTTAATATATATTCGAGGGGGGAAAAACGAAAATGAAACTACAAATAGAGAGAGAAACGAAAAGAGAAGACAAATGTATATAGACATTGATGATTTATATCTAGGGCATCAACGTGCATGGATTGAATATTTCTGGGATATGAGGTTCTGTCCTTTCGCTCCAATTGTGCAAACCTGATGCAAACTTTCAACCATCGAACAGCCTCACCGAGCGCGGTAGAGACTTGAACTCAACGCTCAAATTTCACACAGAACCGTCCCCAACGAAAGTGGACACTGTGGATTCTTTTCAAGTTGTGGCTCCGCGAGGACCATTATATTCAACCCTTGCAGAATCATATTTCAAATTGGCCTGTGTCGCGCTGGTTGTACAACCAGAGACCACCTGAGCAGTCCAGACCTCGGCGAAGATAGAAAATATCAAGTTGTGCACAAATGAGCCGGTTAAAGCTGCTGCTAGCTTACTGTTCCCCGCATTTCTTTCCACGTTTTGGCAGAGAAAACTGGGTCCGAGTGTCCAAGTTTGTGGTTGAAATAGTGCGGAGGTTGGATTTGTGCCGAGGATGTTCCTATGGGTCTCGGTAAACGGCAACTCCTCTCAATGGCAAGGAGCTGGGGATATTGAGCTCTATCATATTTTTCTCTCTCTTATAATCATTCCGAGAGCGTTGAAAGCGTTAAAATTCAACTTTTCCGCTGTCTTCCACAGCTACTCCCATCAACAGCTTGTCATTAGAATCGATTCTCTCTAGAATGGAGATAGGTGAACATGACCCCATCTTCTCGGTATATTCCATGGCCACCACTCATATAGAATAGGAACTGCCGCTGCCGCTCTCCTGGGGGGAGCCACCGTCGCAGGATATTTGAACGCCAAGTTCCATCTCAAGAAAGATGTATCGGGGTTGCTTGCAGTGAAACGTGCAGAACGCCAATACAGCTCTGCTGGTAAGGCTCGACTCTCTTTTTTTGGAGAATCAAAGCTGAAAGTCCCTAGTGAGCAACAACCGGGGAAATCCGTGGTTTGTACTTTTGGAAACCGTGAAACGTTACCCTGATATGACTTGTCTCTGGACTCGGGAGAGATCCTACACATATCGTGAAGTACAAGACCAGGCATGTCAATACGCGCATTTCTTCTTGTCGCAGGGTGTCAAAAAGGGCGACCTCGTGGCGTTGTATCTCCAGAATCGCCAGGAGTATATCGTCGCCTGGGTTGCGCTTTGGAGCATTGGATGCGCCCCAGCAGCTATTAATAATAATCTCACGGGCGACGCACTCCTACACTGCTTGAAGATCAGCGGTGCCAAACTCCTGATTTTGGACGATGATTCCGGCTGTCGTGCCCGGGTGGAGGAGTCCCGAGATGCGATCGTTGGGAATCTAGGAATGAACCCCATGGTACTGGACAACTCGCTCAAGGCACAGATTGGTACATTCCCCAATACTTTACCGCCGAAGGAGATGAGCAAACACATAAAGGGTGAATTCCCCGCCATCCTGTTATACACCTCTGGCACAACCGGTCTGCCCAAAGGATGCGCATTCACCATGTCCCGGCTATACACAACCTTGTACATACGCCGTTCTTTGATGAGTGACACACCCGGGCCTGATGGGGATCGCTGGTATAGCTGCATGCCCCTATACCACGGAACGGCAGCAATCAGCATGATTGCATGCTTGGTCATGGGGGTAAGTATCGCAATTGCGCCCAAATTCAGCGTGAGCAAGTTCTGGGACGACATTCGTGACTCGGAATCCACACTTTTCGTGTATGTCGGAGAAACTGCACGCTACTTGTTGGCACCGCCACCTTCTCCTCAAGATCGCAATCACAAGGTCCGCTGTATGTACGGGAACGGTCTTCGACCGGATATTTGGGAGAAATTCCGAGACAGATTCGGGGTCCAGGAAGTCGGTGAATTCTTCAATAGCACGGAAGGAATCTTCGGTCTGTTTAATTATAATCGCGGCCCCTTCACTTCCGGCAGTGTCGGTCATCATGGCTTGATCATGCGCGGTGTGTTGCATAATGTCTTCATCCCCGTGGCCATCGACCCGGAAACTGGCGACATCTTGCGGGACCCCAAGACAGGGTTTGCGACGCGCGCGAGCTATGAAGAAGGCGGAGAGATCATCGTCAACGTACCTGGAAAAGAAGCATTCCAGGGATACTGGCGCAACGATGAAGCGACGAATAAGAAGTTTTTGAAGGATGTCTTCAAAAAAGGGGACCTTTACTACCGCTCCGGAGATGCTCTTCGTCGTCAAAGCGACGGACGTTGGTACTTCCTCGATCGTCTCGGTGACACCTTCCGCTGGAAGAGTGAGAATGTGTGCGTATTAACCGGTACAATCCCCATAGGCTGCAAAGAAGCTGACAAACCGTTGTAGAGCCACGGCCGAGGTCTCAGAAATCGTAGGCCAGTTCCCAGGTATCACCGAGGCCAATGTTTACGGTGTTCGCCTTCCAAACCACGAGGGACGCGCAGGCTGTGCAGCAATTCAAATCAGTCCGGATGCTCGCCAGGCATTTGATTATTCCGCGCTTGCTAAATTCGTTCGCTCCAAGTTGCCTCGATATGCTGTTCCATTGTTCCTTCGGGTCGTTGAGAATCCCACGCATATCCATAATCACAAGCAGAACAAAGTGCCGCTTCGAGAGGAGGGTGTGGATATTTCTCTGGTTGGGACGAAGGCACCAGAAGGAAAGGACGATCACTTCTTATGGATTGCGCCGGGAGATGATACTTATTCCCCGTATGGACAGAAAGAGTGGGATCGATTGTCAAGTGGGGGAGCTCGCCTGTAAGTGATTTAGAGGAGCGTTGCATATGATAAACAATATACCATCAGTACAATTCATCACAAGGCGACTCATCCTCTGTCTAAGGGTTATGGAAATGAAGCGAAGAGATTCGGATCGAAAGAATTCAGTTGATCTTAGTTTTCAACTAGTCACTGGTCTATACGTGTGTCTGGGCTTTTCATATTGAAACCCCCGAGATAAAGCAAGAGAAACAGGTGGTCTCGCCAAGGAAAATCGGCAGATAAGGAAGAAAAAATCGCTTTGCGTTGAGGTCATATACGGCTGCACCAGGCTACCGTATCGGTATCTATTTCTTGAGCAGACCGAGAAGGTTGATGCTCTTGGGACGCTCGATGGGCATGCCCAGAGCACGATCCCAGATCAGCTGGGCTAGGGGCCCAAGAGCACGGCTGACACCGAAAGTGACAGTGTAGTAGAGGGGCTGCTGGAAGCCGTAGTGGTGGAACAGGACACCACTGGCGGCATCCACGTTGGGGTGGGGGTTCTTAGTCTGAGGAGAAAGCCGTTAGTTGAAACTTCAATGGTCGATATTTGTTCATAATTCAACATACCTTTCCATGCTCGGTAAGCACACCAGGGGCGATTTCCGAGTTCTTCTTGACCAACTGGAACACCGGGTTGGCCAGAACGTCGGGACGAGTGGCGGCGAAGTCCATCAAGGCCTCGAAACGGGGGTCGGGCTTGCGCAGAACACCGTGACCATACCCTGGCACGACACGACCAGACTTAAGGGTGTCCCAGAGGTAAGTGCGGACATCCTCATCGGTGAACTTGGTACCGATCTTATCCTGCATGGCGATCACCCAACGGAGAACCTCTTGGGCGGCCAAGCCGTGAAGAGGACCGGCAAGACCAAGGAGACCAGCGCTGTAGCTGAGGAAGGGGTCACTCAAAGCACTGCCGACAAGGTGGGTTGCGTGAGCAGACACATTGCCGCCCTCGTGGTCACCGTGCAAAGCCAGGTAAAGACGCAGAAGATCGTGGAAGTCTCCGTGCTCAGCGCCACCCTTGCCAAGCAACTCCGCAAAGTTGTGCGACCAATCCTGAGTGGCGTCAAGCTTTTGAGTGCCAACGGCATCAATCTCCTTCGGTCGGAATACCAGCGCGGCAACTCGGGGGATTTTGGCCAGCAGGGAGATGCTATCATCAAAAGTGGGTTCCCAGTACTCGGCCTTGTTGATTCCCTTTTCATAGGCCTGGGCGAACTTGGACTCGGTGTTCAAGGCAGCCACGGCAATGGAAAGTTGGGTCATGGGGTGCATGTTTGAGGGGAAAGACTTGATTAAGTCGAGGATATGGGTGGGGAGGTGTGACTTCTCCGCCAATTCACGAGAGAAGGCGCGTACTTGGCCAGTGGAGGGTACCTGGCCGGTGAGGAGCAGCCAGAACATGGCCTCGGGGAGCATCTCAGTGCCAGTGGTCCCCTTGGGGAGCTCGTTCTGGCAATCCTTGATGGTCTTGCCGTGGAAGCGAATTCCCTCGTCGGCGTCAAGGACAGAGCCCTCCCAAAGCATGGCCTTGAGACCACGCATGCCACCGATTGTGTTTCCGACCTTAACATCTCCAATTACTTCCTCGCTCTGCGCCTTCACTTTCTGGAGTAGCTCGCGCTTAGCCGGGATGACCTCCTTTAGGGTGGTCTTCAGGTCCGGCTCCGCGGTCGCATAGTGGCGAGAGAACACTGGCCGAGTGGCCTTTGATTGACTCAGCTCTATCATTCAAATTGTTAAGATTTGATTCCGGAGACTCACCTGTGCAATCTTAGAAACATGGCGGGTTGATCTCCAGCTGAGGGCCATGATGGGTCCGAAGTGGATTTTGCGGGGGCGGGAGAGTTGAATTGCGGGGAGCGCAGAGTTGAAGCTGAACAAAAAGAGCAATTGAGATATGTGAGAGGAGGAGATGTGTGATGAAAGCCCAGGTAAACCAAAAGATTCGGACTTATGCAACGATCGGCCAACACGTTACTCGGTTGAACGCGGGGCACAGGGGTGTTGCTCTACCGAGGCCCGGGGGCGGTTGCATGCGGCCATGTCGGTCCCTCTCGGCTGAAAATGTTGATACAGATGGGAATATCCAAGTGATTGGACCTCAATTCGGGCTGTGGCAGATATTTATGCTTTCAATGACAAAATATAGAGAATAATCCTGCCATATCTCTCAAGTCTGGTCTCTATATACTCCACATTTCAACGGTCGTGATGGAGGTCGAGCTGAAGGGCAAACATGCCGATGATGTCGGCACTATATTTGCATAACGAGTCAAAGCTTCCGTTAATCCGGAATTCTAGAAGGCGTTTAGGATGCCCGTGCTCCAAGCTCGCACTCTTATTGTTGGTTGTCCAGCTGAACACCTGCTTCAGCCTGTGATGATGACATAGCTGAGTTGACACCTGAGGCATGAATGCCTATCTTCAGGCAGAAATGCAAGGAGAGTTCAGGCACTACTAGTCAGGCACCAAGGCCACAGGGCAGATATCACCAGCCAATGAGAACCCAAGTTGAAACCCCGGTCAGCGGTCGTCCAGGTGGCGGCGAGGCCCCCACTGATTGGCTTACTCATCTCAAAAAAAAAAAATTGTAATCAGCAGCGCAAGGATGAATTAGTGTTCTTCTTGACCAACTCTCCCCTCTTTGTGTTTTTTTTTTGTTGTGTTTTGTCAGGGTTCTGGTGTATATCGTGTATATACTCAGGTTATCATCACCTCGACTTTCTGTGTGCGCGAACTGTGCGCCTGGAAAATTCTCCATAGGCTGAAATTGCCCCTCCTCAGCCCCTAAGCACATTTTGAAAGGCTTCTTGTCTTTTCTTTCGTTTCTTCCTTTCGATATCCCCGTTGGTATCGATCTTTCTCCTTCGGGTCTTTTAAAATTACTGGACGATGCCACACACTGTCGACCAAGAGACCATGCCGACCGTCGTCGCAAAGGGGCCCTCCGGCGTGCCCCCCACCGCCGAAGAGATTTCCGCCCTTCTCAACACCATCTTCACCTCAGAGTCTTCCCAGCAGTCTCTTGATGGCGCATACGCTCTGGCCAACCTTCTCATCCAGGGTGCTGGTGTTGCCGGCTTGTTGAACTACAATGTCCTCGCCGAAACCCGGAAGGCCGCTTCCGATAAGAAGAACGGTGCCAAGCGTGAGAGCGCCATGCTGATTATTGGTGCCTTGTTCGAGCGCTTCCCTCGCGAGTACCCTCTCAGTGAAGTTGTCTTCCTCTTGCACGACGGCGGTGTCTTTGACCTCGCTCTCGATGCCTTGGCCGATAAGGGTGCCGTTGTGCGCGATGCCGCCCAGTACGCCATCGACGCCCTTTTCGGTTCTCTTAGCCCCGAGGCCATGGTCAATGGTCTCCTTCCTGCTCTCGAGCTCTACCTGAGCAAGGGCTCTGGTAAGTGGCAGGGCTTTGTCGGTGCCTACAAGCTGATCGAGAAGATGGCCGTCAAGGCCCAGCTCGGCACTGGCACTATGGAAGAGGAACGCCAGAAGGACTTGCTCCGCGAGGCCATGGGTAAGACTCTCAAGGAGTTCATCCCCATTGTCGAGTCTGGCATGCACGACTTGAAGAGCGAGGTGGCCAAGCAATCTTGCAAGACAATGACTGCTCTCACCACTCTCCTGTCCAACGACGACGTTGCCCCTCGTATTCCCCTTCTGATCGAGACCATGGAGAAGCCATCTGCCAAGACTCTGCAGAAAGCTATCCATGCCCTTTCGCAGACCACCTTCGTTGCTATTGTGACCTCCCCTGTGCTGGCCATGCTCACTCCTCTCCTCGCTCGCTCCCTCAACACCCCGGCCACTCCCCAAGAAACCCTGCGTCAGACCGTCGTCGTCGTGGAGAACTTGACCAAGCTGGTCCACGATCCCGCCGAGGCCCGTACTTTCCTTCCCAACCTTCAGCCCGGTGTGAAGTCCGTTAAGGAGGGTGCTTCCCTCCCCGAGGTTCGTGAGCTCGCCACTCGTGCTCTCGATGTTATTGAGACTGCCATGCGCGACAATGATGTCGCCACCGGTTCCGTCTCAAAGACCACCCCCGAGGAAGTCTTGGCTGTCTTGAACGCTCAGATCCAAGAGCACGGCGGCCTGACTGGCTTCGGAGACGCCAAGTTCCAAGACTTGACCAAGAACTTTGTCGCCAGCAGCGTCCGAGAGGACATCAACGTTCGCATGCACGACCGTATTTCTGGCTGCATTGATCCCTACCTCCGCGGTTTGCTCGCGGATGGAAACACCGAGGCTGTTGCCTCTGCTGTCCAAGCCCACTACATCGAGCAGGATGAGATCAAGTACGGCAAGCCTGCCCCAGAGGACCCCAACGAGGTCGAGATTGTCAACGCCAACTTCTCTCTTGCTTACGGTGGTATGCTTCTGCTCTCTCACACCAACCTCCGTCTGCTCAAGGGTCACCGTTACGGTCTCTGTGGTCGCAACGGTGCAGGAAAGTCTACCCTCATGCGCAGTATCGCGAACGACAAGCTCGAGGGCTTCCCTCCCCAGGACGAGGTCCGCACCTGCTTTGTGGAGCATAACCAGGGTGAGGATGCCAACCTCACCATCTTGGAGTACGTCTCCAAGGACCCCAAGATTGCCGAGCAAGGCAGGGAGCACATTTCCGAGGTTCTCATCGAGTTCGGTTTCACTGACGGCCCTGAGGGTCGCCAGTCCCAGCCCGTGGGCTCCCTCTCCGGTGGTTGGAAGATGAAGCTGGCTCTTGCCCGCGCTATGCTTCAGAAGGCCGACGTTCTCCTGCTTGACGAACCTACTAACCACTTGGATGTTGCCAACGTCAAGTGGCTGCAGGAGTACCTAAAGTCCCACACCGAGATCACCAGTTTGATCGTTTCTCACGACTCCGGCTTCCTCGATGAAGTCTGTACCGATATCTACCACTACGAGGGTAAGAAGCTTGTCTGCTACAAGGGTAACCTTGCCGATTTCGTCAAGGTCAAGCCCGAGGGCAAGAGCTACTACACCCTGTCTGCTTCCAACGTGCAGTTCAAGTTCCCTCCTCCCGGTATTCTGTCTGGTATCAAGTCTCAAACTCGTGCTATCATGCGTATGAGCAATGTATCCTTCACATACCCCAACGCACCCAAGCCTTCTTTGCACGATGCCTCCCTGTCGCTCTCTCTCTCTTCCCGTGTCGCTATCATTGGTGGAAACGGTGCCGGAAAGTCCACCTTCATCAAGATTCTGACTGGTGAGACCATTCCCCAAACCGGTAAGGTGGAGAAGCACCCCAACCTGCGTATCGGTTACATCAAGCAGCACGCTTTGGAGCACGTTGAGATGCACTTGGAGAAGACTCCCAGCCAGTACCTTCAGTGGCGTTACGCCAACGGTGACGATCGTGAGGTCTTCATGAAGCAGACCCGTATCCTCACGGAAGAGGACAAGGCCCAGCTTGAGAAGCCTATTGATCTCGGTGCTGACTTTGGTCCCCGCCGCATTGAGACTCTGATTGGTCGTCAGAAGTGGAAGAAGACCTTCCAGTACGAGGTCAAGTGGGTTGGTCTCCTCCCCAAGAACAACACCATGATCTCACGTGAGACTCTGCTTGAGCACGGCTTCTTCAAGCTCGTTCAAGAGTTTGACGATCACGAGGCTTCCCGTGAGGGTCTCGGTTTCCGTGTCCTCGACCCTAAGACCATTACCAAGCACTTCGAGGATATTGGTATGGACCCCGAGATCGCCAACCACAACGAGATCTCTGGTCTTTCCGGTGGTCAGAAGGTCAAGGTCGTGCTTGCCGGTGCCATGTGGAACAACCCCCACTTGCTGGTCCTGGACGAGCCTACTAACTTCTTGGACCGTGACTCCCTCGGTGGTCTGGCCGTTGCCATCCGTGACTTCAAGGGTGGTGTCGTTATGATTTCTCACAACGAAGAGTTCGTCGGTGCTCTCTGCCCCGAGCAGCTCCACATCGCCGATGGCCGTGTTGTCAGCCGCACCAACAACGCCGTCAGCCTGGACCGCTTCGAGGACAGTGCCGCCAACACCCCCTCCGCTCCTGGCACCCCCGCCACCGGCTCGGCTGTCACCAGCGCTGCCCCATCTGCCGTCAACTCCGGTGATGAAGGCGCAGGTGAACTCAAGTTCCGCGCCAAGAAGAAGAAGAAGATGACCCGTGCTCAGCAGAAGGACCGTGAGGCCCGCCGTCGTCTGCGTCACATCGAATGGGTGAGTTCCACCCCCAATTGTACTGCCTCTTTGATCCCTTGCTAACAATATCTCCAGTTGAACTCCCCCAAGGGCACTCCTAAGCCCGTGGATTCCGACGACGAATAAACGCGCTTTACAACATTATGATTCGTAATCGCCTGGACTGTCTTTCTTTCCTCGCATCATGAGCACCATGTTTATGTTTTGGTCTGCATTCTGATAGACGGTGTTTGGGCGTTTTCCTTCCATAGTTCGGCATAGATTTTTGTGTCGCCTTCGCAAGTATTGTACATGTTTTGGATAGATACTTTGTGCATCTACCATGCGAAAGCAAAAGTTATTTTACATTTATCACTTGATTATTATTGCCTGACTTCCAATGCTCCTCATAACCGCCGACTACAGCCATTGCTTCATGTATAAATTCATGGCAGGTGTCGGCCTTTAAATTCAAACGCACCAACCACGAGATCCAGCCAATTTGCGATAGCAATAAATGTGTAAATCTCTTCTTTATTTTTATTCTTTCAACTTTCTCCAGCTATTGAATCCATAAATACACCCGCACCTTTTCAAGTAAAAGGATCAAAACTCCACCACCAGTGGTAAATCTCTCGAGCTCCGTCCAGCCCAAATCTTGAACTTGCCTTCGGTGGGAAGAATCCAATTCTGTGCACGAACACTCCAGTAACTAAGATCCTTGCGTGTCAATGTCAATTTGACCGTCTTGGCCTCCCCTGGCTGCAGGGTGATTTTCTCGAAATTGCGCAACACACGTTTAGGGAACTCTATAGTCTCCCGGGACCAGCCTATTCCGCGATGTTCGGCGACATCTTCTGGGAAAGACACATATACCTGAATCACCTCTTTCCCTGTCCGAGGACCGGTATTAGTGACTTCGATAGAGAGCTCCAGCATGGCTTCGTAAAGCGATGGATTGCCACCTGGTCCGCCGCCTGCAGCAGATGGTGTCTGGGGTGTATTGTATCCCTTGGGATATGGGTATGGGCCCGGATCTGTCCCCTCCAGAGAGTCGAAGTAGGGGTAAATGTATTTTCGGAGGACACGGAAGTCAGAAGGAAACAAGCCGGTGAATGGATTGGGCGGCCTTGTGTCGTATTTTGGAGGTTCGACCTCATTGCCCGGGCGAGGTGAAGGGTGTTGGGTCTTTTTCTGCAATTTCTCAATTCCAAGAGTAGAATAATCAAAAGTTGTGTAGGACAGGCCGAAACCGAATTCGTAGCGTGGGGTTATGTTGAACTTGTCAAAATAGCGATAGTCGATATACAGGCCCTGATTGAGATTGACTTGTGGGACTGAAGGATCTGTTTGTTGGTACAGCACTTCAGCCCCTGGGCCGTAGTCTTCCAAACTTCTGCCAATTGTGTATGGTAGTCGACCACTGGCGTCCACTTCGCCGAAAAGCACATCCACCAGGGCATTGCCACTTTCTTGCCCGGGGAGATTGGCGTATACCACAGCTTGCACACCGGGAAGGTCAATCCAGGATTCCATCACAACGGGGCCAATGGAATGCAAAATGACCACAGTTTTACCTTGGCCACCACCGCAATGTTTGGCCACTCCCTCTATCAATCCAGTGCCATTCTTTTGCAGGAACAGGTCGCTTCGATCTGCATCAATTCCATCACTGCGGATGAATCCTTCGCCACCGTCTGCGTTGGCGAAAACCAAGCAGAGATCCTGATCCACGAGGTCTTCGGGTTGGATGGCGTCTGTTAAGTGGTCCCGGATATCAACTGTGTCCGTCGACCAAGCATGCTGTAATGCTTCCCAAGGACTGACTAGATACGGAAATTCGACCGCACCACTGCCCCAGCCGGAAGCCAAGGTCCCTTGGTTGCACCCCCGATCGGCACATGCATTGGGCCCTTTACCAGGACCTGCGTCCTCGCCATAAACACCAACCCTATATCTTCCATTGAGGCCAGGGTGGTCCCGTGCGAGAGGAAGTGTATTGTTGACGTTTTTGAGGAGCACAGTGCCCTCTGCCGCAACTTGACGAGCCACGATAGAATGTGCGTGGGCGCCTTTACCTTGCGCATCAACATATTTGTTAACCACACCAGTGGCATCATTATCAGGGGATCCTTCATGTAGACGTCCCACTTCTTCTTGGGTCCATGAGGAGAAGTTTGGACCACCGTCTCCTTCCTGTCCAGGTTGCTCCCATGAGTCTTGTCGGAAATGATACCAGGCAGCGACGATGCGGGTCACCATGTCGTTCAAGCGTTCCATGGGAACGGAGGTGTTCAGAGCCGCGCGTGTCAGCTCCCCTCCCCATAGTGGTTTACCATCAGCCCAGTGAAGGCCGTCACCGGGCATGCTCATATCGAGGCCTCCAATGGCGCTCTCAACACCTGAGCGTTGGGCCAACCAGTCTGATTGAACGAAGCCCTGGAAGCCAAGTTCATCTTTGAGAATGCCATTGATCAATTTACTGTTCTCGCAGGCATAGGTGTTGTTGACCATCTGATAAGAGCACATCACACTCGCCACGTCCGCCCTAATGCTTTCGGCGAACGGCCAGGCAAAAACCTCGTGCAGCACACGGTCATCTATATTCGACGACAGAGCCTCTGGGAGTCCCCACTCGAAGGCCTGGCGGAAGTGTTCTTGTTCGTTGCCAATGAAGTGTTTCGCCGTGGCCATGACCCCATTTCGCTGTATACCGTGGATGGTCTCGGCCGCAGCCACTCCTTGGAGCACAGGGTCTGATCCAAAAGCTTCCCAGTTACGACCCCCAGCGGGCATCAAGCCAATTGGTCCCATGGACGGGCCTAAAACGACATTTACTCCTTTCAACCGTGCCTCATTTCCGATGGCAAAGCCCCGCTGTTGCATCAGCTCTCGATTCCATGTGGCACCGGTTGTAATACCGGCCGGGAATGCCGTGATATTGTGCACGTATCTAAGGCCGAGAGGGCCATCCTGCAGACAAAGAGAGGGGAATTTGACTCGGTCGGCGGTTCCTATGTAGCATCGGACGAGTTAGCCTAGGCGAAGCTATGGGACCGGGTAGTAAATCCTTACCGGTATTGCCTACACAGAGACCCATTTGCCAGCCCGTCCCAGTGGTAACGTTGACCTTCTCGGCAATGGACATTGCCTGGACCATCTCTTGTGCTTTCGCATAGCTTTCTTTCCACTGACTGCTAGTTCCACCGAGAGGTGTAGGGTACCATGGAACCGTTTCCTGCAATTGTTAGGCGCTGGAATTTGGGACTGATCGAGAGAATACGGTCGACGAAGGGATAACCTACAGATCCACTGAGACGACCCTCCGTAGAAGACCAAGGCAGGCCCCTGATGGCGAGCCAGACTACCACTATGGCAATGGTCAACATGGCAAGAACGTTCCACCACGAGTGCAGACGAAACAGCGACCGCCAGTGAAAGCGCTTATCGTCGTCGCCCCCAGCGCGTTCAAGCAGCAATCGCTTATCTGATGGTAATCCATAGTCGTCGCTGAGGGAAACAGAAGGCCTGGAGTCCCCATCTTCCAGATCTGTATCGAATGCATCGGTTAGGAAATTGCGATCCGCCGCAAGAAGTTCCTCAATGCGCTTCGAGGTGTCGCGTTCGTTATCGGGTACATCGATCGAAGCCGGGTTTCGGGAGCTCGACGATGAGGATGTTGGATCGCGAGACTTCAAGGGAAGAAGTTTTACGTCGGCTTCATTTTCAGAAATCTCGTCTTCACTTGTATCGCTCTGTGGCTCGGGGCCAGATGTCGGGGGGTCGGGGCGGGACGCGTATTCTCGCGTGTCGGAGAACCTCACTGAGCGCGAAGCTCCCTTGGCATGTGGGGAAGCCATTCAATGTGTAATGTCCATAATCTTGCAGATTCTCGGGAGCTTAGATGTGTTGTGCATGACCTGCATTCATTTTGCTCGGTGTCTCTGCATTGCGGAAAAGAACACGGTCACCTGACATCATGGAGCCCCTTTTTGGCTACTATATACATTACAATGACATCGCAACCTCTCTTCTCAGAGCGTGATTCAATTATCTTGTTGAGCTGATCAATGGGAAATACTCTTAATCGTACACAGTAATTTGCACTACTAATGCCTGCTTAAGTAAAAAAAATACATCCATGGTTATGCATTCTATTCCTACTGCCTAAATTTTGCCAACTCCACACTTGGACAAAAACCAAGCTAACGAAGAATAGCGTCCAACTGCCTGCCCTATGTTGTATATGCTCCGTCACTAGCCTTCGGTTTGCTGGCAGACCTGTTTCTCGGTGAAACCAAACCGAAAAACCAAAAACCAAACTCATAAAGGTTCTAAAAGTTTGAGACAAGATAGGAATATGGTAGGGCTGTGTCTGTGCCGGGAAGTACGCTACGAGGGATCATCGCATCCTTATTGTAAGGATTGATTCAAAGGATGTTTAGTGTTCAGGCAGGAGCAACATTGTAGAGTCAAATACAGATAGAGAAATAGACAAGTCTGTTCATCAAACAGTCATAAAAGGCCCCGGGGTGTTAATTCTCTCGTAATTTTAGTCGGCTTGTGTGTTGGGAAACCAACTATATCGGGACTACGGAGTACAATCGGCCTCAAAGTTTATAACCGATGTGTGTCGCGTCTGAATATGAAGATGTTTCTAAAGTACTACTGTACAATCAGATATCGGCAGAGGTCTGTGATGTCAAATATGATGTACCCTGAGACAGAGTGGAGATTATGGAGTCCTTCGGGGCCAGCTTACAGGCCGATAGTTCAAGTGCCTCCGTTCCTAGTTATTCTTAGTGATTCTTTAGTGGCCTTTTACTGGTTTTAGGGGAATTCCTGTCGGCCTTCCGAAGCCACCCGTCGATCTTTACTTTGTCAAACTCTGTTGATTTCTCTGAAACATTTCTTCAGGGTCCTTGGTTGCGATCTTCACCCTGCCGTGCCCAGGTGGCGGTGTCGGTTTGAGATCAATTAATGTAGCATTCCGTGTTTTGACAGGTGTAGGGGTCAACTGCCTCGGCTTGGTGGGAAAATACTACGATTCGAGTGGGAGAACGTGCGCATACAGTAGGCCGTTTAGCCCGTTTAGACCGATCTTCTACGTGTGGGGCTTCTGTAGCTTTCACCCTCTCAGATACCTTCATGTTCCTGAATGTGAGACCCTGAGCAAACTATTTTAGTACTCGGACCGTGCAAACATGACCAGTTTTGCCATCGCTGCAACCTAATTCGGCCGTCTAACCATCTTGGTAGGGCCCATAAGCCGCAGCCGTGGCGAAGCTTAGATCGGGCTCTGGTGACTTCCAAATCGGCTCGCTATGCCGTCTTTGTCGGGTTGCTATGATGTCGATCAATCCTCTGGGGATGATTTCTGTATATTTACAGGATCCGCTTATGGAGTTGCAGCACGTCCCCTCTTCTCAACGCTTATATATGACCCTGATCGAAGCCGCCACTTGAATCCCCCCGTAGACTCTCTTTATCTCTTAATTCCAATTCCACTTTCAATCCACCTTCGCTCAAAATGAAGTTCTCTGCTCTCCTCGCTCTCGCTCCTCTGGTGGCTGCCATCCCCGGCTCCAAGCAGGCCAGCTCTGATGCCTCATTCAGCGTCATGTCCGCTCGCTCTGCTTCCCCCGTCCACCTGCTGCCCCTCAACGCTGCTGGCAGCTACTTCTGGCTCGGTGGTAACGCCCAGACCTACTCCCCCGTCGAGGGCATCCCCGAGTCCAACCAGACCGTGATCACCGCCGGTCACTACCTTGTACGTCACACTGTCAATGCCATCAAACATCTTTAATACTAACCCTTTATCCAGGATGTTGTCGTTCCCGGTGGCCAGGCCATCTACGTCGACCCCAAGGGTGCTCTCCGCTTCACCACCCCTCACTCCGCCTACGAGCCTGCTGGCTCCTCTGACGGTCCCTTCGCCTACACTCCCGGCACCTCTTTCGGCCACTGGAGCTACACTGGCCAGGGTGCTTCTGGCTTCATGGCCTGCCCTAGCTCCAACAGCACTGCCACCGTCCGCCGTGGTCGTCGCGCTGCTGCCGCCCCCAAGTACCAGGTCTTCGCTGCTCTGAAGAACGCCACCGTTCCCTCTGGCAACGTCGCCGACTGCATTGGCTTCGATGCTCTCGCCATTGCTGCCAACGGTACCACCCCCACCTGGGAGTACATCTAAGCGTTGAGCCTGGAGCTTAGCGCGGATAATGTACAGTCGGACTTTGATAGGTCCTTATTAGAATGGCGAGGATACAGCCCATGCTTGAGTGTGGCTGTTGATTCTTTATCTTATACTGTATAAAGATTGTTATTTTAAACTGTTTCATGGCCAAACTTTTGTCACTCGTTACGAATATAAGACTATGTCGATGCCTTGGTAGCTATTGTCTACTGGGTTGCAATATCTAATAAAATTACCGGAGAACTCCGTACTCCGTACGATAATCTGTAGATCGTTATGTAGAAGTTATATAACTTAAAACTTCTGATCTCCGTGCATCAGAAGACCAATTCGGCTTAGACGCCCACTAGCATGCATTGGACGACTTGATTGGACAATGGAGGTTCTAAAGTTGTGCAGGGCGAGTCTCTAGGGCTGGGATTCGCAAACCTTCCAAGTCCACGGTTTCTAACTTCAGAAAGTTTTCCGCTGGTACTGCTACTTTTCAACTCAATACAAGATTACAAGGATACCTCAGTAATCAAACAGATAATTGTCAATTGTTATACAACAATGCTAACTCCAGTATGGGAAATAAACAAGGAAAGGGTATTCATCATCATTAAGCCACCGCCCAACTCACAGCTTAGCAGCGCTGCCAGCAGAGGAGATCTCATTGTACAGCAAGCTGGTCAAGAAATCGGCGTAATCCTCACCAGTGACCTGGCCAGCAAAGTAGCGAGCAGCAAGCTGGAACTTGTTACCCTTACCACCCTTGGCAGCCAGGCTATCAGCCTGCTCCTGCAACAAGCGCAGAGCAAAGGCCTTATCCATGCGCTTGCCATCGGAGGTGCTGACATTGTGCTTGGTCCATTGCCACAGCTGACTGCGGGAAACTTCTGCAGTGGCGGCATCCTCCATGAGGAAGTTGATGGGCACGCAGCCGACACCGCGGAGCCAGCCTTCCATATAGCTCAGGCCGATGTTCAGGTTCTTGCGGATACCGTCCTCAGTGATCTTTCCGGGGACATTGGTGTTGAGGAGGTCGTTGGCGGTGATGTTCACTTCCTCGCGACGGATGAACAACTGGTTGGGGGTTGGCATGTACTTGTTGAACACGTCGGAGGCAATCGCTGCCAGAGCGGGGTGGGCAACCCATGTGCCGTCGTGGCCGGCGCGGACCTCGCGCAGCTTATCTGCACGCACGCTCTCCATGGCCTTGTCGTTGGCAGCGGGGTCGTTCTTGATGGGGATCTGAGCGGCCATACCGCCCATGGCGTGAACACCACGGCGGTGACAGGTCTTGATGAGGAGCTTGACGTAGGCATCCATGAAGGGGACGGTCATGGTCACGTCGGAGCGATCGGGAAGAACAAAGTTAGGGTGCTGGCGGAACTTCTTAATGAAGGAGAAGATGTAATCCCAACGGCCGCAGTTAAGACCAGAGCTGTGGTCGCGGAGCTCGTAGATGATCTCGTCCATCTCGAATGCAGCGGTGATAGTCTCAATCAGAACGGTACCACGGATAGTACCGCGGGGAAGACCGATGTAGTCCTGGGAGAGGTTGAAGACGTCATTCCAGAGACGGGCCTCGAGGTGAGACTCCATTTTGGGCAGGTAGAAGTAAGGACCGGCACCGCGGGCGACCAGCTCCTTAGCGTTGTGGAAGAAGTAGAGACCGAAATCGAAAAGGCCACCGGAGATGGGCTCGCCATCGACGGTGAAGTGCTTCTCATCCAGGTGCCAGCCACGGGCACGAGCGATCAGGGTGGGCAGAGTGCGGTCGGTACGGAGCTTGTATTCCTTGCCACCCTGCTTGAAATCGACCTGGCGGCGGATAGCGTCGTACAAGTTGACCTGGCCGTTGACCATGTTGTCCCAGGTGGGAGCGCTGGAGTCCTCGAAATCGGCCATGTAAGTCCAGACATCCGAGTTCAAGGCGTTGACGACCATCTTGCGATCCGTAGGTCCGGTGATCTCTACACGACGATCCACCAGACCTGGGGCGGGAGGTGCACCCTTCCAGGCGTCATTTTCACGGATGTGCTTGGTCTCGGGGAGGAAGTCGAGGAGGTTGCCCTTGTCGATCTCGGCCTGGCGGTCGACACGGCGCTGGAGGAGGGCTTTGCGGGTCGGGTTAAAGGTGCGGTGCAAGAGAGCCAGGTAGGCACAAGCCTCCTTGGTTAGAATTTTGCGGGCATCATTGTTGATGGAGCCGAGGATGGACACATCCTTGAGCTGTGTGTCAACGTGAGACATATTGGGAAGGTATATGCGGTAGCGGAGGTAAATAGATGGTATACTAGTGGTCCATATATCTTAAAGTGTAGATTTCGAATCCAACACACACACAGAGAGAGAGGTAGATAGAGAATGAAGATCGAATGAGAAGAACTGGTTATATGAACAGCTATATACAAAAACCCCATCTGTCCGATAGAATACGTCACAGACACCGAAGTGCCGCGGTTGTTCATCGTTGACCCGCCTATGATAAGCGGAATGCCGATGCCCGCAGCTTAACCATTTGACCGCGACCGGCTAGAAGCTCTGACTTCCCCCCAGACTCTCTGAAGATCGCCTTTTCCACGGGAAACTCTTCCTCTCGGCCGATATTGCCCGTTCCCCGCGTGTTTTCAGGCACTTCAGGCCTCAATTTCAGGCCACAACCACTCCCTTGGAGGCTGCTCGGCCTCAAAAAGGGCGGTATCCCCCTCAATAAATTCGGCATACGCCGCATACCGAGTCTTATCGTCGGCCTTAGTGTTGCTTTCACGTCAATTCTCTCGCCCGGAAGACCTCAGGGTTATATAGTTTTTCATGATCTTTTTTTTTACAACTGTCTTTTACAGTTCTGCTAGGCGTGACGATAATCACCACGAATTCTCAAGTCTGACCTCAAACCTAGATACTCAGCTCCCCTGTCCCTGATTCACCCGATGGCTGTTCAAAACTCCCCGGAAGTCCAATCAGCCGCGGTAGAGTCAATACTCATTGCCAGGGAGGCAAAGGGGACAACACCGTAGCCGAATTGTCCCGTATCTGGGGTAGCATGTGACGACATGTGAACGAGTACGAAGTAGCAGACTACCAGAAATTTGGACATCTATAGTCGCATGTGCTATTTGGTATATCAATCAATCTTGGAAGTAGTAATGCTGCTACTGCGTATGCTTCATCTATGTACAATATATAATATCCATGGATATGGGCGGCATTTACACGGTCTCAATGTACCGCTTCATCTCCCTACATACAGGTTAGCATGCAGCTTGATGGGGTCATAAATAGATACTCACCAATCGGTGACGGCCTCCTCCCATAAGCGCACTTCGTGCTCCCGAGTGCCCGCGAAATGCTCCACGAATGAGTCACCAAAGACCTCTCGTGCAACACTCTCTGGTCGCGAGAACGTAACAATGGCTTCCTTCAAAGATTTCGCCAGGCGGACACCCTGATCGCTAGCACCACCCATGTCCTCACCACGGGCCAGTGGTGGTACGGGGATCTCGAGCTTCTTCTCCACGCCGCGCCACCCGAGAGCCAGAATCGCGGCCAGCACAAAGTGCGCATTGGTGTCTGCACCGGGGACTCGCACCTCAAATCTGGTGGCTTTGGCACTCGCCGTCGGCGGTGTGATCAAGCGAATTGAGGCCGCCCGGTGTTCCAGTCCCCAGGAGACTGTGACGGGGGCCCAGAAGTTCTCCACAAGCCGCTTGTAGGAATTGATGGTCGGCGCCAGGATGGGCATAATGTCTGGCAGGCCGACCAGCAGACCAGCCAGGAAATGCCGTCCCAGATCCGACAGATGAGCGATATCGGGGTATTGAGGAGAGGGATCGGGGGTATCGCGGATGAAAGCGTTCTTTCCGTCGGCGGTGACGAGCGAGATGTGCATATGTCCGCTGTTTCCGGGTAGACCCTGGCGCGGTTTGGCCATGAAGCATGGTGTGATGCCATGCTTGATTCCAAATGCCTTGACGGTATATCTATACGGAACCCGTTAGCCACCGCCCACGTTGACAAGTGTTTGCCATGATCTTACTTGAACAAGCCGGCTTTATCAGCCATGTCCTTCGCCTCACCAAATTGTAATGCCTAGTCCGATGTCAGTCCCAATGCGACCACGCCTGTTCCTTATCAACCCACGGCTTCAAACACACCCGGCCCACTCTCGGTGTGCCATCCCTCGATATCGCAGCGGAACTTCTCGCAGGCGTCAAAGATGCCATAATAGTAATCTTGGTTATGAAGAGGTCGAGTGATCGAATATCCGAACATGCCCTCTGTTAATGACGGTAGGGCGTCTGGAGGATTCGATTGAAGGAAAGTGGCCGTGGCAGAGGCACCTTGTTCGGGCGTCGCGTGACTACCCGGTGCGCGAAACTGGTAGAACTCATATTCGGCTTTGAAGATTGATTGAGTCAGCCATTTAGTCGGGCACGAAGGCGTCGATTGAACATACCACCTGCCATCGCCCGATACCCTGCCGCCTCAGCCTTGGCCGCCGCTGTCTTGAGCAACCCACGCGGACAGGCGCAGACTGGCTCTCGGGTATCTGGATCCAGAAAACTGATAAGGAAGAAGGGGACATTGCCCTCCCATGGAATGCGACGGAAGCTGCGGAGATCAGGGACAGCAACAAGGTCACGGTAGCCGTTCTCCTTGTTGCTGATCGTCAGCTCCTTGTAGTAGGTTGCATCATGCTGGTCCCAGCCAAAAATGACGGAGCAGAACCCAAATCCTTCAGTGATAATGGACAAGAACTTGTCCTTCTTCATGATCTTCCCGCGCAGGATACCATCCACGTCCACTCCTGCTACCTTCACCTTGGTATCGTGTTGCAGGATTTCGGCAACATTCTCGGGCGTGACCTCGGGGTCTGAGCTGGACATGATTGCAGAGGGAGCAAAGGCTTGCAAATTGAATGAGAAATCAGAAGAGAAGGTGAAAGCAAGGCATTCGTCACGGGGACTTCGAGGGGCCGAAGCTCGGGAGCTTATCAGTGACGCCTTCCCATTCTGGGCCAACATCGTCACCGCTTACTAACGGGATCCACAGGCCGCGGGCAGCAATGGATGCCCCACGTATACAACTCATTATTGACACACATCTCATATTAACCCATTGCTCTGAATTATAGTGAGTGTCCTGGGAACTGAAACATATCGTGGCAGCGAAGCTCCCTGGCACATTGCTAACAGCTCAAAAACAGACACAACTTACGCGACAGTACAACATGGCCGCAACCACTCCACGAGGACGCCTCCAAGGCAAGAATGCCATCATCACTGGTGCGGGCGGGTACGAGTTACCAGAACTACCATGAGCCACTCACAGGATATCTTGCTGACTTTCATGCCGTTGAACAGTGGTATTGGTCTGGAAACCAGCATTCTGTTCGCCCGCGAAGGCGCCAATGTCTTGATGGCCGATGTATCAGAGGCTGCCCTCGAAAAGGCACTGGCCAAGGTGAAGGAGGTCGTGCCCTCTGCCCCTCGTGTCGAATCAATCCGCTGCGATGTGTCCAAGGAGTCCGATGTACAGGCGATGGTCGAGTCCCAAGACAGCTGGGGCGGCACCGACGTGATCTTCAACAACGCCGGCATCATGCACGCCAACGATGCCGATGCTATCGATACCCCGGAGAAGATTTGGGATCTCACACACAATATCAATGTTAAGGGTGTTTGGTTCGGCAGCAAGCATGCAGTCCTCAGTCTGCGTCGTCACAAGAAGGCTCGTGGCAGCATCATTAACACCGCCAGTGTGGTTGCCCTGGTCGGTGCTGCCACCCCTCAGTTGGCATACACTGCCAGCAAGGGAGCTGTCCTGGCGATGACCCGGGAGTTGGCCATTGTTCATGCCCGTGAAGGATTCCGATTCAACGCTCTTTGCCCTGCCCCATTGAAGTAAGTTTCCCATCCGCTCGAATATTTAACCCGGCGGCTCATGAATGTTTAGCACCCCTCTTCTGCAAGACTGGTTGGGTGACGACCAGGCGAAGCGTTTCCGCCGCGAGGTCCACTTCCCCACCGGTCGGTTCGGCGAGGCGATCGAGCAGGCCCATGCCGTTGTGTTCCTGGCCAGTGACGAGAGCAGCTTTGTAAACGGAACTGACTTCGTTGTCGACGGTGGAATGACCAAGGTAAGTGTGGGAAAATTTCCCCGCGATTGCTCATGCTGACGAATGATTTCAGGCCTACGTGACCCCTGAAGGCCCGGCCACTCCTGCGCCCCAGAACAATGGCCACTAAATTAGCGTGAACTAATTACTAGTCCAGTGAATGTGGTCTAGTTTCCGTTGGGAATTCGTGATCATACTATTGGATATAAAGCGATGTTTGAGGTTATGAAGATGTTCCCGAGTGGGTTTCCAATACGACACGATGATTTAATTATGACAATTATGACATTAGGGAAGATCTGAGATATATTGAATACATCACATTGAGAATGAAGAAATCATGCCAGTTGAAATCAGTCGATGGCTGCATGATCGCATGATCGCATGATCGGCTACCATAAGAGCCCAGGACACCCTCGGCCCCCCACGTCACCATTCCCCGCATTCCCGGTCCGGTTAACCTTGAATATTTCCACTTGAACTCTTTTGTCCTCTTGTGTCCTCTTTTGACTTCTTTGACTCTTCCACTTGAGTTTTCACTTAGTCAATCCACACCTGCACTATAAACCATGTCTCAATTCACCCTCGGTGCCAACAAACGATATGGCAACCCATCCGGGCCGACCTTCTTTAAGCCGAAAACCGGGCGGCTGTAAGTTTAACCACCCCCTTTCTTCGCCATTTTCACTGACGCCTTCAAGCTTGATTCCCTTGATGGCCACCATCGGTCTCGGTATGTTCTTTGGCCCCTATTCCCAATTTGTGTATGTCGCTGACTTTATAGGGTTCGGTGCATACAACTACTACACCGAGGCCAAGATGCGAAGAGAAACCTCCGTTCTGGAGGAGGAGCTACGTCTCGCGCGGAACCAACAGTTAATGGACGCATATGGCGATAAGAACAGTCTGCACGACATCCAGCATGCTCTTGACACCTATCACGCCAAATAAGCGAGGATCCGTCATTCATAACACTTCGAGATGCTGGTAGTCTCGAGGCGAGGCGTATCCTCCTTGATTTGCGCGTTCATGGTGGAGTTTTGAAATCACTTTCAGGAGTTTTGGGATGTTATATTGATTTCTCAGTGGACTGGCGCACCGTCCACCTTTGGTGTCGAGATTGTATGGGCATATTTCTGGGGCGTTAACACTGTATCAACAATTCAAATGGCATTTTACATGGGCACATCAACGTACTTAAGTAGTCAATCTACTCGTATCTTATATCTTGCAACACAGCGCTAATCTTACTACAGACTAGCAGCACCCTATCTGTCCCGTCCCGTCTCGGTGACTTCAAAGTCCCTAGTAGGACTCGCGCCCGCAGTGGGGATATGGGGATACTGGAATGCAATTCACCGAGAGATGGTTTGTACTCCGTACATAATAGGAATTCATAATTTCCGTGCCTTGCCTTGATTAATATCCAGATAACCAATAGAGTCAGGACGACGGATGATAATCTTGGCCGAGGTCTGGGGATATTACACAACGCGCCACATTTGCCTTATCATGATTCGTCTCACAGGGAGCCTATGTGGTGTCAGGCAAGTCCATGCGAAGATCGACCGAAGCAGACAACTAAGCACTCTAGCGCGCGACCGAACGGCGATACGAGTAGACCAAATTGGCGATAAGGCTCAGATAAGGCATTCGGATTTGCCTCAAAGCCTTTGAACTTCCTGATAATCGACCCCAATAGCTTCCCCGCATATATTTGCAACCCTGTCGGAGCCATCCGCAAGGAGATTCGCCTGGCAATGCCTACCTGTTCCGCGTGGCTGTCGGATACTTAGACTGCACCGTGCCCCTGGGTTCTACGAGTAACAAAAATTCTCCGCAAATTCAAACAGACTCCACAATGAAGGACGGCCCACTTGAAGGTGATGATGCTCGGTTGGCGGCTATGGGCCATCGGCCGGAGCTCCAGCGAAGCCATTCTACTTGGTACGAGATTTGTAGGAGCCCAAGGGCAGGATTTGATTCTGACTGCCTTATAGGTCTATGTTAGGATTGGCATTTGCAGTCCTTAACGCAAGTGAGCTGGGTATTACGACCGGATCAGTCCGCTAACTGTTAAAATAGTCATGGACCGCCTTGTCGGCTAGCCTGTCGATCAGTTTAACATCCGGCGGCAGTACCAGCGTGATATGGGGTGGGTCCAATCTAGCATTGATCCGGGCTTCATTGACTTAGGGGTTTCAGGACTTGTGACTGCGGGATTCTGCAATCTTTGTATTGCATGCTCGCTCGCGGAGTTTCTTTCCGCATACCCTACGTACGTCAAGAAATTCAATTTGCGTGCTACTGCTAACTTCCCCGTATAGAGCCGGTGGACAGTATCATTGGGTTGCAGGTAAGTCGGCCATCCTTCAGTTTCTTCACTTTGAAAATGCTAACTTCCACAAAGCCAGTATGTACATGAAACTTTAGCCTAGAAATATACTAACAAGACTCAAGTCGCTTGGCCTAGAACCGTTCCTATTCTATCATGGATCACCGGTTGGATCAATGTGGCGGGCTGGGTGAGCAGAGCATGTACCTCCTTCAAGAACCAGAACTGATGAGTCTCAAGGTCGCCCTTGTAGCGACCAATTCGCTCCTATCAAGCCAGCTGATCGTCGGAGTCATATCCGTTCTTCACGAGGTAACCAATTGCGTTTTCTTTGCATAATCACCCCACGCTAACCATCAATGCAGAGTTATGTGCCGCAAAGGTGGCATCAGTTTCTCATCTACATCGGGCTAACTTTGGGCTCATTCATCATAAATGCATTTATGAACTCTATTCTACCGATCATTTACCGTGGCGCTTGTGGGTTTATCACCGACCAATATTGGATAGACGACTAACAAGATACAGTTATGTGGTCCATTGGTGGCTTTGTGGTTGTTTCGATTACAGTACTAGCATGCGCCTCGCCAAACTACAATTCAGCATAGTATGAGCCTCCGCTGAACCTCAATCCCGATTTGGACCCTCTAACATTCTTAGTTTTGTGTTCTGCAATTTTATCAACACAACAGGATGTATGCTACCCGAATCTTCCGATCAAAAGCGTTGCTAATTTCAGCCAGGGCCTGATGGAGTTGCGTGGCTTCTGGGTGTATGTACTTCGATGTGACACCACACAAAGACTCTTACTAACAATAGTCCAGCTGCTTCAAGGTGGACTCGGCGTGACAGCCTTTGTAAGTCCATGATGGGAAGTTTTACGAGGGTTGACTAACCATATTTCAGGATGCCGTAGCACATATGATCGAAGGTAAAGACTGACCTATTCGAGAGAGAAAAAGAAAGAGAGGAAGAAATCGCTAAATCACTACACAGAGGTACCAAACGCCGATGTCGAAGGCCCGAAAATCATGGTTTCTTGCGTAGGAATCGGAACAGTTACCGGATCTATCTTTCTGATTGTCCTGCTTTTCGTGGCAGGAAATATGGAAAAGGTTGCAACGTCAGCTGCCGGCCCTCTGTTACAAATTCTCATCGACGCCACCCAAAGCAACGCTGGGGCTATATGTCTTTTGATGTATGGAGCACAAAACCACAGTCTTGCGCGAGGAAGCTAACCTTGCATCATAGGTTGCCCCTAGTCTGTTTGGTATTCGCAATCATAAGTGTGATGACGACAAGCAGTCGAATGATCTTTGCTTTCGCCAGGTATATCTTCCACAACCAGACTGGCGAGCATCAACTGATTCTTTTATACAGAGATGGAGGTCTCCCTGCCTCGCGTTTCTTCGCAGCAGTCCATCCGACTTTGAAGATTCCGCTCAATGCTTTGATTCTCAGTGTTGTCGTGGTGATTGCATTTGGATGTATCTTCCTTGGTTCATCAAGGTAATGAATCCAATTGGTTAGCTACAAAGGGCGCGAAGCTTTACTAACAAAACAAAGTGCATTCAACGCAATTATATCTGCCTCAGTTGTAGCGCTTGATCTATCTTATGGAATTCCCATTGCCATCAATTGCCTGCAGGGCCGCAATTCACTACCAGAAAGAAAGTGGAAATTACCCAACGCTGTTGGATGGTTCGCTGATATGGTATGTGATTTGACTTCTTCAATCAAGGAGCAGACATCTGATTGAGCTAGGTTGCATTATCATACATTATCTTGACCACTGTGCTGTTTGTTTTCCCTCCATCCCGCACAGTCACAGGAAGTAGTATGAGTGAGTTGACTTGAGAGACCCTTGCACTATTTCCCTGCTAAATTTTCGATCTAGACTACTGCATCGCTGCATTTGCCGTTATTATCATCATTTCCGTCTTCCAGTGGATAGTGGACGGAAGGAAGAATTTCACAGGACCTCGTATTGATATGACTATTGATGCGCTAGACATCATGCCCACTCGCCAGGAACTCGAGTCCGACATGCATGAGAAGTAATGAACAGGTTTTGCCCCGCCCAGCTGTATTGACAAAACCCCGAACCAAATTTCCCGAATGACGCGTGATGTACAAATTGCTAGCCCGCGTTGGAGACACTATGTTCAAAGTAGACCCGGAATGAATCTCTTCGTCGATCGGTTCCAATCTTCCCATTCCCGACCGAAAGTCTGTTTCAACATTCTTTCTTCATCAATGACCCTCATCCATATAGCCCGGAAAAGTACCCCTAAAACCATCACGGCCGTGCCCAGCCCCCACCCCTGCAGTTTCGAAAATGCCGCGTCTGGAATCCAGCAAGCCAAGGTCGCGTCCCATCGCAAGAATAACGAGAAGACCCCTGTGAGCGCTAGGCCAGCACCTGTGTAACTTGGATGCTGGACCCATCTGTACATGCCCGTAGTGACCAAATGATCCGGCGCGACAAGGTGGAATGTAAAAGATTTGCCAAGCCCGCCATAGGCCGACACACGCATATATGCGCCCGCGTACACCAGCAGAAGAGATGTGACAGACACCACACTCCACATGAAGAGTTCGGGATTAATGTTTTGGGACTGGGGACATATCTGCACGACGCGACCACCAGTGCGGGATGGGATCATAGCCAATAGTGCATGATACAACGTCACAGCGAGCGTGACTCGGCGTGCAATGATGGGGAATTTTCCCGCCACGACGCTCAGGCGGTCATTTTGGTGGCGGTCTTTCAAGTCTGGGGAGAGATTGGGTGGCGTGGCGCAGAGCACGCTGCAATAGCCCGCGATCGCTATGGCGATTCCGAGCAGAACAGGGGCTGCCTGGCTCATCACTTAGGAAATTATTTGACACAAACGGAGTAGTTCGTATTATGTACTCCGTATGCATTTAGAGAGTATGCTGTACGGAGTAGATGAGGACTAAACCATTGGAACACTAGAAGCCTAGCCTTAATTCGCGCCCGTACACCGCCAGTTGGTGGGCCACGGGTCGGGTGTTACCACATTAACCTCCATTTCTCACCGGGTATCAAGCATCAGATCCGAAGATGATCTTGACTTCACGAGAACAAACGCGCTTGTTGATCCCTTCGATCACTTACGCAATGAGAACAGTTGCCATCTTCACCTAGCTGGGATCCATACACATGTACTCTTGTGTGGGACACCAGGCGAGTCAACTGCTTCTTGCGAGGACTTGTTCTTCCTCTGTTTATCGCCAGATCTGAACCTTAGAAGTTTTCTGTTTGTTGCTTTTTCGTTCTCCCGCTCCCATGCCGCCTGATTGCTAGAATTTATCACGCTTCGTCTTTCCCTGGAGTCCATCATCGTGATCGTCATTTCCTCCCTGTCTCGTAGCCTTGGTTGCACCAGTATTAGCTTCAGTCTTTACTGAAGCGGTCTCAATTGCAGTATTGGACGAAGAGTGCAAATTTGATGTCTTCTGTCTTCTTGGCTGCTATCTCTTCCTCGATGAATGTGTCCTGCATTTTCCCGGTCAAAGGCAAGTTCAACGAGGGATCAAAATGTGGATTGACGTGTTCGTAGTGTTGGGGATGTCACCACTTCCTTCTGTTTCCGATGAAGCCATTTTGTTTCCCAACCTTGCAAGGCTTCAAGGTTTAATTTCCCTCGATGTCAAAAGAGCTTTGGAAGTAAAATATCCGAGCTGATTGGATCGAAGTGACTGGCACTGATCAGATCAAGATTAACTATGGTTGGTCTAAGGTCGGAAAAGGAGCCCGAGGGCACAACATATCAAAGGGGATCGACTGGTGCTACATACTGGTTCGGGCTTCCTGGAGGCATCCAGGGCTTCTAAAGTTATGAAAGGTAGTTGGCAAAGGCCCCGGGGAGGAAGGAGTGCGGGGGAATGCAGAGCAAGCCCTGCCCAGTGGAGAGAGAAGGCCTCGGGGCTCTCACCTGAGCAACACAGCGACCAGTACTTTTTCTTGAGTTGTGTGTGATGTGCATAAAGCCACTTGAGCAAATGTCTTAATTGATGAATCCCTAGCTGGTAACGTGTATATTGCTGCGGGAATATATCGGGCAGCGCCCCTGCTGCCAAGAGGTGCCAAGCTGTCAACGTCCTGGTATGGATGGCTCTAATGGGAGAAACATCCCTGCAGACTTGGAGACTTCATTTTAAGCGAGCTTTCACAATGAACCCAGAAATAACCATTGGAATCTCCTCTTTGCAACCCGGAAAGCCCGCGCTACACTTAGTAGTATCAGTGTTGATCACACTTTGCAGGACAACTGAAGTGCTTGGAAACTTTTGATGTGAGGAATACCGGCTAGATATTGGGCAGCTCATTGGTTTCTATGCCCGCACCCTGTAAACCAGGTCCGAGTCCTGAAGGCTTAGGTGCAGAGGTAGAGCACACCTCCAGGAAGTAATTGATGATTTCGAGGGCCGCTGAAGTCCGAAACAATTGGCTTGAGGCTATAAGATAGCCCGCCAGACTCCTGGTTCTCTTAGATTATTATCACTACCTTCTGGAAATCAGCTCTTATTCTTTCCACCTACCACTTGCGCAAGACTCCATTTTAATCCATCATGCGGTTTGTCGTGATCTCTCTGCTTCCTCTTGCCACCGTGGTGGCAGGTCATGGCTATCTCTGGCAGCCAGATAGCCGAACAAAGTTGGGTTTCAAGGTCATAGAGAAACTCCAGCAAAGCGAATGAACAGAGCTCAACTGACAAAAACACTAGGCTGGCGTGGACACCTGCCCAGAATGCAGCATCTTGGAACCCGTCTCTTCCTGGCCAGATCTCGACTCGGCGGCAATTGGTCGTAGCGGGCCGTGTGGCTACAACGCTCGCGTGAGCGTCGACTACAATCAGCCAGGCAGTGACTGGGGATCTAATGTGGTCACCACCTATACAGCCGGTGAAGTGGTGGATGTTGTCTGGTGTGTTGATCACAATGGTGACCACGGCGGCATGTTTACCTTCCGCATCTGCCAACAACAAGACATTGTGGACAAATTCCTGGACCCAGACTATCTGCCTACAAATGCAGAAAAGCAAGAGGCCGAGGACTGCTTCGAAGCAGGTCTGTTGCCATGTACCGACGTGGACGGACAAGCCTGTGATTACAGCCCTGACTGTCCTGAGGGCGCAGCTTGCCAACGCAACGACTGGTTTACGTGCAATGCCTTCGATGGGTCAAAGTGCCAAGGTGTAGACAATTCCGCACTCTATTCTTGCGATACAACCATCTCTGGCGGCTACACGGTGTCGAAGAGGATCAAAATCCCCGACTATGTTTCCAATCACACCTTGATCTCGTGGAAATGGAACTCATTCCAGACAGGTCAGATCTATCTCTCTTGTGCAGACATTGCAATTCAGTGAGATCGGAGTATGTCGTATGGAAGCTTTCTTGAAACATGCAAACGGATACACTCCGAAGTGTCTTGAGGGGAGGTGATTCGGTTTACATTCATTTGGCCTGAATATGTACATTTTGACAGACCTAGGCCTAATTCAAGTTCAAATGATGAGTTTTAAGCTTGAGAAATCATTTGAAGTAATGAGCCAAATACCGAAATCGGTGGTAGCCAGCAGGACTTGCTAAATCTTCACATGGTGGAGTATCAGAAACCCGAAAATAGCACGGCCACGAAGATGGCAATTATGGTCCATGACGGAACAGTGATAGATGACCCAGCCCCCGGCTTAGTCTCACTTGCTGTCGCACTCGCTGCTGTACCGGTTGCCGTGCTCCCGCTGTCACTTGTAGCTTGGGCCTTAGAGTCGGTCACTACTGCCTTTACTGAGCTCACAGTAACGGTGTGTAAAACAGGGCTGGTAGTTCGACCAAAAGCATTGGTCGTTCTTCCAAATGTCCAGGTAAAGGTGTTACCGCTAACTGGACTGGCAATGGAACCTGCGATGTTGGAAGCAGTCTTTGTGCCATTCGTCGGCATGCTGGTTGGGCTCCAAAATTTAGTGTTTGCTCCAGCATCTGCACGACCGTAGCCCAAATCACCAGCACAGTCGAAAGCCTTGAGATATGGTCCACATTTATCCCAGTCGCCTGGAATCAGAACACTATCGAACCATTCATCTGCGCTCAGCAGCGACGGTTTGATGTCTGGGCAAGTATCCCAGATACTGATCAAGCGAGTTAGCATATGTCAAAAACTGAGCGAGAAAACCAAAAGAAAAACAAAATACGGGGTTAATAGGTAATGGGAGGCATACGAGGAAATGATGCTGCTATAAGCACAGCACAGACAGGCCTTGCCATAGTCATTGATATCATCAACTTCTGTAAGTGTCTCGATATTGGTCATGTTATTTGAGCATTCGGTCATTTGATCCACGATTAATGACTGTTTGAGATCAATCTTTCCAATGTTGCAAGAGCAAGACCCAGGAGCGTCATCGGGCACAGGCCAATATGGTAGTCCATCTCGATTAGGGTTGTTGCTGACAGAAATAAAGTCCAATACAGTGTTTTGATATTCGCAAGAGTAGACCTGTAACAGATTTGTTAACCAAGCGATTCAAAATCAGGAGATCAGCACAACATACTTGATTCCAGCAATGTGCACCAGCACAATCTATCTGGAGAGCGGATTGCTCGGCTGCGCACGCATTCATACAGTCAATTCCCAGACCAGGGCATTTGGCGTTCATGCAAGAGACGCTCCCACCACAAGACTTGGAGCAAGCTTCGCCTCCACCGCCACAGTTCTCGTTTATACAAGTCGAGTAACGCTCATCAACTAACTTGTAGCAGGATGCGAGACCTTTAGGGTCTGCACATGAAGTTGATTCAAAATAGCCGACCTTCTCGCATGAAACAAAAGGCAGCAGACCGACCAGCGCGACCAATGTGGGGGCCAAAAGAATCATAGTGGGTGGATTGGAACACTGAAAGCGACTTGATCTCAACTCCCCGAGCCCCTGGGTTATATAGTTTGGTCACACAACATGGGCTCCCTTGAGATGGAGCCTCAGGGTCTTGGGACGCATTAGTGCTGACTGAAACATACACCAAATCGACCTATACGGTGGCGATCACTTTTTAGCCTACGACAAATTGAACAGCATTCTCGTCTAGATCCATCCTGTACAGACCGAATGGGAATGCCAAGCCGGGTCAAAGGCAAGGCAAGCCCCCACGGACCAATCAGGGTCGGTTATTCGTCTTGAGCCCGCCCATCAGCCAACGAATGTGCAAACCAGAGCTTTTAGTGGCGTTTTCGGGGTAAACGTCGGGCCTCCCGATCCGCCATCCCAGATTTCCCAAATGGGAGCCAAACTGCGAGATGTTCAATTTGAAAGAAACCCCATAGAATTAATTATAAGACATAATAATAGTATGTTTGAACACTATCGTTTGTATATTTGTATGAGGGTCATGAGGTGGATGTTTGCGCAACGTCAAAGGATTTGTCAAGCACAAGTGGTACAGAATGATAATTTGGAAGAACAGAGAACATAAGAGCTAATCAAACAAAACAACTTTTTGGTTTTTTGGTCAAAATGACCCGACATGTTTTGAGACTTCAATCAGAAGACAATCAGAAATTGGACGTTTGTCCCAGAGGGCTCTGGTCGCGGTTTGCTTTCAGACAGAGCCTTCAGAGCTCAGGTATCCTGTTTGCTGTAGAGCTAGATACCCTTCTTCTCGCCCTTACAGATCAGCTCTTCCCTCTCTAACCCTTTCGATAGTGAATTCAAAAAGACTTTTATTTTGTGCCATCAATACTCCCAGCAGCCATGATCCAAATCAACCAGCACGACATTGAGAAAGCGCGAACTCGATATGAGACAGAGCGAGAAAAGCGATTGCGGCCAGATGGAATGTTCCAGTACACCGATATCAAAAATGCTGATGCAGTGAATGGACCCATCTGTCCACAGATCTCAGGCGACGTCAATATATTGCAAAAATGCCGCGTGCTTATTGTTGGTGCCGGGTTCGGTGGACTTCTTTTCGCCGTCAGGTTACTCCAGTCTGGCTTCCTCCTCGCGAACGAGACTCTTCTCGTGGACACAGCTGGAGGATTTGGAGGGACCTGGTGGTGGAACTCATATCCTGGGTTGACCTGTGATGTCGAAAGCTACACATACATGCCGCTCCTCGAAGAGACAAACTACATGCCATCGCAGAAGTACGTCTCTGGGTTGGAGCTGAAGGAGCATGCCCAACGCATCGCGACGAAGTGGAAATTGAGCGAGAGAGGCCTTTTCGAAGCAAAGGTTGAGGAACTGACCTGGGGCGATCGTGAGGGTCAATGGACTACAAGAATCACACGGACCGATGGAGCTTCTCGATACATCAAATCCGAATTCGTCATTATGGCCACTGGGCTTCTACACTCTCCAAAGATCCCCAAGCTGCATGGTCTTGAACAATTCCAAGGAAAGGTATTCCACACCTCGCGCTGGGATTACGACTACACCGGAGGTACTCAGAAAAATCCGACAATGGACCGATTGAATGACAAAACAATTGGCTTTGTCGGAACCGGAGCATCTGCGGTTCAAGCAATTCCTCATCTTGCACAGTGGGCCAGGAAACTAGTTGTTTTTCAACGAACGCCATCCGCGGTCGATTCACGCAACAACCGTCAAACGGACCCAGGTTGGTGGAAGGAATATACAGAGTCGGGGGAGCTGGGATGGCAACGGCGGCGAATGGAGAATTTCAACGCTTTCCTGTCTAATGATACTCCTTTCCCCGAAGTCAATATGGTCGCAGATCGGTGGACCGAAATGCCCTCTTTCAGCGTGCTCATCGGTGGTTCACATGCTCTTGAATCAGAGTATTTGACACGGATGAACGAGAAAGATCTTTATCGCCAAGAATCTATTCGACGTCGCATTGTCGACGCAGTGACCGATCGGGATACCGCATCCAAATTGCAGCCTTGGTATGATGGATGGTGCAAGCGGCCATGCTTCAGCGATGACTTCTTGGAGACATTCAACCGATCAAACGTCACCTTGGTTGATACGGATGGAAAAGGAATCAACGATCTCACTGAAGCAGGTATCCTTGTGGGAGAGCAAGAGTTCAGCCTGGATGCCATTATTTTGGGAACCGGATACAGCCTCGGGGGAAGTGCTGATCGAGGCAGCATTTCCATAACCGGGCGCAACAACATAACCTTCCAGCAAAAGTGCCAGAGTGGTCTGGCGACTTTACACGGAGTCTGCACAAATGGGTTCCCCAACCTGTTTTTCCCGGGTCCCTACCAGGCCGGCGCGACCGCCAACCAGGTTTATGTACTCGATCAGTTGGCTCTTCATGTGGCTCATATCATATCCGAAGCAGGAAAATTAAAAACAGCAGAACTCAGTAGACAGGATGCAATGTTTACTGTTGAGCCCAGCGTTGAAATGGAAAATCAGTGGAAATCAAAGGTTTTGTCGAAAGCCTGGGCCCTCAGAGGGACTCTCAACTGCACTCCAGGATATTTCAACCGGGAGGGACTCAGGATGAGTGAGGATCAAGCGTATCTTGCAGCGCATTTCAGCATTTGGGGCGAGGGTATTGCCAGCTTCATCAGGGAGATTGAAGGCTGGCGAAACGAAGGCCGATTGGATGGGCTTGAGATTTGGTCGCGATGAGTTACATGATTCCACTACCTAGCAGCATTGCAAAATCCATTCAGGGATGAAGTTAGCTACCTGAGTAATTACTTAGTACAAGTTGACCTGAGGTAGGCTTAGAAATACAATCATCTGTTCTAAGGTTCTTTGTTATCGATCCGTGAGGCTCCTCTCTGAGGAAGTCTGATTATAAGTCGTACAAAAGTGCATGACTGGGGCGAACAGGAAAATCAAAATCAAATTTTCCATCGGCGAATAATCTGGGTATTCATGAATACGCGGGCAAACTGTGACGAACTATGGAGTAATAAAGCGGAGTAATGAAAGACGCTCACCGGGAGCTGAATAAGTACAGTGTTGCGTCCCCCAGAAAATGCCGAACCCCAGAGACTTCTCCAGAAAAACCCCGAAATATATCGGCAACTCCCGAGCCCTAACTAATATTTGCCCCAGCGGCATCACCCCATAGCTGCTTCTTAACGGAAAGTGCTCAAAACGCTCGAAATGCTCACCGGCACCAAATAGCCGGAAATGAGATTCTCGGCTCGTGACAAGAGCCGTCTCTCGGTCGGAATATCCATTTCATTCAGGTCTGTTCTTCGGGGCTGGATGCCATGGTACAGTGCCCCACCACTAAGGCCCGAGTATGGTTCCATTGAAAAGAAACATGACCAGTTCTCATTTACCGCATTTGGGTGGAGTGGTCAGGGGACCAAGAAACCTTTGAGCAGCATCGAATAGCAGGTCACCACGACCGGTACCAGCAGGCGGGAGCGGCGAAAAGCCCATCTTACATCTTACCGATAATAGTCCGGTATTGCTGCGACGCACGGGAAAAAACAATAGGAACAAAGGGAAAGGAAAAAACTCCAATTCCCAGGGCCAAGACAAACGCGGAGATGAAAGGCGCCCAAAGGCCCCTTGGTAGAGTTGGGCCCGGTTGTGAATGGCTCGTTTCCCCGGAGGGAAAAAGCCATGAGAAATCTTGTGTTCTGGGGTTGAGTGGAACCGCTTCGGCTCCAGACACTGGCTCGGTTATGCCCGAGCTGCGAGCCATTTTGACATGTTGATCGATCATATTTGGTTTGACTTTGCTTTGTGTTCACATCGTTTACATCGGATTTTGTTTCAGTCTAAATTTGATTTGCGGGGTCCAGAACCATCTCTCCCAGTACTCGAACACATATTGATTTTCCTCGTTGTATTGCCGGCAGTCAGCCCGCCTTACGCCAAGACCCTTAGCATTTTCATGCCAGTCAAATTTCAGCAAAAGGAACGGAGAGTGGGATTTCGTGGCGCCTTTAGGGTCTGTGCTCTCTGTACGGCTTGCCTTCAATGTGACATTGAGAGTTGGAACGAGTTCCCTTGGATTCCGTCTTTTCATGTTTCAGTGTTTCCGTATAAATTACTTCGTACCTGCTAAAGACCTGGGTAGAGACCTCCAGGGGTCAGCAGACCTAAATAAAAGGGCACTGTAAGCGACAGATGGACAGGAAACGTGACTCAGAACAGAGCCACAGATGAGATGTACAGGGCAGATGAGAATGAAAAAAAAAAAAAAAAAAAAAAAAAAAAACCCGAAAAAAAAAAGAGCAAAAGAAAAGGAAGAAAAAGAGGCAAATAAAAACATAAACCAAAAAAAAAAAAAAAACACAA